>CM062816.1:1719635054-1720835054 GCA_031772625.1 Pinus tabuliformis | reverse complement strand
AGGGGAAAAGGCACCATTTGAACACTTGCTTCATGAGATTTGGAGAAAAGGAGCAAAGGAGGCTGAGAGGACAAAATGTGCAGCAGAGGAAGGAGGATACAACAATTACAGTAGCAAAATTACAAGCACAAGTTCCAAGGCAAAGGTATAGCAATCTGGCATGAATTTTGAGGAGAGAAGTTTGGTTTATTAATTGCTTTTGCTTGAGTGCAGATTTCAAGGTAGCCAGGGCCTGTTTTCGAGGGTTGCGCGAGAGCATTTATTGTTGTCAGAGGGGATGGATTAACTGTTGTCAGAGCAGTGTGATTTTCAAGAAGGCAAGCTCAGAAACTGAGGTAGACTGTTAGGGCATTTACTGCCGCCTATCACTGCTGTCAGACCAACATGGAAATCGAGGGAGGAGCGCGATTTTCGAGGGAAGTTTTGCTGATAAATTTGTGCAGCCAACACACATTTCTAGGGAGGTATCAAACAATAATATCTGAGCACATCTAGGCACCAAAAACTAGGAAAACATGAACATATTACTTGGAGACTACTACAGTGCAAAATTCAATGAAATATGGGCATGCTTTCCTATGAGATAAGTCTATTTTAAGTGCTGTAATAAATGTTGTAAATTTTTTCTGCCTGAAATAATAAAATTCTCTCTCCCTAATTGGTTTCCCCTTTGGGTTTTTTTAGTTGAATGGTGTTGTCATTGATGTCAAAGTCAACTATTGTTGCATCCTCTTTGCAAGCAGTGACAGAAAGAAGGGATCTCTTGACATGAACGCTTGAACGATTTGACATGAGCTCTTTCTAATATATGTTAGTGGATTGCACTAATTAGAAGTTACAATGGACAAGAAGCCCTGAAAAAGAAAGAAGCCCAAAAGCTTAGAAGTCCTAGTGGTTTGATCACGATGCCCCGCATTTGTTAAGGTAAATGAATTGAAATATCAGTGAATTTGCAAGCAAGATCATCATTATCTGATTGTACTCGTCATGCCGTTTCTTATGGCAGGTGGCACACCACATAACTCCTCATAGTTGAGGAGATATGCCTTCTCAAAGTTTATGCCCCGAAAGTGTGGTCATATTGCCCAAAGTGAATGATAAAAGGCAATTAATATTTAAGAAAACCTTAAATAATTCATGTGGGTCTCGAATTGACCAAATCTGCCTCAAAAGGAGAAAAAATCTCATTGTGAAATCAACGTCCAAAAAAGGATTAAAGTGGACCCTACAAAAAATTGAATTTATAGACTTATATTTTTATGTGAAATTAGGTTGGCTCCACGTGTTTAAGGGCAAGACGACTCCCCTCCAGAACCCCTCCTTGTGTACATATAGGGCACTCAATTGCCCTCCAAAATCATCAATTCTCTGGCATTATCTTGTAAAACATTCTGAGATTAATTGAAGCTGTGGGCATAATTGATCATCTGAAGAAGAGGTCGTTTTCAAGGGTTTTGTTGGGCTTTAATTTTCTTGTCTTTCTTGTGGTGATACGTTGATCTGAGGCCGAACAAAGGCAGAACAAAACAAGTTTCTTGAAACACCCTTGAGGCCATGTTTGGAGCTAATTTTGGCATGTTTTGAGGCCTATCAGATCGAGTTTTGTAAGGGCTTTATGTGCTTGAGATATGGTTGTTTGATCATTGTGCAAAGTCTGTTATAGGGGCTGAATTTCGGATCAGTGAAGGCCGCAGGTTAGGGCTACATACCCCTGTGGAAGCCGCAGTAAGAGGTCAATTTTAGGCCTGTGAAAGCTGCAATATAGGTGCAGATCTCAGATCTATGTTATACCTCAGAGGGAGGCCAAGTAGGCCTAGGCAAGTTGCAGGACTAGGGCTGTGTTAAAGCCTATTCAATCCGCAGTTAGAAAAAGAAATAAGGCTGGTCAAGGCCTGTTGTGAGAGCACAAAATGGGCTTCAGAAGGACAAATCAAGCCATTATAAGGGATGATTAGGGCTTGTTGAGGGCTGTTTGGAGGCCTGTTTAGGCCAAGATGTCAAGGGCCAAAAGGCTTGGTCAAGGGCTGTTCTTCAAGAACAGGTTCAGGCCTGGACAAGCCACATTAGAAGATTAGATTTGAAGCATGCATGTCAAGAAATTTTATATGACTGAGGTAGGCCTTTATTGTTCACCATTGTATCATGTTGCTATTGTTTATCTTTGTGGCAATCCTAGACCAAAGGCATATCATTTATGTGGTATTAATGTGCACTTGCTGTTGAACAGACCTATCATTTAACATTACTGTACCAATGTATTCACTGTGGTGTTATCTCCTTGATATAACTATGTGTGTGAAGACACACTCCTTATTACTCTTATGATTGCTATACTTTTATGTGGAGGATAATCCTATATAGAAGACAAAGTCTTATGTGTCATCCATGTACAATTGCCATGACCCTATGAACCTAGTAACCTAGTGAACCTAGGATCAAACTTGGGCTTTAATCCTTGTTCCATATAATCATAAGTTTTGCATGATTGCTAAAACAACAGTGCAAGTGATTAGATAGTGACATAGTGGCATAAGCAAAGTGGTGACAACTTGGACAATATCTACAACCTTCATGTACTACATCAACATTATCATGTCAACTGAGCAATGATTTGAGGTTGATGATTTGTGTTTCCTAAAGAAACAATTGAGATGGCCTAAGGATGGGTATAGGATGGAGCCATGGCACATTGGATTGTGCATGTAGAAGATAGTTAACAATAATGTGATATTTCTTATGTGAAGAAGACAATGTCGAGGAGAGCTATCTTGTTGGCGATAGTTGTGATAGGTGTGGCATTGACGACAATAATGTGATTGTGTTATGGCAATTGACTTTTGAACAAAACAGGGATAATGTGTGATACTTGTTACCCACCATTTTGTGGGTAATATCCCTAGGAGAATTTTTTTCTCCAAGATGGTCCTTAGCCGACAGCAACAACCCCTTGCAGTCACCGACTAGCTCATTGTGCCATTTCTCCGCCACCTGAGCTAGCCATGTGGTCCCTCGCACATTTGCCTTGATCGTATGTTTGAAGGTGGGCCTCCTGAACCTAAAAGTATGCCTTGACATTTGGAAATTGAGTATTGTAGTTTGCTTTTCATGGACACTTATGGGCATGGATTAATGGGGGGATTCGGCAGAAAGAATGGGTTAGGTCTGTGCTCTTGTCCCCTAGACCCCTTTTGGGTATTAACCTTGGATTCTAGTCCTGTGGGATCTTTTTTACTGACCATTTGGCTCTAGGGATGGTATTTCATGGGAAACCCTAATTTTGGTTGCGTGGTCTCGCTCCCTTATCTTCTTATATTACCCTCTTTCCACTCATTATTACCTTATTCATCATTTCTCCCACGTGGGTCCACATTCCTCCACTGGGTCTACATATGGTTAGCTTGCCCCTTCCCCTTGCCCACACCTTGGGTCATGGCCTGGAATGAAGCTTGGAGGTTGATGCAGCTAAAAATAAAGATAAAAGCATATTTGGCCAGATTCAAAAGGAAAATGTACCACAAAATGCAAAAGATGGTCGGGACAAACACATTTAGCACGTGGGAAAAAACCAATACATGAGCTCTACCCCATCATCATCGCCATCACCTTGGTTCCTACAGGTTCTGTGAACCTCCTTCATCATATAAGAACCCATGATTGTCCCAACCCCTAGTGGGCAATGAACCGCTGCACCGTAAAAGGGGGTATTCAATGTTCACTGCTATATCTTATACATTATGCTCTTACACCTTGAGCCCCGAGTAGTTAATCAAAGAAAATCATAGAAAGGCAAAAGGCATATAAAGAAGGGTGGAAAAATCAAGGCCGGGGCACCTCATGTACCACAATTGCTCCCTCCTATACATTATAAACCTCAGTGTGGGCTTCCCTCTTATTAGCTACCCTTGTATGTGACTAAGGGCTGCCCCTTCTCACCCCCTCCTTCATTTACCCATCTGTCACATGCCACCACCTTTTGAAGGATGTATCTTGACTATATTATCTTCTTTAGAAGTAGAAACCACCTAATTATTAATAAGATTATTGGTTAACCCCATTTGGGGTTAGGAGACATTGACACATCCCGAAGCTCATTATGGAAGGGCATGCCATTATGAAGTCCCCACATGTGGAAATTCTACCCGGTGAAGGAGATATTAAAATAATTAATATTTTTAATGGGTTCTTAAGTCTAAACTTAGGAAAATAAAAATATTAATGGATATTAATATAAAACTGGGTTAGAAGGTTTTAAATGACATGGATCAAGCCAAATCTAATCTTAGTTGTTGATTAGAGATGTAATCTTGACCATTGAAGACTCAACAGAAAAAGTATAAGAGGAGGCTTAAGGGTCAGTTGGAGATACACCAGAGTGATCAGTCAGTTCGATTTTCTAGAGCGGGGTTTGCTAAGAGAAATCGAACTAGTGATTAGAGTTGTAGTGAGGGGCAGTGTGTACAAGTCAGAGAGGTAGAGATAGTGCCGGAAGACCAGCAGAGAGGCAGACGCAGAGCCAGAGGGAGCCACGCAGAGGCCAACAATGACTGCGCGAGGCTAGAAGGGCATGCGTGCTTGATGTAGAGGCTGCAAAAGTGACGCAAAAGGCTAGAGAGATTGCGCAGAGCCTCAGAGGGCTGACGCAGAGGGTTTTAGGTTGACGCAGAGGCCATGAGGGCTGACGCAATACTTCAGAGTGGGCTGGAGAGGGTTTTGTGGAGCAGACTTTCAGAATATTTGCTTCCGAAGAGAGGTATTACTGCCAGATTATTTTCTCTGTCGGGTGAGTCAGTTTGACACCCATTGTACTCAAGAAAAGCTGCTTAATAATAAAACCCTCAGAACTGTTGCACCGGTTTTCCCAAGTGGGGTTTTTTCGGTGTCGATTGTCCAAAAATAACGGTGTCCCTTGTGTGTTTGTCTATTTCTTTCAACTGTTGATCTGTAGATGGTTGAGACTGCGTTGTGTTTATTTTAATGTTTATATGGTTAATTAACTTGTTAGTAATTAAACAAGTAGGCGAAATAAACCAGATAGTGCAGGAAAAATTCTAACGGGTGACACTTAGAAATTCCAACATTACAAGGGGTCAACCCCTTTCCCATTGCTTTTGAGGGTCCTATTCTTCATTGTGGCACCCATAGACCTCATTAGGCCTCTTAGAGGGCCCTACGACATGCATATATTATTATTGGACCTCTTGAGTGGCTTACTCTTTCATTTGTGAGCTAGTTTGATGGGCTTGTCATTAAATGTTGAATTATTAGAACATTATTTTATTTTTGGGGTTTGTTGTCGCATAAAGTGTCTAGGCACTGCAACAACGCTGAGAGTAAGGGCTGTCACTCTTGATCCTTACTCCGTTTAGACTCTCTTCTAGGCAAGTCAAGGGGGGTAGTCCCTAAGGTAAATGGATGATTTTAATGATGGACAACTTGATGAATTTAAATGAACCTTGATTAACTCAGATGAATAGATTAAACACTAATGTAACCAAGACACGACCACCAACTAGAGATAATTATAGACCAGTGCCTTTATGTTCAATTAACCGTAGATTAAGTAAAACAAGTTATCCAGAACAATTTTCCAATATGTGACGAATAATGACAATCATGAATAATCAATGTAAATGCCCAAAACTTTAACATGCAAGAGATTCCAGATTTAAAATGATTTTCACTTAATGGAATTTAGATCTAGAACAATTAACCTCCTTTTATAACCAATATAATTTAAAACATTTATTGCACCTTGACCATAGAAAAATATGCATTTAATAAAACTAAGGAACTTCAAATTTAAATCTTAATTATTCCTTAGGAAATAACTAAAGAAGCAAAACAAATCAACGGGTTAAAAAATTGAAATTTTTAATGGGCCATAGGCCACATTAAAATTTCTAATGTGAATGCGCAAATCCCTTTAATTTATTTTAACTCCTTACTCACGAAAAAGAAGAAGATTTTTTTTAATTTTTGTTTTTAAATGTTTTAGATTTTTAATGTTTTTTGAATTTTTTGGAAAATAAATAAAATCAAATTAAAAAAAAAATCAAATCGAAAATAAAATTAAAAAAAACCAGAATATTTTTTTTTTTGTAAATCTGAAATCAAAATAAAAAAATAAAAAAATCAAATCAAAATAAGACAACAAAACAAACAAAATGAATTTAAAAGAATCGAATCCTAACTTAGGTCAAAAATTTAATAAAACTAAAATACATATACATACGCTAACCCTAACTCTAAAATACAAATGAAATAAAAGAACTAGCTAATGCATAAAAGAAAAAAAATCAAAGTATTTCTTATTGTGAATGCAGGTTTGCGGAGCGATGAGGAGATGGACGACAGAGAAGACTGCGGACAGGTTTGATGGCTTGGACGAAGCAGCTGAAGGCTTGCAGTCAGCGGATGGAGGGACTGTGATGGCAGGTGAGGAAATCCGCAGGTTGAGGCAGAATCATTTTAGAGGAGCCGTAGGTAATACGTTGTAGATCGAGATTGCGAGTTATGATAGTTAGGGACGACGACGTGGAGAAGAGGAATCCGCAGGGGTATGGCAGTGGAAATGGAAGGAGAACGTGGAAGGGACAAGGGCAGCGAGGAAGGGAGAGCTGCATGAAGCTGCGTGAGGGGTTGAGGGTAGCACGAAGGGTATGGAGAGCTGCGGGTATGGATGGAGAAGGTAGCGAGGAGCAACGAGGTTTGGGCAGCAATATACTCGGATATTTGAGTGCGTTTGCAGGTTAGAGATAAGGGAAATGAGCGATGGGATCTAGATGAGGCAGCCACAGAAGGATTTTGAAGGCAACAACAACAATGAGAGAATGCAAATGGAGGCGTGAGGGCTAAAAGGAAAATTTTGAATTTTGCAGCAAACCCCAGAACCCAGGCAGCAGATTAAAAACAATCGGACAAATGATAGCCAGAAAACCTCAGCAATCTTGAATAAAATGTCAAATTCTTCTGCTTCAAATTTATTGATGAAACCGTTAAATTTTTTTTCTCCATTTTTATTTTATTTTATTTTATTTTTTTATTATTTTTATTTATTTTTATTTTTTCGTTATTCTAGTTTTTGTATATGGAATCCACTTGCCTCAGATTTGTTAATGAAACCCTCATGAAGTTTCTAGATCCGACAATAAAAAATAAATAAATTTAAACCCTTGGGTTGCAAAACATCTGAATAATATCCTTGGAGAATGATTTTGACGAACCCCAGAGATCCAGATCTTACCCTCCAGGGCCTAGATCTGGACTCTACACAGTTTTCTTCTTCAGATCTGTAGTTTCAAGACAACAAGAAACACTCAAACGATATATACGACTCAAAAAACTAAAACCTAGAAAACCCAAGTCAGAAAACTGAAAATGAATTACAGATCTATGTACATAAATGGCAAATATATTAGATTTAGGGAGTGAGTCCAATTCTGCTCCTAGATCTGATAATCTGAGGCTCTCCAAAGCTAGATCTATCGATTTATCATAGAAAAATTATTTTTTTTTGAATTTTAGAGGAGGTACTTAGCTCAAAACCCTTCATGCATCACCCATAAAAAATATCTTATGATAAGCCCGAGATCAAATTACGCTGAGCTCTTCAGAAAACACGGATCGGGAGTTGGCTGGTTCAATCGAGAACTTCCTCGAACGCCTGATGATCTAAAAATCAAGACTTTCCTGCAGCACTCAATTCAGCCATCAACATAGAGCGAGAAAACAATAATAAAATTCAGATAAATAAAGATACCTGCTATTATATTCAAAATTTATATTATCATTCAAACCCTAGCGACTGAGCAAGATACCTGTACTCAAATCACTCTTCAAAAAGCTATCATCAATGGCTAAAAACAAATCTATGCATGAAAATGACACAATTACAGTATTTCCACGAAGAGTAACACCGACGAAAATTAACCCTAAAGTCTTATTTTATTATCTGAAAAAGTTTACACAAGAGCTTTTCGCTTAGTACACAATCCAGAGATCGAATCAATTGACTGACAAATGACCTTCTATTTAAAGTTAAATCATCCAACGGCTAGTTCGAGTGATCCTCGTCAAAACAATCTCGACCGTTGATGAAGATTAAAATTTCTTTTAATCTCATCCGTCGAAATTTTAAATTATTGAGGAAATTTGAATTTTTCAATTAAATGCATTTTAATTAATTCAAAAATTAAAATTTTGAATTAATTTTTTAAAAATTTTGACTTTGGCTTAACCCCAGGGACCAAAGGCTTAAAGTTTAGCAAAATAATTAATTTACCTTAGTCCCTGGACCTCTTAAATTTTATTTTTTAAAGACCGACGAATTTTGCGTTCGAAGAATTTAAATTTACCTAGGACCTAGAATTAATTAAATTTCTGGCTTAGGATTTTAATTAATTTTGGCCAGAAAATTTAATTAATTAACTTATGAGGGGATAAATTATTTTTCCAACCCTCAAGACACTTTACATCATAATTTTTACATTTTTTACATTTCTAGGGGGAAAACCCATTTGCAAAAGACCCTCACAGACTACCCAGTTCTGTGACGCAAATATAATCTATCAAATCAAGCAATTTGTAATAAAATAACTTAACCAAATAGTTAGGATTATTCCCAAATCACTTTTACATAGATTCGATCTAGAACACTAGGACTCCCCTAAGATCTCAGTGACAAAATCCATTTTGGCTTTGGGGTAAGGCTGAAGGAAAACTCTGCCGACCATCCGAGAATGGATCGGTGAGACAAAAAACCTCTCGAAATGTAGATCGTCACCAGAAAAGTAGGTTTACCTAGGTAATTACATACACGTACAGATCTGCCGCATGCATAATGGGTTTACCTTATAACATGATAATCAGGATGATGATGATAGTTGAACGGCACAGACACGTCGATCAGGCGCTATCCCTTTTTCAAAAAAAGGGGGTGTACTACTATGGGTCGTTGACATGTAGGGTCAACAGGGTTTATGTAGGTCAAGGAGGCTAATTCAAACTCCTATTTTGTGTATAAATACAAGTGAGATGAGTTCATTTGCTCATCATCACTTTGGATTGGATATTTTCTCTCTCTTGAGAATTTTGCACTTTTTCTAGAGGATGAATTGGAGTTTTATGGATGAATTTTGATGTGTGGATATTGGTCTATCTTATCTTGGAGCTTCTCTTTTGTCAATCGTGGATGGTTGGATATATTCTGTTACATGTGAGTACATGCTTTTAATGTTATTCTTGTTTACTTTGTCATATACATTGGATTGGGATTTTCATTATTTTTAGGGCTAATTGCTGCATGCATTTACTGATTTAAATTGTAGAATTTTGTCTCTATTATAACATCTTTCAATGTATGGGCCATGTAATGTGAACGAAATCTCCTAGGGGTAATTTTATCAACAAATTGACCTTGATAAGTCATCTCCTTTGCACATTGAAGTATAAAAGTTGCAAAATTACTTCTCTTTGACCTCGAAGGCTAGTGAAGTAGTCTTGCGGCCTCCTTGACCAAGAACCAAAGGCCCTCACTCATATTCATCATAGACTCCATTCTCCCAAGACTAAGGCACTGATCTACCAAGAGGTGGTCACCTAAAATCACATCTTTTTCACCTTTTCCCAGGTCTAGCCAAGTTGGGTCACCTAGGGCATCATTTTCTCGACAAACTATCCCTCCAAAAAGTTCGATCTCCTAGGGTCTCTTGCGCTGGTGTCTCCTCAAGGCCTCCTCCAATTTTGAAGCCATTTTGACGGTGGAGTTGGGAGAAAAGCCAAGCCCTAGCTCCAAGATCAAACTTTGCCCTAGCATCCCCAAGGCTAGTACCTTATAGGATCAATTCAACATCTTCAAGTGAAAATTATTTCTTTGATCCTTTCCCCCACCTTGTCTAGGGTAAGAACATCATTGGTTTCCACACTCTTTCCTCCTATCCTAGACTAGGTCTACTTGGTCCCTTGTGGTCCCGTTCCTTTGAAAAGACAATTCTTCAAGAACCATCCTGGATACCAAATTCAACAAGGATTTTAGGGATTGGAAAACTCCTTCATAAGTCATATCCCATAAACCATAACCCTCAAATCTTCCCTTCCTTTCGTTAGAAGACATTGTACCTTGCTTAGAAAGCAAGCAAGCTCCATCCTTCAAGCTCTTTCGGGAAAGGGATTATTTGGGTCACTCATATCCATTCCTTAGTGTATTCTTCATCGGTGACTCCATAATATACGGGTCTCCTCCAATCAGTGAAAGCTCGTAAATAGAAGGGAGCCTTAGTTGAGGTGACGGTGGGCTAAGTCTCCATTTGTTGCCCTTGGCCTAGCATTTTCCATTTAGGAGTCCCCTTTAGGTCCCCTGCTAGTTTGATCGGTAACAATACTGACAACAATGACAAATGTTGAAGTACAGTGACAAAACTATTGTGACATTATTATGACAGTTGGACAAAAATAGAGGCATTGCAACAAGGTTATTGACAACAATTGTTGGGCAGTGAATAAAGCAGTGAGTGTAGTGGCTGATTAATGTGACTAGTGTAATCTATCTTATTCTTTTATCTTCTATCTTCAGGGTGGTATGGTGGTGGAAGGCGAAGATTGAAGTCTCCTTCAGGTTTGAACTTGAGAACACTTCAGGGTGGTAGGGTGGTGCAAGACAGAGATTGAAGTCTCTTTTAACACTTTAGGGTGGCAGGTTGTTGCTAGAGAAGCAGATTGATGCTAGCAGGATGTTGGAGCATCCTTCTAGTTGGAGCTGGTAAAACCAAGGTGTTGGAGCATCCTTTTAGTTGGAGATGATAAAACCAGGGGGTTGGAGCCTCCTTCTAGTCATTGCTGGAGAATCTTGGAAGTTGGAGCTTCTTGTTGATGTAATATTTAAGACATATATTAAAAAGTGTTCGGTGGTTTTTCTCCCAGAAGGGTTTCCACCTAAAAATCTATTGTGTATTATCTATGATGTTATGCATTGTTGAATGGTGTTGTTAATGTTTAATTTTTAAGTGATATGATTAAAATTTAAAAAAGTGCCCAATACTGATTCACCCCCCATTTCAGTATTGGTGAATATTCCAACATTTTTTAGGGCCTTTGTACCAAAATCACTAGTTTTAAATTGTGGGATAGTTTGTGTTATTCTCAACAAAATTTATAAGTAGAATAGGTTTATGCGTTTCATGCTTTTTGAATATATTCATATTTTAAAACATCATAAAGCATGATGGGTTGGGCCTACAAATTATCTACACAATTAGAATCCACATGCTTAGTACAAGTGTTTTTTCAACGAACATTTGTCCACATTTGTGAGATAGACAAGGTCAAAAAATAATAAAAAAGGTGGAGTGCTAATTTAATAATGGTTCGCACAAGATAATTATCCTGTGAAAATTCTTGCAACAATGTATTGGTCAATTTCTGTCTTTTTATTTTTTATTTTTTGGTTTTAACCCCATTACAGAATTCCTGTGGTCGATCTACATCTAATGGCACTGATCTGGAAAAATTCTAAGCACTTTCTCAAAAGATGATTGCCCTTTCTAGAAGCTCTAGAAGTAAATATTCATGAAATGGTCAAATCACTTATTAGAAGCTTCTAGAATTATAATGATAGAGAGTGGTGACTATTTATGTTCACACTCATGAATGCGACACACTAGTTCACAAATATATCAAATGAACCTTCACGTGTGAACACAAATACATCAAAGGGGGGACTTCCCTCATACATGTGCTCGTGTGCACATACACAATAAATACAATGATGCTTGTACGATATTGAGGGTACACAAAAATTGATGTAAACCTTTGGTGATGATGTGGTAGTCTAGTCACTGTCCATGTCAGCTGACATGGAATCTAATGCACAAGCATGCATCCCAAGAAACTCTGACATGTATTCCGATGTGATTAGATATGGTTGTATGGTAGTACATAGATACTAATGCAGGTACATGGAAACCAAGGCACCATGCACGTACCCTGAGGCATAGTACACATTTCTCAGTGCACAACTTCAACCCTATAATAGCATGTCCGACTTAAACTAATTGTTAGGTGTTGACATAGATAAGATATATTAACACAAATAATTTAGTCGATGTTACCAAGTTACTTAAAAAAACTAACTGAGGGGACAATCTTATCCCTGTTACATGTGCCTTTGGGTTAGGACATAAGGTATTTACCAAGTCCTCTAAGTTAAAGTAGGTGGGCAATATTATATGAAAGGGCATATAAGAGTAACATATGAATCAATTTCCAAAGTCATATATGATGTCGAGGGTTTAAGTCTAGTCCTACTAGTCGATTAGATTGCGGGTAGGAGTCTTCATTTATTTGCAAAGCCTTGTGAGAGGGAGCCTTTGCTATTTTGGCCTGCACACACTTCCCCTTTCTTTTTATTTTCTTCAATCTTTTTTTAAGTCCTTTAGATAAGCGTTTTTCCCTTGTCTAAGAGCAAAGGTGACCTTGATGGTTCAACAATGTCCCTCCAGAGATATGTGTTAAGTTTTGAGTTGATTCTACATGGTACTAGATCCCCTCATGTACCTCTAGTGATGAAACATTGAGCCATAGAGCTTGGGGTTGGACTACTTGATGATATGTCCACATGGACCCAAGATGCACCTAGGCTAGCCTTGACCCTGTTTGATGGACATTGTTTGTTATGTAGTTCAGATGAGGATGATTTGACTTGGGAGGTCTTGCACATTCTCCTTGGACCCCAACACTTGCCTTGCACAATGCCACATCAACTCCACAAGCCTTGGAAGAGTAATGCAGGCTTCTTTATGGATGATGTCATGGATTAGGAGGCACTTTTTAAAGATGTACCCATGCATTTTGAGGATTTCTTAGAGTTAGGAGCACTCATGGATCTATTCCTCACTTACTTCGTTGATCTTGATCATTTCTACAGGATGACATCATGGTGGAGACATTTATTTCCTACACGTGTGCGCTATTGTTGGCATGTTGTTATGTTTTTGAGCTATTTTAAGGTCGTCTTGTGCTCTTTTGAGCTTGTTGAATGCTCAAGCGAACTTTTAGGGGTATTGCTTGTAAAATTATGAAAATGAGACTCGTTTTCCCTCATATAAATAGAAGGAGGTCACATTTCACTTTTATCATCATTCATCATCACAATTCTCTCTCTTCTAGAAGTGTGCATTAGCTTTGTCTCTCTTTTACTTGGATGCAATGTAGCTCTATGGTGTGAATTCTCTCGTAGGTGGAAATTTTGCTTGAAGTTGGTTTCTTCGAATTGATTGAAGAGATTCTTGTGGAAATTTCGTGAGTTTATTGCATATTTTCTATACTTTGCATGTTTTGTTGTTAGAAGCAGTATTGCGAACATCTCGATAGCATCCCGATTTTATCTCGAAATCACAATTTTTTGGCCTAGCCGATGTTTGCCGATTTTTAAAGATATTTTTATGGTATCTTAATTTTGCTGATGCTTGCCAATTTTTACCGATTTTTTCCCGATTTTTAGGTTTTTCGGACCTTTGTCAATTTTATGCCAATGTCGATGTTCACAACATTGGTTTGAAGTAAGGTTTCTACATGTGCCATGGTTAAATTTGCTAAATTTATCCAAAAATCTTGCTCTATGGTGTGCAAAATTGTTTTCCTTGAATCCTTTAAGAAAAATATGAGTTGTGCAACTCTTATATTTATTTAACGAGGAAGTCACTAGGGTTTGTAAGTAGATGCCCTTGCCATCTCACCCTCTTCAACAAGGCCGTCCTCCTTGAATTTTCCCTAGGTGAATCCATTGCCCATTTAGATCAAGGAACTAGTCTAGGTGGTGGTGATCAAACCCTCTAATTATACTAAATTTTCTCTCCTCTCTTAATTTCTAGATATCTAGGGTCATGGTTAGGGTTTCTATGAATTTTTGTAAAAAAGGTAATTTTATTTTATGTCTCACAACTCCTTAAATAGGAATTGCACCACATAACTGTCTAAAAGAATAATTTAGCATTTATTACATGTGAGGCCCTATTTTTAGGGCTAATGTCATCATTTTGTTATTCTTGTATGCATGTTTCAGCCATAAAAACTCCATTGCAAACCCTAAAATATGGATATCTAATCGATAGCCCTAATCCTCTGTTTTTTTTTCCATTGTAAGACAGTTTCTTCTAGTTGTTATGTGACATTGCATGCCCTATTATTGAAAATATGGAAAACCCTAACTTATAACAACCCTCTAATTTACTTAAGTGGTATATGGATAGAGTACTTGAAATTTGGCGAAGATTTATCTTAGCCCTCCAAGCTTTGTTAGTACCCCATCCCAATCATTAGACCTTATCCATCACCTTGAACCATTCTTATTGAAAATCCTTTAGGTGATCTGTTGATAGTGTTGGAACCCTCCAACGTGCAAGGGGATCTCTCGGATGCGAAGTCTCAATTAGACCTCACACCGTTTGCTATAGGAACAAGACATGACTCGACACTGATGACATGGAATTGATGATGATGTGACAATGTCAAGCTTCTCTTCTTGTTGCTATCTTTGTGTGTCTTCACAACTTCATAAGTGTCTTCTAGCATTGTCTTCTTCTCCTTCTCTCTAAGCATCATCCTATCATGTCAAGATATAGTACCTACAAGTGAAATCCACTCATGACAAGACGACATCAATCCAAAAATCTCCTAGTCTAATTATCTTTATGAAACCCATTGATTGACCTGGAACTGGGTACTGGACAGGAAGGAAGACTCATGGATTGCGCAGTGTGTAGTTCCAAAAGACAGGGGTAAGGGACTGATGCTTGTGACTGCACAATGCACAACACTAGAGGCCTGAGGAGCAAGACTACATAGTTGAGGGTCACAGTGAGGTAGGCTTGCCCGTTGTAACTGTGCAATGCCCAGTTTAGGAGGCACATTGGGCCAAAGGATTACGCAGTTTAGGGAGACAGATTGTTGACTGAGACTACGCAATGTGTAGAAAGAGACTTGCTAGGAGGCAGGATTGCGCAGTTCTGGAGGTCAAGAAGCAGTTTTGAACACTATGACTGTACAATGCGCAGCCTTTGGAGGTAGTGACTGCACATTGCGCAGTTCCAGGAGGTAGGGATGCAGGCTAATGCTTGCAACTGTTGAAGAATGTAACTAGTGTCGGTGTTCATAATTGTATTTGAGTTATGGTGTAATATATTTGTCAAAAGAAAGAAGAAAAAAATTATTTAAGCATGGGTTTCATGGTTTATTATTTTATTT
This sequence comes from Pinus tabuliformis, assembly GCA_031772625.1. Taxonomy (NCBI): domain Eukaryota; kingdom Viridiplantae; phylum Streptophyta; class Pinopsida; order Pinales; family Pinaceae; genus Pinus; species Pinus tabuliformis. Next base: position 1,720,819,817 of record CM062816.1, on the reverse strand, counting down.
CTAGCTCAAAGCCTCCATTGTAGGCTTCTAGGGTTTATATCAAGAGTCCTTGTCCTTGTCATCATGTAAAAGACCCTTCTTGGGCTTTTTTTATCAAGAAAGAAAGAAATTTTGCTATAAATTAGGTCATTTAGGCCTCCTCCACCAAGTCGGCCTCAAGGAAGACAAGTCAGCCTAATTGGGAGCCAAAATCCACTATATAAAGGCAACAACTCAACTCATTTGGAACACACAAAACAAGTTTGATTTGCAATAGTTGGAAGAGAGAAAGAAGAGCGAAATTCCCAAGGAGGAGAAAACCTAGCGAAGGAGAAGGGGACACTTATCAAGCAAGAAGTAGGTATTTTTCTCTCTCTTTGACTCACATGTGCGAAATTCTAAAGCTACTAGTGGGGTCGAAATTTCGAAATTTCAAATCTACAGTATGGGCTGAAATTCTGGAAGCTAGGGCCCGAAATTTTGTGTTGTTGTTGGGTTGAAGCTGGTAGACAAGAAGAGACTATTGTAGTTTGCATAATCATCTTGGAAGGTTGACTTGGTGGAGGAGGAAGGTCTTTGGTTAGGTCTAAGGTCTTGGTTTGTCTCAATTTGATTTGAATCTATTAATGGAACAGTTTGACTCAGTTTTCCCTTGTATAGGGGTTTTAGCCCAGGCTGAGTGCCTAATTTTGGTGTCATTCGTCTTCATGCTTTTAATTTGATGATTGCTCGATGAGAAGAACATAAAGAAAGCTAATAAGAATTCAAAGAATATCACAAGTAATTATCAACATAAGACAATATTTTTGCCTTTCTGATTTTCTAATAGCAACTGCGCAATGCATAGTTTTGAGGGGCAAAGTGAGCTCAGGTTGGTCAGGCATGAAATCTTCTGGAATTTGACTTAGTGTGGGATCAATGAGGGAAAGATGAAGCCAAGGTATGACATGAACATGATCACACACTTAGAACAATCGACGACAAAACATTGAACACTCAGTATTCAGATTCAACATGATCCCCTTAATGCGACGATAAAACAACATTCTCCTCCACGTGTGACATTTAGAATACACTTTGCGACGAAAGTGACGACACTAGTACAACAATGCATAAAACTTTGGGAATGAGTGTAATACATGTCTATATGATAAATCAGACTCATTGTCACCAAAGTTGCCCCTTGAAATGAACCATAACTCCGCTTTCACAATATACGACACTTCCCATGCCAAAAGACGACACTTTAGTTTTCTTCACAAAGGGACTGGAAAACTTTGAGAATATACATGGAATGTCTCTTATTACTAGGAACGACAACTTGCAAGGTCAATGTAGGCTCCGAAATTTGGATGTAGTACAAAATTTTGGAGGGTGTTGTAGCAAAGACAACATGATCTTTATAAGAAAGCCTCCCTTCTAGTTTAAATACCACTAAATAGTTGTAGAAAGACTATCAAGGTGACAGTGGTAACCAATCTCTTGTTTCCTTAAGATCTGGATTTTCCCAGTGAGGCTTTGCACTAGGGCTGCTAGATTTTACGACAACACTCCTTTCTAGGCAAGTTAAAGCGTTTTTCCAAGAGGTGACATGGAATACTTTAATCCTTTTCCATATTCTTCCACATTGGGCATGCATGTAGGTTATCTTTAGAAACGAGAGGGTGCTCCACCTTTCATATTCCAAGCTAATCTTTTTGCCTTTCGTTGCTTCTATAGTAACTTTTGAGTGGATTTTTAATACTTTTGCATGACATGAAACCCTAAGAAGAGTAATTTCATCTCTTTTTAAGATACCTTCCAAATCAAAGCTTACTTTTAATCTTGATCTTCTTCCCTTCTCATCTTCTCTTGGCTATGAATAGGAGTGCAACCAATTGCCCTTTAGGAAACCATGCTCAAAGACACTCATTTGGGGTGTGATGTTGTTGCTACTTGATAAGATTCCTACTCGTCACAGTAGACCTGTATTCTCCATCCACCAGTCACATTCCTGTGCTAATCGATTCTTTCACATATGGTATATTAGTTCATGTGCCTTATATATCTAACATGTCAAATGATCTTTGATGTCTTAGTTTCAATTGGTATAGTTTTTCAAGGTATGGTATCCTTGCTTAAAAATAGTGCTAAGGTTTTAACTTGTTTGTTAGGCGTTAGAATTAGAACATTAAATGATCAACAGAAAACAAGCCAAGACAAGAGACACAAGATGTGGCAGCTAGCCAGGGACAAACCCCCAATGCGGGGAAACCCTTTGATCAGGATTCAGTTCTTCTTTAATCTTCAATAGTTCAGCAGAGAGAAATAGTGCAAATTCAGAATTCTATAATTTTATGATAGCAACAACAAACCCTAAATCAACAAAGTCAAATTTAGTTAAACAACCCCGGATTGACCTCTAGTCAACCTTGAAGAACTCGGTCTTCAACAACAAGCTTCGACAACCCTTGGTTAATGGTCAAAACAATAGTCAAAGATCAGCAGTTTGCGGTCAACTCTAACCAGTCAACGTTGGTCAACACTAGTCAACACAACACCCAAACAACTTGCATAGGTCAGCCCTTGGTCAACGCTTCATTTAGCAGCCCAACACTTGGTCAACGCAACCCTAGAAAAGTCAACGATGCCCAGAAAGTCAACGCTGCCCTAAACAGAAAATGCATCCTTTCTCTTGCACGTATGAGAGAAGCTGCGCCTTCGCTGGCCCAATGAGATGAGGAGAGAGAAGATGAGTGAGTAATCACTCAACCTCACTTGTAATTATATGATATGCTGGGCATGTGTACCACACATTTAGCTACTGGCCGACCTTGACAATTTGTCAAGTAAATAGTAAATACAAATAAATTCATATCTCCATAAATACTTGTCGGAATCAGATGATCGTTAGATCAATCCTACACCTCTCGATGAGAGGAATCAAGGAAAAATATTAGCTGCCATAAATAAGATGACCCACATGGAGTTTGCCCCTAGTTGTCAATTTTAACACTTCCTCTCAACTAGGGAGAACTCCATCTGCTAATCTGTTTGACCGTCGGTACTCGCTGACATCAAATGCACTGCCCTGCACTGCTCTGCTCTGCCGAACTATGAAGAAGAAGAAATGATCGAGGATGTATCATCTCCACTGACCCGAAGTCAGTCCCAGAGAGTGTGTCATACCACTCTCATTGATCCCATATCAGTTTCATTGATCCCAGATCAGTGGAGGTCATCCTAGCATAGGGAGTACGGTAGATACAACGATGCGTCCATTGATAGTACTACTATTGTCCCTAACCCCATTTCCCTGCTCATTGATCAGATGAGAGGTACTTCCCATGAGTCCCAGACTGCATGGGTAGGATGCCTCAACAGGAGAACTAATCATCCTGTCCCTAAGTTGCCATGGGGTATCACAGGGGAAGGTTGAACCTTTCACCCTGTACATAGCGCACCATTAGGGGAGGGTGAGTCGCCCTGTGGTCGCATGTCGCTCCAAGAAGTACCCCAAGCCCCCCAGAGCTCAATGTATGCATCATACACGACCCTCATAAGAGGGTCTCTCAACGACACCAAGTCATTCTCGAAAAGTCAAGAATTTGACCTTTCCCAAGGGCTTCATCAAAATGTCGGCGACCTGCTCATCTGTACCAGTATGTTAGAGCCTTATTGCTCCCCTCTACACCATATCCCGGATATAGTGGTACCTGATATCAATATGCTTGGAGCGATCATGAAATATGGGATTCTATGATAAACAAATCCTGCTCTGGTTGCCACACATGATCACGGTAGTATCCATTGTAAATCCAAACAGCTCACTGAAGAGCTTCCGCAACCAGACCGCCTCACAAGGGGCCATACTCGCATCAATGTACTATGCCTCAGCGGTGCTCAAAGCCACCGACTTCTGCTTCTTGCTCATCCAGGATATCGAGGCAGATCCCAAAGAGAAACAACACCTAGAAGTGCTCTTTCGGTCCACCACTGCTTGCCCAATCAACATCGGTATATCCATGTAGTCTCACATCTCCAGTAGTGTATCTCAACCCATGAGTGATTGTGCCACGAAGGTATCTCAACAGATTCTTGGCACCAATCCAATGTGTGTGGTGAGTCTCAACCATATGTTGACTCAACGTGTTGACTGCAAATCATCCCGACGGGAGTTCACCAAGAACATCAATGCTCCGATGAGTTGACGATACTCTGTAGCATTTTGTAGAACAGGACAGGCAACATTACCGCTTAACTTATTGAAGTCAAGCTCCATCGTGGTAGTCACGGGCTTGCAATCCACCATGGCGAATCTCTCCAATATCTTCACCACATATTTTCCTTGAGAAAGGAAAATCTCCCCTGGGTTCTGCCAAACTTCTAGTCCTAGGAAATAGTGCATCAGTGCCAGGTCCTTCATCTCAAACTCAGAAGCCAACTCCCTCTTACATTTGTGAATGAGAGGGTCTACACTTGTTAGAAATAGGTCGTCAATGTACAACGCCAGTATGAGAGGTTTGTCATCTTCAACCTTAAAGTAAAGGTTAGGGTCGACTTCACTCCTAGTGAATCCCAGCTTCATCAAGTAGTTATCGATGCTCTCATACCACGCTCGGGGTGCTTGCTTCAGCCCATAAGGGCTTTCTTCAATCTGCACACGTGAGATTTCCGATCATGAATCTGAAATCCTTCGGGTTGTTCCACATAGACTTCCTTTTTGATCGAACCATACAAGAACACGGTCTTGACATCCATCTAATGTAGGTTTCATCCTTGCGAAGCAGCAAGGGCTATGATCGAGCGGATGGTGGTATATCAGGCAACAGGTGCAAATATCTTGTCATAGTCTATACTTTCCTTTTGAGAGAAGCGACGAGCGACAAAACAAGCCTTATACTTTTCAACACTTCCATTAGCTCCATGATTTATCTTCTAAAGCCATTTCGAAGTGACAACTGCTTTGTCCTGGGGTCTGGGGACCACATCCTAGACATCGTTCTTCATGATGGACTCATATTCCTCAATCATAACATCCTTCCATAGTTGATGCTTGACAATTTCTGCGAGCGATGAAGGCTCATTTTGAATGGTCGTGCTCATGATGGTCAAGTATCCCTGATACCTGGCCGACTTCTTACTTTCATGGAAAGTCCCTCTGGGTGCAATGTGTCCTTCGACATCATCAAGTGCTCCCCTGTGCCATGAAGGCCTCTTCCTAGAAGAGGAAGGTTCTTGCGAAGGGGAATCAATAGGATCCATAGGTTCTTTTACATCGGGCATCGTCTCATCTTCCTTTTCCTCTGGTTTCCTGGTGACAACTTCTCCAGATTTCCTCAATATAGGAAGATTGTCAGCTTTGCTAAGAGCCATATCTTTGTCAAAGGTGACATCATTTCCAAAAATTCTAAAATGAGATACGTTAGGTTTCTTACCAGTGAACATTTCTTCGGGAGTCTTGGAACCCAATGCTTGATGAGGGCATTGGTTTTGCACATATACGGTGGTATTCGCAGCTTCAGCCCATAGAAACTTCAAAAGCCTTTGATCATGGAGCATAGCACGGACAACTTCCACAATCGTACGATTCTTCCTTTCTGCCACACCATTCTGCTCAGGAGTATATGGTGTTGTAGTCTACCTCTTAATGCCATCCTCTTTGCAAAAGTCATGGAACTCATTGGATTCATACTCAGTCCCATTATCAGTCCCTAAGATTTTGATATTCTTTTCGGTTTGATCTCGAATCTCGATCAAGGCTTTGAAGTGACGAAACCATGAGAACACTTCATCCTTCTTTTTCAAGAAGTATATCCAAGCCTTGCGAGAATAATCATCAGTAAAAGTGAGGTAATATAAATATCCTCCCACGGAATTCACAGGCATCATACCAGATATGTCAGAGTGAACCAACTGCAATATATCAGAGGTCTTGCTATGGTTTGAGGGGAATGGTCCCCTTTTGAGCTTTCCTTCGGCACATCCAGGACATATAGCTCTTTCTCTAATTTGAACTCGGGCATCCCAGTCACCATTTGTCGCACATCTGGTAACATAATGAAGGTGGGCAAACCTCCGGTGCCATAGTTCGGACTGAATAGGTGTGTCACAAGTCATGACACCCAACGGACTTCCTCCGACATGATATAAAGAGTCAACCCTAAACCCAAGAGTAAAAGAACCTTTGAAATTATTTTTCCATACATGTACCTTGCCATCGACGAAGGCCACCTTGTCGCCTTTGTCTTCCATTGTCGAAAGGGACACCAGGTTCTTTTTGAGATTAGGTACATATAGGACTTCTTTCAAGTGAATTGTATTACCCTGATTCAATTGTAGAGAGACATTCCCTACACCTTTTACGAGATATTTAGAGTTGTCCCCATGAACAATTTCCAGGTTGGTCTCCTTCTCTATCAGATTAGAGAAAACTTCTTTGTAACTAGTGAAGTGCCTTGAGGCACCACTATCAATAAGCCAATTTCCAAGCGAGTCTGGGGGAGTAGTAGTAGAGAGGGCCGATGGTAGATAATATTCATCTTGCTTATTGTTAACAACGTTAGATTCATACCTGGAGTTTCTTGCCTTCTTGGAGGGTTGACCATTTCCCTGATTTTTTTCCCTGATTTTTGTCACTCCTTTTTCCTTTGCCATTGAACCTGCCCTTCCTTTGATTGTTGTTGGAATTGCCTCGGGAGTGATTTTGATCATCGTCATGAGATGTGTCCTTTCTATTAGGGCACTCCCTCGCATAGTGGCCAATTTTGTTGCAAATGTAACATCTACCTTTCCTTCCACCTTTCGGTCCGGCCTTTCCCTTAGATCTTGCCCCGGAATTATTTCTCCTTTTAGCATGAGAGGAGAATGCAGCGGGATTGCCTCTAAGTGCAGGCATTTCCTGCTCTTCCATCCTTGTTTCTTCTTGAATGCATCTCGCCATCAGTTCCTCAAATCTTGGGATTACATTATTGTTGAGAAGAGTGGTTTTGAATATATACCATTCAGATGGGAGCCCTCCGAGAGTTGTGATGGTCAGTTCTCTATCAAGAACGACTTACCCAATCGATAGGAGATCATTCTTGATCTCTGTGATCCTTAAGAAGTATGCTCGCATACTCTCATCTTTGCCCTTCTTAATTTCCTTCAACTTATATCTAAGGAACAAAACTCGATTTGCATCATTAACTTTAAATAAGCTTACCAGTCTATTCTAGATTTCCTTGGAGGTGGTCAGCTCGGAAACATAGGCCACCAGGGGTTTATCGATAGAGTCTCGGATGATCTTCTTTGCTTTGACTTCTCCCCTGGTTCACTTGTTCCTAGCAGCAACAAATGCATTTGATTGAGATTCAATGATTCTGCTTCTCACATGGTCCAACACTTCTTGCTCTTCTAATGTCAGATCGAGAGACATCTTCCATCCTTGATAGTTAGACTTCTCCCAGAGCTTGTCTTTAGCAGGGAAGTGTTATGAGGACCCCATGAAGTCTTTGAGATTACTTCAACAACCATCGGTGATTGCTCTTGCTCTTGCTCGGGCTTTGTCTTCACCTCAACTCTGATACCATGTTAATTTATGGTATGTTCTATGCTTTGTGCAGTTTACTTTGATTTCTTCTTATTAGCGAGCACATAAACATAAAGTAAAATGCTGATAGAATATTAATAGATCGACATAAAACAAGCCAAGACAAGAGACACAAGATGTGGCGGCTAGCCAGGGACAAACCCCAATGCAGGGAAACCTTTTGATCAATTCTTCTTTAATCTTCAATAGTTCAGCAGAGAGAAATAGTACAAATTCAGAAATCTGTAATTTTATGACAGCAGTAGCAAACCCTAAATCAGCAAAGTCAAATTTAGTCAAACAGCCTTGGATTGACCTCTAGTCAACCTTGAAGAACTCGGTCTTCAACAGCAAAATTTGGCAGCCCAAAACAGCCCTTGGTCAACGGTCAAAACAACAGTCAAAGAACAGTAGTCTGCGGTCTGCCCTAACCAGTCAACGCTAGTCAACACTTTGGTCAACGTAGCACCCAAACATGATGCGCAGGTCAGCCTTTGGTCAACACTTCATTTAGCAGCTCAGCACTTGGTCAACGCAGCCCTAGAAAAGTCAACGCTTCCCTAAAGAGAAAATGCGTCCTTCCTCTTGCACGTGTGAGAGAAGCTGCTCCTTCGCTGGCCCAATGAGATGAGGAGAGAGAAGATGAGTGTTGAGATGAGATGAGTGAATAATGACTCAACGTCACTTGTATTTATATGATATGCTGGGCATGTGTGCCACACATTTAGCTGCTGGCCAACCTTGACAATTTGTCAAGTAAATACAAATAAATTCATATCTCCATAAGTACTTGTCGGAATCGGATGATCGTTAGATCAATCCTACACCTCTCTACGAGAGGAATCAAGGAAAAATATCAGCTGCCATAAATAAGATGACCCACATGGAGTTTGTTCCTAGTTGCCAATTTTAACAATTATATATATATATGATAGTAATGTTGTGCGCCCTGGTAGGGCTAGGGACCTGATAGGTTTCCCAGGTTTTGATGGGCCAGCTCTGAAACAGGTAACTCCCTCAAAACAGGTACTGGTCTGGTTCTGGTAACAGTGATACACACTGAATATTTTGATGAATTTGAGTGCATCTCATTTTGTATTTTGGCTTTTATATCATTGTAGTGAGATTTGTACTCTGCAAAAATTCCGCCAGTTTGGGACCTGACAAAGCTCAATGACTTGGCATAACTCAGTTCAAGACCCAGCAAAGCTCCACAATAACAAAAACACTCAAAATGTAGTATTTTGCACAGAAAAATAAATAATGACATTTGCATCCATAAAATCTATAAAATGAATAAATTCGTGCATCAATGCATCTTGTGAATATGATAATCTCAAAACTCAGCCTAACTTGCCAAACTTGGGAAACTCACCCAAAACCTAGCTTGAAGCCTCAGAATATATATATATTAATCGCTAAGGCTAATTTTGTACTTGCATAAATTGATGTCATAAAGGAGTTAATATATAAATGAAATTTCTATTAAATTGATGTTTTTGTATACCTTACTAATTTTCTTGATAATTTCTAGTTGAAAAAGGCATCTATTTTTTTATTATATATATGTTTTATATTTTAACTTTTAAGTTCCCTGTTTCCCCGTTTCCTAAAATTTTGGCGGGTCATGTCTTTATGCTGCCCCTGTTTTGAAAACTGTATTCATTTCAAGTTTTGTGTGACTTAGATTACAAGTTTTTGGTTCTTTAAGCTTTTTATGTTATGCTTCTCAATCTTGATTCTCAACTCATGTTTATTGTGGTGTTTTGCTTATTTTGTTAGTATTTAATTATGTAATGTATACCCTGGGTTATAACAATCTCAAAGGATTCTTAAGCTAGGAAGTAATTATACTATCGTTTTTACATTGCAGTTTCTTCTGTTGTGTTGAAATTTATGGAAGCATGTTTGAACTATTGTGCTGCAGTGGCCCCATCCGATTGAAGTGGTTAATGCTAGAGAATTGCCACCAGTTCTGGTAGACCGTTACAATGAAGCTGGAGGTGAAGGGACAGCCCTTTGTGGTATATTTCCTGAAATTCGAAGGGCCTGGGCTTCTGTTGACAACTCTCTGTTTCTTTGGCGGTTTGATAAATGGTAATGTCCTTTTCCAACTATTTGGCAGCCTTAGAAGGGGAAACAATCTGAATGTTTTTCTGTGATTTTTTTGTTCTTAGAGGAGATAGAACTGGGTTTTGTAGTCCCATTTGTCCTTTTCTGCAGTATTTTCATCTGTTCAAACTTAAAGTTCTTTAGGTCATTGTTTTTGTTGTGGTGCTTTAGTTTTTTTGACATCGTGAGATTTCATTCTATGAAAGCCAGTTGGATATTGTTTTGAATAAAGTCCAGATCTTAACGACAGTTGGAAGATTGATAATAGGTATTGCAAAGGTATGGATTCTGCTGAATAAATAGTAACCTATTGGGCTAGTATGCATTATTGCATACGGTTAAGAAAGGAGCAAATTTTCGTTGATTTTTCTTTTTTAGATGACTTTCCATATAATGGAAATATTGTATTGTTTTGGTAAAAAACATTGTCAACTTCTTAGTATTGATGTTATATCCATTTTTATTCCTAGTTTGTGTAGTCTTGGATCAATGTTGATTAAAGCATTGCTTTGGTTTGCATTTTCATATAAATTGGCAGGTCACTTTACTTTTTTATATTATATGCAATTTGATGTCTTGTTCATCACTGAACCCTGACATTGGACATTTCCAGACTGTTGATCCATTCATGTCGAATGATCAATGTTCATTTTTTTAAACATGAATCTTATACTACAATGCTAATCAGAAAATTACATCAAGTGATAGAAATAGTACGAATTAATTGTCTAGTTAGTGACTATACTTATGACCCCTTTCCACACGCCATAGAAGTTCAAAATGGCTGCCTCACCACATAGTAGAAGGAAAGGAGTATGTTAACTACCAAAATCCTGATTATTAGCTACTATATTAATCTTATCATTAAATGACCTATTATCACATCATTTATTAGTGGGCATTTATTATTTATCTTAGTTCTAATTCTAAATATAACCTGATCTCCAACACCCTTTGATAATGGCCATTTTACATGCTTGTTCAAAATGCAAAATGATAAAAGGCTAAATCTTTTGACAAGCAAAATCTTTGCAGTCTGCAAGATACGATTTTAAAAATAGCAACTAGAAGTGAATTATATTGAGCAAAGTTGAAGAAGAACAATCTATGTTACCATCCTTTAGTCTGACCATTGACTCACCAGCTGGGTGAGAGACAATGTTGTCTGAATAATTAGCCTTTCCACAATTGACATATAACTTGGCTTGTTCATTGAACTTGCCTTCTCCACAGCACAGAAGTCCAACATATTAAAAGGTTGTGTTTAATTCTCAAGCACCATCATCTCCATCCTTGTTGACGGTCTTCTTCTTTACCACTCCGTCTTCCCCCTCCCCGAAGGTCTTTTTATGAATTACAGCATGTAATGCATAATATATCTATTATTTGCCTTCTCTTTTTTGATTTGTTTCAACAGCAACACGATCTAGGGCATCATTTTTAAGTTCTGTCTCACCTGACACCTCTCTGGCCTAGGCATTATGGCTTTGTTCTTAGTGACATTAGAATGATCTTTCTGCTGAAGCAATCTTGCATTCTTAAGTTCTATTATCGAGAATAAATTTTGTTCTTCAACACCCATAGCAACCATCCTTTTGCTACTCATATCACCAATTAAACACCTATTGTCTCTGAAATTTATAATGTATGTGGGGGTGGTGCTTCATTATGCTAATTCAAAGTAGATTATTCTCTAAACAAGGAAAATAATAAACATTGTTAATTGTCACTTTTTTACCTCTTAGCTGAAGCAGAACATTTCCCTTTCTTCTAACTCTAAACTTTAAAGTCTATATTCTTCTCTGCCATTCAACACAAGAAAGTCGGGTTGATATTTACCCTCTACTAAATCAACATACCAATCAAAATTGCTGGTAAATTCCTAGATGCTCTTGACCCAACATACCAATCAACTTTATGAGTCTTTGAATCCTTGTTTCGGGCCATGGACAGATATTACTGTCTTCTCCTTGTGTTCAACCACATGAGCATGTTTTTTTCTGATTGATCATCGGAAGAATGCCCTTGGCTGTGCTTTTCATCTCATAATTGCTTTGTGCAAACTCTCTTTATATGCCCTAATTTTTCACAATAAGAGCGTTTAATTGTGTTTGTACTTTTACTTCACTAGGAAGAGTTGTCTCCATCATTCTCTTCCCTCTGTCTGGTATCCTTCCTCTCAAATTTTTTTGCAAGTGCCACCTCATAAGACTCGCTAACTCTGCTATTCCTAATTTTACATGTCGTCCTACAAGACTTAGTGCTCAACTGCTCAATTGTCAGATCTTTAGTACTGCCAGTAATGTTCAAGGCTATAACCACCATATCATCTTCTTTTATTGTCTTGTCAATTGATTTCAGTTGATCTCTAATATCCTCGATTTTAACAAATGATCTTGCAAGGACTCAAACTCCTCTTATCTGAATTGAGAATAACATATTTTAAAGGAAAAATGCTATACCTTTGGTTGAGGTTTCGTGCATCTTTCGAAGATTTCTGCACATGACACATGCATGATTATGATCTTGAACTTTGGGAAGCATATCATTTGTTACAAAGAGCTTGATAAGCTTCACAATGTCTTGGTTCTTAGCATCATGTTATGGTTGGGCATCGATATCAGTCTTACTTCCTAGTACAAGTTTGTCCAAAGCCTCTATTCTCAAATATGGCAAACATCTTTTGTTTCCACGATTTAAAATTTTGAACTTTAGGTTTTTCAACATTATATGGGCTAAAATAGTCGTTTTTATAGGATTTAAATGCACCAAACAAAGCTAAATTTTATTGCTACAACTCAACAATTCACAACCCTACTATTGTCCCAAAGAGAAGTACACTCTAAATCAGAAAGTGTTGAAATTGTTGCCAGTCAAGTATTCTTTAACCAAAATTTTAAATCTTTGAACTATGTCCAGAATGCCACTGTTCTGACTATCACTCCGTGGAATAATTTAAATTTCCTAATACAGATGCATAATCCTTCTTCAGAATTAGTGACAATATAGACAGCCATAAAAATTACTGGTATTAGCTGTGAGGGTTAGCTAGATTGGTCGAGTCCCCATTGTTAAAGCACCTTTGATATTGAGAGGTCATGGGTATAATTCTCTCGACACTCTCGGGGTCAGGCTCCATGGTTGAGTCGGTAGGAACTGATCCCTTTGAGTGGATTTGCCTGGTACAAATATTCCATGGATGTAGCGGTCATTGATCTCCGGGGTCTGTCAACCACAAAAAAGAAAGAAAGAAGAAAACGTTCTGGTATCATTTTCAAATCACAGACTGTCTATTTTTCTTCAAATTGACTTGATACTCCTATACTCTGTGCGCCAATAGGTATGGATAATAATTTGTAATCTCCATGACTGCTCCTCCTAGGTGACAGCTTGATTCGTATTCAAAGACTTAATCCAGAGCTCCCTCGATGACAAAATACAACTCTAGCAATTCTTTACTATGATAATTGCTGACCTTTTTGACGTTTTCTCCGTAGAGTTGTCTTTATTCATGTTCCCCCTCTTCTGGACCATGATTGACATGGTTCTTTTTAGGTACCTATACACACCCTGAGCAATTCTTCGTGGGCACACTTATCTCCATAGCATATCGTCATGGTATATGTCAAACAGTGGTTAGATATCAGATGGCAGTCTTCCACAAGAAAAGGGTTCATCTGATTTTTTGATGGTAGCCTTTATTCAGATTTGTTTGATTCCTTTACGGTTGCAATTTTCCACAACCATAAAGTCCTGTAGCGGTCCAATTCACCCTTTACGGTTCTACCACAACAATGTAACTTTATTCTTACAAGCCCACACTCTATTTTGATGTCTTTTAGTTGCCAGAATCCTGACAATAGGTCACGGTTATGAATTTTATACACGAGTCACAAGTTATGGGCGTCACTAATTCAGAAGTTTGTATTATTAAAAACAAATTTATCTTCTGTATGCTTGTGTATGAGTAGTAGCTCAGTGCCTTCTCTGATCGAAGTATGAGTAGTAGCTCAGTGCCTTCTCTGATCGAAGTAGTCTTTTGGCACCTTCACTTGATTCTTTTCAACATGGCTCTAATACCATGTGAAATTTTACGCACACATGCATGGATAAGGATACACATGAATGAGAAAGAGTGGATTGATTAATTTATTAGATGATGCTATGTTTCATTACATAGTACAAGGAGAACAATGGATTGATTCATTTATTAGATGATCCAATGTCTCTTACATGGTAGAAGGAGAGGAGTACACCACACAACTCCCAAAAACCTAACTATTAACTACTACATTGATTAAACATTAAATGACATTTTGTTTCATCACTTATTAGTGGGCATTTATTAGTTGTCTATGTTGTAATTTTTAAATATAAGCATTGTGTCCAACATGCTTTTGAAAGTAAAAACATAGAGGCAATTACATTGAATAAAGGGAAGATCTCTTATAAGTCAAAGCTAAGTTGCATGAAACTTAGAAACAATATGGTTTTCAGAAATGGGAACGTAGTGGAAATGTGACTCTCCCAAATAGGGATGTCGTGGGAAACACGATATATAAAGAATACCATATATATATATATATAAGAGAGAGAGAGAGGATTGATTTATTTATTAGATGATCTAATGTCTCATTACATGGTAGAGGAGAGGAGTACACTACCTAACTCCCAAAAACTTAACTATTAACTACTACATTGATTTTTAAAATTTTACATTAAATGACACTTTGTTTCATCACATATTAGTTGGAATTTATTATTTGTCTATGTTCTAGTTTCTAAACATCAGCATTGTATCCAACATGCTTTAGAAAGTAAAAGCATAGAGGCAATTACATTGAATGAAGGGAAGGTATCGTATAAGTCAAAGCTATGTTGCATGGAATTTAGAAACAATATGGTTTTCATAAATGGGAATGTACTGGAAATGTGACTCTCCCAAATAGGGATGTCATGGGAAACACTACATATAAAAAATACCATATATATATACATAGAGAGAGAGAGAGAGCATTATCATTTAAGAAGAAGATAAGAATGATGCACATAAATGGTACTTTATAAGGAAACCCATAGATGATCATAGATGATTCGCTACCCACATCCTTCTTTTTGCTGCCCACAATATTTCCCTTGCTTGATGTAACATACCCAATGCCCTCTGTCAACCGTTGACAATACTAGGTACTTCTTGAAATCACAAGTTTTCACCCAACTTCTTGCTTTGGTACCAATTTCCTCATTGTTCTGCAATTAATTTATTAATGCATGCAACATGACAAGAAAACTCTTCATGTAAACATAACAATAATCAATGAATTACATACACATCATTAAACTCAACATAAGTAGAAGTAGGCCATAAAACTTATCTTTTTGGAATTAAATGCCAGTTGGTTAAGGTGAAGAATGTTCCACCCAACCATAGGATTTTTATTGTCTTTAATATTTCTGCAACAGAGCCACCATCAACCTGAGGATATGAGTCCGTAAAGACTAATTTGTCTATGGTTGACTCTAATCCTCTCACACATCCCAATTCCCAAAATTTTCCACAGTTTGTTAACTCTTACAACCATTCTAATCCACTAGCTCTCATTCCCTTTCAGCTTGCCAAACCCAAGGTATGGGATCCCCTTCTTTGGCATGTGGAGCCTTGAATTATCCCATTTCCTACCATAGACTAGCCAGGAAATCTCTCTACTGTGTACTCTAAGGAATCCTCAACTCTAATGGAGTTTCTCCATGGCAACAATACCCCTTGAATAGTGTTCAAATAACCATACCCATAATCATTTTATTTTAGTCATGGTACCATAGGCTCTCCTAACAACCTCCAAGAAGAATGATGGACAAATATTTCTCAACCATCAAAAGTCATGGATCATATTTGCATGCCCAAAACTCTCCACATGTCTTCCTTAGAAGCCTGCATATCTCACTTCCCCCGCTAATTTTGTGGCTAATATGACTTAGGGTAATATGAGGTAGGTGTCTTAGGGTTAGAATAAAATAATATTACATCTTTTTGACCCCCATTTGAGCCCCCTGGGCCCCTTTTCTTTCCCCTCTTGTGGAATCACAGATTCCCTTGTTTTTGTCCTCCTTTGTTTGCAACATATGATTTATTATTATTATTAATTTTTAATATACAATATTTGCATATTACATCATTGGCTTTCTTCCTTTCACCATACACACATATATATATTGCTAATTTGGGGATCAAACTAGTGTATTACACCTGAAATGCACTGAAGCTTGCTCTAGTTGCTCCAAAGCATATCTGAAATGCTTGTTGTTACTTTAGGAATACTCTTGTTGTGAGGAAATTGTGAGATTGAGTGAAAGGATGAGGTTTCTTACATGAAGAGAAAGAAACTATTAAGGTTTCTAACTTTTTAGAGAGTTCTGTAATTTTGTTTTACAAAATCAAATAGAAATTAATTAAATAGGCTTAGAAACTGACTTGATGGCTTAGATTAGTAATTAATTCGGAGCTTTTAGTGTTTTTAAGGCTTCCTTTGAGTCCACAGTTTCTGTGAGGGTTTGTAGCATTAAAAAAGCATTGAAACAATCAATTAGGAATACATTTTCATTTCATTAAATGTGTTTATGTATGGTGGTACAACTTAGAAACGTTTTGGATGTACACAACATGTTTTATACTCATATATGCGTTTTTGGGCATGGTACGTCATTTTTGTATATTTCTGGGCAACACTTATGAGAAATCATCCAAGAGGAGTGCAACCCTAGAGAGGGGGCCTAAAATAAGTTATGCTAGAGAGAGAGATAAACCTAAGCACAAGAGTGTGCAACACTTACTAGGTACCCATAAATAAGATAAGATAGTGGTCAATATGTGTATTGACTACGAATAGGTCAAACATCTTGCTAAGTACAATAGTATTGAATACAAAGTAGAGTAGAAAATCTGCTTCTATAAAAACATATAAAAGGATGGTAAATGTACATCTAAGCGGATCTCAAGTCAATTCACTTGAATAAGAATAAAAAAGAATCACGTTATGATCATTTGCTAATGAGAGTTGTATTTATACAAAATTTAAAAGTAGGGTGCTTTTCCTAGGACAAATTATGAGCTGATGTGTGTGAAATTTTTATCTATTGCAGTAACTTGAAATTATTCTTCTAACTGTAAATTTAATTATGCAGTTTATTTGCTACGACGAACGACGAATAAATTCACAACTGCAATTTTCACCATAAAAATATTGCGGAAAATGAAATATTGAAAATTGAGAAATTTTGGCACACACAAAAGAATTTTGACACAATTATTTTTGGACAATTGTCCCCTGAAAAACCCAATGTGGGAAAACTAGTGCAGCAGATGAGGGTTTTATTATTATTATTCTTCAACAACAATTCTGATTACAATAATTTAGATGCCCAATTGGAAATCTAATCTAAGGAAAATATTGGCAAAATTATTCTAAGAATTTTCTCTCACCCTACAGCTAATTTCTTCCTTCAAAATTACGTCCCTAGCCTCTGCCTTGAGCCACTTGCGTCACCCTTTGCATAGTGCTTATGCAGATCCTGTGGGGATTTCGACCTTCCTTCCTTTGCCTCTTCCTAGGATTGGAAAACTTCCTCTTGAAATGCTGCTACCCTCCTCTTCCACTTGCTACTCACCCTCTAGCTCTATCCTCTCTGCTGAATTACTGCCATTGAGAAAATTGAACTGCTTGGGCAACTGAGTATTTGCACTGGTGTGTTCTCCATCACCACATCAATCTCCTCTTATAATCCACTGTTGGAGCACCAACGACCAAGATTAAAACTTAATCAATGGCCAGGATCATCTCTGGATCGATTCGTATGAGGTTCTAGATGATTGTCGCCTTATCTCAATTAATGCTGATTAATTAACCATATTCTTGAAGTTTAGACTTAGGAAATATTTAAAAAACGGTTAATAATCTAATTGAGACACTTTTAGGCGGGATTTCCAGAAACGATTTATGGGTTTTGGAGATCTCATGTATTCTAGCATCTCCACCAAATTTTGTGGCTAGAACACATCCGATGCTACAAAAACTAACACTCCCTCTTAGCGAGGAATGTGTTCTAATGCTGCACTCCTTGCCACAACACACTGCTTCTGCATCGTCTCCTGTCACGCTGCTAATGTCAGGCCATACTGCCCACCAACCACTGCGCAACTCTGATATACGCTGCATTTGTGCTGTTGCTGACACTGCCATACTGCTTCCAACACTGCATCTGCACTGCAACTCCCTCTCATCTGTTGCTGCTGCAACTGAGAATCATCCAAGGTAATCTTCCTCTGCTATTGAAACGGGTTCTCCACCATACCCATCTGTTCTTTGAAATAGACGAACTTAGCTCTTCCTAGAGCTTTTGTGAGTATATCTGCAACCTGCACTTCTGTGGGAACATACTATAGCTGGACTACTCCACGTTGTACACAATCTCTGATGAAATGACATCGAATATCTATGTGTTTCGACCTGTCATGAAACACTGGATTCTCAGAGAGCTTTATGCAACTCTGATTATCACAGTAGACACTGGTCGCCTCCATCCTCTGCCTGAACAATCTCGCTAGCAACTTTTGAAGCCGTATAGATTCGCTCGTGGTTATGCTTGCTGCCATATACTCTGCTTATGCAATGCTCAGTGCTACTGACTTCTGCTTCTTGCTACACCAAGAAACCATCCCTGATCCAACAATTAAGTAGTACCCAGAGGTTCTTTTCTTGTCCACTGAACTGCCTGCTCAATCTGCATCTGTGAATCCATGTAATCTGACATCATCTCCTCGGGTATATCTCAACCCACACTCGACTGTGCCACGCACATACCTTAGAATGTGCCTCGTTGCTGCCCAATGTACCCTCTTCGGCTCTACCATGAACTGACTAAGGGTATTTGTGAAAATTTCTGAATCTTTACAAATAGAAATTCTACTGCAGTGACTGGTTTATCATCTCCTACTTGTTATTTCATTCGACAAGTTTTTTAATTATAAACAATGATGAAAAACACTATTGCAGACTACATTGACATACAAATCATAAACTGGAACAATATATGAGACAAACACACAAGGGACACTGTTATTTTTGGACAAGAAGTCCCTGGAAAAACCCAATGTAGGAAAACTGGTGCAACAGATAGAGGGTTTGTATTATTAATCAAGCAGAATCTAAGTACAACAGGTTGCCTCTCACACCGGCTAATGATTTCTCCAAACGCTTTCTGGGTCTTGGAGATCTTATGTATTCTAGCCCCTCCACAAAATTTTGGAGCTAGAACACATCCGATGCTACCCAAAATTAACACTCCCTCTTAGCGAGGAATGTGCTCTAGCAATACTTCCCAATAGAAGCATCACACTGAACCACGACATTGGTCCTCTGTGCTGCTGATGCTTGGCGTGCTGCCCTTCATCCACTGCACTGCTACATCCTGTACTGCTGCCCATGACGTTGCCATTGTCACTGCTACATCTGTACTGCAACTCCCTCTCAATATGCTGCATCATGCTGCCCATAACACTGCCACTGCTAACTGTTGCATTGCAACTCAGTTGATGAGAAGTAAGCAATTGAAAAAGCCACCCAAAAACTGACATGTTGGTCAGTTTGGATACCCCGTGATGCTGAAGCTACATCTGCTGCTAATCTGCGATGACCCTCTACTGCTACTGCGGTGCTGCACTCTGCTCTGTGCCTCTAGCATTGTTGCAACCTCCACTGTGCTGCTTCAGGCTCTGGAACTCTTGCTCTGCCACTGTTGCTCCATCATCCCTTGCACCAACTAACTCCTGTCATTCTGCTATTGTCATTAAGGGCTCCTGTAGTCGTATGTGATCCAAGAGTTTGGGTACCTCAAGGATCCTGCCCCCATGTAGTCCTCCCGACTACAACTCAATATCGCCCCACCTCTTCTCTAGAGGTGCATGAGCACTCGTGGCACAGTCGTTATTCTCGCCTTTTCCATCAGCTTTCGTTGGAGCAACCTTCGAGTCAGACTTCTCTTCCTTGCCCTTCTTCCGAGGACACTGTGTGGTGAAATGTCCCAGTTCCCCACACTTGAAGCATCTGACTTTGGTTATATCCTTTTTCTTCCTCTTTTGCTGCCCTTGCTGTCCCGATGATGCGAGAGCTGCATCCTTATCCTCCTCCTTCTTGGCTTTGACTCCTTTGTTGCTACTTCCCGCATTGGTTAATCGCTTGATCTCTTCCTGTCGAAGAGCTACCCACATCGCCTCTCAACTGGGGAGAGAAACCCTGCCCAAAATGCTCTAGACAAAGGTCTCCCAGTTTCCAGTGACTGCATTCAGGGCAGTGCTGACCATGAACTCAGAATTTGGTGTAGACCCTACGGAAGTTAGTTGGTTTTGAATCCCTTGCAACCTGAGAATGAAGGGATCAATTTCTTCTCCCTTCTGCATCTGATACTGTCTTAGATGATTCTCTAGCAACATCTTCCATTGGACGAAAGTTCCCTCATACAAGGTGGTCAAGGCCTCCCATATTTTCCTTGCTGTTTCCTTTTCAACAATATGTGGGACCACATGATGCTTGACCCCGTCCAAGATCATGCACTTCGCCTTTGCTTGAGCCTCCTCATATTTCTTGAGAGTATCAACATCGACCAGAACAACAACTACTTTCAAGGCATAATCCTTGATGCGATTCTTGTCCAAGACTGCCAGGATCCCGACCTTCCAGATGACAAAGATGGATGCTCCATCCAATCTGTCCATCGACTGCCATCTCTGCTCAACCAAGTATAGAACAAGTTCCCTTCTCTCTCTCGCTGCTGCCCCAGCAAGACTCAGATCTGGATTTCTTTGGCGCTAGAAATCCTCTAAGGAACAAGTTCTTTCTAGACTCCCTTTGAGTCTTGATTTCCTTCACGGAAATCCTCTCGCCAAATAATGTCAAATCACCCCTTCTCCAATCCTCCTTTGTTGCTACTCAACAACCCAGACCTAGATTTCTTTGGCAAGAAATCCGTTAAGGCAGTGACTCCCTCTACCTTGGTTTCGTCTCCACAGACGCTGTTCTGCAACAACAACAACAACATCCCACCAACACCACAGATCGAATCTGCACTGCTCCTACTGCCTCGACAATTGAAGAATCTAAGCTCCTTCGGCTCTGCGCAGTCACTCCGTTAGCTAGATTAGCTCCTCCTGGCCACTGCGTCACTCCTTCCTGGTCCAGAAAGATGATGTGGCTCTATGTGAGCCTGATATGCCCCTCTCTGCTTTTGCGCTGGCCTAGAAAGCTGACGCAATCACTGCGTGGGCTCCTCCCAGCTACTGCGTCACCCTCTCTTAGCTCAGAATGCTGACGTAGGCACTGTGTGAGCCTCTACATCACCTTTTCTGCACTGCGTCACCCTTCCTCTATGTTCTCTGGCTCTGGAACAACGCTGTCACTCGGGACAATTGCCTCTGTACAGCAGATTCGCTGGATCTCTTGACTGATGGCTTCAGTAACCTATGATCTGCGATGCACTGATACCATGTGAAAATTTCTGAATCTTTACAAACAGAAATCCTATTGCAGTCACTGGTTTATCATCTCCTACTTGTTATTTCATTCAACAAGTTATTTAATTATAAACAATGTGAAAAACACTATTGCAGACTACACTAACATACATATCATAAACTGAAACAATATATGCGACAACACGTCCCCTAAAAAACTCAATGCGGGAAACCGGTGCAACATATAGAGGGTTTGTATTATTAAGTAAGTAGAATCTGAGTACAACAGGTTGCCTCTCACACCGGCTAACTTTTCAGAGAAATCACGACAACAAGAAATACATACAAGGGTTTACCTCGTTCTCCAAGTCACAACTTATCCACTGAGTGGCTTGACTCCGGCAAACATTGTGAAATCCCAGCGTAATCATTGCTTGGGCCAGCGTCTTTCCTCTAAGAGACTGCATCATCCCTTCTACTGAATTGATTTGCTAGAGGAAGATTGCTATTCAGCCCTCCTGGCTCAGAACCTTGCTTCTCCAGCAAAATCTCGAACTTCTGACGAATACTCTGCACTGCCACTGCAAGAGACCCTCCTGGCCTGCGTCAGCTCTGCGTGAGCCCCTCTTGGGCTGCGTCGGCCTCTGTGCTGCCTCTCTTCCATGTACTCTTTGGCTTGGAACTCCTTTTCGATCCAAATCTCTGCTTTTGCCCCTCTCACTTCAACTTAGATCACTTGTTCGGTTTTCTCAGCAAACCATGCCCTAGAAAAATCGAACTGACTGATCACTTGGTGTGTCTCCAATTGACCCTCAAGCCTCCTCTTACACTTTTCTTGTTGATGATCAACGACCAATATTAAGTCTCTAATCAACGACTAAGATTAAAACAGACTTGATCCTTGTCTCTTAGAAGCTTCTCACCCATATTTTTATTAATATCCATTAATATTTTTATTTTCCTAAGTTTAGACTTAGGAACCTCATTAAAAATATTAACTTATTTTAATAACTCACAATCCCGGCGGAATTTCTCCAAACGATTTCTGGGTCTTGGAGATCTTATGTATTCTAGCCCCTCCACAAAATTTTGGAGCTAGAGCACATCCGATGCTACCCAAAATCAACAATATCGACCAATGTTGCGAACATCGACATCGGGATAAACTCAAGAAGGGTATGGAAAACCAAAAACTCGTAAAAATCGGGAAAATCTCGGTAAAAATTAGCAAACATCGGCAAAATCTAGATACGATCAAAATATCGATAAAAATTGACAAATATTGGTTAGGTCAAAAAATCATGATTTCGAGATAACATCGAGATGTTATCGAGATGTTCGCAACACTGGTATTGACTACGAAGAAAATATTTGGCCTAGTATTGACTAGATACATGAGAGACCTAATAAGCTATCTATACAAGGTGGGGTTTTCGTCCTTGTCATCTGATGCATCTATCTTCTTCCAGTTGGTAATCATGGGCGTGGACATGGGTCTGCAATCCGCATTCTAAACCTCTTCACAATATCTGTAGCGTATCTTCCTTGCCCAAGGAAGATCTTCGCATCCTTCTGCCACACTTCCAATCCTAGGAAATAATGTAGCAACCCCAAATCCTTCATGTCAAACTCTGCTGCCAGATTCCTCTTGTAGTCCTCTATGAGACCTAATGATCCTATCAAAAAGAGATCATACACATACAACACTAGGATGAGTGGCTCACCCTTTGCCATCAAATAGTAAAGGTTGGGATCTGTGTCATTTTTTACGAATCCCATCTGCTGCAAGTAGATGTCAATCCTCCCATACCATGCCCATAGAGCTTTCTTTAGTCTGCACACATGAGTGCGCCTCTCATGAGTCTCGAAGCCCTTTGGA
The DNA here is from genome assembly GCA_031772625.1 of Pinus tabuliformis. Taxonomy (NCBI): domain Eukaryota; kingdom Viridiplantae; phylum Streptophyta; class Pinopsida; order Pinales; family Pinaceae; genus Pinus; species Pinus tabuliformis. The sequence goes on along the minus strand of CM062816.1, from coordinate 1,720,796,795 downwards.
TGTTCTATGTACAGTTCTTCCTCTATCACCTCATTCAAGAAGGTTGTCTTGATGTCCATCTGGTGAATCTGCCATCCCATCTAAGCTGCTAGGGATATAACTGACCGGATAGAAGTAGATCTGGAAACTGGGGCGAAGGTCTCCTCATAATCTATCCCTTCCTTCTGTGCATACCCCTTTGCCATGAACCTAGCCTTGTATTTTTCCACACTGTCGTTTGCAATGTTTTTGATCTTGTGGATCCGTCTAGAACCTACAGCTGATCTATATTCCAGCCTTGGCACTATCTCCCAAACATCATTTGTCATGATAGAGCTATACTCTTCTACCATGGCATCTACCCATACTTGATGCTGTGCGGCCTCTTGAAAGCTGGAAGGTTCTGCAACCTGAGCCACCAATGCTTGGTACCTGTTAAGCTGTCTGCGCTATCTTTTGTTCATCCTAGGAGTTCCAATAAACTCCTCTGCATCTCTCAATGTCTGATGAACCTCTCTGCTGGCTCGACCACTAGTCGTGGGAGGTTAAGCCAGCTCCTCCTCATCCCGCCTTTGCTAAGAACTCCTCGGATTTCCTGCACTTGAGGAAACACTGGTACTAGTCACAGTACTTGATCCTTGTGACTGTCCTCCTCCTTGCCCCACTGGCTGCCATTGTGGCTACCCTTGTTGTTGGACCAAAATAGCTTTAGCTGACTGATTCTGATCACCTGCAGGCGTTTCATGAGATCTCCTGAAAGCTCGGTCCTCCATGAACTTCACGTCTCACTTTACTACAATCTTCCTATTGCTAGGAATGTAGATCCTGTATGCCTTTGAGGTTTCACTGTACCCAACGAAGAACCCCTTCTCTACAGTTTGATCGAGTTTGGTACGTTTCTCATCTGGCACGTGGCAATAAGCAACGTTGGAAAAAATTATGAAGTGACTAACTTCTGGCTTCTTCCCTATGAAGACTCCTTCTAGCGTTTTCTTCCTCAATGCTCTATGAGGAGTTCTGTTTTGAATATATACTTTCGTGTTACATGCCTTTGCCCATAGAAATTTGGGTAAATCTTGGTCATATAACATAGCCTTTGCAGCTCCAACAATGGTTTTGTTTTTCTGCTCTGCTGCACCATTTCGCCGTGGGTTATCTTGCGCTGTCCATTCTCTCTTGATGCCTTCCTTCACACAGAAATTTGTGAAGTCTTTATCAATATATTCTCCACCATTATCTGAGTGAAGGGCCTTGATCTTCTTCCTTGTCGCATTCTCCACGAGACATTTAAACTCTTTGAAAGGATCAAAGACCTCATCTTTGGTCTTCAAGAAGTAGATCCAGGTTTTCCTGGAATGGTAATCAATGAAGGTGACGAAATATTCGGCACCGCTGAGAGCTGTACTGGACACCGGGCCGCAAATATCTGAATGTATGAGTCCTAACATGCCATCAGCTTCGCTCTTAGTTCTTGGAAATGTTGCCTTAGCATACTTCCCAAGTATGCATCCTCTACACACATCATTGTGTTTTGTGCCAAGTTCTGGAGGACCTGTTATTGTTTCTCTGAGCATCTTGAGTGCTCCATGGTGTAGATGTCCCATTCTCCTATGCCATAACTCATTCAACTCCTTCCCATTACTACTGTCACTGCCTATTAGTGCCATTGAAGAGTCAATATTTAACCGGTAAAATCTATTACTTCGAACTGCAATCTGTCTTACCTTTTCCCAGCTTGGGTGTTTGACATACAGTTTCTTCCCTACGAAGTGAATATCATACCCCTTATCCTGTAACTGGGATACTAATATCAGGTTCATACCCATTCTTGGCACATGCAATACATATGCAGTGTTGGTGCTTGCCCCTGACTCCCTCTGAAAATCTATTGTACCTCTCCCCACTGGAGTATATTTCGTCCTATTTCCCACAGTTATCTGGAAGTCCATATGCTTGTCGTTGTAGCTAGAGAAATATTCTCTAACCCCTGTCATGTGCACTAATGCTCCAATGTCTATATACCAGACTCTTTGTGAAGCTGATCTTGATAAGTAAGCAAATTCGTCCTCCAACCTGGAAGACAAATCTGAAGTCTCCTGAATGTCACTTTTGTCCATGGTTATGTTGAAGAATTTATAATGTGCTATTCCTCTTTCACCCAACATTGGTTCTGCACTAGGAATCTGTTGCAAAACCTTTTGCGTCTCGCTAAAGATTTGCCCAATGAAATAACTGAGTTGCTCCCTCTGCCTCTGTAATCACTCAAACTGGAAGAATAAATTTTTTTCTGCCCCTTTCTCAGAAAAAATCGAACTTCCTCAAGCAACTCGTCCTCTTGGCAAAAAGACTGCGCTGCCCTTGTTGAGCAATGAAATTCCTTTCCTTCGTTTTTGAGCTCTCCAACTGATCACCCTGGCTTTGATACCGTGTGAAAATTTTCTCTATTGCATTAACTGGAAATTATTCTTCTAACTATAAATTTAAATATGTAGTTTATTTGCTATGACAAACAACGAATAAAATCACAACTGCAATTTTCACAATAAAAATATTGCGGAAAATAAAATACTGAAGATTGAGAAATTTTGGCACACATACAAGAATTTTGACATAGTTATTTTTGGATAATTGTCCCCGGAAAAACCCAATGCGGGAAAACTGGTGCAACAAATGAGGGTTTTATTATTATTCTCCAACAACAATTCTGAGTACGATAATTTAGATGCCCAACTGGCAATCTAATCTGAGAAAAATACTGGCAAAATTATTGTGAGAATTTTCTCTCACCCCACAACTAATTTCTGCCTTTGGAATTACCTTCGTAGCCTCTGCCCTGAGCCACCTACGTCACCCTCTACGCAGTGCTTACGCAGATCCTCTGGGGATTTCGGCCTTCCTTCCTTTGCCTCTTCCTGGAACTGGAAAAATTCCTCCCGGAATCCTGCTACCCTCCTCTTCCACCTGCTACTCACCCTCTGACTCTATTTTCTTTGCTGAATTACTGCACTTGAAAAAATCGAATTGCTTGGGCAACTGAATATCTACACTGGTGTGTTCTCCTTCACCACATCGATCTCTTCTTATAATCCACTGTTGGAGCACCAACGACCAAGATTTAAACTTAATCAATGGCTAGGATCATCTTTGGATCGATCTGTGTCAGTTTCTAGATGATTGTCACCTTATCTCAATTAATAGCGATTAATTAACCATACTCCCTAAGTTTAGACTTAGGAAATATTTAGAAAATGGTTAATAATCTAATTGAAACACTTCTAAGCGGAATTTCCAGAAATGATTTCCGGGTTTGGAGATCTCATGTATTCTAGCCTCTCCACCAAATTTCGTGGCTAGAACACATCTGATGCTACAAAAACTAACAACGTGGACAAGGTTGACATTAACCAAACACATAATTATAGTAATGATTATAATATAAGGATGAACATGGCCACAATTAAAGCTTACACCATTTTCAATAGTTTTCACTTATCTTGATTGGCTGATTTCTAACGACCTTTATCTCCCATTCCAAATTCATTAATTTGTTTTTGCTTCTCATTTGCATATATGGTATGCTTCCCACATGCTTCTTTTCAATGTTTGATTTTCTTGCTTTGGATTGTTGGATGTACTATGCCACCCTTGCTATGTTTTTCCCTTGATTTTTGTGATGTAATGATACTTGACATTATAAAAGAGTATATTTTATGTAATGGCTTGAAGAGTGGGACCACAAATCAAAGATCTAAGACGGAAGAGGAAAGATGTAACCATGTGGGGTTGGTTGGCACCATTAATTAATTTTTGTGGTGCAAATAATAAGAAAAAGAAAAGGAAGTGTCCAAGAGGAACATGGAAATGCACAACAATGTGGGGGTTGGACCTCTTCTTGGTGAAGCTCATGAGTAAAACTGGAAAGAGCTATGAGCTAAGGGAATGGGATTCCCTGAAAGAGGAAATTGTGGCCAGAAGTACAAGAGGATTAAGAGGAAATGGGAATGAATGCTTGCTAAGGACTAGCCGAGAATCAGTTAGGGTGCTAGCTAGGACTGATAAACCACATGCAAAAGGGTGCTTGCTGAGAGAGCTGATAAACCACCTAGGTTCTTGCTGTGGGTTGATAAACCACTATTTAGAGTGCTTGACATAGTTGATAAACCACCCATTGTTGTGAATTTTCCTGTGCTTGACTAGCTGATAAACCATCTAATGTCATATGTATTTCCTATCCTCTTTGTGCTTAAGATGACTTCCTGCTAAGTCTGCTAAAAAGAAGTTCCACTTAGATCATGGATTTGGTAGCATGGTCTTGTTTCCCCCTTCTGTATTTTTCACTCCCCTTTGCACATTACAAACCCTATTCCACCATTTCCCTTCTCTGTGTCCACAGGGTCTGGCACACCTTCTCCCCTTGTCCATGTATCTAGGTTGGGCCTGGAAATGTTGCCCCACAGGATGATGCAACTAAAAGAAAGTTAAAAGTATATCATGGCCACAAGCAAGAAACAAAAGAAAAAGAAAATCATAAAATGCAAAAGATGGCCGAGACATTAATAATAGCCCGTTGGCAAAAGCCAAACATGAGTTCTACCCCTTATCATTATGGCCTATGGATCTAGGAAGGGCACTACTTGGGAAACCTCGATTTTGGTAGCATGGTCCTGTTTCCCCATTCCATATTTTTCACTCCCCTCTGCATATTACAAGCCCTATTCCACCATTTCCCTTCTTTGGGTCCATAGGGTCTGGCATACCCTCTCCCCTTGTCCATGTATCTAGGTTGGGCTTGGAAATGTTGCCCTAGAGGTTGATGCAACTAAAAGAAAGTTAAAAGCATATCATGGCTACAAGCAAGAAACAAAAGAAAAAGAAAATGATAAAATGCAAAAGATGGCCGAGACATTAATAATAGCCCATTGGCAAAAGCCAAGCATGAGCTCTACCTCTTATCATTATGGCCATCACCCTAGTTCCTAGGGGCACTGATTGCCCCGTCACATCATTGATTGAACTGTTGATTTTTGGTAGCATCGGATGTGCTATAAGTCTCAAAATTTGCAGGGAGGCTTAAACACATGCATTTTCTAATAGCCAGAACTTATTTTGGGAAATTCCACCCGGAGAGAGTTTTATTAAAATAATTAATTATTTTTAATGGGTGCCTAAGTCTAAATTTAGGAAATTAAATAATTAAAGGGTATTAATCTAACTAAGGGCGAAACTTCTAAAAGAAGACGGAGATCGAGTCGAAATGATTTGAGCCATTGATTAGAATCTAATCTGGGCCGTTAGTTCTCAACTGGAGGATTATAAGAAGGACATTGATGGGCACTTGGAGGACACATCGAATAGAGTTCAAAAGATAAAATTTCTGAAGTAGAGCAACTGCCAGTGAGAAATTCAAAGTGAGGGGCAGGGATAGTTACGGTTGTAGATTTCTCTTGGTCGTGGAATACTTAGCAGAGGAGGCAGAGAGAGATCCGGGAGAGGCAGCGCAGAGCCAAAAGAGGTTGACGCAGGGCCACGCAGACGCAGCGTAGGCTAACGCAGGGCCACGCAGACGTAGCGTAGGCTAACGCAGAGGCAGCGCAAGAGCCTTGAGGAGATCCGCAATTTGCTGGAGGGATCAATTTCTGTAGCTGGAAGACGAGGTGTGAGACCGGGAGAACAGAAGTCAGAATCTTAGAGGCAAATCGATCAGCCGAAAGGAGTGACGCAGACCCTAGACAATGTGACGTTGGGCTGACATAGTAAATAATTTGTTCAGCTACTTAACAAATAGAAGAAACTCAATCAGTTGCTGCAATAGAAATTTGGGGCTTCCAAATATTCACATGGTATTGGAGTTGCAGGTGAAACAAGAGAATAGTACTAGAAGAGCCCAACGTTGAAGGAAGAAGGGGAGTCGAAGAGCTGCATCGGCGGTAAATCGAATCCCTAGAGGGATTGCACAGTTCAAGCTAGGAGGGCAAGATTTTCGTGGTAAATCTCTCTTTGAGTGAGTCGACAGAGAGGTAGGATTTCCAAATTGAAATTTGTCAGCGGCAGAAGGAGTAGCGCAGTAGTAGCTTCAATGAAGAGGGATTTCTGGTGTGACGCAATTTTCTGTAGGTAGTTATTGGGCAGAAAGACGTCAAAAGAAAGGTGAGACACATGAGGAAATTTCTTCCTCAGAGAATTCATAGCTAGGGAATTCGAATTCTCATTTGTTGAGCAACAATAGGAGAGAGCAGGTCATTCGACTTTTTCGACTGGCAGAGATGGAAGCCAGTGGATTGAGATATCAGGGTCTGTTGCATGGTGCATCCAACTATGTGATCTGGAAGGCAAGGATGTCGTGCCTTCTGGATGAGCATTTTCTCAAGATATACGTCGATAGTGTGGTAGTTGCGTTCGCCGATCCAAATTCGCTAAAAAATGACAAGGGAGACATGGCAAAGACAAAGAGAATGATCCTCGATGGAGTGAAGGATCATGTGGTCTGTCACATCGCTAGCAGAGGGATTGCCAAGGAGATGTGGGATGCATTGTCGACACTGTATCAGGGATATTCCGAGCAACGAAAGGTGTACTTGGAGTAGAAGATGAGATCTTTGCAGGTGTAGAAGGGGGAACACATTGATCTGTTCCTTACTAAGCTTCAGGAGACCCAAGACGGGCTGGCAGCTGTGGGGTCAACACCTCAAGGTTTTGAGATGGTAAGGCTGACCCTGAATTCAGTTTCTGAGGAGTGGCAACTTTTTGTCCAGAGCATCCTGGGCAGGGCGACTTTGCCAGACTAGGATGGAATGTGGGCAACTCTTAAGCAAGAGGAGCTGAGGAGAGACTTGGTCAAGTGTAAACTTGAAAGAAGCAGTAGCAGTGGGTTGAAGCCCAAGGAGGAGGAAGAGAATGCAACCTTTGCATCCAAGGGGCAGCAAGTTGCAGCTGCAAAGATAGAGGAGGAGGAGTTTTCCATGGCAGCCCAGACATCTCTATGAAGGAGGTGGGGAGATTTAGAGTTGTAGTTCGAAAGGACTACAGTTGGGTAGGATCTTTGAGGAGTCCACCTCTCGGATCAATTTCTTGCTACGGGAGCCCAAATCAAAAGTAGCAGGATGGACTAGTGTCAGTTGGTGCAGAGGAGTGCCAGAGTGACTGTTGCTGTGGCTAGGAGTGCCAAAGACTGAGCAACGCAAAGCTAGAGTTGACAGCAGTGCAGTTGGCACATAGTAGAGGTCAGCAGCAGAGCAGAGGCTTTAGAGGGTCAGTGTAGAGACTAGCAGCAGTCAGAATTCCAACAATGCGATGCATCATATTGAACACCGGTTTAGTAATTTGGGATGCTTTTCTGTTGCTGATGTAATAGCAACAACAGTGGGAGAAGGTTGCAATGCAGATGCAGTGTTGGCAGTGGCATTGCCAGCAGCAACACAGATGCATAATTTGAGAGGGAGTTGCTGTACGGATGTAATGTTGGCAGTGGCAATGTTAGCAACAGTACAGATGCAATTTGCGCAGTAGTTGATGGATAGAGATGTTAGACATCAGTAGCGTAGAGGGAGATGTTACAAAACAGGGTGATGCTCCAGCAGGTTGCATTACTAGAGCACATTCCTCGCTAAGAGGGAGTGTTGATTTCTGGTAGCATCGGATGTGCTCTAAGTCTCAAAATTTGTGGGGAGGCTTAGACACATGCATTCTCCAATACCCAGAAATCGTTTGGGAAATTCTACACAGAGATAGTTTTATTAAAATAATTAATTATTTTTAATGGGTGCCTAAGTCTAAACTTAGGAAATTAAAATAATTAAAGGGTATTAGTCTAACTGTGGGTGAAACTTCTAGAAGAAGACGAAGATCAAGTCCAGATGATATGAGCCATTGATTAGAATCTAATCTGGGCCGTTGGTTCTCAACTGGAGGATTATAAGAAGGACATCGATGGGCACTTGGAGGATACATCAAATAGAGTTCAGAAGATCAAATTTTTGAAGCAGAGCAGCTGCCAGTGAGAAATTCGAAGTGAGCTTTTGCAGTGAGGGGCAGGGATAGTTCTGGTTGGAGATTTCTCTTGATTAGGGAATACTCAACATAGGAGGTAGAGAGAGATTTGGGAGAGGCAACGTAGAATCATAAGAGGTTGACTCAAGGCCATACAAAGGCAGTGCAAGAGCCTTGAGGAGATCTGAAATTTGCTGGAGGGATCAATTTCTATAACTGGAAGTCGAGTTGTGAGACCGGGAGAGCAAAAGTCAAAATCTTAGAGGCAAATCGATTACCTGGAAGGAGTGACGCAGACCCTAGACAGTGTGACGCTGGGCAGATGCAATGACTGCGCAGAGACAACACAGAGGCAGCCAAGGGCTTGTCATTCAGTGGCTGGATCAGCCAGGGTCTCCTGTGATAGTGTGAGGTAATCTCACTTATCTCTCGGTCAGTGATATTCTCTGTATTGGATAGCCAGGAGGGCATCCAGAGATTGTGTTCAGAAATTACTATTGCGTATTGCATAACAATAAAACCCTCAGCTGCTACACCGACTTTCCTGCATTGGGTTTTTCCGAGGACATTTGTCCAAACATAACTGTGTAGATGTGTTGTATATTTCTTTCTTGTTCAGTTTCTTGTTTCCACATTTTATTTAAATGGTGAAGGCTGCAATGTATTAGTTTCGGTGTTTACCATAACACACAGTAAATAATTTGTTCAATTACTTAAGAAATAGAAGAAACTCAATCAGTTGCTGCAATAGAAATTTGGGGCTTCCAAATATTCACATGAACCCATGCACATCCCGACCCCTGGTGCGCGATGAACTGTTCCACCTTGAAGGGGGTAATAACTGTTATACATCATTCACAATATGCTCTCATTTCCTAGAGCTTCAAGCAATAATACAAAGAAAAATCAAGAAAAAACAAATGACAAATAAAGGGGTGGAAAAACAAAGGCCAGGGTACCTCATGCAACCGCGATTTCTCCCTCCTCACATCTGTATATCCATTATGTGAACTTCCTCATTATTGCTATCCCTTGGCTCATGGCATTTGGCTTTGAGACCCCCATTATCCCCACCCATTCCATCATTATTCATATGCCACCTATTGATTGAAGGATGTATCAAGGACATGTGTTTCCCAGGGTTGTCGGGGAGCGCACCGCCCCCTCTCACGCCCCCGCTCCCAATTTGCGCTTCGGGGGGAGCGACTTGGGAGCTAGTCAGGAGCATGCTCCTGTAAAAAGAAAAAACACTCCCTGGTTTTTCAGGAGCGTTTAGTCTTTTTTGAAAATTCTTTTTTTGCAGTAATATTCCAAATGCAGTTTTTTTTCAAAGAAACAAATAAATTTTGAGTGGGGCAGCCTACTGATCAAGCCTATGGCCCTTTTATTGATATGCGATTCATGGTAATGTTAAATTCTTAAAGTGAAAGTGACATTCTCCTTAATCTTCATCCTCTTACTTAAATTTTTATCATTACCATGAAATGACTCAGGATGTTTGAGAGTGGTTTCGGCCTCATTGGATTTCATATGGAAAAAGTAGAATTTTAGATTTCATGAAAAATCCAGCAGACTTATCAGTTTTTTACGATTTTAGGATTGGGGGGATTGCAATGTTTCCATTGGATTTTGTCATGTATTAGGGTATGGAACTCGTATTTAATCAAGAGTACCATTCCCTCTATGTACCTTGATGTTAGTGACATTGGTTGTCAAACTCCTCTATCATGACCCTCCTAAAAATGTACGCATCACTCAAACAGAGTCTTGACTTGACATGCTATGCTTTTTCTATCTTATGTTAATGCTTAGAGGGTGATATTAATGACAAAGATCCCTATACAGATCCAAAGGTAATGACAAAGATACCTCTGGATATTAATGCTTAGAGGGTGATATTAATGACAAAGATCCTAATTTTCCAACAAGACTAAAAAAATTGACATTTCTCGTGGCGGCAAGAGGCCCAAGCATTAGCAGTAGATGATAGATTTACTTGTCTTTTATAGTTTCTAGTAGTTTTTATAACTATTGACTCTTTCATATTTATTATGATATTTTTTGTAAACAATATATGACAATTAAAATATGAAGTTTGAAGTTGGCAATTATAACTCATTAGTAATGAATTATGAATATGATGCTTCGTGAAAGTTGAAAGTTGTTTCATTTCATTTCATTTTATAACATTTCGTTTCATGTTAGATATTATTTGTTGTAATGGTTACACTTAGCTTACAAGTACAACTTTGGTGATCAATGATGATAAATGTTATATATTGAATTTTGAAATCTTGAAACTTTAAGATTGATTAATCATGAGACTCAATATGTTATATTTTACTATGTTACTAACTTGTGGACGTGGTTGATGAAGATTATAACTTCTAGATGATTGTTGTTATATGGTTCAATCTATGTTTTTTTATGCTTTTTATATCTAATTCATCATTCTACATGTTTTTGTTGACATATATGCATCAAAATGTAAAAAAATATATATTATATAAAAAACGCTCCCGGAATCGGTCCCAAATCGGGAGCTTTTGAAATTGTTGCTCCCGCTCCCCGTTTTCATGGGGAGCTTCTGAAAATGTCGCTTCCGCTCCCAAGTAACCTTGGTTGTTCCTTCTGGGAGCTGGGAACACCTAATAGGGTCGTCTATTAACCACTCTTACCTAGGGAGGTAACACTACGAGATTGAAGCCCCAAATTTGGAAGAATAGCCTCGTATGAAGTCTCAATTTTCCCGTCACTAACAAGCTTGGTTCACTTAGATGCACTAATGATTAATTGTACCTAATGGTGAGGATGCAACACTGGACATTGTGTGTGATTGGCATGTGGTTTTCATCATGGACTGGGCAACTTAATTGGGGCTTAAGTCTACTAGAGGAGCATATGATACCCCGGAGGTGAGGCATTGAGACCCATGGGACTCCTATTACTTGTAGAGCATCATTCCATTCCATGGGCACCTACAATACCCCAATTGTTTGTGCTTTGCCCCACATTATTCATGAGATTATGCACTTGGATTAACATGCCCCCTGTTGACTTAGCAGTATGTATAGGTTGCGGCAACTAATCTGAGGCCCATATGAGGTTGTCTCACCCATTGAGACATGGGAGGGCTAACACCATGCTTTGAGCCCTCAATGTTGGAGTTGAACTAGCCTATTCTCACCAGGAGACCCATGAGACCTACTTTGTCCCCGAAACACAAAACTAGAGCCCATAGGATGATTTGCATGGAGATTGAGGGGACAACCCCTAGATCGTGATTTGTGGAGCCCTCTGCACTTTACTTGGCACTGGAGGAACCCAACGCATTCCTAAAAGTGCCTATGTAGGCATGACATCAACATTTTGGCCTCTTTTGTGGGCTAATTCTTATGTTTTGCATTAGGTATGAGGTTGGCTTGTAATGCCACTTAGTATCAAGCCCATTAGTTTACACCTAGAGGGGCTCCTAGGCTAAATTAGAGATCATTAGACATGTATAAAATTTAAATAAGAGAGATCGTTTGATCCTCTCATCATCATCAAACTTGTGAATTTCAGACCTCTTATAGAATTTGCACTTGCTTCTTGTGGGTGATTTTGGAGATACTTGGATGCATTTTGATGTATGGAAGCTGATTTTGACATTCTTTGGAGCTATTTCTTGGTCTAATGGATGGATATACTACATGTTATCTTGTAAGTGCCTATTGTTGAAGATTATTATTTTGAATTGTCTAATGTATGGAATCACTGCTTCTAGATTATGCTTGTTTGTGCCCTAATTTGTTGAAAATAAATTCTAAAGGCTATCTAGTTGAGTATTGCATATGTTACTCATTGTATAACATGTAATGAATGTTCCTAGTGGAGTACTTGTTATTCTCCATAAAAATCCATTATTCCATTAAGTGGGTAATTGTTGAAATTTTGATAGCTAGGGCATCAAATTTTGACCTCCTTGGAAGGGAATTAAGGTTGTCTAGCATATCCTTGACTCCATATCCCCATAGGACAATGCACTGGTCCAATCACTTCATGGTCAACCTTAAATTTTCTCTTCTCAAATTTGGTCCTTCTAAGGCTAGGGCGAAAATCTAGGGTTTGGAGCATGTTGTACCCTGGAGACAATTCCTGGATGTAGGGAGTCAGTGCCAGTACATCTATCAAAATTTGATAAAAACTTTTTAAAATGACTGGTTGGAGTTGGGCTCATTAAATGCAATGAATGTTTCTAGTTCATAAACTTCTCACTTATTACTTAGAATGACTGGCATTTGAGGGTTGCAGAGCTCAAAAATTGTGAGATGGCAAGAGGCAGGTTTAGAAGAGGCAGGATCTGGAAACTTAAGCCAACTGGAATTTAAGTTTAAATCCTAGGAATGAAATGGTGAATAGAACAAGAAACTAAGAATGTGAATGAATATCTGAAAAGGGTGGAGCGCCGATTAAGGTACTTAAATTAATTTCTGGTACCATTTGCAGCATAAAATGTGAATGAATGAATTTCTGAAAAGGGTGGAGCGCCGATTAAGGTACTTAAATTAATTTCTGGTACCATTTGCAGCAAGAGGCAGGTTTAGAAGAGGCAGGATCTGGAAACTTAAGCCAACTGGAATTTAAGTTTAAATGCTAGGAATGAAATGGTGAATAGAACAAGAAACTAAGAATGTGAATGAATTTCTGAAAAGGGTGGAGCGCCGATTAAGGTACTTAAATTAATTTCTGGTACCATTTGCAGCATAAAGATGCATAAGAAAATCCACAATTTCACCTAAGTGAACCTGCTGCTACATACACCTATTCCAGCAGAAGAAAAACACCGCATGAAATACTCAGTGCACAAGAGAAAACAAGATACAATACGTACTGCAACTTGCTCAAAACTTGGAATCAAACTGAGATTTTATTGACTGGTCTCTGAGATATTTCTTCATTGCATAGCTATCAAATTCCCTGAATTCCGAACCCTTTCTCTGTCTTATTTTTGGTCTTTTATTTCTGCCCCCAAGGTAACTATCTAAATAGTTAAAAAACTGATTTGGTTAAAGTTGCAAAATTGTCTTTGTTACGAAAAGGTTTTAAGACAAAAATTACAATATCTTAATGTTTTTAATATTATATATATTTATTAAAAAAAGAAACCTTTTTCATAAAGTAATGTCCCGCCCCTTTTATGAAATGTTTACAATATATGCGCATTGGGCTTTTTGACCATGCAAAAGAATATATAACCATGTTTGAAATGAGGTGGAGGGTCGCGCTGGCCCCAAAAGTAAACCAACTAATGTTTTCACGGACACCCCCCTTGTGGTTTCTGTTGAAAATGTACCAAGGAGGTGTTCCCCATGCTTTTCTCCTTTTGGCCTAGGGAGACTTTTAAAACACCTTTTGTCTAAGTGATATTACAAATTTATTAATATCAAGGGGCTAATGTACTTTTTATGTGGAGATGTACTAGGTATTTTATTATTAAAGTCACATGCAATTTAAAATTTACTTTATGTGAAAAAGTACTAAGTACACTTTATTTTATTAAAGTGACTTTTATAATGTAAAATGACTTTATGAGGAAAAAGTAACCATGGTAATAAAACATTAAAAAGGAGTAGGGAGGCTCATTAATAGAAAAGGGGACTACATGAGGATGGGTCAAGTAGGGGACTCATCTCCACCCTCGATCTATTTGTTTGAGATTAAATCTCAATCATTAGATCTTGGGGATAGGGTTCCAACCTTTTCCAAGAGACAAAAAGGGAGAAAAGGAGTTTGGAGGCTCATTATTATTCTCAAGAGAACATTGGGAAGAGGAGCAAGGGAGAAAGGAGTAGAAGCTTTGGAGATCTACAACAAAGATTAGAGCTATCCACACAACAGTTCAAATTCTTTCAAAGGGCCAAGATTAAGACTAGAGAAGTGTTGAAGAATGTAACTAGGTTCGGTCTTCATAATTGTACTTGAAGTCAAAATGTAATATATTTGTCAAAAGAAAGCAAAAAGAATTTTTATTGACTTGTTAAAGTGTGGGTTTCATGCTTGGGTCAATTTTGATAGATCAAGCCTCCATTGTAGGCTTTAGGATTATTTATTTGGGTCAAAGTCAATATGTTTGTTTGGTCACAGACTCCTCCATCAAGTCTCCTTCAAGTCAGCCTCAAAATAATTATCATCAAGTCGTCTTTCCTCAATGAATTCAAGTCAGCCTAACCTTAAAATGAAGACACAACTGTTCAAGTTATCATGTCGGCTTATTTCTTATGGAGACTACTATATATAGTATATACAAGCATAAGCACTTCGTTCAAACACAGAAAAACAAGTTTGGATTATCTCTGAAATAAGTTCGGTATACTCTTGGTGCAATCACAGAAGTTTGGATCTTAGAAAGGAAGTTTCAGTGCCATCTCAGAAGGTAGTATCGGTGCCATTACAGTGAGAAGTTCAGACAAGAATCTTAGAGGAAACATTTCGGTGTCACTACAGGAGCTCGGATGGGGTACAGGCATACTCTCGGTGTCATCACAGTAAGGTAAATTTCGGATCAAGTGTGGATTAAGGTTCAATGCCACCACAGTTTCGTTGCTACTACATAACACAGTCTCGGTGCAATCTCTGTCTCGGTGTAACCTCAGTGATAAGGGTTTGGTGCCACAGTGAGAAGGTATCGATGAGGTGGTCTTGGTCCCACCACAGAAATGAAGTCTCGGTGTTACGAGGACTCAGTACTATTACAGTGGTAAGATCTTGGTCTCAGTGGTATTGCAGTGATGATGTCTCGATGAAAACTCAGTGGCAAGTATTCGATGCAATCTCAGTAACAAGAATTCGGTGCTAACACAGTGACATAGATCTTGGTATGCAAACACAGTGAAAGGAGGATGACTTGATGGAGGTAGTCTCGAGTCTAAGTTGTAAGGGTCTTGGTCGTCTCATCTTGAATCTACTGAAGGAAGAATTTTCACTGGGTTTTCCCCTAGAGTGGGGTTTTTCCCTGGCAGCGTGCCTACATCTTGTGTTCTCTTTTATTTGTTGCTTGGCATTAGTCTTGATGATAAGAAAAGATAATTCAAAAGATCAAACAATAATAATGAAAAACATCACAAAATAATGTCATAATAAGAGAAATCGTTTAACTGCCACTCCTTGGATTTCTCAACAAGAAGGACTGGAATCTGTGAAGGCAAGCACTGTTATTGGTAACACACCTTTGGAGTCTCTCAGCCAGCATATAGGCAGCACATCCCTCCACACAGTCAGCTCCAACAGGCCGAGATTCTTGAGCCAGCACAGCATATATTTTGGGCTAGTTAATTTCTTCAGCGAGAATTTCAGGGAGCCCTCTGTGTGCTGTTTCTGAGTGTGTTATAGCTTTTGGACTTTGTGGGAGGACAACTATCTAATAGTCTGAGTGAGAGGCAAGCTTACAGACTAAGATACTAAGTGTAAAGGAGTCTGTTCAGCAATTTAAATAACACTGTACAGTGAGTTGATAGGAGGTTGAATTCTTCACTGGGAGTGAGGACTGTGAGAAGAAAGTATCAGCCCAAAATCACAGTGAAAGGAACCTCTGAAAAGGGAAGAGATAAGTTAAACTTTCCTTGTATTTTTGTTGTAAAAAATTCTCTAAACAAGAAGCAAATAAACTCCTCCTTAGAAGACTGGTTTTCCCCAAGAGGCTGTGGGGTTTTTCCAGGGTCAATTTGACCAAAAACCATTGTGTCTAATTACGTGTGTGCATGTAATTTGTCCTTTGTATTAGCTGTGCTAATTAAATGGTAGAATAGTCCTAATGTTTTATGTAAATTCAATTATCAGTCTCATGTTTCATGATGGGTTTGGGCATTAAACCATGCTAAAGCATAAAACTGGGTTGGGCTACAAGTTAGACACAAATTTCTATAGTTTCAAAATAGGTGGTCGCGGGAGGCGGGAGGGGGGGGAAGTGAAGGTGGGGTCTGCATTTGATCCTGGCCGTTCATCTCTTGGCACATGCGCTGGTGGTTTTTGGAATACCTCTCAATGTAGACCCCCCCCCCCCCACCTCTGTTAAACTCTGATAGGGTGGGGCCACTATATTCCATTGATCTTGCTAGTCAATAGTTTTGAACCGTCTATCACTTCACCAGACTGTAATTTATCAACATGCTTATCAATGAAAACTTGCGGAACTTGCGGACGAGTTGTATTGTCAACCATCGTTGCACTCAAGAGGAATACTGACATTTCTTTCAACCTTTAGAGCGACCTTATCCTTGATTTCTTCCACTGTTTCCAATTTTTTTTAGCATCATGAACTTGTGGAGTGTTATTGTCTATACAGGCAATTTAAACCTGGGTGGACAGTTTTACTTTAAAAGAGAGAAAGATGATGCTCTCCTTATTGAAGGAAATGAAAGTTTTTCTGATATTAGATGAATTGCAGAGTCCATTCCTTCTAACATCATGGGTGTTAGCAGACATATTTGGTACCTCAAGCATGGCACAAATCAGGTGTACCGCTTTAAACAATTCCAAATTTATATGCATGTGATAAGGCATTTGACGCCTCTCAAGTTTTTTCTGCTCTGGAGTTTTATCATGATATCGACTTTGCTGTAAGCCTTGAGCCAGCAATTCCTTAACCCTGCCATTTCTAAGGGGCTCCGGAAGTGAAACTAACTTTTAACCAATCATTCAAGCTTCAGAGCGTGTCTGAGGTGATATTATTACAACAGAAAAAGACTTATTTCATAGCTACAAATACTGCCTGCGCTGAACTAACCAGTTGATTTTCGCTAAGTCAATAATTTTTAAAATACTCTCAAATTTGGAGTGACTTTCCAGATAACGGTTGTAGAGATCTACAATTTAAGGATGGACCACTTGTGCATTTTCATATTTTCATTGATTCATCTTCCAGGCTGAGAAATGCATTACATATCAATTATAGAGGATGCATGCTATTATTGGCTTTTAAACGCTACTAATTTCACAATCCAAAACTTGGCAGGTCTCAAAATACAAATCTACTTGGTCTCACTTTGTCTGCTCAAGACCTTTCCGGTCAAGCCCCAACTCTTTCATATGTTATAAAAGAGGCATTATGAACTGATAAAAGGCTCTCAAATAATCATCTTTTGCCTTTAGGCATATGGTTCAAGCGATGAGACTCATATAGATGTTAGCATTGGCTATTTGACCAATTGGCCCACCTCTCATTTCTCAACTTTCCATTTGCTTGGGCAAGATCAACACATCCCAATCAAATATCCAGAATTACCGTGCCTGGAAAGCAATTGTTTTATTGACTTCAAAGGAAAGTAAACTTGGAATAGCTGAAATCAAATGGAATTGAATCCAGGCGATCAATGACTTTCACTGTTTTTGTATCATTCTTAAACTTGCAATGAGAATCCTGAACAGCTCGCCACATCGCCATGGGCTCCCAGTTCAAGACCTGATGAACCATCCAATGCATTCTGAACTATGACTGACTCATTTCATTATTGTAAGATCCAACATAGATCAATCCAAGAGATATAGCAGTAACAACGATCACATCTATTGGAACCTGCAAGTCAATTAGAAGAGGAGAAAGAAGCAAACCCAGCATTTACAGGTGCAAACCTGGCTGTCATTTGCAAACGCTAAGTGTATACCCTTTAGAAGAACCATCAAAACATCTCAAACCATTCACAATTTTTTGAATCTGCCCATGTGAAAGTCAATTGGGACCATTCTGTAAAAAATACGTCGTAGATTCTTAAAATTTGCCTCCAGTTATCCAGAAAGTGCACCTGAAATTTGCTGTCTGGAGATCCCTGCGAAAATTGAACAGAGGTATACTTTGACAACCAAAATCCTGGTTGTAACTTGCACCAATGTTTTTAATTTGTGTATCTTGTTTATATTCATATGTTGAGAACATGGACTATCATTGCAATTCAAACTTGATACATCATTCCTTGCATCTGAAGATCTATGAAAATCATGCTCGTTTGGGAATGATAATTTCCATTTTTTGAACTGTTAATGATTCTACTCCATTGGAAATTGCTTTCTCGTCTTTTCCTGCAAGAACAACCAATTGATTAGGCTCACCATTTTCAACGTACTTTGGACAGGAACATTGCTGATATTTGTTAGCTTTTTTGCATATGTAGAATTTTCAGAGCCTCGTATTAGAGAGCTTGTGTGTTCCACTTCATTTTTTTTTAATCTTTTCACTTATCTCTTTAGAAACGTTCTTGTTCCTGGAAAAATACTCCAAAGAATTAGGAACCCATCAAGGAATCTAAAGTTTTGATTTCTTGTGCTTTAAACCTAACTCATCATTCGCTTTAGTAACTAGCATTAGGGCTGTTCTTTCCACTACTCTCTGCCTCGTCTTTGCAGATTCTACATTCTTGTTTCTGTCAATTATATTAATGGTTTTCTCAATGTTTTTTAGAATTTGCTAAACAACAAAGGATTTCACTTTTCTTCTCTTCCAAATCTAGTACTTCGGATTTGTCATTTTCTGGTTCCATTAGAACAATACTTTTGGTTCTTCTAGGTTTCCTTATTGCAATCTGTGACTAAGTTATCTTTCCTTTTTGTCATTTTCAGATGCAGAGCCGACAACATCAACTAGAATACCCTCTATTATTTATGTGCCATGTAGCATATTTTCCTTTTGTTTCTCCTCGATATCAACATTGGAAGTGGGCATTAACACCAAGCATTGACAATCAAAATTACCATCATAGGCCTGCATAGAAGCATTTGGATCCCTCATATAGTCTTTCTTAAATATGTTGTCGGCAAAAGTGATATGCCCCCTAAACAGGCTATACCAAATTTGAAGAATTGCTTACTAAGGCTTGGCCTACTAAGTATGCCAAACTGAACTAGTGAATTTACTTGGAACAATATTTCAAAAGACAACTTCAGACCTTCGAGAGGACTTATGATTAGCGACACTTTAAAAGGGGAAAATGAAGAATGAGATACCATGATGGGCCTGTTTTCAAGTTCTTTGAAGGGAGCAAGATTTTGTTACAATAGAGCGAAATTTTGGGGATTTGAGAGCCTAAACATCAAGAGATAGGTCTAGGCTACCTAACCTATCAATTTGGTGGTCTTCCACTCAAATTCCATCCATAAAATCTCTTGCCCTAGGTGTTGCTCTAAGACGGAAACCCTAGTTTCTTTTCCCCTCAACTTGAGGACTTTTTTGAGGGTTTCATGAGCTTTGGCCTTGACCTTGTGAATACCTATCACCATAGGTTTTGAGCCCTTTTTTCTAGGGCTTTTCTTTGAGAGTGTTTTGATTATTTGAAGCCTTGTACCTTTCGCGTGTCCCTCTTTGAATGAGCTTTAGTAGGGTCAATTTGTACCTTATCATTAGCATATCCAATTTAAGTGATTCCTAATGAAGGGGGAGACATGAGGGGGGGTCAATGTGATATTAGATCTCTATCCTTTAACAAGAGAAGGTGAGATCTAATCTCAATCCTCGATGTTAGGGATAGGCCTTCTCATCCTTATGGAGACTAAAACGGGGGAAAAGGCAAATGGAGGCTCATTATTTTTCATATGTAGATTTGCAAAAGAAAAGAGAGGAGAAGTTGAAGGAGAAGGCTGAGATAACACACATTTTTATCAAGGATAGAGCATACAACAACCCAAATTTCTAGGCTAAAAGTGTGGCACACAAGCAAGAAAGTACAAGAGGTACAACTGTCTACTCCAACACACTAGTGGTAGCTTCTAGTGTTTTAATTGCATTTATATTCAAGTTTAATCTCAACAATGAATAATGGGGTTTGGGCATTAAACTTGATGGGCAAAACAAATTAAAATTGGGTGGGGCTACATAACACAAATTTTCTACATGGTATAAGAGCACCAAGTGAACCTGCAACTGATAAAGTGTAACCAACAAGCATAAACCAACTTATATACCTAGAGATTTGTGGTTGAGAGGGAGAGGGTTTGTTCATTTTCAGTGTTGAGAAGTTGTGTTGGTTGAGAGGGTTAGATGGCTACTGGTTTTGGGGTGGAGGATAGGTTGAGTGGGGTTGAAAATTTTGGCCCATGGAAGGAGAGGATAGTTTTGATGCTTGAGGAGTTTGAGTTGTGGGATATTGTTGAGAGTGCAATACAATGATCTACTGATCGTATTTAGTTGGCAAAATTCAACAAGCACAATGTGAAGGCTAAGGGGATCTTTCTTGATGCAATTAAAGACCACCTTAGACCTCATGTATCAGAGAAGAAGTTTGCATATGAGATGTGGGATTCCCTGATAGAACTTTACCAGAGCGCCAATGAGAACAAGAATATGGTGTTATGTGAGAAACTAAGGAACACCAAGATAATTAGGATTGATACAGTGAATTCATACCTTACGCAGTTCACGCGGGTGAGAATGAGTTGGTTGTAGTGGGAGAGGCTATCCCTGATGACTAGTTGGTCAGGACAACATTGAGTGGTTTTCCCAAGAAGTGGGATGGATTCATTGATGGCATTATGGCTAGAGAGCATCTTCCTGATTGGAGGAGGATGTGGGATGATTTCATCCAAGAGGAGACTAGGAGGAGTGCTAAGAGTGGCAGGCTTCATGGGGACCATTCCCAGGCATTGGAGGGCATGTACCCCACAGTCCCGCGCTCCTCGGAGCTTGGGAGCTGGTTGGAAATGCTCCAAAACCGCTGAGAGCTTCAACTGGTACTTTGGAGCTTTTCGGGAGCTTAACTACCACAAATTTTGACGTTTCAGGTACTTATTTTGAGCAGATTTTCATATTTTAGGTAGTTATTTTGAGCAGGGAAGGTACTATTTGTTTATTTTCTAAGTGATACATTCCAGGTCAGGGGGATGGACTGCATGAGCTTTGTAAAGCGACAAAGACGTGGAGATGTACCAAAGGTTTCAACAAATATAGACAGTTGCCCCTTATTCCTTGGTTGCAAATCTTGAAGTTCAACAATTGCAAATAAGTCTACTCTCTTGAATTTATCGTGAGACTGTAATGATAATATTCAACGAATTACAATGGTCAGAAAGAGAAAGAGTAGTGTGTTAGTCAATTTCATTTTATAAATTTCCAAACTTGAATATAAAGTTGCATGAAATCACATAATAATCGAGTAATAACAACATTTTTTTCCAGTTTGGTAGTTTCACATGTTTCTTTGTTGGGAAGGAATTTGATCGGCAAATATTTTGATTTTTTGGCAGTGTTTCAAAGTTCAATCTTTTACATATTTCATTTGAAGATGGAATCTGTAGGATGGGATTTGATTGGCAAGTTTTGGATGGAAATAAATAAGTTACTTTGTTTTTATTTTTAATATATATTAAATTTTAATATATTATATTATTGTCGCTTCCAACTTGACATTTCCTGTAAATTTGGGTAAAGCTTCTAGCCATGCCGAATACTTTCGTACCCGAAGTACCCATGTACTGGAAACTCGTGCAACATAGCAGAGCAGTTGTATCCTCATTCTGGATTGCGTACAAGTGTTGGAGCTTCATGGGACCACATTGGGTAGTGTATAGCATTAATATGGAGTGAAATCCATCGTGGCTCTCCTTCTCTGTGATGTGTGAGGTCTGAACCATATTTAAGAGACATTACACATGAATGTTACTAGGTGCCACAGTTCTAATCTTTGAAAAACTCGATGTCCAATAATGGTATATTTCCAGAATGTGTTTCACTGTTATATGAATTGAAATCTTGGTGAGATTTGTTTATATCCAAGCTGCCAAGATTCATGAATTTTTGAGTTAATATATTGCAATTTCTGTGGCTATAAGGGCATTTTCCTTGTTGTTTGGTGATCATTGTGCATGCCATCTGAATTAAATTTGTGAAAAAAATAGCTACAACAGAGTGTTATTAAACTATTCTAAAATATATTCATAGAGAAAACCATACCATTCTAAGAAAAATATAGAAATATCTATGATCTTCTAAGAGGGAATCATACAACGATTGACTCCTACTTGCAGCACATGGGTTTCAAGAAGAGTGATTCAGATCCAAACTATATTACATTGTGGTTGGCGAGAATACACTCATTCTTGTACTGTATGTTGATGATTTATTCATTACAAGAGAGGAGAGACTCATTGAGCACTGCAAGAGAGATCTTGCTTCAGAGTTTGAGATGACTGATATAGGACTGATGCACTATTTTTTGGGGTTTGGAGGTTTGGCAAGAGGATGGGCATATCATCTTGGGCCAGGGCAGGTATGCAGGGGACATATTGAGGAGTTTTTCATATGGAGGACTTTGGCCTATGGCCACACTAATGATTACCAACTGGAAGAAGCTTCATGCTTCTTATTCTGAGTTTGTAGACCCCACTTTATATCACCAGTTGATCGGCCATTGATGTATCTGGTCAACATTAGATTAGATATCTGTTTCGCAGTCAACACATTGAGTTAGTTTATGATGGAGCCTAAGAGGGTGCATTGGGTCTTCATAATTGTATTTGAGTCATGATGTAGTGTATTTGTCAAAAGAAACAAAAATAATTTTTATTATTAAAGAAATTGACTTATTAAAGCATGGGTTTTATGCTTGGGTCTATTGTTTTTAGGTCAAAGTCTCCATTGAAGACTTGTAGGGCTTATGTCAAGTGTCCTTGTCCATGTCATAATGTAAAAGATCCTTCTTGGGCTTTATTTACCAAGAAATATATTTATTTTATTGTAAAATAGGTCAATTAGGCCTCTCCACCAAGTCGACCTCAACAAGGGAATTAATTCGACCTCACAAACTCACTATATATTGGAGCAACTCGACTCATTTGGAAGCACATCTGTCACGAGTTCGAATTGCAGTAGTTGGAAGCATAAAAAGTGCGAAGTTCAAAAATGAAGGTGAAATCGAAGTTTTGGGTGTCTCTCTCTCATGTGCAACAAAATTCTGAAGCTGCATCGAAGTTGTGAAGCTGCATTGAAGTTGTGAAGCTGCATCAAGGTTGAAGCTGTGAAGCTGCATCAAGGTCGAAGCTGTGAAGCTGCTAGGCTAAAGCTATTGAAGTTGTTAGATAGAAACTGTAGTCCTAAAGTTGGGTCAAGGTTCTAAAGCCGGGGGTCAAAATTCTGGGTTGCATTTGAGAAGTTGACACTTGGTAACTTTGTAAGAGTCATCTATCAAAAGGAAGCATTGACTTGGTGGAGGAGGAAGGTCTTTTGGTCTAGGGTCTTGGTTTCTCTCAATTTGAATCAATTGAAGGAAGAGTTTTGATTGGGCTTTCCTCTATAAAGGGGTTTTAGCCCTGGCTGAGTGGCTACATCCTGTGTCCTTGATCTTTACGTTTTTACTTTGATGATTACTTGATGAGAAGAACATAAAGATGTTAATAAGAACATAAGAATATCACAAGTAATTATCAATATAAGAAAATATTTCTGCCTTTACGACTTTCTAGCACTGGGCACAATGGATTATGGGTTGGACTATGTCCAATGGATTGTGGGATGGAGTCAGGTTGACAGGTTGTACAAACTTAGTTTGGGTAGGTAGTGCTAGTGATAGGAAGAGTACATTTGGATGTTGTTTCATGTTGGGTTCGGCAATGGTGTCGTGGTTGAAGAGGAAGCATAGATCAATGGTACTGAGTGCCGTGGAGGCTGAGTACACTGCAGCTAGTTAAGCTAGTTGTGAGGCCATTTGGCGTTGCAAGATGTTAGATGGCTTATTTGATCAACAACAAAGACCAACTACGATTTACTGTGATAATTAGAGTTGTATTAAACAAACAGAGAATCCAATATTTCGTGACAGGTCAAAGCATATTGAGATCAAATACCACATCATTTGGGATTGCCTTTAGAGAGGGGTATTAAAGCTAGAGTACATATCCACAGATGAACAAGTTGCTGACATTCTCACCAAGTCCTTGCCAAGGGGTAAGTATGTCTACTTCAGGGATAAGATGGGAGTGGTGAGAAACACCTTCCTTGGTAAAGGGAGCGTTGAAAGAGTTACCAAGGAGGTGTTTCCTAGTGCTTTTTGCCTAATCCTAGGAAAACAAGTGAACCCACCTTTTTAGTCTAACTTTATGAGATCTTTAAAGTCATGTGACATTTTAGTCACTTTATGAAGTAAGAAATAATTTTGTACTTTTATAATATTAAATTGACTCTATGTTTTTAAGTGAGTTTATGAGGCAAAAAATACATGGTACAACAAGTTATTAAAGTGATTAGAGGGGGTCATGAATGAAGGGGGAGACATGAGGGGGGTCAATGTGAGATTAGCTCTCCACCCTTGATCAAGAGAAGATGCGATCTAATCGAAGCCCTTGATCTTAGGGATAGGTCTTCTCATCCTTATGGAGACAAAAAAGGGGGAAAAGAGCAAATGGGGGCTCATTATACTTCTTGTGTAGTTTTGAAATTTGGAAAAGAGAAGAGGAGGAGAGGGGAAGCTGAAGGAGAAGGCTGAGATAACACACATTTGCAGCAAGAGAGATGTTAAAATTGGCAACTAGGGTCAAATTTCACCTTGGGACAACTCATTTGATGGAGATGATGATTGCATTAAATTCCTCTTTTCGAGAGGACGAAGATTGATATAAAGATCATCCAATTTGGACAAGCAGAAATGTGTTTTTGAATTTATGCCCACACATGGGCAAAATGTTCAGGTCAACCACATCATCATGTAGGCTCATGGAGCCCAATGGACATGACTCTTCACCGTTAACGACTTGTATAAATACAAGTGACTTCTCACCTCATTTGGCATCATCACCACTCACATTCTTCTCTCTCCTCCTCTCGTTAGTTCGTACAATGTTGGGCATTCTCTCTCTCACACGTGTGGCACAAGGAAGAAGAGTTTCTAGATTGAATTGCAGGGCCGAAAATTTCAGGGGCAAACCAAGTTTGACCAACGTTGATCAAGGACTATTTGACTTGTTTTGACTGCGATTTTTGGGGGTTATTTCTATTTCTCTAGGCCACATTTCTGGGCACAAAAATCGAGAAGATTTGGGTAGTTTGACCAGTGCTGACTTCAGGGTTGATTGCAACTTTGACTGCAAAAAAAATTACAGCATATTTTCTCTCCTTTGACCAAATTTGACTTGATTGTTTTGCGCTCATATTGATCAAGAAGGAAGGCCAAATTTGACTAAGGTTGTTTGAGCTCAACAAGGCAAGTTTGACAATTGCATTGACCATCTTAAACTTTCTGGTTAGGGTTGAAGTTTGATTGCAGTTGACTGCAGAATTATCAGGTTTGTTTTGACTTTGGTTTGGCAAGATAATTTCTACTTTTGTACTCTCTTTCTCTGTTGAACATTTGATATAATAATAAGAAGATTTGATCAAAGGGTTTTCCCCACATTGGTGTTTTCCCCTGGCATCCGCCAAATCTGGTGTCCTCTTGTCTTGGCTTGTCTCTGCATTTTGTTTCATGTTCTATCTACTTTTACTGTCAATGTGATTGCTATTGGAAAACTAAATTGAAATTGTCATTGGGTTGCTAAAGGAACATTGAAGTAATTGTGCTAAGCATAGAACATACCATTGTTAACTAAAATTAACATGGTATTAGAGCTCAGGTGAAGACAAAGCCCAAGCAAGAGAGAGAAAAACAATCACTAAGAGAGATTTGTTGAACAAGACTATTGGACTAATGGCTACTACATCTTACTTCAAATCTGAGGATAAGCTCAAGGACACATTTGACTATCATGCATGGAAGATGACTTTGGAAGAGCATGATGCCATGGACCATGTGAAGGGAAGAGTGGTGGAGCCTCCTTTAAATGCACCTGCTGCTGCAAAGACTAAATACAGGAAAGGTGAGGTCAAAGCTAAGAAACTTGTCATAGACTCCATTCAAAAGCATTTGGTTGCCTATATTTCTGGTTTGGGAACATCTAAGGAGATGTATGATAAGCTGGTTGGGATGTTCAAAGTAAACAATGCAAATCAAATACTCTTTCTCAAGAGCAAGTTGAAGGACATCAAGATGGATAAAGGAGAGTCTATCCAATCCTACTTCATGAGGATCACACAAATCAAGAATGACGTTCTATTTATTGGAGGAGTTATTGCTGCCAGGGAGCTCACTCTCATTGCACTTGGAGGTCTTCCAAGATCATAGGATGTGTTTAACACAACTATTATCAACAATGATAGGCTTCCTAGTTTCGATGAATTATTGACTAGATGCACTCAAGAAGAGACAATGATGATGGAGAGAGACAAGCCCTCAAATGGAAATGAACCCACTGCCTTCTCTACTCATGCTAATAGGAAGAATAATGTTGGTCCAAGAAGACAAGGTCAAGGATTCAAAGAAGGAAGAAAAGGAAGATGCTACAATTGCAACAGGTTTGACCACTATGCTAGAGAGGTGTCCTCACAAGAAGGATACTCGAAGGGATGATGACAACAACAATCGCAACAATTTCAAAGGCAATGGCAATCAAAGGAAAAACAGGTCTAACAATAAAGGAAAGAGGAATACTTTTGCTACTCAATATGGAAACGGTCGACCTACCAAAAGGACGAGAAATTTAAGGTATGAAGAAATTAATGTTGTAGAAAAACAAAAGGAATTTTATCTTATTTCTGCTCTATCTATTGCCTCTCCTCCGGATACTTTGGATCATTGGTTGATTGATAGTGGAGCCTCAAGATACTTCACTTGGTACAAGGAGGCCCTCTCAAATTTGGTTGAAAAGAACGCTGATTTGGAGATCATACTTGGAGACAATGCCACCCATCCCGTGAAAGGGTAGGTACTGTCACTCTTCACTTAAATCAAGGTCAAACCATTCATCTACAAGAAGCATTGGATGTGCCCGATTTGAAGAAGATCCTGGTGTCTATTTTTGCAATGGAAGATAAAGGCTTCAAGGTAGAATTCATTGATGGAAAGGTACATATCTGGCAAATAAACACTAAAGATGCATTTACTCTTGGATTTAGGGTTGAAGGTCTCTATCAAGTTGGAGGAAGTCCCTTAGGAGCCTTAACTTGCGATACTTCTCTTCAATCTGAATTATGGTACTAGAGATTTTCTCACCTTCATTACAAAGCCTTACCTGGGGTAAGGAAGATGGTTACAAGTATGCCCGAGTTCAACATGAATAATGAAGGAGTTTGTTAGGGTTGTGCAACTGGGAAACTTACAAGGGGACCATTGCCTTCAAGTGAAAGCCAAACTACTGATATTCTTCAATTGGTCCATTCTGACCTATCTGGTGTGTTTCCCGTAACATCATTGGGAGGACATTTATACTATTCAATTTTTGTGGATGACTTCTCTCACAAAACATGGATCTATTTCTTGAAGAAGAACGATGAAGTGCTCAAATGGTTTCGTTCTTTCAAAGCCTTGGTGGAAAATAAAACAAGGAAGTCGATCAAAATATTAAGGACCGATGATGGAACTAGATATCAGTCAAATGAATTCAATGAATTTTGTAGAGAGACTGGCATTAAGAGGGAGACAACCGTTCCATACGCTCCTGAGCAAAATGGGGTTGCTGAAAGAAAGAATTGAACAATCATGGAAGTCACCCGTGCCATGCTACATGATCCAGGTCTACCGAAGTTATTATGGGGAGAAGCTGCAAACACTACCGTATATTTTGTTGGTTTATTCTTCATTAGAGTTATATTCTTGATCCTTCGTGTTTTCTTAAGTATTTTGTTCGTTCTTAACTCCTTTTAGTATTTTTGTTATTTGTTTTACTTGTGTATATTTTTGTTTTGTTTTATTTATTTTCCATTATTTATTTTTATTTGTTATATGATATTGTCTCGATTAGGGTCTTGACTCTTTTTTATAAATTTTGACTTCCCTCCTTGTTTGGAGTTTGACTTTGATTTTCTTGTTAGTTATATTTTTTGATTATTTCCCATTAATAGAATTTTTTAATAATATTTGATTTTAATAAATTAATTTAAACATTATTTTTCAAAAACTAGTCGTTTAATATAGCCGTTACTTAATAATATTTGTTTTTAATAAATTAATATCATAATTTAAATATTATTGACTTTGACCTTTTGATTCTTGTTAGTTATATTTTTCGATTATTTCCCATTAATAGAATTTTTAATAATATTTGATTTTAATAGATTAATTTTAATATTATTTTTCAAAAACTAGTCATTTAATATAGCCGTTACTTAATAATGTTCGTTAATATCATAATTTAAATATTATTTTTCAAAAATAGTTGTTATTTGAAATTTTAGTCTCTACATTGCTCTCTATTTAAGTCGTTGCCATGGTCTGCCTCTTCATCTGGCCCTGATGATGAACCACACTGGTTGGTTCGAACTCAGCGACCAAAAAATTATGTTATGTGATTTCTACCAGAAGACTTTTGTAACTATCGTATATGTTCAAAATAGGAGTCTGCATCAAGCATTGGATTTCAAGACACCTGAAGAAGTTTTCATTGGTAAGAAACCTGATGTTTCTCATTTTAGAATATTTGGTTGTCTCGTATATTTTCATGTACCTAAAGAGAAAAGAAACAAGTTAGAAGCATCTATAGGAAGTAAGGTACATTTGTGGGCTACAGTGAAAATTCAAAGGCATATAGAATCTATGTGCCTGGACAAAGAGATGTGGAAGTAAGTCATAATGTCACCTTCGATGAAGAGACTGCCCTTGGGAAGGCCAAAGATCTCCCCATTCCAAGGAAGGATAATGATGATGCTACAGAAAAGCAAGATGAACCTCCGACAGATGATCCTATGCCCGATGTTGAAGGCCCGATGGATCCCATTGATACACCTCCGGGTGATCCCTCTACCTCAAGAAAAAGACCTTTGTGGCTCAAAGATACTCTCGAAGATGCTAAAAGACATATTGCTCCAGAATGGACATTCCGTGAAAGCAAGAAGCCGAACAGGTATCAAGGGTACTTAGTTGCTATGAGTACTATTGTTCAATCTAAGCCATGTACGTTCGAAGAAGTTGTAAAGCACCAAGTCTACAAGGATGCGATGAATGAGGAATATGAATCTATCATGAAAAATGATGTCTGGGATTTGGTGCCTAGACCGAAGGACAACTCCCTAGTCACCTCAAAATGGCTATACAAAATTAAACATGGAGTTGATGGGAGAGCTGAAAAATATAAGGCTGGGTTTGTTGTTCGAGGCTTCTCTCAAAAGGAAGGAGTGGACTATGACGAGATATTTGTACTAGTTGCTCGATATACCACTATTTGATTAATTATTGCTCTCGCTGACTCTCAAGGATGGGGCCTATATCAAATGGACGTCAAGACTGCTTTCTTGCATGGCTTGCTTAAGGAGGAAGTCTACTTGGAACAACCTTAGGGGTTCGAAGTACAAGATCAAAGGACACACGTATGCAGGTTAAAGAAGGCCTTCATGGGTTGAAGCAAGCCCCTAGGGCTTGGTATGAAATGATTGATAACTATCTTATGAAACTGGGATTTACAAGGTGCGATGCTGATCCTAACCTATTCTTCAAGGTTGAAAAGGGCACGCCTCTCATTTTGGTCCTTTATGTAGATGATCTCTTTCTGATAGGTGTATACCCTCTCATTTATCAATATAAAAGGGAGTTGGCTTCTGAGTTCGAGATGAAGGACCTAGGTCTGATGCACTACTTCCTAGGCGTAGAGGTTTGGCGAAAGCCAAGTGACATTTTCCTTTCTCAAGGAAAATGCATTGTGAAGCTGCTCGAGAGATGTGGTATGGTGGATTGCAAGTCTGTGTCTACTTTGATGGAACTCAACTTCAAGAAACTATGTAGAAGTGCTGCTGGGCCTGAATTGGCAAACCTTTCGAGTATCAACAACTTGTGGGGGCCCTGATGTTCTTGGTAAGCTCCCAACTGGATATATGCTTCCCTGTGAATACTTTATGTCAATTTATGGTCGAGCCTCATCACATACATTGGATTGCTGCTAAGAATCTCTTGAGATATCTCCGTGGTACAATCAGCTATGGACTAAGATACACAATCGAGAATTTGAGGCTACATGGATATGCTGATGTTGATTGGGCTGGCAGTGTGGTAGATCATAAGAGCATGTCTAGATGTTGCTTCTCATTGGGGTCTACTTCAATTTCTTGGATGAGCAGGAAACAAAAATCGGTTGCTCTAAGCATCGCTGAGGCCGAAATTCGAATATATTGCTGCTAGTATGGCCCATTATGAAGAGGTTTGGTTGAGGAAGCTCTTTAGTGAGCTATTTGAGCATGTATTGGATACTACCGCGATATACTGCGCCATCCAGAGTGGGATTCACCTTTCAGAGAATCATGTGTTTCGCGACTGCGCCAAGAACATTGATATCAGGTACCACTTTATCCAAGATATGGTACAACAGGGAGCAATAAGGCTCCAACTTGAGTAGGTCACATACATCATCACAAAGCCCTGAGGGAAGGTCAAATCTTTAGCCTTCTGAGAGAGACTTGGAGTCGTGGAAAGACCCTCCCATGAGGGTCCGGCTTGAGCTGGACATTGAGCTTTGGGAGCTCTTGGAGGCTTGGGGTACTTCTTGGAGCTTTAAGCGACCATAGGGTGAGTGATTCACCTTCCCTTGTGATACCCCGTGATGGTTGACATGTGTGTAGGGTGAGTGGTTCACCTTCCCCTACTATTGACATATGCATAGGATGAGTGGTTCACCTTCTCCTATGGCGTATGAGCAGGATGAGTGGTTCAACTTATCTTGCTGATACCCCAACATACATCCTACCCATGTAGCACGAGACTCATGGGAAGTACCTCTCATCTAGCCAATGAGTTGGGAAAAGTGGATAGGGACCATAGCACTACCGATGGACGCATTGTGTAGTGTTGTACTCCCTATGTCTAGGATGAATGGTGTCCCACAACTACTTGATCTAGGATCAAGACTGACTTTTGTCAATGGAGAGTGGTAAGGTCTTGTGACTCACTCTCGATTGATTCTTCTTCATTATTCATATCAGTGTTTAGCTGAGAAAAGACGAGATGAGATACATAGATGGTTCATGATGACAGGATGGCATGATCATCAATGATGATGGATGGATTGGCAGGTGGAATTCTCCCTAGTTGAGAGGGAGTGTTAAAATTGGCAACTAGGGCCAAATTCCACCTTGAGACAACTCATTTGATGGAGATGATGATTGCATTAAATTCCTCTTTTCGAGAGGACCAAGATTGATATAAAGATCATCCAATTTGGACAAGCAGAAGTGTGTCTTTGAATTTATGCCCACACATGGGCAAATTGTTCAGGTTGGCCACATCATCATGTAGGCTTATGGAGCCCAATGGACATGACTCTTCACCCTCAATGACTTGTATAAATACAAGTGACTTCTCACCTCATTTGGGATCATCATCACTCGCACATTCTTCTCCCTCCTTCTTTCATTGGTTCGTAAAACATTGGGCATTCTCTCTCTCTCACACGTGTGGCACAAGGAGGACGAGTTTCTGGACTGAATTGCAGGGCCAAAAATTTCAGGAGCAGACCAAGTTTGACCAGCATTGACTAGGGACTCTTTGACTTGTTTGTACTGCGATTTTTGGAGGATTTTTTGTTTTTCTAGGCCACATTTCTGGGCGCAAAAATCAAGAAGATATGGGCAGTTTGACCAGTGCTGACTTCAGGGTTGACTGCAACTTTGACCACAGAAAAATTACAGCAGATTTTCTCTCCTTTGACAAAATTTGACTGGACTGTTTTCGGCTGATTTTGATCAACAAGGAAGGCTGAATTTGACTATGATTGACCGAGCTCAAGGAGGCAAGTTTGACAGGGGTATTGACCATCTTTGAAATTTTTGTTAGGGCTGAAGTTTGACTGCAGAATTATCAGGGTTGTTTGGACTTTGATTTGGCATGTCAATTTCTACTTTTGTACTCTCTCTCTGTTGAACATTTGATATAATAATAAGAAGATTTGATCAAAAGGTTTTCCCTACATTGGGGTTTTTCCCTGGCATCCGCCAAATCTGGTGTCCTTTTGTCTTGGTTTGTCTTCTGCATTTTGTTTCATGTTCTATCTACTTTTACTGCCAATGCGATTAATAGTTAATGTTATTGCTATTGGAAAACTAATTTGAAATTGTCATTGGGCTGCTAAAGGAACATTGAAGTAATTGTGCTAAGCATAGAACATACCATTGTTAACTAAAGTTAATCAGAGAGCACACAACAGCCCGAATTTCTAGGCTGAAAGTGTGGCACACAAGCAAGAAAGTACAAGAGGTACAACTCTCTACTCCAGCACATTTTTTGAGGCAGGTACATGCACAGATGTTGAGGGAGTCAGGCCACATTTATTGTTGGTCTGACAGCATAAAATTCGAGGCAGAGAAGTTGGGTTTGACAGCATGAAATTGGAGGCAGAGAAGTTGGGTCTGACAACATGAAATTGGAGGCAGAGAAGTTAGACTGTGGCACAACTTTCATGGACCAGAAGTGCTGAACAATAGCCCCGGAATTCGAGGGTTAAAGGTTGGACAGTGGCACAGATTTCAAGGGCAGAGGTGCTGGACTTTGGCACAAATTTCTGGACAACATGATTTTCAAGGGTCCAAATTTCTGGGAGGGAGATAAGTACTCCTGTTGTGTAATTAATGCTGTAAATTTCTCTGAGAAAAAACAAATAAAAATTCTCTTCCTACTGGTTTTTCCTTCTGGGTTTTTCCAAGGTCTGATTGACCAAATATCAGTGTCTAAATTTTGTTCATGCTTGTGAAATTTATCAGCTGAATGTTAAAAAGTAGTGGTAGCTTCTAGTGTTTTAATTGCATTTATATTCAAGTTTAAAACTTTAATCTTAGCAACGAACAATGGGATTTGAGAATTAAACTTGATGGGCAAAACAAATTAAAACTGGGTGGGGCTACATGACACAAATTTTCTACACTTTGTTGGTTATTAATACAATTATCTTCTTATCTGAGATTGCTACTAAACACAACATGTCTAAAAATGAACATTACCAAAGATAGCGACATTTCAGCATTAATGTTGGCTTATGCTCAAAATCAGCATGCAAGCCTTGAAAATCTAACTGCTGAAGTATTTGTGTCATTAAATTTCTTGCATGTGACTTGAAATAGGCTCATTGACATTGTGAGCTCACAAGGGCCAATAATATGTCACTAACTCTGACATGTGAGCCATGTAACTTTCGATCCTAGAAAAAAGGAGAACTTGTAAAAATATCAGTTTCTCAGAAACTGATGAAACTGACTCTAGCAATTTCTGATCATTGTGAAAACCCGGGTGTACTTGTAAATGAAACCAGCATGATGGAATCTACTTGGATCTTAATCCTCTGGTTCCGCAGGCAATATGGGTGTTAACAGGTATATCTTAAGATTGGGGAAGTATCAGGATTTAGAACACCCTTTTTTATTTGTTTCAGTGGTTATTCTAGAAAAGCAGGTCATTATAAATTTATAACAAATCTCAGTGAGAAGAGGAGAAGCAAGCAGAATAACAGATGAGTCTACAACAACAGAGCTGGAATCGACTTGGATCTTAATTCTCTGGTTGCACAGGCAGTATGGGTGTTAGCAAGTATATCTTATGATTGGGTAAGGGTCTGCACACCCATTTTTTATTTGTTCCAGTGGTTATTCTAGAAAAGCAGATCATTTTAACAGATCTCAGTGGGAAGAGGAGAAGCAAACAGAATAACAGATGGTTAGAGCCATTATTCATTCATCTTCGGTGTCCAATCATTTTGTATTCCTATCCGGTTGTATGAGTCTACAACAATAGTTTGATGGTTTGATAAGTTAATAAGATCTTGAGTAGTGACTGTGGTCTATGCCCCCTCTAGTTCCTCGGGGTAGACTTCTCTTGCTTCTTGCCAGAACTATGCAGATTTCATCATTGATTAATAGAAACAAGTTCCCATAAATTATGAAATTGTTTTGGTGTTGATAATTCTATATTGACTTTCCTTGCTTATGGTCTTAGTGTTTTAAGGCTTTTAATTAGCAATATTTAATCTTGTATTACCTTGCTAGTTTTTTTATATATACTTTTCTCCATCACCCACTGAGTTTGGCACTGGTCATTCCTAAAAAATTTGAATTCCAAATTATCAGTTTTTCATAGGGATAACCCTTGAAACTAGTGAGATAAGATAAGACCATTTTATTCTAATGTCCAATGAATGACCACAAAATTAGGTCAATGGGACTAGATGATACATCTAGTGAGAGTACAATGTGGGAGTAGGACATCCTCATGAGCTTGAACATGTATAAAACCGTGTTAGTGGCCTGGTGAAAAACCCATAGGGAGGGAGAGCTAAACATGAGGTCCATGATGTATAGAATGCCCGAGTCTAATAATCAAAGGTGAGGGGGGCGACTGGGGTGTTGGCTTACTGTGTGAGTCCTCTGGAGCTATCTAGGAATCTGGCTGCATGATCGTGGGGGGAAGGAAGGAGTGAGGAGTACTCCTAACATTCGAGACCGAAATAAAAAGCTTTGGAGAAGTCTATGGCTACTCCGCTGCAACTTGGAGGGACTTTGTTGGTTGGGGGGGCGGGGCGCTCCGCTCTGGAATTTGGATCTGCCTAGAACTAATCCCTCTAGTGCTTTGGACATACATAGATTGATGTGCTATTCGATACCTCTGAACTGGTTTCGAGGAATATCAGTCGACCTCCTGTAGTGGGGGGCTGCGGGGGCGGGGAGACTCTATGTCTCACTACTCTACTATTTGAGGTACTCTGGAACTCAACTCGTTGCTTCTTGCTTAGATCACTCGGATCAACCTGAAAGTATGATGTGATCATCTGGGCCATCCCCACACGATGTGGCGTATGTAGGGCTAGAGATTTGTGTCTAAATATCTCTCTGATGAAGAAGGCCAAGCATCTTTGTTTGGATATTGGAAGAAGGCCGAGAGAGAGTCCCCTAAATCTCTATAGAGGCAATGGAAGCGTCCTTTGATCTCATAGTATAGGGGGCACCTAACAATGAGGTGCTGCTCTGTCTTTGGCTCTTGTAGGTGGCACATCTGGCTGATCCTATTAGATCGTGGTATGTGGTGGTCAATCTCCACTTGGAGTTGATGAGAACCAACTCAGACTTGCCATAAGGGGATACTGCGTGAGTGCATCCAATGTCTACGTGTGTATGGGGGGTGGACGATAATACCATCCTGCAACTCTAGGAAGTGCTCAAGGTATGACATCTTCGGGCCCAGGCTCATTGGGAGTGAAGTCCAAGTGACTTGAATGTACAATTTGTAGATATCCTCTCTGATGGACTGATTCAGTATCAGTCTAGGCGGTAAAAGATGGGTCAGAGCATCAAGGGAGTATCTGAAAGGGGGGAGGCAGTTTGGAGAGATGGCTAGTCAATGGAGAAGCGAAGATACATCTGAAAACCAACCACATGTTCGGCCTCCGGCAGCTTAAGCGAGGGCCTCAGACGAACAAAGTGCAAGGCAGGAGGGACATGAGTACTTCTTTTGAGTGGTCAGTCACCCTCCATGGAAACTTTTTCAAGGGACAACTTCGAGTGACAACAAACACAAAACATTGAGTTCTGTTTATATATTGTGTCTGATCTCTATGGCTGTTGATCACATTTACATATTGTAAAGGCTATGCATTGAATATGGGCTTTCGCAGTTGATTCCTGCATACTGCAAGTGATCTTTTTATTGCTCCTACCTTTTTTGTTATTTATTAGGTCATGTGCACACATGATGTTATCTCTTAATTAACTTTGTCTCATTGTCATTCTAGTAGGTTGTACTCTCGACATCAATGGTGTTTTCTATAGCGTTCTGTTGCACTTGGTACCACATTTGCCATGATCACAAACTTTGTTGTTTGATGGGGTTAGTTGGATTAAGTATGCAAGTGCTCCTTTGTGGCTATCCAATTTTTATTAGTGTGTATACATTATATGCAGTCTAGCATGTATACATAAATAGTTAGCATTTTAAATTCAGTTTAAAATAATTCAATGATTTGAAATTCTTAAATGTGTTCAAACTGGTGTGATGAATATCTCCAATTTCTCCCTATCTTTTTAATTTTCTTTTGAGTTGATCAGATTACCAGTATTTTTGAGTTATTCCAAGCTTTTCAGGTCCAAGTTTATGTTTACTGATATTTTCCCTGACATACCTTTGGCAATGTATACCCTTAAATGATATTTGCAACATTGGTTCAAAGTGACTTCAGTTTACATTGTTCAGCCAATTTTCCAATCTGTGAATTGGATGAAGTGATTGGAGATTGACCTATACTGTTAATTACTTTTATAAACAGGCAATCAATTTCGATCTTTGGGCACTTCATAATAGGCTGATGAAATGCTTGCTTTTTCTGTGAATATAATATCTTATGATGATGCCTGAGATGAGATAAGCCTTATACTAGCGACAACTGAAATATCTGCTGGCTGGTTATATGTAATTCCTCTATATGGGAGTGGAAGGCATTTGATGAAAAAGGAAGCACAATTTCCTGCAATTTGCGGAAACATCATATAGTAAAAAAAATCTTTAAAAAGTTTAATAATTAATTTGAATGCTGTAGCCACAGATTTATCAAGAGCTGGGACAAATAGCTAGAATACTAATGAATGGGAATGGAAAACATGTTTGGTACTTTTTATAATATTTAATGTGAAAAGAAAAATGCTGTTTTTTGACTTAAGATGCCATCACGAGGATATGGAAGCTTTATTATAAAGGCCAATCTTTTTTTTGCACTAATCTAATTTCAATCCATAGCTTCAGCCTTCCAACCTCATTGAATACTTCCTCAAAAATCATTTTGTGCCAGTTGCTGAAGATGTTGAGCATCATTCTGCCGGCTAAAAACAATGGACGAGATATTGTTTAAAATGGAAGCTATATGAACAAATGTAGGATGGACAATTCATAAAATAAGTGTGAACATACTAATGAGGTTCTTTTGGTTCAGGGATGGACAGTGCCCAGAGTATAGTGGTGAGGAGCAACCCATTTGTGCTGTTGGTCTTGCCAAAGCTAAGCCTGGAATTTTTGTGGAAGCCATACAATATCTTTTGGTCCTAGCTACTCCTGTCGAGGTAAGCAACAGTCTATTTCTGCCATTTCTCTTCTGTATGCTGAATTTTTCAACATTTGGTTGCTGTGCCTCTCTTTATACTGAAAAGTTAGTTGAACCCACATCTTTATCATTAACATGTTATACCACATCAAATACCACAGTATGCATTGCTTACTTTCTTAGTAAAGTATTCTTTGTATATCTAGGCTTGTGTCTATGGCATTCTCTTTCCCATTAGTATGGTACACATCAATACATTAGCTTATGACCCTTGTTTTCATATTCCAAGAGAATAATACATTTATCATAATCCATAAGGATTAGGTTTCCAACAAGATCAACCTGAGAATATGTGGTGATCGTCTTGGTCATCCCAAGATGAGGATCGATGTGCAAGAACTGAGATTTGTGGTTGAATATCTCCCTGATGAAGAGGGATAGGCATCTTTGGTCTTGGTTTCAGAAGAAATTAGTGAGGGGGTGCTCCTATGTTAATTTTCCTACGAATCTAACACTCAAAAATTCTTTGACCTAGTAGATTACAGATCTATTGGATGAAGGCACATCTAAATTCTTTAGCGGAAGCAAATGCCATATTAACCAATCTCTATCACAATGAAACAAACAGATTCTGCCCAACCAAAGATTACAGATATACAATGCTTTGGATTTGATCCAACAGATCAGGCCCTAGATCAGTCCTCGATCTTCTTGGTTGATTTGGATCTTCAATGCTCCCCTTCTACACTTCCTTGGACCCAACACACACTGAAAATTTCAAATTCTGTTACAATTACTGATTATTATTCACCTATTTGTTTAGATTATTTGTCTTCTGCAATTAACTTGCAGAAAATACTGAATAAAACACAACTGCAACTTCACAGAAAAATAATAAACTAAAGGAACTAAGAAAATTATGCACACACACAAATAATGAACGCTAATATTTTTGGACAAATGTTCCTGGGAAAACTCTAATGTGTGGAAAACCAGTTGTGCAAGTGAGTAATTTTATTATTCTTCAACAAATCTGTGATGGAGAATTTACATAATTGTTTGCTGTAAATTAGCAAACCTCTGGAAAATTATTCTGATCGATTCTGCAAGTCACCCTGAGCTCCTGGAAGCAATTCGTCCCTCCTGAAAAAAATTGGCCTCCCTCTTGTTGAGAAAACTAACGGCTTGATTAGTTAATGATTTCTCAATCTTGTAACTGCTTGTGAAGTAAATTTGCCTTTAGATTTATTTAAACAAGACCTTTTATATGTTAGATATTGTTATCTTCATCAACCACCTATCATGCATGATAAATAAAAGAACAGTGACACAAGATATAGGCAGCAGCCTCAGCAAAAACCTCTCCAAATCTGAGAGGAAAAACCCACAGTAATTCTTCTTATGATATCTTCACTTGACAAAAATTTCCAAGACCAATACAAGACTCTTCTTACCAATGTGACTCCAAGATCAAGGCTAGATCATACTGCTACTGCAAGTCTGCTGTTACATGGATCAGATCTGCTGTCATGAATGGATGGACTGGCTTCCTCCTTCCTTCTTCGTCGTCCTTCAAGCTTCCCTTGCTCAAGATGGTCCACTAGCCTAGTGAATCTCCTCAACACTGTCTTGAGACAATGAGATCTGCTTCCTGGAATGGACTGCTCAGAAATCTTAGTTGCAGGCCTGAAGATGACGCTTTTCTTCCACATGTGAATGACCCTTTTGCTCTTCAAGGTCTTTCTCTTCCTTGCTGTGCTTGGAGCTATCTTCTAGCCCAATGACCAAGCTCTTTAGGCCTAGAACCAGCCTTTATCGTCAAGAGACCTTAGGACTGTAATTCAGTCCTAATCCAGATCTGTACCTTCGTACGTGAGAGGGGTTTAGGGCTCTTCTAGCCCTCCTAAACCCTCATTTCAATGGTCAACCTTCTTCGCATGGATCTACCTTTCAACTGGACTCAAGACCGAGCATTTTCTTTGATATTGAGGACAGACAAAGTGATGCCCCAACCTTGCACGC
The DNA here is from genome assembly GCA_031772625.1 of Pinus tabuliformis. NCBI lineage: Eukaryota > Viridiplantae > Streptophyta > Pinopsida > Pinales > Pinaceae > Pinus > Pinus tabuliformis. The sequence continues at coordinate 1,720,757,774 of CM062816.1, read as the reverse complement.
TAGACAGTCCTTCCTGCGGCTATGGACAGACTTCAGTGCAGCTATGGATAGACTTCTCTGCGGCTACCTTTGTCTCCTTTTCTTCACACCCAAGCACAGTCTCCTTCGCATCAATTGTAGACCGAATGATCTTGTGATGATTGTGTGTTCGAATGAATGAGGAGAGGCTTGTATTTATAGTGTATTAGGGTTCTCTATCAAGCCGACATAACCTGTCTCTTAACTGACTTGAAGCCGACATGATCATTTATAAATATAAATATATATTTATGCCGAAAAATACATTGCTTCATTTTTGAGCTCGTTTGGAGGGGTCATTTGCTAACCTTTTGATCTTGCCTTTGAAGGAGAATTGACACATGATTCTGCCCTTGATCTTGGAGTCATACATTGTACATTTTCAAGTGTAAACATTTACATCAATGACACAAACCTATTACCTAGCCTAGAGCTCATAATGAGAGCTACTAAAACAAATACATTTTTGAGCATGGAACCCATGACTCAAATTTACAAATATATTTTGCTAGATACAATTTTACATCATTTACATTGGAATGTGTCATTATGAAGACCGAACCTAGTTACACTTTCTTAAACACCTCTAAAGCTAGATCAGGCTCACACTTGCAGTTTCGCAGATTAACTCAACCCTCCTTGCAACTCACACTAGCTGGGAAAATCAACTTGGTCTCCATTGGAAAATCTGACTTCAAGTGGAAAATCGATCCTTCTGTGCAAATCGATCTCTCATGCAATTTCTCATTGCTCCATAATTTGCCCCTCTTCGAGCAATTTGCACTGCTTGCTGGGGCAATTCACACCCCTGCTTGGAGCAACTCGCATTGTTGGAAAATTGACCTCTTTTAGCAAAAAAAATTGATCTCCTCCTCTCCTTGGAAATCACTATGAAGAATCTCTCTAGTAATCTCGTCTCCAACCACTGATGATCTCTTTGCTGATGCTCCTTTGCTGCCTTTGTGTGTTTTCTATCACTGCAACTTTGTGTCTCGATATGTTTTCCAATCCCCTTCAATTTCCTCTTATAATTTCTCGTTGATGAATCAACAACCATAATCTAATCACAGTGGATGACTAAGACCATCTTGACCCCATCAAGTGACTTTTTTGTAAGTCTCTAGAGGAAAATCAATTTACCCCAATTAACACTGATTAATTAAGCTCATTTCCCTCAGTTAGACTTAGGAAAATTAATTAACTAAATGAAATCTAATAAAGGTTTTTTCTCGCGAAACCGTTTCTAATTATTAGAGAAAATGTATTCCCTAGGCTCATAGACACAATATGAGAGAACAATTGTTCGAACTACACAAACTAACACTCCCTCTTAGCGAGGAAGGCGTTCTGCATAACACCCACCCTGTCTTTGAAGAAGATGAACCTTACCTTCTCTAAAGAATTTGTCATCTTACCTGCTACCTGCTCATCTATAGGTACATACTATAGTTGGACAATCTTGTGTTGCACACAATCCCTGATGAAGTGGTATCTGATGTTTGTATGCTTCGACTTGTCGTGAAACACTGAATTCTCTGACAACATGATGCAACTCTGGTTGTCGTAGTGTATGACCATTGTCTCTATTCTCTGACCAAACAAGGCTGCTAGCAGCTTCCGAAGCCATATGGCCTCACATGTAGCCATGCTCACTGCTATGTATTCTGCCTTTGTAGAACTCAGTGCTACGAAATTCTGCTTCCTTTTGTACCAAGAAACAACTCTTGATCCCATGCCAAAGCAACACCCTGAAGTGCTTTTCCAGTCACTGTGTTACCTGCCTAGTTTGTATCAGTATAGCCAACCAACTGACACCATCACCTCGAGCAAATCTTTTCCCATACTTAACTGTGCCATGCAAATACCTCGACACATGTTTGACTATTGTCCAATGCACTCTCTTCGGCTCCACCATGAACTGACTCAAAGAGTTTACTGCATAGGATATGTTTGGCCTGGTGTTGACCAAATACATTAGAGAACCTATCAAGTAGCTGTACAAGGCGGAGTCCACATCCTTATCTCTGGATGCATCTATCTTCCTCCAATTAGTGATCATGGGAGTAGACGTGGCTCTGAAATTCTCCATCCCGAATCTTGATATAGTATTTCCCTTGACCAAAGAAAATCTTTCCATTTGTCTGCCATACCTCCATGCCTAAAATAATGCATGAGCCTTGAATCCTTCATCTCAAAATCTATTGCAAGATCCCTCTTTCACTCCTTGATGAGGTCCAGTGAACCTGTCAAGAACAAGTCATCCACATATAGGACAAGAATGAGTACATCATCCCCACCCACCAAGTAGTAGAGGTTTGCATCAACCTCACTCTTCACAAAGACCATGCCATGCAAGTATCTGTTGACGCGCTCATACCATGCCCTAGGAGCCTACTTGAGCTCGTACAAAGCTCTCTTCAACCTACACATGTGGGTCTCTCTATTGTGTGCCACAAAGCCCTCTAGTTGTTCAATGTACACTTCCTCCTCTTGTTCACCATTCAGGAGTGCCATCTTGACATCCATCCCATTTGTGTTGCTAATGAGATTACAGCTCGTATAGAAGCCTACTTGGCCACATGGGAAAAATTATCCTTGTAATCTATTCCCTCCTTCTGAGAAAACCCCTTGGCCATGAACCTAGCTTTGTATTTCTCGATGCTGCCATCTACATCATGCTTGATCTTATAGATCCAACGTGATCCAACCACCGCTCTATCTGTCGGTCTCAGTACAACCTCCCAAACACTGTTCTGCATGATCGAAGAATACTCCTCAACCATAACATCCCGTCACAACTGCTGCTATGCGGCCTCCCAGTAGCTGGAAGGCTCACTATTTACCAATTGACTCACCAACGCTATGTAGTCTCCGCTCTCTCCCGCCCATCTTAAGAGTTCCCACAAACTCCTGAGCATCCTTGAGTGTGTGTTGAACCTCCTGGTTCCTCCTACCAATAGTAGAGTTGGGAATATCCACCTCCATATCCTCCTAATGCATCTCCCTGATCCGCTGCATCTGTTGCTCTATGCTTTGAGAAGCGTCAGTAGCACTCGCACTTGAACTCGTTCTCATACTAGTCACTGTACTCGTGCTCTGTCGCTGCTTTTGCTGCTCAATTCTGTTGATTTGGGGTAGCATCGGATGTGCTCTAAGCCTCAAATTTCGCAGAAAGACTTGGGCATAGGTATTCCAAAGAACCTACAAAGCGTTTTGGGAAATTCCACCCAGAAGTGATTTTATTAAAATAATTAATATTTTTAATGGGGTTTCTAAGTCTAAACTTAGGAAAATTAAAATATTAATGGATATTAATCTAATCAAGGGTGAAACTTCTAGAAAAAGCCATGGATCAAGTCAAATCGATCTGAGCCTTTGATTATGTTTTAATCCAGGCTGTTGGTTGTCCAACAGGAAGATATAAGAAGGGGCTTAAGGGTCATTTGGAAAATACACAGAGAGATTGAGAAAATCAATTTTTTGAAGTGAGAAGTTCTCAAGAGGAAAATCAATTAAGGAGATCTTGCAGCAGAGGGGTAGTGAGCATCCGGGAGAAGGAATTTTCGGAGAGTACCAGGCAGAGAGAGAATAGAAAGACGTCCAGAGGAAGGCTGACACTGGCCTACGCAGTGCTGACGCTAAGGCAGCACAGTTTTTGAGGGGAAGTCGAGTTCCTGCTGAGGGAAGTCGAAGTTCTGTTGCCAGAAGCCATGGTGTGAGTCTGGGAGGTAGAAAGTCGATTTCTCAGCCAGTAGATGATCCAGAGGAGAGGCAGTGTAATGCTCAGGAGGGGTGATGCTGTTCTGTGCAGAGGCCATGCAGAGGGTGGGGCAGAGCCTCGAGAGCAGCAGGATCAGTCATTGGTTCTCCAGTGATAGGGTGAGATCATTTCACCAGTCTTCTGTTCAGTATTCTCTCTATATCGGATTGCTAGTTGAGCATCCTAGAATTGTACTCAAAATTTCTCCTGCGTAATAATAAACCGTTAGAGCTATTGCACCTGTTTTGCGCATTGGGTTTTTCAGGAGACTATTTGTTCAAAAATAACTGTCCTATGTGTTGTATTTTCATTCTTGCTCAGTATTTTGTTTCCGCATATATGTAAATTAAAGGCTTCAGAAGTATTTGCTTCGATATTTACTGTAGAACACAGTAAATAACTTGCATGATATAATCAAGTAGGAGAAATAACATCAATTTGCTGCAGTAGGGATTCCGACTTAGGAATTTTCACATGGAATCAAAGCTAGTGCACGGGAGACAAGAAGAGCAGAACCAGAAACCCCATCGCTGAGTAGAAGGGGAAATCAAAAGGCTGCAGGAGGCAGCAAGTCGAAACCCCAGAGGGTTTGCACAGTTCTAGCTGGAGGATAAAAATTCAAGGTAGTCTCTCTCTGAGTGAGTTGACAGAGAGAAAGAGCTCTCAGTTCGATTTTTTCCATGGTAGAGGGAGCAACACTGAGCCTCAGTGTGAGGAGCAGTTGGTGGACGTAGATTTTTTAGTAGGTAGCTTTGCCCAGCTGAAAAGACGTCATAAGAAAGAAGCAACAAAGCATAGTGGGGGAATACTTCTTTAGTGATTTCCTGCCGAGGAAATCAGTATTTCTCAATTGTTGGGCAGTAGAGGAGCAACAACCTACTGTGAAAATTCTCACTGCAACATCTGATTTACTTTGCCTACTTATTTTCAATAAGTTATTTATGAAATTCCTTCAATAGACATTAAAATAAATTTTGCTGCAGATATCACACCATAATACATAACCAAACACATGCACAAGAATCAACACATCGACACAGATATTTTGGACAATAGTCCCAAGAAAAACCCAATGTGGGAAAACCGGTGTAGCAAGGGAGGATTTTATTATTCAACAATTCTTCAGTACAACCGAGCACTGTTTTACAAAACGGCCGAATCGACTCCGACTCGGCCGAGTCGAACCGAGTCAAAGGCCTGGGGAGTGACTCAACGAGCTAACCGGTCCGGTTGACCGAGTCACATATGACTCGGCCGAGTCATCCAATGACTCGGCCGAGTCATATGTGACTCAGTCAACCCGGCCGGGTCCGTTATGACTCGGCCGAGTCAATGTAGGGACGGCTGGGCAGCGTAAATCATAATTTTTTTTCACTTTTTTGGTAATTTTTTACAAAGTTAAATGCAGTTTATGGATTCCAAAGGGTAATAGTAATTTGTTAAATGCTTTTGGGGTCCATTTCCCCCTCCCAAACCCTATTTAAGACACCCAAATGCTCTCATTCACTCACAGCAGTCTTATGCATTTGAGTGAGAGTCTTCTTTGAGAATTAGTGAGCAGTTCTTGAGCTTGTTTTGGAGCAGCAGTGAGGAGTCTTGGGGGAGCATTGTAGCTGGAGTGAGGAGCTTCTTGGGCAGCCATTTGGAGCAGCATTGAGGAGCTGATTCTTGGAGCAAGCTTGAGGAGGCAGTTTGTGCCTGGAGGTATTTTTTTCCACCTCTATAAATCTGTTTTTGCTTAGTAAATTTTAGGTGCATATCAAGAAAGCTTAGAGAGTGTTTTTTGTCAAATAAATGAACATTGAATCAATTTTTTTTTTTTTTTTTTTTTTTTTCATTTTCAGATTGTTTTCCTAGTCAAAAAATGGCACCTAGAGCAAAAGATCCTGCTTGGGCATATGTTGAAATGGTTGATAGTCAGATGCATTGCAAATTCTGCCATAGGAAAATTAAGGAAGGTCCTGGGGGCATTAATAGGCTGAAACAACACTTGGCAGGGATTAGAGGCCAAATTACCCCATGTACCTCATCAGAAATTGAGGAGATTAGAAAGAATTTGTTGGCCAGCTTTGAGAAATTTAAAGAAGATAAGGCTAGACAAAAAGAGATACAGGCTGAAATTGGGAGGAAGAGGGAGATACAAAAAATGATGGCTACCAACCCCCACTATGATTTTGAGGGTTCTTCCTCTATCCCTCAAACTGAGGCATCCAACCCTTTCCGTTATGTTCCTCCCTCTTTTGGTTCTGTTCAAGATAAGGGAAAGGGTAGAATGAATTTGACAAAGGGTGATGTGACTATCAAAAGTTATTTCACTCCCTCTCCATCAGATGCACATGGTCCTGAAGTTAGTAAAGGTCAAATTCAGCCCACTTTAGATGACCATTGGAAGAAAGAATTGAGGGAGACTGCTTGTGACTACATAGCTAGATGGTGGTATGATGCTGATATCCCCTTTAATGCTGCTCGTTCACCATATTATGAGCCTATGTTTGATGCCATACATGCTGCTGGAAAAGGCTTCAAAGACCATACTATGCAAGAGCTAAGGGGGTTTCGTTTGCAGAAAGAAATTCAATCCATTAATGAGTATTTGCAAGAGTTCAGGGACTCATGGGCAAGAACAGGGTGTACCATCATGTCAGATGGATGGACTGATCAAAGAAACCGTACCATCATAAACTTTCTTGTCTTCTGCCCACAGGGAACCATGTTTTTAAAATCAGTTGATGCATCTGATAAGGTAAAAGATGGCCACTTGTTGTTTCAGCTATTGGATCAGGTTATTGAGGAGGTGGGGGTGGCTAATGTTGTTCAAATCATCACAGATAATGCCTCTAACTATGTTCTTGCTGGTAAACTGTTAGAGGAAAAACACAAGACCATCTTTTGGACCCCATGCGCTGCACATTGCATAGACCTCATGCTTGAGGATATTGGAAAATTAGATTGGGTCAGAAACACTGTAGATCATGCCAAAAGCATAACAAAATTTATCTACAATCATACACTGGTTTTGAGTCTCATGAGGAAACACACTGGAGGCAAGGATATTATTAGGCCTGCCATCACTAGATTTGCTACACATTTTTTGACATTGCAATCTATGCTTTCCCAACATAGAAACTTGCAAAAGATGTTTTCCAGTGATGAATGGAATCAAAGCAATTGGTCTAAGAAACCAGAAGGCAAAGAATTGAAAAGGAAAGTCCATGAAGAAACTTTTTGGAGAAAGGCAGCAGAGATTGTGAAGCTTGCTGAGCCACTAGTTAAGGTGTTGCGGTTGGTGGATGGGGAAAGGTTGGCTATGGGCTTCATTTATGAGGCTATGGATCAAGCAAAGGAGCAAATAAAGACAGCATACAAGGATAGAGTGGCAAAGTATGGGCCCATTTGGGCAATCATTGATGAAAGATGGAACAATCAACTCCATCGCCCTATACATGCAGCTGGGTATTTTTTGAACCCACGGTATCATTATAAAGCTAAGGAGTCAGGAGCTTTGAGGAGGGAGGTCAGAGATGGACTGGTTGATTGCATTGAACGCATGATCCCATCGGAGTCTGATCAGCTGGAGATACATCAACAGGTCACATCCTTCAGCAATGCAACAGGTACCTTTGGGAAGAACCTAGCAAAGATTGCAAGAGAAGCAGATGAGCCAGGTAAACAAAAATTTCAATTTTCAATTTCTTAATGGTTTTACAGTTTTACTTTTTTTATTAAAGTTTGTTAAATCATTTATAATTTGAAAGTTAGATATAATTTGTAATTTTGTTGAGCTTCAGCCTTCATCTAACTCATAATTCATTACACTCATATGTTTTTTGCAGCACAATGGTGGGAGGCCTTTGGTGGCCAGTGCCCTCAATTGCAAAGGTTTGCAATTCGTATTTTGAGTCAAACTTGCAGTGCATCTGGGTGTGAGCGCAATTGGTCTGTCTTTGAGAGGATTCACACAAAGAAGAGAAACCGTTTGGATCAAAAACGGTTGAATGATCTAGTTTTTGTCCAATACAACCTTCGGCTCAGACGAAACCAATTGCTGAACAAAAGACCTGATTCAGATCCCATTGTGTTGGAAGACATTGATCCAACATCAGATTGGGTAGTGGAGAGTCGTCCACCAGAGTTTGATCCCGATGAGGATCTTGATGAACTTGAACATGTTGTTCAAATTCAGCCTGTTCAGTTGGATGCAGATCCCAATCCACCAGCCTCAATCTCACAGCCAGCAAGGACTCCAATTGTAGGTGCTTCCTCTGCTCAGCCACGACAGAAGCGCAACCGCATATCTACTCTATCTCAGCTTGCATCTGCTGCACAGCCTGCTAGTGGTACTGGTACCACTTCTACAGTTGCAGTTGGAGACGATGATGATGATGAGGAGCCATGGGGCCCCTTGTCTGACTCTGATGATGATGATCCAGAGATTGGTCGAGATGATCTTGGCTCCTCTGGCAGTAGCTACTAGCCAGTAGAACTAGTATTGCAGTCTGGTCACCATCACAGTTTACTTTTGTTGTAGAGGCCATTTCTAGCCTCCTTGGTTATTTGTATTTTGTTTTGAGTCTTTGATCATGTATGACAGTTGACTATGTATTGCCATTGGGTACCATTTTGATATAGTGGATTGGTTCATGAGCCTACTTTGATCATATTTTGTCTTCCATCTATATTATAATGCTGTGTGTTTGGAAACATGAATAAAAATCTTTAAAATTATGTTTTTTAATAAAAAAAATAAATATTTAATGTATTTTTTACAACGACCGAATCATTGAAATCGAGCCGGCCGAGTCATTACCGTTTCGGAGTCGGAGTCGATCCTCGGTCGAGTCGGAGTCGGAGTCTTAAAACATTGCAACCGAGTGCCAAACTGGCTTACCCAACAGAGAGAAAAATTCTCCAGCACTTCTCCCAGTCCCAGTGTCAGCTTCGCTGACCTTTGTGTAGCTCCTAGACACTCTACTTCAGCCCTGGGCCTCTCTGCGTCACCCATGCAGACCCTCTAGTGACTGCGTAGTCTCCTGCTGCCTCAGCGTCTGCCTGAAAGGCCTTGCATCTGCCTCTCCTGCCTCTGCGCTGGTCTTCTGTTGCTGATCCTGACTCTCTGCTCCGTACTTGCTGCCTCCTGCTGCTCTCTAGACCACTAGTTCGAATTTCTCAGCTAACTCCGCTCCAGAAATCGAACTCACTGGTCTCCCTCAGTGTGTTCTCCAACTGACCCTCAAGTCTCTTCTTATACTTTTCTCGTTGGTCCATCAACGACCGAGATTAAGTCCCTAATCAACGACTAAGATTAGATCTGGCTTGATCCATGACTTTTGGACCATTCTAACTCAGTTTTATATTAATTCACATTAATATTTTATTTTCCCTAAGTTTAGACTTAGGAACTCCATTAAAAATATTAATTATTTTAATATCTTCCAAACTAGTTAGATTTTGCCCAAACCATTTCCGGGTCTTGGAGATCTCATGTGCTTTAACCTCTACACCAATTTTCGTGGCTAGAGCAGATTCGATTCTACCCCAAATCAACACTCCCTCTTAGCGAGGACTGTGCTCGAGTAATACTCCTCACTGAGTATCACCTTGATCATCCGACATCAGTCCCGGTGCTGATGTTAAGCCTCCCTGCCCAACATCCTCTGCACTGATGCTTCCTGTACTGCTGCCCATGGCTCTGCTACTGCCACTATTGCATCTGTATGGCAGCTCCCTCTGCATCCGTGCTGCTGCTGGTCCTTTTCTCCCAACACCGCATCCACACTGCAACTCCCTCTACATCTGTGCTGCTATCACCCCCATTTTTGCTGTTGAAACGGGTTCTTTATCATCCCCATCTTTTCCCTGAAGTAGTCAATCTTTGTCCTTCCAAGGGCCTTGGTGAGGATGTCTGCCACCTGTTCTCTTATAGGAGTGTAGCTCAACTGTATAGCTCCTTGTTGGACACAATCTCTGACAAAATGACACTGGATATTAATATGCTTTGATCGATCATGAAACACTGGATTCTCAGAGAGCTTGATGCAACTCTGATTATCGCACATGATCTTGGTTGCCTCCATTTTCCTTCTGAATAGGTTCACAAGCAATTTTTTAAGCCATATGGCCTCACACGAAGCTGTGCTTGCCGCCATATATTCTGCCTCAGATGAGCTCAGAGCCACAAACTTCTGTTTCCCACTGCACCAGGAAGTCATTCCTGATCCAATGTTGAAACAATATCCAGAGGTGCTTTTCCAATCCACTGAACTTCCTGCCCAATCTGCATCAGTAAATCCACTCAATCTAATAGCCTTACCCCTGGTGTACAAAAGTCCATAATCGATTGTTCCCTGTAAATACCTGAGAACGTGTTTGGCTGCTGCCCAGTGCGCCCTCTTCGGTTCCACCATGAACTGACTGACGGTGTTGACAGCATAGCAAATGTCTAGCTTGGTATTGACTAGATACATCAGGGACCCTATGAGCTGCCTGTATAGGGTGGGATCAACATCCTTGTCTTCTGATGCATCAATCTTCTTCCAGTTGGTGATCATTAGAGTAGCGATGGGTCTACAGTCCTCCATCTTGAATCTTTTCAGGATTTTTATAGCATACCTCCCTTCCCCAAGGAAGATCTCTCCCTTTTGCTGCGAAACTTCCAACCCTAGGAAGTAATGCATTAGTCCCAAATCCTTCATATCGAATTCTGTGGCTAGATTCTTCTTGCAGTACCCAATGAGCCTGGATGATCCTGTCAGAAAGTGATCATCCCCATACAATACTAAGATTAGCGGCTCATTCTCTATAACCAGATCGTAGAGATTCAGATCTGCGTCACTCTTGACAAATCCCGTCTTTTGCAAGTAGCCATCGATTCGACCATACCATGCTCTAAGTGCTTGTTTTAGCTCATACAAGGCTTTCTTCAATCTGCATACATGAGACTTCTTCTCATGTGTCTCAAATCCCTTTGGTTGTTCAATGTATACCTCTTCTTTTGTTAAAATTGGCAACTAGGGCCAAACTCCATGTGGGTCATCTTATTAAAGGCAGTTGATATTTTTCTTGGATCCCTCTCATCGAGAAGTGTAGGATTGATCTAAAGATCATCCGATTCCGATAAGTATTCATGGAGTTATGAATTTATTTGTGTTATAAGACAATTCGTCAAGCTTGGCCAGCAACCAAATAAACCCCACATGTGCTCAACGTTTTAGTATAAAAGGAGATGACTTGAGAGTCATTTCACATGCAATTCTATCTTGATTTCTCTCTACTTGTCTTGGGTTTTAGTGGAAGAGAAATCTAGGAGTGGAAGTCATAGACATTGGAGGAAAAGAGGCTGCCCTAACCGCAGTCCTAGAAGGCAGCCCTAACGCTATCCTAAGGCAGCCCTAACGCAGTCCTGGAAGGTAACCTGAACGCTGTCCTAACCTAGAGGACACAATCATGAAGAGATGCCCTATCCTTTATGTTGTCTCAAGGGTATCCTAGACGCTATTAAGATGAAGATAGACGCTGTCCTAAACATACCTATGGTGCCCTAGTTGCAGGCATATGGTGCCCTAGATGCAGGCCTAATGCGACTGAAAAGGAGGATTGTTTTAAGGCCTAAAACAAGGCACCAAGCTGCTGGAAGGAGGCTGAGGGTAGGCTGAGTTGAAGAAGGGTTGTTTGGGGCAGCGAAAAGGTGGGCTGTAGGTGACAACGTGGGACTGTGGTAGGCCGCAGTCCTAACCACCTCAAGACAGGGACAACGTGGAGAGTTTGAGGGTTCAAACATGCCCTGAACAACAGCGTGCTAGGGGAGGTGTCTCATGAGAGTATACCGTAATTTTCTTGAGGGCTGTGTGAGGAGTTTAGGGTTGCTTAGTGCCCTAACCAGATTAGTCATGAACAACAAGGTATGGCAAGGCTATTGGACAACAACAAGGTATGGCAATAGCATAGTGCAATAATGGCACAATTGGGATAGCATGACTGTTAGACTATGCAACAATGGCAAGCATGGAGCTGCAAGGGGCAACTGCATAGTAAATGGGACAACAAAGGAATGCTAAGGCAAACATGGGACAACAACAAGCATGGACATCGTGGCAAGCATGGAAAGTGAGGTAAAGATGGAACAACAAGAAGCATGGACAACATGGCAAGTGAGGTAAACATGGGACAACAACAAGCATGGACAACATGGCAACCATGGCAAGTGAGGTAAACATGGGACAACAACACGCATGGACAACATGGCAAGTGAGGTAAACATGGGACAACAACAAGCATGGCAAGCATGGAAAGCATGGCAAGCATGGCAAGCATGGACAACATGGAAAGCATGGTGCTGCAAGCACATGAGACACCCTGTATGGCAACATGGTTCAACATACCGCATGGGACAACAGTGTGGCAACATGATGTAGCTATGGCACATGGGACAACTGTGGCAGCATGGTGTAACAATGGCACATGGGACAACAGTGCAGCATAAGGTGCAACAGTATGATGTGTACAACATGGTCATGAGGTCTAGCATCATGATGATGGGTGCAACACGGTGAGGTGCAACATGATGACGAGATGCAGCACAATGATAGGTGAAGGAGTCACCTTGGAGAATCAGTTGAAGCAACATGTCTTCAACTGAGTTCAGCTACCTCATGGATCATCTACTTAGAGATGATCTATGCTCTTATTTAGATAAGTCAACGTGTTGACTTCTGTTGTATATGTACTATTTCTCTCTCTCTCTGCTGAATTATTGAAGAACATATAAGAAGAATTGATCAAGGGTTCCCTGGCTATCACCACATCTTGTGTCCTCTTGTCTTAGCTTGCCTTCTGCGATTTATGTTTATGTTCTATTTGCAGTTTACTTTAACGCTGATGTGATTGCTAATCTGGAAAAGATATTGAGCTAACCATGAAATTGAAATAAATTGCTCTAAGCATAGAACATACCTAAAATTAACATCTTCTATTACCCTGTTCAGAAAATCCGTTTTGACATCCATTTGATGAATCTCCCACCCCATCTGAGCTGCAAGAGATATCACGGTCCTAATAGATGTATGCGTGGCTATCGGGGCGAAGGTCTCCTCGTAATCAATTCCTTCCTTTTGAGCATACCCCTTAGCCAGAAACCTAGCCTTGTATTTCTCAATACTGCCGTCTGTAGTGTATTTGATCTTGTAGATCCATCTCGAACCTACTACTGATCTGTCTTGAGGCCTTGGCACTACCTCCCAGACGTTGTTCACCATTATGGAGTTGTACTCCTCTACCATCGCATCTAGCCAAACTTGATGTTGAGCTGCCTCCTGGAAATTGGCAGGCTCCCCATCCTAAGTTACTAATGCCTGATATTTATCTGCCTGTTTTGGCTCCCTCTTATTGTTTCTTGGTGCACCAATGAAGTCCTTTGCATCTCGCAGAATTTGATGAAGTTCCCTGCTAGTTCTTCCTTTGCTAGCAGGTGCTGCTATTAGCTCCTCCTCATCCTGTGAATCTTCCTGATCCGAGGAAGAATTCTTTACTTCTGTTGGTTGAAGAGGTTTAACCAACGACTCTTCTTTTGACTGCTCCTCGGAAGGCATCTCACGAGATTTTCTGAAAGCCCTGTCCTCCATGAACTTTACATCTCATCGAACCACTACCTTCCTGCTCCCTGGAAGATAGATTCTGTATGCCTTAGCATTCTCACTATATCCCACTAGATATCCCTTTTTCGTAGTTTGATCCAGCTTTTTCCTATTTTCCTCGGGTATGTGGCAATATGCTAAACTCCCAAATATCCTGAAATGACTGACTTCAGGTGTTTTCCCTGTGAAAACTTTCTCTGGAGTAATCTTGCGCAACGCCCGATGAGGAGTCCTGTTTTGAACATAGACTGCTATGTTGCATGTTTCTGCCCACAGGAATTTTGGCATATCCTGATCATACATCGTGGCCCTAGCTGCTTCTACAATAGCCCTGTTCTTCCTTTCTGCTATTCCATTTTGCTTTGGATTGTACGGAGCTGTCCACTCTCTTCTGATGCCCTCCTTAGCGCAAAAATCAATGAAGTCCTTATCGACATACTCTCCTCCATTATCTAAGCGCAAAAATTTTATTTTCTTCCTAGTCAGATTCTCCATTAGAGCCTTGAACTCTTTGAATCAATAGAAAACCTCGTCCTTGGTTTTCAGAAAATAAATCCAAGATTTCCTTGAGTGGTCATCAATGAAGGTAAGGAAATACTCGACACCACTAAGAGCTTTGGTGGACATAGGTCCGCAGATATCTGAGTATAAATCCTAGTACACTCTTGGCCCTGTGTTTACTCCTAGGAAATGTTGCCTTGGCATGCTTTCCTAGAGCACATCCTCTGTATACATCATCTCGTTCCGTACTAAGATCCAGAATTCTTGTTACAGTGCTCCTGAGAATTCTCAGAGCCCCATTGTGCAAATGTCCCATTCTTCTGTGCCATAGTTCGTTCAAGTCCTTGTCTCCATCACTGCCTATTAGTGCCATTGGTGATTCTAGTTGTAATCTATACAACCTGTTACTTTTGATCCCGATATGCACTTTCTTTTTCCAGCTCGGGTGTTTGACATATACCTTCTCCTTGATGAAGTAGACGTCATAGCCCTTGCCTTGAAGTTGCGACACGGAAAGTAAGTTCATCCCCAATCTTGGTATATGCAACACATTTGTAGCGCAGAGTCGTTCTCCCGACTCTGTTTGAAAAACTATGGTACCCTTCCCTACTAGAGTACACTTTGCCTTGTTCCCCATGGTGATCTGAAAGTTCATCTTCTCTTCTCGATACTCTATGAAGCATTCCATGATTCCCATCATATGCCTAGAGGCTCCACTGTCTATATACCATACTTCTGATGATGCAGAACTAGTCATACAAGCCACTTCTTCTTCTATCCTGGAAGCCAACATGGAGAAATCGAAATCTCTTGTGCATTTTTCTGAAAATCTGTGCAAGTCCCCTGACGTGGATGCCTCTGCATCATGGTCTCGATCCACGACCCATAATTGATTTTCCCTTCCTGTCTCTGATTACTCCCTCTGATACCATGTGAAAATTCTGTCATTGCAACATTTGATTTACTTTGCATACTTATTTTCAATAAGTTATTTATGAAATTCCTTCAATAAACATTAAAATAAATTTTGCTGCAGATATCACACCATAATACAGAAACAAACACATCCACAAGAATCAACACATCGACAAAGATATTTTGGACAACAGTGCCCGGAAAAACCCAATGTGGGAAAACCGGTGCAGCAAGGGAGGATTTTATTATTCAAGAATTCTTCAGTACAACCAGGTGCCAAACTGGCTTACCCAACAAAGAGAAAAATTCTCCAGCACTTCTCCCAGTCCCAGCGTTAGCCTGGCTGACCTCTGCGTAGCTCCTAGACACTCAGTGTCAGCCCTGGGCCTCTCTGCATCACCCACACAAGCCCTCTAGTGACTGCGCAGTCTCCTGCTGCCTCAGCGTTTGCCTGAAAGGCCCTGCGTCTGCCTCTCCTTACTCTGCACTGGTCTTCGGTTGCTGATCCTGACTCTCTGCTTCGTACTTACTGCCTCCTGCTACTCTCCAGACCACTAATTCGAATTTCTCAGCTAACCCTGTTCCAGAAATCGAACTGAATGGTCTCCCTCAATGTGCTCTCCAACTGACCCTCAAGCCTCTTCTTATACTTTTCTCGTTGGTCCATCAACGACCGAGATTAAGTCCCTAATCAATGGCTAAGATTAGATCTGGCTTGATCCATGACTTTTGGACCGTTCTAACTCAGTTTCATATTAATTCACATTAATATTTTATTTTCCCTAAGTTTATACGTTAGGAACTCCATTAAAAATATTAATTATTTTAATATCTTCCAAACTGTTTAGATTCCGCTCAAACCATTTCTGGGTCTTGGAGATATCATGTGCTTTAGCATCTCCACCAATTTTCGTGGCTAGAGCACATCCCATGCTACCCCAAATCAACACTTACCAGCTCCATCAGGGAGTGCGTAAGTCAGCCCAGGAGCTATGCAATAGGGAGAAAGAGGGAGCAGTTCGATAATTTTCGGAGGAGATGGCAACCAATGGCTTGAGGGATTAGGACAAGTTGGATAGGGCTTCCAACTATGCCATCTGGAAGGCTAGGATGACCTTCCTGCTAGATGAGCATGCCCTCAAGATGTACGTTGATAACATGGTGGCTGAACTTGCGAATGTAGATCCGCTGAAAAAGTACAAGGCTGAGATGGCTAAGGCGAAGAGGATGATCCTGGATGGAGTCAAGGATCACGTGGTGTGCCACGTTGCTAGCAAAGGGACCGCTAAGGAGATGTGGGATGGCTTGGCCACATTGTATCAGGGAACTTTGGAGCAGAGGAAGATGTACTTATGAAACTGAAGGAGACCCATGATGAGATGCCAGTTGTAGGATATACACCTCAAGACTCGGAGTTAGTGAGATTGGCTCTAAACTCCATTTCAAATGACTGGCAGATCTTTGTCCAGAGTATCCTAGGTAGGGCAACATTGCCAAATTGGGACAAGATGTGGGTAGCTCTGAAACAAGAAGAGCTGAGGAGAGATCTGCTCAAGGTCAAACTTGATGGGAGGAGCAGCAACCGTGGGTCGAAGCCCAAAGCAGAGGAGGAGGATAACACAACCCTTGCATCAAAGGGACAACAGGGGCAACAAAGACGTAAGAAGGACGTCTCCAACGTGAAGTGCTTTAGATGTGGCGAGATGGGCTACTATGCATCCTAGTGTCCTTTGAAATAAAAGCATAAGGATGAGAAGCATGATCTTAAGGTTGCAGCTATAAAGATCGACGAGGAGGAGTTCGCCATGACAGCTGAAATACATCCAAGAGGGAGGTTGGCTGATATAGAGTTATAGTCGGGAGGAATGTAGATGGGCATGATCCTTGAGGAACCCACCTCTTGGATCATCACCTTGCTACGGGAGCCCATGATCAGGAGTAGTGGGATGGTGGAGTTTCAGTTGGTGCCGTGGATTGTTGATTCGACAGAAGTAGTGCGAGGAGGCACAGTGCAGAGCGTCAGCAATGCAGTGGCTTCAGAGGCAGAATGGGATTAGCAACAATCATGATTTCAGAACCGAGGAGTATCCACTGGATACTTATCTAGTTTTGGGTGTTTTCAGTTGCTTATCTCAACAATTGAGTTGCAGTATGGATGCAATGTTAATAGTGGCAGTGCTAGCAGCATAGTAGATGCAACATTTGAGAGAGAGTTGTAGTGTTGGGTGGCAAGACCAGCAACAACATTGATGTAGAGGGAGCTGTAGTACAGATGTAGCATTGGCAGTGGTAGTGTCAAAGGCAACAATACAATAGCAGCAACAACGCATTGGTTGATGGAGAGTACGTCAAACATCGACAACGTAGAGATGATGCTTCAGAGTCAGAGCAGTATGTAGAGAGGTAGTATATTGTTAGAGCACATTCTTCGCTAAGAGAGAGTGTTGATTTGGGGTAGCATCAGATGTGCTTTAAGCCTCAAATTTGGAGGCTTAGGCACAGGTATTCCAAAGAACCTAGTAAGCGTTTTGGGAAATTCCACCCAAAAGTGATTTTGTTAAAATAATTAATATTTTTAATGGGGTTCCTAAGTCTAAACTTAGGAAAATTAAAATATTAATGGGTATTAATCTAATTAAGGTTGAAACTTCTAGAAAAAGCCATGGATCAAGTCAAATAGATTTGAGCCTTTAATTATGTTTTAATCTAGGCTGTTGGTTGTCCAACAGGAAGATATAAGAAGGGGCTTGAGGGTCATTTGGAAAATACTCAGAGAGATTGAGAAAATCTATTTTTTGAAGTGAGAAGTTCTCAGGAGGAAAATCAATTGAGGAGATCTTGCAGCAGAGGGGTAGTGAGAATCCAGGAGAAGGAATTTCTGGTGAGTACCAGGTAGAGAGAACGAAAAGATGTCAAGAGGAAGGCTGACACAGAGGCAGCGCAGTCAGTGAGGGGAAGTCGAGTTCCTGCTGAGGGAAGTCAAAGTTCAGTCGCTAGAACCCAGGGTGTGAGTCTGGGAGGTAGAAAAGTTGATTTTTCAGCCAGTAGAGGATCCAGAGGAGAGGCAACATAATACCTAGGAGGGGTGACATAGAAGCAGCCCAGGGTGACGTAGTTTTGCGCAGAGGCCACGCAGAGGGTGACGCAGAGCCTCCAGAGCAACAGGATCAGTCACTGATTCTCCAGAGACAGGGTGAGATCGTTTCACCAGTCTTCTGTTCAATATTCTATCTCTATCGGATTGCTAGTTGAGCATCCTAGAATTGTACTCAGAATTTCTCCTGCATAATAATAAACCCTTGGAGCTGTTGCACCGGTTTTGCCACATTGGGTTTTTCCGGAGACTATTTGTCGAAAAATAACTGTGCCCTATGTGTTGTATTTTTCTTTCTTGCTCAGTGTTTTGTTTCCACATATATGTAAATTCAGTGAAGGCTGCGGAAGTATTTGCTTCGATATTTACCGTAGAACACAATAAATAACTTGCATGATTTAATCGAGTAGGAGAAGTAACATCAGTTTGCTGTAGTAGGGATTCCGGCTTAGGAATTTTCACAAACTCTAGGAGATTTTATTGGCTACTCACTCTAATCTTCAGCTACTGGCAACTCTTTGGACCTTCTGTACGCCTTGCCCTTCATGAACTTGACATCCTGCTTGACTATAATTGCCCTGGCCCTTGGGATGAAGATCTTGTATGCCTTTGAGGTTTCGTTGTAGCCAACAAAGTAACCTCACTTGCAGTTTGATCTAACTTCAAATGTGTCTCCCCTAAAATGTGACAGTATGTTAGACCGTCAAATATCTTAAAGTGATTGACATCTTGCTTCTTCCTTGTGAATGCCTCCTCGGGTGTCATCTTGCCAAGCACTCTATGTGGTACTTTGTTCTGAATATAAACTGTTGTACTACATGCCTATGTTGTACTGGGAGATCTTGGTCATACAACATCGCTCTTGTTGCCCCCGAAATAGATTGGTTCTTTCTCTTAGCAACCCCATTCTGCTGCAGGTCGTAAGGAACTATCCACTCTCTTTTGATTCTTGCCCTAGTACAAAACTCTTGGAATTCTTTCCTGGTGTACTCACCTCCATTGTCTGACCGAAGCGTCCAAATCTTCTTACCTGTCACATTCATCACTAGAGCCTTAAACTCCTGAAAGCCACTGAAGACCTCATCCTTGGTGTTCAAGAAGTAGATCTAGGTCTTCCTGGAGAAATTGTTGATACAAGTAGCAAAGTACTCGTACCCCCTGAGAGACTTCGTAGACATCGGTCCACATATATCTGAATGCATAAGGTCAAGTATGCCTTGTGATTTGTTGGTGCTCCTTGGAAAAGTTGCTTTCGCAAACTTCCCCAGAACACATGGTCTGCAAACATCGTCGTGCTCTGTGCTCACTTTTGGAACACTTGTCACTGTTTCATGAGCAATCTAAGTGCTCCATGATGAATATGGCCCATCCTCCTATGCCATAGCTCTCCCTGGTTATGAAAGTTTGGAAGCCCCAAATTTCTATTGTAGCAACTGATTATGTTTCTTTTATTTGTTAATGACTGAACAAAATTATTTACTGTTTCCTACCTAAACATGAAAACTAATCCATTGCAACCTTCACCATTCTTCACCATTTAAATAAAATGCAGAAACAAGAAACTGAACAAGAAAGAAATACACAACACATCTACATAGTTATTTTTGGACAAATGTCCCTAGAAAAATCCAATGCGGGAAAATTGGTTCAACAATTAAGGGTTTTATTATTATGCAGTAGTTCTGAATATAATCTCTGGATGCCCTGCTGGCTATCCAGTACAAAGAATATTACTGACAGAGAGATGAGTGAGATTACCTCACGCTATTAGTGGAAATCCTCACTGATCCAGCCACTGAATGGCCAACCCCTGGTTGCCTTTGCGTAGTCTCTACGTAATCATTGCGTAGGCCTTGCGTCACAACTACTTGGGTTTGCGTCACTCCTCCCGGCTGATTGATTTGCTTCTGAGACTTCGAATTCTGCCCTCCCGGTCTCACACCCAGACTTATGGCTCTGAAATCTGATTCTCCAACAAATTTAAGGATTCCCTCTGGGCTTTTGTGCTGCCTCTGCATGGCCTTGCGTCATCCTCTATGTCTTTGCGCTGCCTCTGCTGGATCTCTCTCTGCCTTCTTTGCTGAGTATTCTCGGGTTAGGAGAAATCTCCAACCAGAGCCATCCCTGCCCCTCACTGGAAAAGATCACTTAGAATTTCTCTCCGACAGTTGCTTTGCTTCAGAAATTTGATCTTCTGATCTTCACTCGATGAGTTCTCCAAGTGCCCATCAATGTCCTTCTTATGATCCTCCAGTTGAGAACCAATGACCCAGATTAGATCCTAATCAATGGCCCAGATCATTTGGACTCCATCTTCGTCTTCTTCTAGAAGTTTCACCCACAATTTAGATTAATACCCTTTAATTATTTTAATTCCCTAAGTTTAGACTTAGGCCTCCATTGAAAATAATTAATTATTTTAATAAAATTGTCTCTTGGTGGAATTTCCCAAAACGATTTCTGGGTATTGGAGAATGCATGTGTTTAAGCCTCCCTGCAAATATTGAGACTTAGAGCAAATCCGATGCTACCAGAAATCAAC
Organism: Pinus tabuliformis; assembly: GCA_031772625.1. Lineage (NCBI taxonomy): Eukaryota > Viridiplantae > Streptophyta > Pinopsida > Pinales > Pinaceae > Pinus > Pinus tabuliformis. The sequence goes on along the minus strand of CM062816.1, from coordinate 1,720,737,315 downwards.
AGTGGTCTCTCGGATTGCTGTTGCTAACTAGTGCCTTAGGAGTGTCCATCGACAACCTATACAATCGATTGTTTTGAAAAAACTGAGAGGGGGGGTGAATCATTATTTATTTTCAATTGTTAAATTATGCCAATTAAGATCATTAATTAAACTAGAACACAAGATGTACAATAAAAGAATAATTTTATTAGTAAAAATTATGAGGACTCCAATCCTTTGATAAAAACTCAAGTTCCAATTGGTACAATAAAAACTATAACTCCTTCAGGGATCCAACCCTAGATGAATATTCCAATCTTCAAATACAAGCCAGGCTCTAGCTTGTACAACAAATCCAATCTCCAATTGGTCTACTTGAGGACTCCAATCCTCTCAACAAATTCAAGTTCTAACCCATACAATATATCTTTGAATTTTTCAAGGCTCCAATTTCGAACAGATCCAAGCTCCCACTTGGTCAAGATGAGGGCTCCAATCCTCTCAACAACTTCCAAGCTCCAACTTGGTCAACTTGAGGACTCCAACCCTCTTCAACAATCCAAGCTCCAAAAACTTGCTAAAAAACAATAACTTCAAGACTTACCTCAATAGGTTCCAACAAGGTCTTCAACAAAGGTTTTAGGTTTGCTTTAGCAAAGCTTCAATAAGGCTACTTTAGCAAGTCTGCTACAATAGCCCAAGTACTGTCCAAGAGAAGGTTAAATTCAACTCCCAACAAAAACTTCAACAGGATGTTCCAAAGATGTTTTTAGAAAAGCTTGAAAGATGCTTTCAAAGTATGTCTCAACTTAGCTTCAAAGAGCCAATCCCAATGTAAAGATATTGCTTTAATAGTGCCTTCAAAAGTCTACCCCAAGTGATACACAAATGTTGCTTCAAGATTATGGTTAAGTCTGCAACTTAGAGCGAAAATTATAGAGGTCTAGTTTAGAATTTCCACAAGTCAAAATTATCATAGGTTAAATAGATTCCAAATTCTCACATGTCCTAGGTCTGAATTATCACATGAGCCATAGGTTTGAATTATCTTCAAGCCATAGGTTTGAGCTATCACGATTCACAGGTCACATGTTCAAGATGCCCACAGGTAGTTCTGTAAATGAATGCCGAAATTGTCTCCACAAGGGACAAATTTCTGATCATAATAAGGCTTGAATATCACTGCTCCAATGCTTAAGGTCTTGTCCAAACAGAGGTTTTTGGTTTGCTCCAAGAGAGGTTTGAGTACTGTCCTGTTCAAGGCCAAAATTTCAGACTTGACATAGACCCGAAATTGCAAAGGTATGCCTCAGTGCTGAGCTTGCCCCAGGACACAAGTCCGAGGTTGCTGTAGGGCCGAATTAAGTCTTGTCACAAAATTAAAGGTTATGTTCAAGCTGACAAGGGCTGGTCTATTCAAACGATCCAAGGAATTACAAAAAACCACAAAGAACTTGCTTCAAAGTGCCATGGAATAGCTCATAATTTCTACTTGAAGGTGTCATGAAATGTCATAGAATTGTTCGCTCCTAAATGTCATAAGACCTGCTCCAAAGAACTGAGGAAATAGTCCGCTCCAATGTGCACGAAAATCACAAAGAATAAGTCTGAAATTCCACAGAGAATACCCTGAATCAAGTCCGAAATTATACACAAGATAACTCATAGGAAAATTCGTTTTCTTTAGCTCCTAAGGTTCACAAGGTGTGAGCCTTCTCCTTCACCTCAAGTCCTAATTGCCTCTCTACTCCGTCTTAGTCGAGTTGGATACCTTAATGGTGAAGGCTTCATGCTAATATATAGTGGTTTGACCCTATTGTGAATGGTCATGTCTCTTGGGGTGCTCATGTAGGTCGACTTATGTAGGCTTGAACAAAAATGGTTCTTCATCTTGGAAATTCTTCTTTCCAACTAAGAGTTAGAAGGAAAGTAAATGCTTGTTGGAAAAGGCCTGATGTCCTCTACAAGCCTATGACAATTTCATCCTTAGTTGAAGTCCCTTTGATATAAATAACAATTAATTTCTCCAACAGGCCACTCCTCACTCCAATTGCTATAGGTGACCTCCAATCCTTGTGCTTCAATATTAGCTTCGCCCCTCTAAAGATAAAATTGTAACCTTTGTCTTGAAGGATTGACAGAAAGGTCAAGTTCATTCCCAAGATTGACACATGCAACATGTCATGGATAAGTATCTGTTTTCCATTCTTCCTCTAAAATAGAACAATCCCTTTGACAATTGGGTTGCATTTGGACTTGTTCCCCATCTGAATCTGGAATTTGATGTCGTCCTCCTTATAATTGGAGAAGTACTCTAACTCTTATCATGTGGAATGACGCTCCATTGTCTATATACCAGACACCTTGTGAAGTTGAGCTAGTCAGGCAAACTATTAATGCAAACCCCTGATCCATTTTGCTGGAAAGCTCATCTTTATCTGCTGAAGTTGCTACTTGCTTCTTCCTCTATGGGCAATCTGTTGGAAATATTGGGGGGGGTGAATCAATATTTCTTTTACAACTGTTAGTTTTATGCCAGTTAAGAACACTTAATAAAATTTCAACACAAAATGTACAGTAAAAATTAATTTTATTAACAAGAATTGACGAGGACTCCAATCCTCTTTACAACAAATCAAGTACAATAAGAATTCGGGGCTCCAACCCTAGATGAAGACTCCAACCTTCAAATCAACCAATCTCCAACCTATACTTTGCCAAGCACCAACTCGGTCTTCTTGAGGACTCCAATCCTCTAGGGCTCTAACCCTTTCAACTGGTTCAGGCTCCAATCTAGTCTTCTTGAGGACTCCAATCCTCTTGGGCTCCAACTCTTTGCCTTTGTTCTTCAATGTGGGTTCAATGATTTTTCAAGGCTCCCAATATCTTCTGTGATAAACCCTAACAATATCTTCAACAATTTCCTCAATTAATCTCTAATAACCCTTCATTCATCAATGACAACTTTAGCATCAACAAAAGGTGTCTCTAAGACTCTTCACGATACCCAAACAACTTCCTTCAACATTACTCCATGAGGGCTTCTGTCATGCATCAAGGGCCTTCTAGAGGCCACGACAGGGGATGAGGAGGAGGGTCGAGGCCCTGGGAGGGTTGGAAAAGTCCTCTAAAGGGGGGTCAAGGCCTTTTTAGGCCCACAGGCAGTGCTAAAAGGATTGCGACCAAGAGAAAAGAGGGGGCCGAGGGCCCTATGAGGCCATTAGGCCTCACGACTAGGCTGGAAGAGGAGGACGGCTAGGCCCAAGGCCTTAAAAAGAGTTCCAGACCTTGCAAACACAGTTATATCCACAAATTTGCTGCAAAAAATGCTAGACGTTGGGCTTGGACGATGAATGGAGGCTATATCTTTCCTTCCTAGGCTTAGATCTGCCTCAAAACCCCAACAAAATCTCTTGATCAGCTTGAAATCCACCTACAAAAATGAATCAAAAAATACCCAAACCCGAAATATATATACAAAAAATAAAACCCCAAAAAATAATAAAACCCCAAGTGTTGCAAAACAAATGAGTTAGAAATAATCTACAAATTATTTACAAATAATGTACAAATATACAATTTCACAAATTATAATTTTTTTGGGAAAAATAATTTTTTTGATAAATAACAATGGAAGAGTATATTTTCGAAAAATTGATATTGGCCAAACCCTCCTGCAAAATTAAATACCATAGAGAAATCTGAGAGCGCAAACATAGTCAACTGTTCCCCGCAATCTGTGAACTTGGAGCTCAAGGGCTAGCATATCTGTAAATCTCTATTATATTCTCAAGAAAATTGCTAGATCATATAGTGAATCAGATCACCTAAGATAGAATATATCAATAGTGTTCTTATCATCGACAAATGAAATAACAATTATTAATCAATATTCAGTTCAAAATAGGATCACACATAGCTAACACATATCACAGATTAGTGGAAGAAAAACACCATGAATTCAACCCCAATGTCTTTCTATTATGATACAAAATGTTCCTAGCAGAGTAGCAAATCAATATCAACGCTACAAATTTTTTCTCATCCAGAGATCTTCAATAGAAGCAAAATGATTTCTTTATATAGAGAAACCCCTCCATGTGGAAAGTAGTGGCTAGTTGGCTTGATCCTCGTTAAAATAATCTTGACCATTCAAAATAGTTTGGTCATATTTTAATCTCCATCGTCGAATTTTTAATTTTGAGAAAAAATTCGATTTTTTCTTAAAACCCAGTTTTAATAAATCCAAAAATTAATATTTTGGATTAATTTCCTCAAAAAATTGACTTTAACTTAACCACCAAGGTGCAACGACACAAGTTTTTTTATAATATCCATTTTTCCCTTGGTGGGGGACCTCCAAAAATTGACTTCTCTTTGACTGACGAATTTTTGATTATTTTCCACTCGGAGATAAATTAATTTCTCTATAATTATTTTTTGACTCAAAATTAATTAATTTTCTGGGTTAGGATTTAATTTTATTTTTGCGACAAAAATTAATTAATTGATACTAGAGGGGATTAATTATTTTTCCACCCTCAAATAGTTTAGCCATGGTGTCTAAGTATGAGGGACCATGCACTAGAATATTTTTACATCAAGATATTACAATTAATTCAACCCTCAAAGGGGGAATACACCTTTACATATAGATCCTCAATAATTTATCCAACTTTGTGACACAATATGATCTAGTATAGAAAAAATGTGTTTGTAATAAAATAATTTAGCCAAATGTGCTTAAATTATTCCCAAACACAGTTTTACAAAGGACCCGATGTAACATTGGGACTCACCTAAGACCTTGTCAAGGAATTCCACCCTAGCTTTGTGATTTTAAGTTGGAAGAAAAACTCTACTGATTATCCTTGTTTTAAAACACACATAATTCGGTGAGGTTAAAAAACTTTCTAGGATGAAATTTGTTGCCAAAATCAGAGGCTTACCTAGGTGTTGTTACATAATTAAAAGACCATACCAGCATCATTTACAATACAACTTGCAAAAGTTGGGTTTACAATGATAACACTGTGCTGGCCAATGAATATGAATTTTGAAAAAATTTCTTCATGTCTTTGCATTTTGCTTCCTTGGATTGTTGACGAAGTGTGGTCAACAAGATCCTCAGAATAAGCAATGAGAGCCAAGAAAAATTATTATGTAGTTACAAGCAATTAGAATTAAAGGGTGTATTGCATATAGTGTTTTTTGTAGTCTTATTTTCATTGCAGTCAATTATCTAGTGCGTGCTGGGATTGGTAGCTTGGGATGTACTCCAAACCCTAGGGTACAGGGTCATGGAGGAATTGACACCACAAAAGTCATTTGTGGGCTAAGTACCCAAGAGGTGGGTTTTTCACCCAATCTTGTGGGCGTGAAACCAGGCATTGATTTGATGTTTTGGCACTTGGAGCATATGGGGCACCTTTAATGGAGCAAGGGGCGGCCAAGAACACCAAGAGAGACCTTGTAGATTGCAAGAAAATAATTTATTTATGTTTTGTGTTGGGCTAATTGTAAAAAAGATCAAGTCGGCCTTGACTTGAAGAGACCTCTCTTGGAAGGGCTAGACATTAGCCAATTAAACATATAAATAAAGAGAGGTTAGTTCTCATTTTGAACAAATCCAACAAGGCATTCTTTTCACATGTGAAGACAATCAAGGAGGCTGAGCATCTTGAGATAGCCACAACCCTAAGAGGCCTAACGAAGGAGAGAAGGAGAATGGTTATTTGTTTGCTTTCTTGTGATTGTTTTGGGCTGTGTTTGGGCAGGCATAGGCAAGGGAAGGAGAAAAGGTTTTGTAGGAGAATATGCCGAAGTTTTGAGGGTAGTTTTGGGCACAAAACAAGGGTAATATCTCTATATAAAAGGCAGAGAATTTCTGAAGTATTGCAGGTGTACAAATCTGTGGTTTTGGAGGGTCGAGTAGCTTATTAGGTTCCCAAGATTAGGCCACATACATCTAGTGCAGAAGCACCAAGATTAGGGTTTGTTGGAGTGGGTTTGCAGACGGTTTGAGGCTGCTTCAGGATGCCTTAGAGAGGGTTGAGTACCTCAGAAAAATATTGCTCAGATCTGAAGCATTTTGGAGAGCAAACAAAGGATGTCTTCAAGGAGGAAGGGTGCATGATTGGAGTCTAGGTTGGATGGTTGTGAGTTGGCATCTTAAGGAGCAGATTGAAGCGTTGACAGTAGGTGCCAAGAGAAGCCCTAAGTGTAGACTTGAGAAGGACTTCAAGCTTGCTAGAAGTGGCACTGGTATTGACCTAGTGTTTGATCCCTTGAAGTGGCAAAGTGGCAGCCAAATAGGGCTAGTGAAATCAAGCCCTAGTTCACTGTTTGAGAAGGACTTCTATAGTGGAGAGTGGGCAACCTCCGTGCCCTAGACTTGTCTTCATATAGAAGCAGAGGAAGGTAGAAGTGGGCAGCCAAAGCGCTGTTCACAAACAGAGATGTGAACAACTACAAGAAGTACTTATGTGTTGGATTCTTGGTGGACAAAAGAGCAGCTAGAGGGCATGATTGTTTGGAGCCATGTTCAATGACCTAAAGGACTTGTGATCATCAATAGAGGCAGATTGGTGGAGCTGCAGATTGGAAGCATAAGGACCAGCAATTGTGTTTAGGGTACGTGGACCGAAACGAGCTAAGGCTGGCTATATCAATGAGTAAGATAATTGTTTCTTGTTCAAGGTAGATTGGTTGTCAAAGGACTGACACCAAGCCCTAGTTATATTCTTGTATCAGTGATTGTATGAGGGCCATGATCCTTAGTCGGGAGCCTTAGACAGTTGTATTCAAGATTGATTAATATAACGAAGTTGGGTTGAAAATTGTCTATTGTGCACTAGTTGATTTACTGTTGTGTTTATTCCGCTATGCAAAGTAGTCTTGTTGTGGCATTTGAGTTGGTTGTGTCAGAGATTGTAAGACTCAAACCTAGATTCTCTAGTGTCGTGGAAAACTCAACAGTGCATCACTTGTTCATTAAATAGAATGTTGGTGAATGTAAGGCTAAGAACTAAATATGTAGTTTTTGTACGAATTACCTTTAATGAGCTATTGAAAGGCATGCATTTAGGCTCCATTGTTGAATACACAAAGCATTGTAGTATTGTTTGGATTTGCATTGGGAGAGATTAAGAGCACAAGATACGAGAAGGGCGGCACAAAGAATGAAGGAATTAGAAACTTGACTTTCCTTCGCTATTTTTGAAGTCATAAGGGTACACATAACACCCAGTTCACACTGCTTATCTGGACATGAATTCTTGCTTCATTTTACCAAAATTGACACATTTTCATCATCAAAATTGGACTCTGTTAGGACGATTTGTGCTTGCTGACAAGGATGGCATGAGAAAGTTATTTAGAGCAAGAATGACTACTAGAAAGAGTTGTAGATTGCTTGAACAGAAAGAATTTGGCAAAAAAAAATCTATAGATGTGTTATGTAGCTAAGGAGAGTGTGCTTTGATTTATTACATTGTATATTCAAATTTTCAAGTCATGTTCAAAGCATATTTGTGCATGCAAGTTGTAAATAAAGATAACCTTGCTTGATGTTGAGTGCACCGCTAACAGTGGACTGTGTACGGACCACTAGCTAAGGTGGGCGGAGAACATCTCTCTGGACAGTGGCAACTCGGTCTTTTCTGAGAAGTGAGAATGACGTCTATGGTGTAAACTCTAGACTCTAGGCGGTGTATGTATGTGAAATGGCGCATACTTTAGACTCCACATGCGATGTATGTTTGTTTAACATAAGTCAGGGCAGGGAATAAACCACGTTGTGAAATAAACCACCACACTTCAACCCGTTTAACCTAAAAATCGTGGTTGCACGAGTCAAGCTTTGGAAATCACGAAAGTCGCCATTATTTTTTGATTCATGAGTCAAACTCGCGTTTACGAGTCAAACTTGGTCAACGCAAGTTTGACTCGCTCAAATTTAACTTTGATCATTTGTAGGCCAATTCGAGTCAGGGTTGTGATTAATTGTGATTGATTACAGAGTCTTGTTTCACTGATTCACCTTTTTCCTCCTTTTTAGCAATGTTGCATTGAGTTTCCGGGACGTGGAAAAGCGGGAGTGGGGATATAGACAAGGGGCCGTATATAAGCAACCCCAAAATTTAGGGAAATTTCGGAAAACGGGGGGACGCAAGTGTCATAAAATAAAAAAATATTAAAAAAAATTAAGATATAAAAATAAAAAAATCCCCAACAATATGTCAATAACTAAATTAATAAATAGTAAATCTTAATAATTATGAAATGTACATCTAAATATGATCATCATTTCGTGTTAGACTATTATGAATAGGAATTATTATTTGTCATTTATGCAATCATCAATGCAAAACTAAAAGTAAATTACTAAATTGAATCCATCATTTGACATTATGCGATGTTCCATCTAAATTCATCATTTGGCGATGGGAATTAATATTATGCAAGGTACATCTAAGTTAAATTCTTCATTTGACAATTGAAATTAGACAATGCATATTGAAAAGTAAATTCATCATACAACAGTGACATTATGCTGAAGTCTAAAATAGCCATAGAATACTAAACTAAAAGTAAACATTGAAAACTGTGAAATACTAGTAAATTTCTCAAAAAGTACTAAATAATAAATACTAAAAGAGTCAAGGACTCAGTCATCAATATCTAGAGTCAAAAGTTCAAAACTAGAACAATGAAAAGCATCTAAAAGAAATGAACATCATGATCAAATAACTAATAAGCATCAAGGAGTGTGTTGATGCTCCAATGACTGGTCCTCTGCATCCATCTGTTGCATGAAGGCATATTTATATATATATATATATATTTTTTAATTATTTATGTTTTTAAATTGTTATTAGTGAAAAAATTGGGGGTACATGTAGGCATCCCCCCAACGTTCCCTTGCACCCCTCTTACATCCCCCCCCACAAGAGAGATGTGTTTCATCACTAGAAAAACGTCCCCATGGAGTTTCCCCAAAAGAGGGGGACGTGTCCTTGAGGAACACTTCTTTTTAGTCTTCATAAGGATGAGAAGACCTATCCCTAAGATCAAGGGCTGAGATTAGATCTCATCTTCTCTTGATCAAGGGTGGAGATCTAATCTCACATTGACGCCCCCTCATGTCTCACCCTGCATTGATAGTCACTTTAATAACTTGTTGTACCATTTACATTTTGCCTTATAAATTCACTTTAAAAATAGTCACTTTAATATTGTAAAAAGTACAATGTACTTTTAGACTTTATAAAGTGACTAAAATGTTACATGACTTTGGTGGTCTCATAAAGTCACACTAAAAAGGTGGGTTCACTTGTTTTCCTAGGCTTAGGCAAAAAACATTAGGAAACACTTCCTTGGTACCTTTTTCAACAAGATATTCATTGAACAATAGTGAGGCTTTGTTTTAATATCACATTTCCATTGTGTTCCTTTTGGAACACAACAACATGGCTTTAAGGCAACAACTTTCCATCTTTCACATCCAATAACCTTATAGCAAGCTTAGAGCTATATGAGCGGTTATTTTCTAATTTGCCATACTACCGTAGATTGAAGGTCCATGGGGCTTACTACTAGTTTCTGAGCAAACAATGAAACCTGTTTATATATATGCTAACAAAATTGAACGCTTCCATTTCCCGATATGGGTTTAAATTTCATCTAAGGTATTTTTGTTGATAGTCACACTGAAATTAATTCTTTCACGTTGTAAATTAGTTGGAAATGCCTCTAGTAACGTTTCTTTAGTTCGTACTGGTATTACAAAGGCTATATCACATATGCTTCAATTGTTAAGAAATCTACTTCATAGCTGTTCTGTAAAGGATATAGGCATGCTTGATGTATTTCATCTGGATGGAAGTATAGAGATTTATATGTTGTATAGGTGAAGATTAGGTGTAGCCAAAGATAATATATTTGGAGTCATTTTATCAACATAGATCTCGATGATTGGAGCAAAGAAGGGGCCTCACTACTCTAGTTTCTTTTCTTTTTGGTCAAATCTTGTGTAAATTGCTACATTTCCTAATTTTAGTAGGTAGGTAATGCTTACTTTTGTCCCAAGGTGGAAATGCATTGTATTACATTTGGACATATGGAATACATGTTATACCACTTTAAGGACATACTGGATAGCTGAACCTCTGATTTTGCTCATAATGTTGTAACTTTAAACATGTCAAGAAAATGATTTGCATTGGTTTGTTTTCTAGAGAAGTTTAATTGGAGGGTTGTATCTTCCATTGTCTCTGGGTGGGAAGTATGAGTAAGATTGATGAGTCACAAGCGAAATTGATTTTATCACATACATGGAATACATTTGTATTTTCAATCTTTAAATTGCTTTTCTAAAAATGCATTGCTCTGTCTACGGTTCTCTTGAACATCTGCAAATTGTGGCTAACCCAAGCTTGTGTGGTTGAACAGTTGATTTTGCTGGGCGTATGCTGCAGTAGTAGTGGTGATGGAATAGATCCGTATGCGGAACTGTCTTTGCAACCATTACCCGAGTATACGATACCATCCGATGGTGTAACCATGACTTGTGTGGCATGCACAGACAATGGTCACATCTTTCTTGCTGGGCGAGATAGCCACATATATGAATTACAGTACTCAACACGATCTGGCTGGCATAGACGTTGTCGTAAAGTTTGCCTCACAGGGGGGCTGAGCAACCTGATTTCAAGGTGTTCTTAATAGTGGATAGTATATCACTGTATTTGTATCTTTTTTATAATTTCTTTCCATTAGAAGGCATTGTCGTATCTTTGATTTGAAAATTAAAAGTATCTGTCAAAGCAGGTGGGTGCTGCCTAATGTGCTGAAGTTTGGAGCTGTCGATCCAATTGTAGAGTTGGTGATTGATAATGAGAGGTATATTTTGTATGCACGGACTCAGGAGTCTAAGATTCAAGTATTTGATCTTGGGAAAAATGGAAATGGCCCGCTTAAAAAAGTTGCCGAAGAAAGAAATTTGAGTGATCAGAGGGATGGACGCTATGGTGGCAGTCGGTCAACAGGGGGCAGAGCTGCTTCTAGGTTGTCTAAGACATCTATAGTATCAATTGCAACTGTGTCTACAATTGAGTCGAAATGGCTACATCTTGTTGCTGTTGCTTCAGATGGCCGACGGATGTACCTCACTACTACTCCTAGCATTGGTACTGGTGGTCCTGTTCGAGGATTGACTGGACTGAGCACCATTCATAATAGACCATCAGCTTTAAAAGTAGTAACAACACGCCCTTCTCCTTCAATTGGACTTGGCAGTGGTATTACATTTGGGAGCCTTTCAATCAGTGGCCGTCCACAAGCTGACAGCTTGGTGATGAAAGTTGAAACTGCTTACTATTCTGGTGGTCTTCTATTGCTTTCTGAATCATCACCTGCAACCACATCAAGGATGCTAATTGTTAATAAGGACTTGACAGTACCTTTGATGACATCTGGCAGCTTTGCCTTGGCTGGAGTAGGAACTACAGGTAGAGGTCCCCGCCCATTAAAAGAAACAGTTTCTCCTTTGTCAGTTGAGGGTAGAACACTTTCCATCTCCGATGTCTTGCCATCGCCAGAGAGAGAGGCTGCTGTTCAAGCTTCGGTTCTTGAGCCATGTGACTCTGGATACATTGGAGAGTCAAGTGAAATGACACGAGCCAAGAAATTATGGGCTCGTGGTGATTTAGCTACACAGCATCTTCTTCCCAGGAGGAGAGCTGTTGTTTTTGGTACAATGGGTCTGATGGAAATTGTATTTAATCGGCCTGTAGATATATTGCAAAGGTTGCTGGATTCCAATGCACCAAGGTCCTTACTCGAGGACTTCTTTCAACGTTTTGGACCAGGAGAAGCTGCAGCAATGTGCCTTCTTTTGGCTGCACGAATTATATGTGATGAAGAGAACATAGTGTCAAATGCGGTGGCGGAAAGGGCTGCTGAAGCATTTGAGGATCCAAGGGTTGTAGGCATGCCTCAAATGCAGGGTGGTAGCGCATTGACTAATACTATAAGTACTGCCGGAGTAGGATTCAACATGGGACAAGTGGTTCAAGATGCTGAACCGGTTTTCTCTGGTGCTCATGAGGGTCTCTGTTTGTGTGCATCAAGGCTGCTTTGGCCTTTGTGGGAGCTTCCAGTTATGGTTGTTAAGGGAGAGTCCAGTGATGATATGGAAATAGACAAAGGAGTTATTGTTTGCAGGCTTCCTATTGAAACTATGCAGATTCTTGAAAATAAAATCAGGTCATTGGAACAATTCTTAAGGTCAAGGAGAAACCAGAGAAGAGGGCTATATGGTCGTGTTGTTGGTCTAGGAGACATGGCTGGCTCAATTTTGTATGGTGCAAATGGAAGCTTTGGGATTAAGGACCAGGGTGCTGGAAGAAATTTATTTAATACACCTGTCCGAGGTGGGGATCAAGGAAGTATCCCAACAGTCCCCAACAAGAGACAGAGGGTACCTTACAATCCAGCAGAGTTGGCTGCTATGGAGGTGCTGAAAACAACTCCCTTTAGGTTCTTGACTGTCTTTCTAACATATAATTCTAACTGTGTGAATATGTATTCATTGACTTATTCTGCCTGGCTTTTTTGGCTGTACACAAATTTGAATGCGTGGAAAAATGTGGAAGCAAGTTTTCAATATCTTATTGGAATTATTTTAAAATTAAACATATTTTACAGCTACCTTCTAATTCATGTGTCAACTCTGTATTGCATATTTGGATTTTAAATGATCCTCTTAGGATGTGTCTCTTGAACAAAATATGTTCATAGGTTGTATGCCTTACTCTCCATAGGATAACTCTTAGGACGTGTTTCATGACTAGATTTTAAGGAAGACGATCAGTCTGGAGGAATCTCTTAATGGATACTCAAAGGAAGACAAAATAAGAACTAGAAGAAAAGGAAAAAAACATTTAGAATTACCTGTACAGTGTAAACAACATGACCCTAAAAGAAGTTTGTAGTCAATTGTTTTGATTCGATATATTTTTTCTTACACCTTTTATTTTTGTCAATAGTGTACTTTTCTTTTGTTTCTGTTTATAATTTTCAAATTCATGGCCTTGGTGAATCTGTGAAGCCTAAAATTTTGAAAACCTGCTGCTCGCCAAGCACAGTTGAGGCCTGCATCCTCAACTGCTTCCACACTTCTAAGAACTTCAAATTAAACTTTGATGGAAATTTCATGCTTCGTACTATGTTGGACTTTGCTTCCAGGTTAGAGGAATTGAGTGCATCAGGCGCTTGCTCAGGAGGTCTGGCGAGGCACTTTTACTTCTGCAACTTCTTTCTCAACACCATGTGGCTCGACTAGCTCAGAGCTTGGATAGTAACTTGCGACGGAAGCTGGCTCAATTGACGTTTCATCAGTTTGTCTGTTCAGATGAGGGTGACCAGATTGCCACCAGGCTGGTTGCTGCACTGATGGAGGTAAATTATGCTGTTTCAAAGTGTTTCTTGGTTTTGTAATTTTGCTTTCTTCAATTTTATCGGACTAATTTTACGTATTGATTATAAATGCATGCACCTCCTTTTATCCTGATAATTTAGCATACGAATTGTCTTCACTGTGAACACTTTCAACAATGGCTGCTTTCTTACCGATCTTCAATATGTGGGATGAATTATGGAGGGTGCTTTTGTATTTCAGTTTTCTGGTTTGTTTAATATTGGCTGCTATCCAAACAGAACTGTCTTTGGTTCACTGATTATGTGCTGCATGCCAGTTTGACTGGAACACTGTAAATTCCGGTTTTATTGTCTTACTATCCAATTTCCTTGTGTCAATTAGACTCTCATTTTGATAAATTTATGGATTTAAATTGGTGATGAATTTTCTGCAGTACTATATAGGGCCGGATGGTAGAGGCACTGTGGATGACATCAGTGTCAAATTGCGGGAAGGATGCCCAAGCTACTACAACGAATCGGATTACAGATTTTTTCAAGCCGTTGAGTGCCTGGAAAGAGCTGTTGTTACTATGGATTCTGAGGAGAAAGAAAAGTTGGCAAAAGAAGCTCTGGACCTCTTGGTTAAAGTTCCTGAAACTGCTGACCTGCTGACTGTATGCCAGCGATTTGAAGAATTAAGGTCGGTCTTTATCTGCTATGGTTTCTCACAAAACTGCGCTGTTGTGATACTGTGCTTTTGAATCTTGTCACAACGTTTTTTTATACTTTTTTCTAATGGAATGTGATAAAAAATCTTGCATGTTACTGACAATTGCTTATATTTTCCTGTATGGAAGATTGGGAGAAGATATTTTGATGCTTATATTCATGAGTTGACATGGACCCTTGAATGTTATTAAACTTGCTGAAAAATATCTACAGTGAATTTTGAGCTCTATTGTGCATAATACTCTCTGTTGTTTTCATATTTAATTTTAAACTGAAACCTGTAATCTGGTCATGCATCATTTTTTCTTCCCTGATTTTGTATTGGTATTAATTTTCAATATTTCCAGTTATTGAATTAGTGACAACCCTTTCCCTGACAAAATCTCTAAGTTGTATGTACCTGAAGTTAAACAATTACATATCTCAGCATTTGTTACCTATCAAAGGCATTTTCCCTATTGTCCTGCCCATGGTTGCGGGGGAGCAGACCCCCCTGTCGAATCTGCTCCCAGAGTGCGTTCCAGAAATTCGCTCCCTAATTTTCTTTTTCGCTCCCTGCTTATTAAGGAGTGATAGAAGGAGCAATTGAAGATTGGAAACAATTTTTTTTGAGTGGGGTAACCTAATGTTCAAGCCTATGGCCCTAGTGTTTATATGCAGTTCATGGTAATGTTAAATTCTTAAAGTAAAATGATGAAATGACTCAGGATATTTGAGAGTGGTTTCGACCTCATTGGATTTCATATGGAGAAAGTAGAAACTTAGATCTCACTCAAAATCCAACAGACTTTGTCATTTTTTCAGGATTGTGAGGGATTACAATGTTTCCATTGGATTTTGTCATGTACTAGGGTATGGAATTTGTATTTAATCAAGAGCACGAAGCCCTCTTTGCGGGGGAGACTCCCAATGATCAAGAGAACCAAGGTCGTTCGACTATGCAGGAGGAGACTCTCAATAAAGCACGAGACAAGAAATTAGAAATTTCTCATGGGAAGAGGGTCAAGCAGTAGATAATAGATTTACTTGTCTTTTCTAGTTTCTAGTACTTTTTATAGCTATTGAATCTTTCGTATTTATTATGGTAATTTTTGTAAACAATATATGACAATTTAAGTTTGAAGTTTGAAGTTGGCATTTATAACTCATTGGTAATGAATTATGAATATGATGCTTCGTGAAAGTTGAAAGTTGAAACATTTCATTTCATGTTAGATATTCTTTGTTATCGTTTGGTTACTTGGTAATGGTTACAAGTTACAACTTTAGTGACCAATGATGATAAATGTTATACATTGAATTTTGAAAGCTTGAAATTTTAAGATTGATGAATCATGAAACTCAATATGTTTCAATCCATATGGTTCAATATAACTTCTAGTCTCTAGATGATTGATGTTATATGGTTCAATGCATATAACTTCTAGATGATTGATGTTATATGGTTCAATCCATGTAACTTATAGATGATTGATGTTATATGGTTCAATCCATGATTTTATGTTTTTTTATATCTAATTCATCATTCTACATGCTTTTGTTGACATATATGTGTCAAAATATATAAAAATATATATTATATAAAAATTCGCTCCGAACCGGGAGCTTTTGAAAATGTCGCTCCTGCTTCCGCTCACGCTCGCGCTCCCCGCTCCCAAGTAACCTTGGTCTTGTCTTTCCTTCAGCACCATAAATTCCAATGAAATGGTTGAATTTGAAATGATCTCCTTGCTCATTAATTTGTCAATAATAGTTCAATTCTCCATATATGATCTCAGTAGAACTGCGACGGTTGTACTGGATTTGTTTTTGCATTGTTGGAACGCTGTGACATTGTTCATTTGCATTATTGGAGAATCTAATGACACTTGATGATAATTGAAAATTTAGTGGATTACTTGGTTTCTTTCCTCCATAGAGTCCAGTTTCTTTCCTCCATAGAGTCCACTCAAAGGCTTGTGCTCTAGATCCTTCTTCAGGCTCGATGCAAGGTTGGTTCTCAGAGGTTTCTTAGCTTCTTCAGTTGATCACCCTCTCTCCAGAGTGCCTTTCCATGTTTACATTCTCCCTTGATGCGCCATGCCATATCTTAACAACTAGATAGATATCTACAGATCATACATTCAGGCCACTTGGACCTCCCCACGATAGGCTTGGGCTCGAAGATGTCCTTCTACCTAGAGCACTTTTTGGAGTTGCGAGATGGCATCTTCGTCCACCCTCCATATACGCACAAACATTGGATGCATTCACTCAGGATACTTTTGGGATAGCTCTGTGTCAGCCCCCATTGACTTCGGATAAAGGCAGATCACCATATACCACAATCTGATAGGATCTTCCAGGTGTGCCACCTTTAGGAGCCAAAAATGGAAATGCACCTCATCTTTTGGTGCCCCCTAGGACCTATACTATGAGATCCAAGGGTGCTATCATTGTTTTTGTAAGGACTTAAGGGTCTCCCTCTCTACTTTCTTCCGATACCAGGACCAAAGATGCTTAGGACTCTTCATTAGAGAGATTTCCAACAAATCTCAACTCTTGCACGCCATGGCCCACTCAGATATGACTAGTCCAATTACCTCATAATTCATTGTTGATCTGCGATATCGGTGCAACAAACGACATGCGAAGTCCCATAATGCACCAATGAGCATGATGGTGAGACCTCCAGTTACTCCTCAACGTCTTCCTCTGGGAGTCCACCTGATCTCATTGAGACTAGTTCAAAGGTGCTTGTAATGTCCTCTCTTAATTGATTGGCTAATGGAGGACGAGATAGCCTATCCAAGCATGTAGGCTATAGTCTTGATAAAAGGGTAAATACTAAAACCCAAATTTTCCAATGTTGGGGCAACATTGTGTAAATGTCGGGTCAGCTAGGGCAGAAAATCCGAAAATTGGGTGTTGCTGTTGGAAACACTGAGAGGGGGTTGCATTAGTATTTCTTATTAATTAGCACTTTTTAACCTTTTTCAGAGCATTAGTTAATCTCAGTTATTATTATTGTTTTCTTCAGATAATAATCCACAGTAGACAACATACAACAATGCAGAAAGATAAAACAATGGACACAAATATTTTAGGTGGAAAACCCCCTCTGGGTCAAAAACCACCAAACGCTTCTCTAGTAATTTTCTTCTCTCTTTAAAAGAACTATTAAGTACATCAAGATTTCAGCTACAATTGAGGGATGTGTCAACCCCCTAATTCACAAACACAACCTGTAGGACGCTACTAAACCCTAATATCTTGCTGCAACCAGAAGGACTCCCCATAGCCCTGTAGATCAGGCCACAACCTGATGAGTGCCCCAACACTCTGTTTACCAGCTATTGTCGGAAAGGATGCTTCGCTGCCCTGTTAGTTTATCAGCCACAACTGAATGCCACAACGCCCTGTGCAAGCCACAACTTGCCCTAGAACCACCTTGCCACCTGAAGTGTTCTCAGGCCACAACCTGAATGTGACTCCAATCACCCAGAAGAGTCAGTATATCACATTTCACAGTTTTCACATTGAATCCCCTGTACTCTCAATCAATGTAGAATAATTGTAAAGAAAATGTAGGATAGATATCGAATCTTGGTAGACGCTGATCATTGTTGACACAAACTGGTCGCTACACGATGCTACACATCAAGCTATCGCTGTGCAACTGCACATCACCGTCATTACACATTGGATATCACTGTCACTTCACAACTGTCATTACTATTATTGCAAATCAATGTCAGTGCAAATCATTGCATAACTTCTAGCTACCACTGAATGCCACTTCACTGTTAGAAAATCAGAAAGGCAGAAATATTTTCTTATTCTTGATAATTACTTGTGATGTTCTTTATTTGTTATTACGATTATTTATATTTTCTTTGTTTTAGTTCATCAAGCAATTACCAAAGTAGTAGCGCATAAAACAATGGACACCAGATGCAGGCACTATGCCATGGAAAAGCCCCCCTTGAGGGGAAAACCGTGTCAAGAAAATCCTTCCTTTCAATGGTATTCTTTGAGACTCTTCACCCTAGACAAATACTAGACCTTCCCTCCACACCAAGTTAGCCTCCCAGATCTTCGACCTCTTTCCAACAACTTTGACTAGGCAGCAGCTTCCGGTATCAGTGACACTTGGAAGACTTCAATCTCCCAATCTAGGGCACGAATCAAAGAGTGAGAGGCACCAAAATTTCGATTTTCTTCTCCTCCTTAGACTCCACCCAACTTGCACTTATTTTGACTTCCCGACTTTAGACTTCACACTTCCTAACTTCCTTAGAGATATCGAACTTGCTTGAGATGATGTACTCCAAATGAATTTGACTTGCTTGTATTTATAGGCTTCGTGTGAGGTCTAATTAGTATCCTTAGGTCGACTTGGTCTCTTCTAGGCTGACTTGGTGTGGAGGATACATAAATTATATTTGACTCAATACTTAACCTTTTTACATGATTCAAAAGCCCAAGAAGGTTCTCTTTAAAAGTACAATGATCTATGGACTTAAAATAAATCCTAGAAGTCCTCAATGGGGACTTTGACCTAAAACATGGTGACCCAAGCATGAAACCCATGCTTTAATAAGTCACAATAATTATAATAAAATTTCTTTTCTTTATTCTTTTGACAAGTACATTACAAGATGACTCAAATATATTAAATGAAGACTGAACCTAGTTACATTTTCCAACACTCCCTCTTAACTAGGGATGTATTCATCATATACTAATACAAGTACAAGGAAGATCTCAACTATATGAACCACGAAGAACTTTAGGCACCGCAATGCTATGGACTAGATTCTTGACTAGGGCAAGCTATTCATTGGTCTATCAACAATTTAGGCACCGTAATGCTACAGACTAGATTCCTGATCAGGGCAATCTATCAAAGTGGGAATAAGATGGACTCAAGCTTTCAGTCTCTCTAGGTACCATCAAGCTTACTTCGGGACCAAGTGTGTATCCAAAAATAGAGCTCAATAATCAACACCACCTTTTTCCAACTTCGGGACCTAGACATCAACACAAAGTGCTGGCCAAATGTCCTCCCAGGCAATGCTTCACTCACAAAGCCTCAACACTCCTAGATCTAGTAGATCAAGGATAATCAATCTCTCCCAATCACACTGATTGGTAACCAACATGATATCAATACCTTCGAGAGATTCACCTGTACAAACACAACTCGAATCATTAATATACTTTCATATGTACATCATCAAATACAAACCTTTGGGGTCTTTCCAAACAACTTGATGTTGCTTCTCAAGTTTTCATAGTAGGACTATCAACCGAATCTCTGACAGAAGATTCCTTAATCATACACTTTCCTTTCCTACTTCTCATACAACAACATATTCTTTAATCGGATCTTGGTTTCCTTCTTTCAACAACACCTTAAAATGCATTCTCCAATTTCCTTCTCTCACTCATGGCCTTCACTAAAACTTACGGCTGTTAGTCCTCGTCTAGTGCATGACACATGAAGTAGAGAATCATATTTGTCACTCCCTCTTAATCAGAGAGGATCTAATCATTCCTGTACAAAGAATATTCTCAACCATCCTCTTATCCTAGGGAGATTTCTTTCATTCAAGCTCCCTCTTAATCTAGGGAGATTTCTTCTATTTCGTCATCAGAGAATCTTTCGTGGCTTCCAACCATTTTCATCAGATTTATCATCATCCTCATCATGCTTATCACATCAACAAGCATCTTAACCATATTGAAGATTGTGTACCCGCACAACTTAGATAGCAAGTACAACAAAAAATATAGAAGCATGAAGTTGGCCATATCAGAATTACAGAAGCATTTCAACCTTTACATATATCAGATACCCAAACTTAAATAAGAGACACATATTCTTCAACATCTTGCTAGGGACTTCGTCATAAACCCTAGATTACTTCATAACAACTTTCATTCCATATAGGGTTTCAATGTTTCTTTCAAAGGTGTGAGATACCCTACTATCAAACCCTAGAAACAATTCAAACAAATATAGATCTACAAGGCATCTAACAACCTTTAAAATTCATATGTTAGACTTTCCACTAGGGTTTCATACAAATGCTAGATTTCATACAAGAGAATTAATCAGTGAAAACCATTCACAACTTAGTCATAAACATGACCAACTTCCACTAGGGTTAGATGCAATGCCTAGATTTTTAATCAACCATCAATCACAACCACAACTCAGATTTCAACAATCTTACACAAATCTCAGTTTATCACATTATCATCATACATCAGAGATTTTTACTTCTACTAAGGTTTAACTCCAAGACCCTATAATTTTATTTTCACAATCTCAACAATCATTATATAAATAGATCTCAGATTGTTATAACACACATACTAGAGATTTTAACTACTACTAGGGTTTAGCTGCAAAACCCTAGATTTCCAAATATCATTATCGTAGAATCTCAGACAACGACTTATATTAAATCCTAAGACTTATGACCATCAATAACTAGGTCAACGCACAAATCTAGGAATTTATTATCATGCATAAGCATATCATATGTTAGACAACATTAATACATTAGAAATATACTGACCTAGACCAAGCTAGGGTTTCGACCAAATTTACACATACCTAGGGCTTCATTCCTAGGACTCTAAATACATAACAAGGGTTTTTCTTATAAACCCAACCAAACCATAAAGATCTAGGGTTTCATAACATAGCAAACAAACCCTACTATTCCAAAATTTCAAAGGTTCAAGATAACAAGGGTTTTTCTTATAAACCCAACCAAACCCTAAAGATCTAGGGTTTCATAACATAGCAAACAAACCCTACTATTCCAAAATTTCAAAGGTTCAAGATCTCAGACAAACATCATTCAACCCTAACAAGTTAAGGTTTCATGGTCATACCGATATCCCAAACATGACATTATCAACAAGAAATTCAAAGTAGTTTAGGGTTTCAGACATTCACATTAACATACCCTTAAGTTAGGGTTTTCCCATAACTTGTCTATGGTTCTATAAAATAAGTTAAGAGTAGGAGTGGGGTAGATTTAGCAAGGGATGAATAACCCAAAATAAGAATCAATATGATTCAATATAGCTAGACACACCAATGTTAGTGAAGGATTGTGAAATGAATAAACATTTACAATAAAGAATTCAATGTTTCGTAGTTTAAGGCATACCATGTTAGAAAATCATAAAGGCAGAAAGATTTTCTTATTCTTGATAATTACTTGTGACATTCTTGATTTTTTATTACGATTATTTATATTTTCTTTGTTTTAGTTCATCAAGTAATTAACAAAACAGTAGCACATAAAACAATGGACACCAAATGTAGGCACTATGCCATGGCAAAACCCCCCTAGAGGGGAAAACCCAGTCAAGAAAATTCTTCTTTTCAATAGTATTCTTTGAGACTCTTCACCTTAGACAAAGACCAGACCTTCCCTCCACACTAAGTCAGCCTCCCATATCTTCGACCTCTTTCCAGCAACTTAGACTAGGCAGTAGCTTCTGGCATTAGGCAGCTTCCAACATTAGTGAAGCTTGGAAGACTTTGATCTCAGTTACGAATATAAATTATATAAAATAACAATAAATATAAATAAATGTAAAAATAAATAATCAAGTAATGATTATGTTAAATAATCATTAGTTAAGTGAAAAGGCATGTCTAAAAAGACATGCCCAATCGTGAAGGGACACCTGCCTAGTATATATGCGGGCCCTCATTGTAATATTGAAACATGCCTTGTACAATTTTATATATATAATAAATTATTATTCAAAATACCTTTTGTGTATTTTTACTTTAAGTCAACAAGCTAGTAGTTTTTATGCTTCAATGGTATCAGAGCCATGGCGCACAATATAATCATGCGAGTCTTTAAACGTAGTTCGCTGCACAATATGCCATTAAGTTTTCGCCCTGAATGCGTTGAGAAGTTTAGTAAAATTCAAGAAGCATTTCAACGTTTAGAAAAATCATTTGCAAAAGTTAAAGTAAGTCGAAAGGAAATCCATAAGTTACAAGTGAAGTGGGTGGTCTTGACCATAATGAAATTTGCAGTGGTTCAGATTCCCCGAGTTCTTTCCCATCGTGTACATTATTTGGTCAAGTAGTTGGAGTAGATGCATCAGACATGAGTCCAGTTGAAATTGTTACTGAAGCGGTAATGAGGGAAGGTAAGGAACTTCCTGAAATAATTTCTCTTAATGAATATATAGGTTCAAGGTAAGATCAATCTAATGAAGATGCAAAAGTTGTTAACACAATTCAGAATGAAGAATCACTACATTCTGCAGAAGATCAGAAAGAGGCTATGTCAAATTCAACTTATGATGAGAGTGAAGATGATCTTAAAGATGAAGATGGCTTGGATTATTATAATGGTAAAGATAATTGTGATGTTGCTTCTCAACAACAACCAACGAGGATGCCTTTAGTAAGAAGGTCAATGTTTTCAATTTCACAAAAAAAACCCCTGCAAGTCGTGGATTTTAAAAATGCAAATGAGAATCTTCAGCAAAGCACACTATCAAAGATGAAGCATCATTTTGTCTCAAGCAATAATTCAATGTTGCAGCTTCAACACTTGGCGAAACTAGACAACAAAGATTTAATGGGGAAATAGAAAATTATTACCTAAGTAATGGGGTCAGTAGAGCTGCTAGGTTATGGAATAAAAAATGCAAATTAATAGTAAAGGAAACTTTATCCCAGTACATTTTACATAATATGGAGAAGGAAGCACAAATGACTCTAGTGGTAAAGGCCACAAGTTCGCTGGTTCAAGATTATGGCCTGAAGTTTTGGAAGGAAGCATCAGTTGCTCCCTATAAGCTCGAAAAATGCGATGATAACTCTGATGAATATTCAGAAACATGTGGGATGTTCTGTTGTCAGGGCTTTGCTAAAGATCCCACAACATTAGTGATGTTGGACTCTTCAAGTGAAGTAGTGGACACTCTCTTTACATCACATTCCAACATTTTTGAAGAACCCTGTTCAAATAAGGAGAAAAGAAGTTAATCAACAACCATTCTTGAAATTAAGATGGATAAAACGTTGGTTCATACCTTTTAGACACCAATGCCAGCTAGCCATCATTTTACAATATTTCCTAAGGGTTACGAGAGAACCATTTAGGTGTCGAATAGGCTTGGTGTGTACATGTTGCAGGAATCCACAACAGAATTGGAATCCTACGTAAATGTTGTGGTCAAAAAGATACAAGGTGGGTATGTCATTAATTCCTTAGGACTGAAAATAAACATGTGGAAACCCCGACATTACACCAAGAACAAAAACAAGAATAATGTTTTAAGGCTAGTTTCGCAAGCACTTCTACAGGTTGTTTCGCATGTGAAAGAGAAACATAAAATTTGTGAATGTGTGGGCAGTTTCTCTGACAACAATAATGGGCCGACACGACTACAAGTCATCCAAAATGGAGATAAGCCATTACCAGGTAAAGGCAACATCGAGATGGGGCAGAGGATATTGGAGGAGATTAATAATAACATTTCATTAACAAGGGTTCATGTGTTGATCGCTTCAATTATGTTTGTCTGGGAATTGTCGAGTCGCAGATTTAGCCACGCCCATGAATGCAAGAAGGGACATGACTATAAACACCGTAGATTTAGCCATGTTCTTAAAACCATGAAGGGACACAACTGTAAAAGTCGCAGATTTAGCCTTTGTCATGTCTACTCGCAACAACCTTGTGGCTTAACTTGCTTAAAAACAAATTCAGAGCATTTTATTTTTGTGGATTCCGCGAAGCCGGAAGAAAAAGAAAAATTTTCAAACTTTGATCTGCTCGATCTCCACCAACATAATGTTTTACGATGAAATGTCCGATAATGAGATATATGACAGCGAAAGCGATGAAAGGGAAAGCAACGAAAGCGAAAATGAAGGGGTTGATGAGGAAGTGAGATATGATCACATGGTGGACATAACACACAATCATGATGACAATACTAGACGTATGAATTACATCCTTTTAAGTTTGGACGACAATCGTGAGCCTTAGCACAATGCTACCAAAAGCGTTTCCACTGTGCTTGCTGTGTCTGAAGTCGAGGTTGCTATTCTTTTTGCGTTACTTTGATTTGAATTTTATTAACACCAGAACAAGGGTGTACCGACGCCCCTCTGTCCAACGTTGTGCCGCCAAGACGTTCAATCTTATACCACGGTGTTGGTTGCAGGGTCTTATGCCATCGTCGTCCAGTATTCGGCTGCTGCATCTCATAAATCCATCACCTGTTCTGATACTGTTACGTTGCCATCCGCCAGACCCTACCCTCGAGCTGAATCTCCCACTGCTAATCCCAGTCCGACAACAATTCCACGTGATCTTTTTCCGCAGCTCAAACTGTGGAGCGATATGATACGTTGTACGGTGGAGTGGTACGGTGTTATACGCAGTGAAATACAATGTTCAATCAAATATACATACGGTTGGGCAGTTATAATAATTCATAAAACTATTAATAAAATTATATAATCATAATTGATTAATAATTTGATTATATAATTTAATTAAAAAAATTATAAAAAAATACAAAAATTCAAATATATATGTTATTATTGAAAAATAAATTCAAATGTATATCTATATATATATATATTATTAAAAAAAATCAATCGATAACCCTAGATTCAAGACATTATACAGGCGAAGGCACCAATGACGTCAAGTTACATACTCTGAAATGATAAATGCAAACCAAAGAAAATTATCAACGATTAAGCTTTGAGGATAAAGCTTCTGAAGGAAGAGGCAACATTACGAATATAAATTATATAAAATAACAATAAATATAAATAAATGTAAAAATAAATAATCAAGTAATGATTATGTTAAATAGTCATTAGTTAAGTGAAAAGGCATGTCTAAAAAGACATGCCCAATCGTGAAGGGACACCTGCCTAGTATATATGCGGGCCCTCATTGTAACATTGAAACATCACTTGTACAATTTTATATATATAATAAATTATTATTCAAAATACCTTTTGTGTATTTTACCTTAAGTCAACAAGCTAGCAGTTTTGATGTTTCAATCTCCCAATCTAGGGCACGAAACAGAGAGAGAGAGGCACCAAAATTTTGATTTTCTTCTTCTCCTTAGACTCCACCCAACTCATACTTCTTTTGGCTTTCCGACTTCAGACTTCGCACTTCCCAACTTCCTTAGAGATATGGAACTTGCTTGAGATGAAGTACTCTAAATGAATTCGACTTCTTGTATTTATAGCCTTTTTCATATGAGGTCGAATTAGTGTCCTTAGGCCAACTTGGTCTCTTCTAGGCCGACTTGGTGTGGAGGATACATAAATTATATTTGACTCAATACTTAACCTTTTTACATGATTCAAAAGCCCAAGAATGGTCTCTTTAAAAGTACAATGAAGAAGTCCTCAATGGGGACTTTGACCTAAAACATGGTGACCCAAGCATGAAACCCATGCTTTAATAAGTCACAATAATAATAATAAAAATTCTTTTCTTTATTCTTTTGACAAGTACATTACAAGATGACTCAAATACATTAAATGAAGACCGAACCTAGTTACATTTTCCAACATTCATGAATGAATAGTCATTAATGCTCAAACACTGGTATCATCAGGCTGCATACAATGTTGCAACTATCTGGCACTGCTATCAAATGATGGCTCAAACCAAGGTGCCTCAAGTCATCCCTATGACCTGCTACCAATGCTCTCAAGCTCTTTCCACAAAGAACTACCAACATATGTCTAAACACTGCTGCTCAACTGGTCAAAACCCGCTATCCATCTTTATGTCAATATGTTGTACAACTGGATGATATTGCCTTCAAAGACTTGCTGCCTTGCAAGGTTACAGTTGTGTCATTGTACACTCTTTAGGTCATCACTACAGAAGGCTATATCATCATTGTCTATGTCAAGTCAAAGTCAAATTATTATGTCATAACTAAGGTAAGGTCTTCAACAACTATATCAAATAATGGTAGTACTGCAGTGCTTGTATGTCACATGTTTTTCCTAGAATAGTCACTGGCAAATTTGATTTATTGTTACTCCTATCATCAAGTGTTATTAGCTTACCATAAGGATGAGTTCAGTTAGTCAAGGTATATGCTAAGTTATTACGTCATATCACTAAGTCCCATAAAGATCTAGAATTCAATTCATTGTTAAGGTCATTGTACAATATGTCACGCTGTCAAGTCAATTGCCATGTAATTGTTTCACTAATGTGTCAAGTCAAGGTTTATGTCACTTGCTGTCCCATTACATATAGTCACATTACTTATCAAGATTTATGTCAAGGTGTCAAGTCAATCAAGTTTATATGTCAAGTCTGAACGCCACATCAAGGATTTAGTATCACAAGGTTACAGTCTTACTATTTGTGAAGTCCACACACTATTACTAACCAAGTTTACAGTCAAGTCTAGGATTGCAACAAGGTCATTTAAGACTGCTTGTGACAACATTGTTATAGAGGATTCTTACTATAGCTTCAGAACCTATAACCTGCCACAAATACTTACTGCCAAGTGATGTTAAATCAATTCGCACTAAACATAGCTCAATACCCTATATTACAAAAGTCTTATAGTATTTGAATCAAGTTCTCTGCTGTAAAAATCATTAACATGGGAATCGTTTTGCATACAATAAGAGTGTCCTTATCATATACAGTAAAAGTTCTGTCACACAAGTCATTGTTTGTATATGTTTATCACATTCAAAGCTCACTGTAGAAGAAGATTACTGTAAGTACAGTCATACTGTCGTATTACTTCGGTTGTATAATACATTAGATGATCAATGATCAAGGAACTACTTTGCTTTTAAGAGCGTATCCACTAAGTGTAATGTGAATTCCTTCCTTTATTCACTTTTCTAGGACTTTTTAGGTCGGCTTCTTGACAGTCACTGAACAAGTATATATATATATATACACCATCACAATGGTATTTTCCTTACTTTGGATCAGACTTATGAAATCAAGTGTTTCAACAATAATGTGAAAAGAAACAGACTCAATGAAAACCAAGCAGAAAGCTTGGTTTATGTGCACTACAACTTGAGGTTGTTGAGTCATTACTGTGATCGGGCTAATGAGGATCCCACATATAAAATTTGGGACAATCACCCAGAGGATGACAATTTGGAGGATGGCATTGTACATATTGAAGAACTAGAAGAGGAACTTGTAAGGGATGAAAATGAAGCAGCAGCCATGCCACCTCCACCTCCACCATCCAGTAGCAGTGCTCGAGGTCCGAGTCTTGTTCCTTTGCTGTCGCCACCTCCATCTACACCCTCGCGTGGAGGTTCTAGTTCTGGTCGTCGGTCTGTGCGGGAGACTCCTAGAAGACCACCACGACCTGCTTATACTCCTGGAGACTCTCGTGGCAAGGGCCACATGTAGATTTACAGTTTACTTGTCTTTTTTAGTTTCTATTAGACTTTAGTTTTCATAACTGTTGAGTTTTGAGTCCTTGACTCTTGACTCTTGACTCTTTCATATCACTGTGACAATGAAAATTTGAAGTTTGAAGTTGGGCCTTGGCAATTATAACTCATTGGTAATGATTGTGAATTATGAATATGATGCTTTGTGAAAGACTAAAGTTGTTTCATTTCATCTCATTATTCATGTTTCATTTTATAAATTTTTAACATTTCATATCATGTTAACAGTTAGAAGTTAGGACTTAGAAATATCTTCGATATTACTTCTTGTAATGGTTAAATTTAGCTTACAAGTACAACTTTGGTGATCAATGATGATAAATGTTATTGAATTTTCAATTCTGAAAGCTTGAAGTTGAAACTTTAATATTGAATTTGATGAATCATGATTTATAAGACTCAATATGTTGCAGTTGTAATATGTATTTTACTAACTTGTGGACATGGTTGATGACGATTATAATTTCTAGATGATTGATGTGATATGGTTCAATGATCAATCTATGTTTTTTTATGTTTTTTATGTCTAATTCATCATTCTACATGTTTTTGTTGACATATATGTATCAAAAATTAAAAAATAAAAAAAATATATATATTTTTAAAAAATCGCTCCCGGATTCGCTCCCAAACTGGGAGCTTTTGAAAATGGTCGCTCCCGCTCCCGTTTTCGCTCCCGCTCCCGCTCCCAAGTAACATGGATCTCAACAGTAAGAAGAGGATTGGTGTCTTGGTCTTGGAGTGGCTTGATAGGTCAAGGGTCATGGTCTTGGTAGTCATCAATTAAAATCTCTATAAGAAGAATTTTGTGTGGGTTTTTCTCTCCAAGAGGGAGAGGTTTTGGCCTTGGTAGAAAGCCAAACATCTTGTGTTCTTGTGTCTTTGTTTTGGTAGCAGTTTGATGAAGCAAACACACACACTAATAATAAGAAGAAGATCATGCTAAGATAAATTGCAAAAGCACTTCACAAATTGTTATCAAGTCTAGAAGAATCACATTAATCCCACTTGCCCTAGATTCTTCAACAGCAGCAACACATATGCAACACTTGAGAGGGAGTTGTAGTACGGATGCAGTGTTGATTTTGGCAGTGTAAGCAACAATACAATTGCAACAACAGCGCAATAGTTTGTGGACAACATGTCAGACATCAGCAACGCAGAGGACGATGCTTCAGAGTCAGAGCAGTATGTAGCAGCAATATATTGCTAGAGCACATTCCTCGCTAAGAGGGAGTGTTGATTTGGGGTAGCATCGAATGTGCTCTAGGCCTCAAATTTTGTAGGCAAGCTTGGGCACATGTATTCTAAAGAACCCAGAAAGTGTTTTGGGAAATTCCACCCTGAAAAGATTTTATTAAAATAATTAATATTTTTTAATGGGACCCTAAGTCTAAACTTAGGAAATAAAAAATATTAATGGGTATTAATCTAATTATGGGTGTAGCTTCTAGAAGAAGACAAAGATCAAGCCAAAATGATCTGAGCCTTTGATTAGGAGTTATTCTCGGCCGTTGGTTGTCCAACAGAAAGATATAAGAAGGGTCTTGAGGGTCATTTGGAAAACACACCGAGAGATCAAGAGATTGAATTTCTGAAGTGAGAAGTTCTCAGGAGGAAATCTTTAACAAGGAGATTTCTTGCAGAGGGGCAGTGACTCAGTGAGTATCCAAAAGAAGGAAGTTTTCCTGGGCCAGAGAGTACGAGGCAGAGAGAGGGCAAAACGACTTCCAGAGAGATGCAGACGCTGGCCCACGCAGAGCTGACGTAGTGATAGCGCAGGCCTTAAAGGGAAATAGAGTTCTTGCTGAGGAAATTGAGTTTCAATAGCCAGGAGACATGGTGTGAGATTGGGAGGTAGAGATTCGGATTTTCTAGCCAACAGAGGGTCCAGGGAAGGAGTAGCGTGATACCTAGCAAGGGTGACGCAAAATCTGCATAGGAGTGACGCAGTTCTGCACAGAGGCTACGCAGAGGCTCCAATTCAACGTGATCAGACTCTGATTCTACCAGTGACAGGGTAAGATCATTTCACCATTCATTTTTTCCAGTTTCTCTCTGTATCGAATTGCTAGTTGAGCATCCAAGGATTGTACTTAGATTTTCTCTTGCATAATAATAAAACCCTCAAATTTGCTGCACCAATTTTCCCGCATTGGGTTTTTCCGGGGACATTTGTCCAAAAATAACGGTGTCTTTTGTGTTGTATTTTCTTTCTTTCTCAGTCTCTTGTTTCTGCATATAATTTAATTAAGTGAAGGCCGCAGTGTATGTTTTACGATATTTGCCGTAGGAAACTGCAAATAATTTGTTTAAAGGAATTTAACAAATAGGAGTAATATCATCAGTTGCTGCAGTAGGGATTCTTGTTGAGGAATTTTCATAGTGTCCAGTCGACGAAGGAAGAAGAAATTGACCGGAAGTCGACCAAGGGTGTGTCCAATCAACCAAGGAAGAGGAAATTGGCCAGCAAGTTGACCAGTGATGAAACAAAATGCTCAAGCATGAATTGGGTTGGTCAGCAATGAAGATAAACGCTCAGAGGTGAATTCGGCAGTCAGCAATGAAGAAAAATGTCCAAAGTCCTTGTTGAATGAGCAGCAACAATGAAAATGTACAGAGGGCGAGTTGGAGGAGTGACAATGTCAAAAAAGCATTCGGTATGGTTCATGGGCAAGAAAACCTGCCCTGACAACACCAGAATGTGGAGTATCATCCTTATACAGGCTATCGGACAAGGAAAAATGCTTGGCAATGAAGAGAACTGTAATGTACGACGGGTGTGCAAATGTGAATGCTTGGGGAGTGAGAAATTTTTCCAACAGCGCTTGAAATAAAATTAGCAGCTTCCATTTAGATAGCAACAACTCTAGAATGGGAGCTGTCAATTTCCCAACTCCTGAATCACTCAGCGGTGGGGAAAAGACAGCTGTTGAGATGGGTATCTTCCATTTAACTACTATATCAGATAGACAACCTTCCTCACAATAAAATACTGAACACTTAGCTCGTTAATTATTCAACAAAGGTTAGCAAACAACAGAGCAGCCATTAGCACACAACTATTATCTCAATAACCCGACCAAAGAATTAACAAAGCATCATACTCAATAGATGAAGGTAAAACACACATATTGAGATATGATTTACCCTGGAAACCCAAATGGGAAAACCAGCATTCAATTGGATTCGGCCAGGCATTTTATTATGTAGCAATGGGCAAGTTACAGGTCATGTGGTTCATCTCTAAGCTCCTCAGTGAGTCTGGTCTGTGTCCTCTTACATTCACAGCCAAAGAACCCCTTTTCCCATGTTGGGAAACAGGAAATAGGAGATTGGCTCAGCTAAGGACATAGCTGGAAGGTCAGGCATCCCCAACCCTTCAGCTTTCCCTTGGAGTCATTTCTCCTCCTCTTTCTTTCTTTTCTCCCCTTGGAAAAAGGTGTCATGAAAGTCCAATATTTTTCTTAATACATGATTATATATATATATATTATTTTGTACAGCATACTGCCAGGGTTCAATTCTCTCTTACATCTGACTTGAAACAAATTGAATGTGGAAATGGACATCAATGATGGTGGCATGGGGACCTTCATGATAACAAGTTGATTTCGTTCATTATCTATTCCTTCAAATATTTCCCATGCTATTGAACCAAAAGCCTGTACCGATACCCAATTTTTCTTGTTCAGATCCGATTCAGATCATCTAGTGCCTTTGACCTATTTTGGGCATTAGTTGACATCAAGATAATTCATTGACCTTCATTTCAACTCTTGAGCATCTTTAAAGTCTTTAATCTTGTGCTTGTCATTCCATGGCAATTTCATTGAGGACAACCATTTGGGCAATATGATTTATTGGGAACATGGAAGTTGAATGTTGGCTTGATCCATTGCTTTAATTTTGTACTGTGAGTTTCTGCTAAGTCTTTTTTCCCTCTTGATCTCAAAGCCAAGTTTGTGTTATTAAATTTGAGATATGCCTCTTTATTGGTTATTCCAACAAAGTATAATAGATAAGGTGGTTGATATTCTTGGTTGTAGATTCTACGAAGCAGTTGTGGAGCTTCCCCTCCAAAAGGCCCGGGCTCTAGATCCTGCAGAGGATGCGATTAATGAACAAATTGATCCGAATCGTCGACAGGCTGCACTTGCCCTGCGAGAACAGTGTTATGAGGTTGTGATGAATGCTCTTCGATCATTAAAAGGTGAACCTGGTCAGAAAAGACTTCATAGAGAGTTTGGATCTCCTGTCCGACATACTGCAAGCCGGCCTTTGCTTGACCAAGCATCTCAAGAGCGATATATACGTCAAATTATTCAGCTTAGTGTTCGATGGCCTGATCAAGCTTTTCATGAATATTTGTATCGAACAATGATTGAACTTGGGCTTGAGAATGAACTGCTGGAGCTTGCGGGACCAGATCTGGTACCTTTCTTGCAGAGTGCAAGTCGGGAGCAATCAAAGGTATGGACATTTCTTTAGAATAGAAAATTAAAATATAGAATTGTGCTGTTCACTTTCTTCTGGTCCTGTATTTTTTTTAATCCTTTGGGAACAATTGAAAGATGTGTCCATTGGCATGTTATTGACTCTATTTTCTTTATTAATATTTTCCTTCTGAGTATTATAGGATTCTTAGTGACTTGTTAGGCACAGCAGTTTCGAACATTATTGAAATTGTATTCTAATTTGTTTTGTATCTTAACCTATTTCTTCTGTCTGATGTAGCTATCTAAATTCTAGGGTCAAAGTTAGTCTGTAAACATCAATAATTAAACAGTTATTGATCACCATTGATTTCTTGTTTGATTTTACTGTAAATTCTGATGTCATTTGATTTTCCTATGACAGTCTGGCAATTTAATAATCAAATCAACAATGCCTTCCGCTCCTTCATCCATTACTCGTACACGACAAGCTTTGAATCTTGAGCAAGCCAAATACCTGGAACTTCTTGCTCGTTACTATGTATACAAAAGGCAACATGTGCTTGCAGCACATGTACTCTTAAGGCTGTCAGAAAGGAGGCAAGTGGAAGGTGGTGAAATGTTGACACTAGAGCAAAGGTTAGTTTTCTGTCATCCCTAAACTCCTCCTGCAGCTCTCATTTCACTTTTTCAAAATTGAGAAAAAGGGGAAATGAATCTATGGTTGCTTGTCTAATGGTGAGTTGATAATGTTTATTTAATTTTTTTTGGTTTTTGGTTTTTGTGAAAACTGAATTATATTTTATGTAAAACCAATAAGACTGTAGAATTAGTTGCATTTCAAAGATTTGCTTGCTCTTCATTGCCAGGAAAGCATCTTGTACTGAGGACTTGAGTCAGTTGACACTAGATATCTCCTAAATCATCCATAAAAAAATGCGTATATGTAGCTTTATTAATTATTTTATTGCATTGTTTTGCAGATATCAGTATCTCAGTAATGCTGTATTGCAAGCAAGGAGTGCGTGCAGTACCCATGCCACAGTGAACTCTATGGTTGACCATTGTGACAATGGATTGCTGGAGCTTTTGGAAGGAAAACTTGCTGTACTCCGTTTCCAGATGAAAATTAAGGAAGAATTAGAACGAATATCATCAAGGGCTGAAACTGTGGGACTAGGTGACACCTCACCTTCAAATGACCCATTTCCTGCAAGGAACATTGTAGCTGAAGATGCTCTTGCACAAAATGCAAAGGAAAAGGCTGGAGAGATATCTCTAGAGCTAAAAAGTATTACACAGCTGTATAATGAGTATGCAGTCCCTTTTGAGCTTTGGGAGGTAATGTTCTATCTTGTTCAATTTAACTTGTTTGGGCCATGCCTGCTCTTATTTGTTTTTCTTAAACATGCATAAGAGCATTTTTAATGGAAAAAAGAG
Organism: Pinus tabuliformis; assembly: GCA_031772625.1. Lineage (NCBI taxonomy): Eukaryota > Viridiplantae > Streptophyta > Pinopsida > Pinales > Pinaceae > Pinus > Pinus tabuliformis. The sequence goes on along the minus strand of CM062816.1, from coordinate 1,720,703,826 downwards.
GACTCTCCTCTGATAGAAGCCAATTTGATGTAGGATCTAGCTCTTCCAGGTCAATTGCTGAATGATCCAAACCACTCATCATCAAAAGACATTGAAATGCGAACTCTACTATTTAAACTGAAAGTTGAAACTTTAGATCAATTCAAATTCAAATGCTTGAGCGTAGATTAACTGAGCCAAGTCTCATGTTTCTGGCCTTCTATTTTCCTACTGCAAAGCCATTTAAACATTTTTGTGTTAATCGTTTGTGTTTCTTGGAATGTATTTTCTTAAACATGGTCCAAGTGTGTATGCAGCATGTCTGATTTAAGATTTGAATTGCAATTTTCTTAAGGTCTGGCATATCCCTGTCAAAGTTTTGCCACCAAAGAGCTAGCAAGTGGCAAAGGTTCATGAGTCAAGATTGATGACAGTGAAAATTTGATAAATTTTATAAAACAAATAGAATAGCGAAAATACAATGAATTGTTCAAGTGCTCAAGGGTATCTGGCAAAATTATTCTTTCGTACATAGTATTTGTATAGGCAAACAATTTTGCAGGTGCCCTATAATCATGTAGTCGGGCAAGGACGCGACTTTGACTTTCTTGACTAGGGATGCACCTTTAGATGCATGTCACAAGTCCTCTACTGACCTCCCCATCTCATTAAATTTGTTCTTAATATCTTATCATAAAAATATGGTGGGTTAAAAATGTACCCAGCAACATATAACGGGGAGTGGAACTGCCTGCCCCATCTCTCATCAATAATACACCAAAGAGGCATGTACTTGAATTCCTCATCCTGTTGTCTTCTTTTGATGGCCTCCTTGGTGAGATTCGTTCCCTTGTAAATGAGCCTATAGGCTATAGCAGGCTTGTCACCATAAACCATCCTGAAAGTTCAAAGTCAACTGTCAAACATTTAAATTTTGAAATAAATGAGGTTTGAAAATAAAATGAAGTTTGACTCTGAACATTGAAAAAGTTCAAGTACCTGAGCATTTTGACAAATGATTCTCACCAGAATAATCTCTTTGACATCTTTCCAGAAACTATCATTAAGCATGAGAACAACAATTTCAATGACTTCAAGGGTTTTGCCATATTTAGATGCGATCGACACAGGTCTGAAAATCATCCTCTTGAGATTTATCTTTTGGTTAGGCATGGATTGCAAGAAGTTGAAGTTTGTTGCAACTCTGGTCACTGCAGGATGAACATGTTTCTTGCCTTAACTGTATATTTTCATGGTGCTAATCACATTTGTGTGATTGTAAATGTATTTGGTTATGGATTTTGCTTTATCCACATCCTCGTATCCAACATTTTTTACTGATGTCCTCCTCAATCGTTAAATCTAATGCACAGCACAAGAGGTTTAGGATATGGAGGGCTGCCTAATTTCAAAAAGTGAAGCAGCAGCCTTAGCTGCATTGTTGGTAACAATTTATACAACATTTTGGTCTCCCAACTCCTGAACAACTTCCTGCGTCATTTCGTGAATCAGTTGGGAACTCTTGAGTCTTAACTTTGTCTGAGGCATCCACTAATTCGGTAAACATTGTACCTTTTGAATAAGATTTGAGGAAATGTTGTAAGAGATGTATGAATCAGGTCGGCCCCTTGGAGATTTTTTCCAAACTGGGCGAGTCAAATGCAGATCAGTGCCAGAGATGGTTACGCTAAGAGATGTTGTAACCTGTTGAATGCGAGAGATTAATGATTGGTGATTAGCAATTAGGTTATTATATTGTGGTTAAAATTTCTCAATTTTGCTCATTTCTTGTGTCAATGCGATGCCTTCAGTTGTTTTTTTTCACTGTTAAGTTGTGTGCAGTTAACATTATTAGTATAGTTAGAGTCTTTCAAATGGATGCACTCACATTATTTGTACATTGCTCATTTATTTCCTGTTTGGGAGTAAATGCCTAAAAGATTTTTTAGAATTAACCACGAGGGATCAAATTGCTATGGCACTCTGTTCTGAAGGGATATATGTACACATTTATTCTTAAAAAGGTTTTCTACTTTTTGATTTTTAGTTTCTCCCTAATTTAGATTTGTGCATGATCTCAGGTTTGTTTGGAAATTCTCCACTTCTCAAATTATGCTGGAGATGCTGATAGTGGCATTATGCGGGAAACATGGGCTAGATTGCTTGATCAATCTCTCAGTAGAGGTGGTGTAGCAGAAGGTTGTTCTGTGCTAAGGAGAGTTGGATCTAAGTTGTACCCAGGAGATGGGGTTAGCTTGCCTTTAGATACAATATGTCTTCATCTTGAAAAAGCAGCATTGGTGAGCATTTTGACATTAATTTTATGACCAGATCTTTTGTTTGGTTTTCTGGCGTTTTCAAAAAATATATTCTCGTTTCATTGTCATGGATGCAAATTTTTATCTGTTACGTGCAAAAATTTATAAAATCAAATCAGTGTTACATGACAAACTACTGGTAGTTATCTATTGTTTGGGGCATATATATGTGCAAGCTGAGCAAATAAGAATTCTGATGATTTTTTCTCAATAAATATTTTAATATTGTTCCACTCTGCAACATGTTGGGAATGATATAATTTTCACATGTGGCTATTGCAAACCGTTATGATTCATGAATCATAATGTATGTGGCTAACGGCAACCTATAAGCTTTTATTATAATACTAGGTTTTGGTTAAGGCTGGCCACTGGCCTAGTCAACTTGTTATGTGGGCCCATAACCACTCTTTTTGCAATTGTGGGGGGTTGCCCTACCTCTTGGATTGTGTATAGATACATATTCAGGTGTCATTTGTAATCTCATCTTGTGATCTATCTTGATTGTTCTTTGACCTATGGACCTTGTCCTTTATCAATCTTATTTTGGCCCAAGGACACCTATATCTTTGGAATTTTCTATTGTTCATGGCTTAATTTTTCTCTTGTGCTTAGTTATTCTCTCTCTAGTGCACTTGGGGTTATAATGGCTATTATTGCATATTTCTCCCTTCATCAGACTTGTGTTAGGCATCTTTCTCACTAAGGAGTGTGTTGCGCTAGAGCGGTTACTTTCTTCATTTATTGCAGGTTTTAGGGTTTGCTGGTAGTTCCATTTGATCCTTCTCTCTCTTTTATGGATCTTAAACTAGATATATTCTTGTTAATGCCAATTAATGTGGATTTGCCTTCTGTCATTGCAAAAATATGTAATGTAGACCAAAAGGACTGTAGAATGTATATAAGTGGAATGCATACTATCGTCTGATGTGTATGCATTATAACCAACCTGGATAGTCAACATCCTACTTAGTTGTTATTTCTGGATTAAATTGAAAAGACTATTTCAACATGTGCAGAGGTTGAACACACTATAAAACAAAACGACTCAAGTTTCTACCGATCATTGAAAAGAATCTCCATCAAGGCCAATCATTACCTTTTTCCTTCCATAATTTATTGCTTTACTCTTCTCCTATGCCAGTGATTGAGTTGTCATCAGGGGTCCTTTGTTTGATTTTGAATTTCAAACTTGCATAAACTTTTATCATTTTTAGTAACATGCATGTCATTTATGTGTCACTGACTAATTGTAAAAGATCCTTGTAAAACAATATTTCCAAATATCTTTATTTCCCCGGTTGATTTATTCTAGAGTGAGCTTGATTTGCCAGATCCCATCGTTGTCCACATATGCCTAGTGCTATCCCATGCATTTTGTTTACCATGCTATTCTTCCAGAAAGGCCAACAATGATTGAATGATGATATGACTCTGATAATAGCATTTTAATAGGTGGTTGGATTCTGGCGCTGGAAAGATGAAAGCCTATAATTTCTTGTGATCTCTATATGTCTGTCTTTCTATTTGTATATCTATGTAGATCAATGTTGCATGAAGCGACGACAAAGTGGGTGCATTTTTGTGAAGCAAAGCATCTGAAGCATCATTTTCCAAAAATACTCGTAAGCAAAGCAACCTGAAGTCTGTATCTATATATATATATATATATATATATATATATATATATTATTGCATTTATATTCAAAAAATACATCCATAATGTCAAATTAGTTGCAAAGTATACGAAAACGTGCATTAGTTGTACATAAATCAAGATATAGATGGCATCCATAGTGCATTAAAGCAATATCTGTAAACTTATGCATACTTGCCTTTATTCCACTTGCCCACCATGAGAACTTGGGAAGAGTTGACTCATATAAACACTGAGGAGAGACTATGTGATGCTGAGAGAGTCTTTTCAACCTTGCTAGGTGCTGCTGGAAGAGGGATAATAGAGTAATTTGTTGAAAAGTGTAGCTAGATTCGGTCTTCATAATGACATGTGTAATTGTAATTTTATGTAACTGATGTAAAGAAGAAAATAAAATTATTTTTGTAGTACTTGAATCATGGGTTTCATGATCAAGGAATCTTATTTTAGTTAAGGTTCCCACTGAGAACCTTTGTTTTTTTTTTGTCTTTTTGTCATCAAGTCATAAAAGTCAAATTGAGTCAATGTCATGTATGAAGGACCCTTCTTGGGCATGTTACATTTTTGTACGAGTCATTAAAATAATAAGAAGGCCCTCCAAGACTAAGCAAAAGCATCTCCTTCAAGTCGGCTACAAGATGGAATAAATGATCTTCACCAAAGGACATGTCGGCTCACCCTCACTCAAGTCGGCTTATTTGATGAGCAAACCACTATAAATAGGGCAGCTCGGCTTTCATTTGAGGTAGAGATTTTCGGTCAAGCAAGTTTGCAATTAGGAGTGCGAGAAACACTTAGAAAGGAGTCTTATAGCCAGCGAAAGGAAGGAAGGAAGAGCGAGATTGTTTGGGACTGTTTTAGGGTTGATCTCCACTCACACGTGCGAAGAAACGAGTGTCACTGCTGCAGAAAAGAGCCGAAGTCTTCTTTGCTATGCTAGAAGTCAAATCAAGTAGGATTTAAGTCAATTCATCAAGCCGAGTTGGAGAAGAAAGCCATTCGGTCCAAGCAAAGGAGATTAAGGAGTTGAATCCACATATATCTCTCACATGTGTTGCAACTAGCGTTTCCAAGGAGGCCGAAATAGGGTGCATGTTTGAAGCAAAAGGAAGCCGAATTCTAAAGGGTAGCCAAGAAGGAGGAAGAAGCAAAGGTTTGACTATTGTTGACTTAAGCAAGAAGAATCTCATCAAGGAGACTTTGTGTCTTGGTCTTGGAGTGCAAATAGGTCAAGGGTCTTGGTCTCGATATTTATCAATTGAAGTCTCTATAAGAAGAAGAATTCGTTTGGGTTTTCCTCTCAATTGGTTGAGGTTTTGGCCATGGCTGATAGCCTACATTGTGTGTCTCTTGTCTCTTTATGGTTTATGCATTGATAATTGTTTGATGAAGAAGAAGACTATAATAACATATGTAAAAGAAGACCCTAATCTACAAATTAAAAAGCATTCACGAGCAATTATCATGAGGAGAGAAATCACCTAATCTTGATGCCCTAGATTTCTCATTATGGTATCAGAGTTAAGGTGACAAAGTCAACGAAGGGCATCCTATCAAGGGACACTGAAGGATCAAATCTTGAGGAAGGCATCAAAGCGAATCTAGAAGATCATCTTGAAGTTAAAATTTGCAAAATAAGTATCAAAAACCTTAGAGCAAAGAAGAAATCTACACTAGAAAGAAGTCTTGAAGAAATCTATACTAGTGCTCTGATACCACTGTTAGCAATATAACTGTTTAGTTTGTTGTAAACTGACAATAAAACACCAGGTAATTTTGAATGTAATATGTTTATATATATATTGATAAAAATTGAATGATGTTTACAAGGCTGAGGCGGTGCTTCTTAAATAGGAGTTCACTGGCCATGCCTAATCAGAGAGACATGTCCCTTGGGGACTGATGTCTCTTCATTTAACTAATTATTTGCTAATTTATTGATTGTAATTAATAATTTATTTATTTAAATAATGTTTTAATATTTTATTTACTTGTTATGATTTTAAGTTCATAACATCAAGCCATCTCAAGAGATCTCAAAGACCCTACTCAAGTTGAAGGACTTATACATCAAATTCCTTTCTAGAAATGCAAGACCAAGAATGGTGTCATCAAGATTCTAAGGCGATCTCCCTCTCGTTGAAGCAAGGTTCTTACCATTGAAGACATCATCAAGAAGTCATCATTGATCTTCATCAACAAAGACATCACCATCAAAGGATACAAAGAGATCTCCCTCTCTGTGGGATTAAGGATCATTCTCGAAGAAAACTATCTTCATCAAGGAGAAGTTTTTCTATCCCTTATATCATCATCAACATCAAGGAAGCAACAAGAAGGAGCATCCTATCAAGTAAGTATATTTATGTCCACATCTGAATCTGTCAAAATGTCTTTTTGCAAGGAAAGCAACAAATTGGTTGGGGCTTCAAACTATTTTGAATGGAAGAAAATGACAGATCTGAATCTCATTGAAAATGAGGTTATGGAACATGTCAAAGGATCTATCACCAAACCAACAAAGGAAGATGCTCAAGCACTTGCAAAATATATGAAAGGGGAAGTTAGGGCTCAAAGGATTCTCATAGAATCCATCAAGGATTCTCTCATTCCATATGTATCGAAACTAGAAACTTCAAAAGTGATATATGACAAACTGGTAGAGTTGTATTCCGTAAGCACTGCAGGAGAAGTCATCTCATTAAGGCAAGAACTCTACAAGCTAAAGATGTCAAGAGAAGAAGGAATAGCCTCATACTTTATGAGGATATCTGAAATCAGGTATCAACTTCAAGATCTGGGAGAAGTCATGTCTGATAGAGAAATGGCTACAATTGTACTAAATGCACTACCAGAGGAATGGGGTAACTTTACTTTAAGTATTTATGGAAATAAAGAAACTACTCTATTCCAGGATCTATGGTCGCTGTGCAAGATTGAAGAATCTAGGCTAAAGGCAAAATCTGATGTAGGATCAGGTGAGCAAAATCAAACTTATGCTATAATGACAAGAAAAAGAAAATAGGACATGGCTGAGATTCAATGCTATGGATGTCAAGAGTATGGGCATTACAAAAGAGATTGTCTTAAGCTCATGAAGGACAATAATAAAAGAAGTAGAGAAGAAGCCCATATTACTGAAGAAGTGGAGGAAGCTAAAAAGAAGAAGTCCAAGAAAGAGGAATTAAGAGATCTCTACTATGACTGAGATAGTCTTCCTCACCTAAGTTCATTTCAAAATCCCGTTCTTATTGTTTAGGTTGTAGGATATGGCTATCATGATTCACTAAGAAAAATGATGGGATGCATCATGGCATCATAAAAGCATTGAAAGCAAGAGCTCGTGACATCATCATAGAGAATCATGACATATGGTTGAAATTGAAGTCCATGGCAGTCACCCATGGAAGGAAATAGCTCTTGAAAACCTCATTAGTAACAAAGGTGGTACTTATGGGAAAGAAAGAAAAGGTCATCTAGTACAAGGCTCATCATACATCTGTCAAAAGGAAACATCGACTGGATGAGGATACTCAAGATCCTCTATTGGAATCTTCATTGGAAGGTCCACCAATCAAAAGGAAGCAAGGGTTTCATCAAGAATTCCATCATATGGGAATTCATGGGAAGATGGCATGATGACAAAAGAAGTGATGCAGATCAAGGGATTGAAGTTCCTTCAGTTAAGGAAGCTATTGAAGGAAGTCTAGATGACCTAAAGGAAAATGAGGTATGTATGCTTATATTCGATATTGAAGAGTCATGTCATATGGCTGCAGGTAACATATATAAATGCTCTATCTCAAAGATCATGATCAAAAGAAAGGGATCTTTCCCTTTGTAAGGATGCAGGAAAGCATGAGTCACAAATTGTCTAGATGAAATCAACATAATATGTCCTCATATGAAATATGAAGTGGTTGACAGTGATTGGAGGAACTCTAATTAAAAGTTCATGGGAAGAAAATGTGTGAAGAAAGAAAGGAAGAGATCATGAACCGAGAGATTTGACTAGGATATCTCCATGAAATATATGTTGACTCTGATGAAGTCTGAACAAGAAAGAGACCCTTGACAATATATATCTTTGGGAGATGTGTCAATGTGTATGTAGGATGCTGATGCAAACTTGAAGATGTCATGATGATGTTGATTTGTGGTAGCATCGGATGTGCTCTAGCCATGAAAATTAGTGGAGAGGCTAAGGCACATAAGATCTCTAAGACCCAGAAATGGTTTGGGGAAATTCCACCTGGTTAGAGAGATATTAAAATAATTAATATTTTTAATGGGGTTCCTAAGTCTAAACTTAGGAAAATTAAAACATTAATGGGTGTTAATATAAAATTGGGTGAGAATGTTCTAAATGACATGGATCAAGCCAAATCTAATCTTAGCTATTGATTAGGGACTTAATCTCGGTCGTTGAAAACTCAACAAGAAAAGTATAAGAGGAGGCTTGAGGGTCAGTTGGAGATACACCATATTGATCAGTCAGTTCGATTTTCTGGAGTGGGGTTTTGCTGAGAGAATCGAGCTAGTGATCTATTGCAGCGAGGGGCAGTTCGGCACGAGGCCGAGAATACATAGCAGAGGGGCAGAGATAGTCCCAAAGAGACAACACAAAGCCTGGGAAGGCTGATCCAGAGGCAGCTGGGAGCTGCTTAGAGGCTGTAAAGGCCAACGTGGGTGACATAGAGGGTCTGAGGGTTACGCAGAGGCTTTAGTAGTTGCATAGAGGCTAGCAGATCTGACGCAGGGCCAAGAGGCAACACCAGGAGAATTTTCGTGGGGCAGACTGAGCGCTGGTGAGCCGTGAAGGGTGACACTTTCCCCATAGAGTAACGCAAAGCAACAGAGAAGCTTGGAGCAGCCTTTGCTGTCCAGCTAAGGAGCTGCCATTGTTGTTGTGGGGTCGTTCATCTGGTGATTGATCAACCGAAATATCTGTCTTCGAGGAGAGGTACTATTGCCGAGGGCATTCTCTGTTGGGTGAGCCATTTCTGGCACCCTAGTTGTATTCAAAAACCGCATAATAATAAAACTCTCATATCTGCTACACCGGTTTTCCCACATTGGGTTTTTCTGGGGACGATTGTCCAAAAATAATGGTGTCCCTTGTGTGGTTGTCTCAGTTATTTTAGTTGCTGATCTGTATATGTGTTAACATTGCATTTGTGTTTATTTTTGGTATTTATATTTATAAATAACTTGTTAATGAAAAGAACAAGTAGGAGATAATAAACCAGATAATGTAGTAGGGATTTCTGATGTGTCAGACTTAGAAATTTCAACAGATGAAAGGCCATCACAAATGTAATTTTGATTAATATTCATTCCGTTATTTTTGAATGATATCTGCATAGGCTTATGTAGGGTTTCCAAGGGAAGAACTATGGATATCTTCCACCACTAATGTCCATGTAGTAGGAAGAAATATCCTTAAGTAGACATGACATGAAGAAGGCAACATGGCATGAAGGAAGGCCAAATAGGAACTGATGGATCACTTTTCAATGAAAGGAATAATGCAATGACTGACTCATGGATGAAAGTGATGGATGTTCTGGACTCTGTGGCCCTACGAAGAAGTCCCAAAACATGGAGACTCTTGAATAAAGAAGAGAAATTCATGACATCGCAAGAAGGAGTTCTTGAAATAGCTGGTTGTCCCATCATCTCTAGGAGCTGCTGTAGGTACCTAATTAAGAGGGAGCTTGGAAACACGTTTCTTACTTGGTAGAAACTTGTAAGCAAAATTCCTAAGCCAAGAGGGAGCTTAGGTACATTTCTTCCGTAGGAATGAGTACATTCATTCATTGGAATAGGTATGTCCTCCCTAATCAAGAGGGAGAAATAGACACATTATTCTTGTCTTCACTTGGGAAGACAAAATTGAGGATTGGGTAAACATCTAGCATCTGATGCTCTTTGAGGATGAGTTAGGGCATCCAAGATAAGAGTAGTCGTAGAGGACCGATATTCTTTGAGGATTGGGAATCCAAGATAAGAATAGTCCTGATGGAACACACCTTGAAAACCTAGGTGGGGTATGTTCCGTGAGAGACAATGATGAGGGTGTCTATACATCATTGGTCTTGCCAGCATTGAGCTCAAATCTTGTGGAGAGATAGAGCTATTAGTCAAGGCCTTGCTATGTGACAATGCTGATTGATATGATGCTATACAAATGGGTTACCAATCCATCTTTTCTTATGAGAATTCTTCATATTGAGAATGTCCAAGTACCATTATGAATACCTCCCTAGTTAACTAGGTTTGGTCTTCATAATGACTTGTGTAATTGTGATTTTATGTAATTGATGTAAAGTGAAGAAAATAAAATTATATTTGTAGTACTTGGATCATGGGTTTCATGATCAAGGAATCTTATTTTAGTTAAGGTTCCCATTGAGAACCTTTAGTTTTTTTGTTTTGTTTTTTGTCATCAAGTCATACAAGTCAAATTGAGTCAATGTCATGTATGAAGGACCCTTCTTGGGCATGTTACATTTTTGTATGAGTCATTAAAAGAATAAGAAGGCCCTCCAATACCAAGCAAAAACATCTCTTTCAAGTCGGCTGCAAGATGGAATAAATAATCTTCACCAAAGGACATGTCAGCTCACCCTCACTCAAGTCGGCTTATTTGATGAGCAAACCACTATAAATTGGGCAGCTCGGCTTTCATTTGAGGTAGAGATTTTCAGTCAAGCAAGTCTGCAATTAGGAGTGCGAGAAACACTTAGAAAGAAGTCTTGTAGCCAATGAAAGGAAGGAAGAGCGAGATTGTTTGGGACTGTTTTATGGTTGATCTCCACTCACATGTGCGAAGAAAAGAGTGTCACCACTGTAGAAAAGGGTCGAAGTCTTCTTTTCTATGCTAGAAACTGAATCAAGAAGGATTTAAGTCAATTCATCACGCTGAGTTGAAGAAGAAATCCATTCAATCCAAGCGAAGGAGATTAAGGAGTTGAATCCCCATATATCTCTCACATGTGCTGCAACTAGGGTTTCCAAGGAGGTCAAAATAGGGTGTAGGTTTGAAGCAGAAGGAAGCCGAATTTTGAAGGGTAGTCAAGAAGGAGGAAGAAGCAGAGGTTTGACTATTATTGACTCAAGCAAGAAGGATCTCATCAAGGAGACTTTGTGTCTTGGTATTGGAGTGACAAATAGGTCAAGGGTCTTGGTCTTGGTATTCATCTAAGTTACCAGGATTCAGATACAGATACAGATCTAGATTCGCTAGTTTTTTGAAAATTCAGGATCTTGATTCGGCAAGTACAAAAATTAAAATATAATAATATTTTTTTAATTTAAAAAAACACTTTAGAGTTCAAATCAAATACTCCCTGAAACCATTAAACACTTTTAGAATTGAAACCATTAGATATATTATAAATATGAAGACTGAAACACTGAAATGATGCATCCTCCCCCATACAAAGTAACAAAAAGGATAATATCATAAATGATAATAGTAAATACATTTACATATCCTCAAATGGATCTGCATTATCTTCTACATATTGCAACTCTACGTCATGAATAGATGATGGGGGTCTTGGAATGTATGAAGTTGCATCAGTAAGTTGGACTGGTGGTGGAACAATATCCTCAAGTAGGTTGATGTGAGTCATGATATTCAGTGTTAGGTTCAAGTCAGAGATCTCAGGCTCCATATCCCACATCTTGCTCAAACCTTTTTTATACTCTGGCTCAACATTTGATAGAAGACAGAGGTTGGAATGAACATACACAAGATCCTCAGCCTTTCTCGCTCCCAACCTGTTTCGCTTCACTGAATGGATGAAGCCATATGTACTCTAATTCCTCTCAACTGATGAAGAACTAGCAACCTTTGATAACAACCTGGTGGCTAGAGTGGAGAGATGAATGCTATCCCCACCATGGCCCACCAAGTAATAAGGATCAAGGTGTCCTCGATCATCCATACCTACTGGATCTGAAAAACTACTAGTAGATTGTACAAATCCTCCAAATTGTTGGTGTACTTCCATTGCAAATCCCGTATCTCTATAAAGTTTCCTCAAAGCTGTCTTGTATCTTTGTACCACTTCAGAATCCTTGTGTGGCACTGTTCTACCAGGTAAAGACAAAGTTTTGGAATGATAATATTTATGGTGCAATGCATAGGCCAAAAGATGTAATGGTGTGGTCATTTTGTTCCACTTTTTTGTAACTATGTCCTTCACTAAATAATAGAATGTTTCATAAATTTTCACTTGCCCTGATAATTTCCCTTATCCTCTCCAACATACTATCAATGTTTTTCATAAAATAACCCCAAGCAAATTATATCTGTGTCAAATGCTCTGATCAAGGTCAAGATTGGTTCAGTAAATTGCAAAAGGTATTTGACCTTGGCCCATCATGCATGATCAAGAATTATGGACTTGATTTTTTACCTTCTATTAAAAGTGGAGGTCCTCCATGATTCCCAAAGAGAGTCAATGACCATTGCTTGTAATGCTTGTCTCACCTACAAGTTTCAAAAAGTCAAATCTCAAATGAGAAATCATATATAAATTTGTAATTAAAATTAAGAATTTCCAATACAAATAATATTGATTAAAAAAATAGTACCTTCAATAGCTCCAATTTTGCAAAACCCCGATAAATGGCCTGAGACATTGAATGATTGGTTATGAACTTTTGGATTTCTTTTGCAGCTACATATATTTCATTAATCCATTCAATCTCATCAATCTTGGCAAGCATAAGGTTCAATGAATGTACGACACATGGAGTCCAAAATATGTGATCATATCGACCCTCCACAATCAAACCTACAACTTTACAAACCTGTGCATTGTTAATAATGACTTGGACAACATTATGTGGCCCCACACTTTCTATTGCATCATTAAGAATTGTGGATATGAAAGATGTATCTTTCTCTATTCCACTGCAATCAACAACCTTCAAAAACATTGCCCTTTAGGGGTGTTGTCGCATAGAATGTCTAGGCACTGCAAAAACGGCTCAGATCAGGGGTTGTCACACTGATCCCCAATCGCTCCGTTTGAGTTGTCTCTCAATAACAGACTAAAGGGGGTAGACCCTATGGAAATGGAATGAGGTAAGATAAGTTGGGAACCAACCAATCTGGGAGACACAGTTAAGCAACCAATACTTGTTTTAGATTGTGCAGGATTTTGAAGGATTCAATTAGATTTGAGAAAAATGATATGAGTGCCTTGTGGAGTCAACTATCTTGCGAAGAAAATAAAGTCCAAGTAATGGATGGGAAACTGTTGCTGAACGATTTGACCACCTTATATGCAAATGCAAAATTTAAAGCTATGTGAAATGCAGGGACTTGGTTAATTTTAGTTAAATGTTTGTTCTAAATTTTTATCCCTTAATGTTTCTATCAATGAAGCTTATGGTTGGAAGTGAAATTTTAATGTGCAAGTACTTGCTTAGTATGCAAATGCAAAGTGAAATGATGTGATGGCGAAAGGAGGGCCTAAAATTATTTCTGAAATATGTCTTGAGTGTTTTTTAACCTAAGGCTCAGAAAAATGATTTTAATGTGAAAACAAATACTTATAACAACAATGTAAAATATGAAGTCTGCACAAGTACTTACTGAAAACACAAATAGGAAACCAATGTAAAATGCTGGAAATAAAACACTTTATTTTCAAAAATCCATTTGTATGAAGTACTCAATCAGAGATCATTAGATGCATAAGTAAAACTAAGTTAATACTAACTGAATGGGCATGTAAAAGCAAATGTACTTTAGAAATTAAATTAAGAACTCAGATTACAACAATTAGAATTATCAGTGCCATTAATCTTCTCTTAAAACAAATTTCAATGCTAGCAATTTATTTTAAACCAACAGTCCTATAACCATGCAGATTCAGATTTTTTCTATGCGTAACAACATAAACTTCAAATGACAAATTAATAACTAAAAGTTCAGAAAATTTCTGAGTTTTAACTATTTCCAATCTGGTGATGCTTTTGATCTTAAAACTCAGAAATAAATTACTGAAAAACAGAGAAATAATATTCAGAAATTTGTCAATTAGCATGCAAAAGGTTACTGAAGATAACTTCTATTTCTGAAATATACTGTAGTAAAAGGATTGCAAACTAAACTTCAGCTAATTGAAACTTTATGCCAATATTAGTCTTGCTTTCAATCAGATAAATGAAATGGAGTAAGGGTTTGGACGATGTGCACCAGTTAGCCCTTAGGGGCTTGAAGATACTTGGAGATAAGCTGCCCAAGTCACTAAAGATCTCCTAAAGCCAACTCAGAATTTTTTTTTGAGAAAATTTTTGTTAAAATTTTTTAGGGAATATTTTAGGAAAAAATTAGTGAAAAAATTATGGTGAAGGAAGAGAGGCTGAGAGGGGGCTGAGAGTGAGGGATAAAAGGGCAGTGAGGAAGGCCAAAAAGAGAAAGGAGGCCGTAAGGATGAGGAGGAGGGAGGCCGAGAGGAAGGAGGGAGGCCGAGAAAGAAGAGGCTCCCATGAAGGAGAGGGAGACAGGGCAATGAAGGAGGAGGGAGGTCGAGAATGAGGGTCGAGGGCTGGTCGAGAGTGAGGGCTAAGAGTGAGGGGAGGCCATAAGGCTGGAGGTGAGGGCCGAGAGTGAAGGCCGAGGGTGAGGGAAATAGGGAGGCCGAGAAGGGAGGAAGGGAAGGCCGAGAAAGAGAGGAGAGGAAGCAAAGGAGAAGGAGGAGGGTCGAGAAGGAAAGAAGTGGGAGCAAGGGGGATGGAGATGGCCAGTGCAGGGCCTCAAGGCCCTAAAATTTTTTTCCCACGATCTTTCTGAAATTTCTCTTCAACTTGCACATAAAATGGAGATGCCCTCCGGGGTCCTAATCTGTCTCTAGAATCCACAAAAATCACCTGCAATCTTCAGATTTGTCCTTGCACAAACAAAAGATAGAAAACCCCAAAACATGTATATACAAAAATATGAATAACCAAAACCCCAATGATTAAAAAAACTTGAAATTTACAAATATATAATAATATTCTACAGATCTAGCAGATCTACAGATCAAAACTCTCTATTAGCCAGATCTAAACAATTTTGCACAAATTTATAAATAAACTGGAAATTTCAAAGAGGCAGAAGACCAAGAAAAACCCCACAAATAAAATATTTTGTAAGATGACTTTAGGAATTAAAAACAACAGGCTTTTTAGATTCTGTAATTTGAGAGTCAGTTGGTCTAGATGAGGACTTCCCCAAACACTCAAATCTTGAATGATAATTTTTGCACACTTAGATCTGATTGTTAGATTAATAGAGATTCAAAATGATCATAAAATCATCAAGAAATAGAGATACTTGCTACTTCTATTAAATCATAATGATATTTTAAAACTCCAAAAATTTGTGCAAGATACTTGTGCATAGATCAATCCTCGAAGGCTATTATCCAACAAATACAAATAAAAGCAACAGACTATTAAGAGCAATATTACCACATAAATCTAAAAGAGGAACACCACGGTCTAAAACCCCAAAGTCTTTGCGTTTTATTAACTATAAGAATGTTACCAGAGTTTTCTTAGAGCAAGTACACGATTAAGAAAATCAGATCCAAATAATGGAGAGAGACCTCTGATTTATAGATCAATTCTCCAACAATTAGTTTGCTTGAACTCCGTCAAAGCAATCTCAACCGTTGATGAAGATCAAATGACCTTTTAATCATCACCGTTGAAATAAAGTAACTTTTTGAGGAAATTCGAATTTCACTTTTAATTTTTTTTCAATCAACTCAAAATAATTATTTTGAGTTAATTACTTCAAAAAATTGACTTTGACTTAACTACTATGGCCCAAGGGTCCAAAATATCTTGAAATTTTCAATATTCCCTTGGCCAGGGACCTCCAAAAATTAAAAACTTTAAAACCCACGAATTTTAAATGTTGAAGAATTTAATTTTTCCTAGGACCTAAATTAATTAAATTTTTGGCTTTAGCATTTTAATTTATTTTAGTTAGAGCATTTAATTAATTGACTAATTAGATGAAATATTACATTTCTAACCCATGCAGGGGGAACACACGTTCGTTATAGACCCTCAACATTTACCCATTTCTGCGACACAAAATATGATCTAGTAGACTAAGTGACTTGTAATAGAATAATCTAATCAAATAGTTAGAATTATTCCCAAATCACTTTTACAGAGACTCGATAAATAACACTAGGACTCATTTAAAATCCTGATGACAAAATCCACTCTAGCTTTGGGGTGAGGCTAGAGGGAAAAACTCTACCGTTTTTTTGTGTTTAGAAACACACATGAATCAGTGGGACAAAAAACCTCCTAGGATAGAAATCATCATCAGAAAAATAAATTTACTTAGGTTGTTACATACATTTGTCTTACTAGGATCATTTACATCACAAAATGCAGAATGGTATGAATCTGTGGATCATCTGAGTGCTTAGACATGATGGAAATCCATGTGATTAAAAATGTACAACTATGGGGTAGTTGACATGGAGTGGTCAACAGGGGGCATACTGTAGTCTGCAACAACATTAATTAATGGACGGTTTCTTTGGTCTCTCCATCCATGAGAAATGATGGACACACCTATTTCTGCTCATGTATCCCAGATTGCCCGTAGCTGTCTATCCACGGATTTTCTCTCTGATGCCAACAAAGTTGTGTAGACCGTTTCATATCCAGGGCTTTTGTACCCTTTTGGCGCTTCATTAACAACCTTAATCATTTGTTGCAAATAAGGGAAACACACGAAATTGAATGCTAGCCCATTTGCATAGATGCAACGAGCTACATGTTCATCGACTATGTCTCTACCTTGATCATTGAAAACCACTTCAAGAGGGCCTAGAGTGGGCCTTTTATTAGTTGTGGCAATAGGCCTAGATGGCAATGGAGGCCTAGTTGTAGAGCTTTGCACATGGTGTTTTCCCTTAGCAAGCTTCCTATCAGCAACTTCTTGCAAAGATGCATAGAATTTCATTTTTCAAGACTTAAACCTTGGTCAGGTTTGCTACTTGCATCTTTTGGCCCGGTACCTACTTGCACCCCTGTGTTAGTTTGACCAGTGAGATGGGCCTTAACTCTAGTATATGAGCCATTTTTGATATGTTGACATTCATTTCACTTCCATTTAAATGAACCAGCTCCTGGATTTTTTCCAATAATCTCCATAGAGGAGACTTTGGGTTTGTTTTGATGATTTCCCCTTCACTCTGCGCATGCTGTGATGGTTCCATAATGATAATGGTCTATAAGTTACCTTACCGCATATACAATTCAAATTAGAATATATTATTAATACACAATTAAAAATTAAAGTATACTTCATCTAACACATGATATAAGGTCATGATAGAATATACTTTCAATGAGACATTAAAATTTAATATAGCATGTTCTCAATGGCTAAATTGAAAATAGGAGTAAACACATCAAAAATACAAAAATAAAATAAAATAAAAAACAATGAAAAAATAAAAACAAACTATTATTCCAATAATGCAACACAATAATTCTGTTGAAGCACCGACACAGTAGAAATTGTGTTCAAATCTGCTCAAAGTTTGTGTGCGTAGGGACCAACTCTCAATTTATAAACTATTATCCCTAAAATGACTAATGAGTGGTAATGGCTTGGTGAAAAACTTGGCAAGGCTGGAGTCACAAAGTGTAAGAAACTCAGAGTTGTAAAAAATTTGGGAGAAAAAACCCAGAAAATTTCCAAGCAAAGTGGTGTTTTTAATGTTTTTTTCTCTGTTTAGCGTCGACGGTACCTTGGTCTGGTTCATCGTCCGAATGATGAAATCTGAAGAACAATCATCGGTCGAGCCAAACATCGAAGGAGAAAGATGAACACCGAACAATCACTGCCAAATGATGAACGATGAGGGTAAATGCCAAACGATGAGGGTAAACGAGGGTGCCTGTAGTAAACAACAACAGCCAAGCAAGTCACGACAAATGCACAACAAAAAATGCCAAACACCGATTCGCCGAACGATGAGGGTAAACACCAAACGATGAGGGTAAACGAGGGTGCTTGTAGTAAATGAAAGCCACTAAGCGAGTCACGACAAACGCACAACAAAAACCGCCAAACGCTGAGTTCACTGTTCTAGTATTCTGCCTGTGTAGGGTGTAGACAATGAGACAAAGAGGGACCATCAACTTTTAAAGTTTAACGAGCTTGCTGCTTTTGACTTTCACTCAAGAGTCAAAAACCTAATTTCCGTTGTCTGAGCTTTTCACTTTCGCTGTGATTTCCGAGTTTTGATTTGGCGGTTCCAACAAGGAGTGTCATTTACGCAGGGTTCCAACAAATAACCTTGGATCCGTTTCTGTGACGAGGAGCTGTTTCTAATGAAAATCAAATCCGCCAGTTGGCGTATTTTCGCTGTATTCCAGCGGTTTCAGCGATCTAGGCTCTCCCTCTGTCGGATCTGGTAGCATAGGTATTCGCCAATTGAAGTCTCTATAAGAAGAAGAATTCGTTTGGGTTTTCCTCTCAATTGGGAGAGGTTTTGGCCTTGGATGATAGCCTACATTGTGTGTCTCTTGTCTCTTTATGGTTTATGCATTGATAACTGTTTGATGAATAAGAACACTACAATAACACAAGTAAAAGAAGATCCTAATATAAGAATAAAAAAACATTCACAAGTAGTTATCATTAATAGAGAAATCACCTAATCTTGATGCCCTAGATTTCTCAACATAATTGACCTTGTTGGGTGTTGGTGGATAGTGGATAGTGGAGATTGGGCACTGCTGGACTATGAACAGTGGACATTGGACCTTGCTGGGTGCTGCTGTGACAGCAATAAAACTTGCCATGTGTTGCTGTGACAGTAAGAAACCTTCCAAGGAGCTGCTGTGACAGTAAGAAACCTTCCAAGGAGCCGCTGTGACTTGTTGTCTTACTATTGTGCTCCAGAGCTTTAGTTTTGAACCTTGCTTCTGAATTGGCAGGGAGCGCAAATTTCTTTAGGGAATGTGCTCCCAAAATTCAACCTTATGGCCCTTGTATTGATATGCAATTCATGTTAATGTTAAATTCATATTGAAGGTTGGAAACACGAATTTTTGAGTGGGACAGCTTAATATTCAAGCTTATGGACCTAGTATTGATATGCAATTCATGGTAATGTTAAATTATTCCTGTTACTTAAAATTTTCACTTTACCATGAAATGGCTTAGGATGTTTGAGGGTGGTTCCAACCTCATTGGATTCATAGGGAGAAAGTAGAATTTTAGATCTCACTCAAAATCCAGCAGACTTATCCATTTTTTAGGATTTCAGGATTGGGGGGATTGCAATGTTTCCGTTGGATTTTGTCATCTACTAGGGTATGATACTTGTATTTAATTAAGAGCACCAAGCCCTCTATGTACCTTGATGCTAGGGACATTGGTTGTCGAACTCCTCTATCGTGACCTATCACTCAAACAAAATCTTGGCTTGACATGCTACGTTTTTTCTATCTTATGTTTATGTTGAGAGGGTGATATTAATGACTAAGATCCCAAGATAGGCAATGAGTTTGATGATATGTAGGTATTTGTTGTAGCATGATTTTCTTCGATGCTAGAGGCCATCTAGAGCCTATTTGTCGATGTGTTTTCGGTTCAGAGATGGATTGCACTCGATGCTATTTTGGTTATGTGCACCCTACATGCTATATGAATGAGAACTTGTAATTTGTCGACTTGTGGTTGATGAAGATTATAACTACTAGATGAATGATGTTATATGGTTTAATCCATGTTTTTATGTTTTTTTATCACTAATTCATCATTCTACATGCTTTTGTTGACATATATGCATCAAAATATATAAAAAATATGTTGTATAAATTTTAAAATTTGCTACGAAAATCGCTCTTGACCCAGAAGCTTTCGAAAATGTCACTCCCCACTCCTGCTTCCGCTCCCGCTCCCAAGTAGCCTAGGTTGAAACAATTGCAGAGTTAAACTGTGTGCAATTATTGCATATTATTTGACTGAAATAGTGGAGATGTCTTGCATTTAGTAGTTTTTTTTGTTTTAATCATTTATTGTTGGAAATACTGAAAGAGGGGTGAATAAGTATTTCTTTCAATTGTTATATTATGTCAGTTAAGATTTTTAACACAAGTTAAACCAAAACACAAGAAATAGAGGACAAAATCTAATTTTATTGATGAAGATAGTGAGGACTCCAATCCTTTTTTACAAAAATTCAGGCTCCAACCTGTGCAATAGAATCTCTGACTTCTTCAAGGCTCCAGCCTTGAATGAGGACTCCAATACTTGAACACAAATCTAGGCACTAACTTGGTCAAAATGAGGACTCCAACCCTCTTAACAAATCCGAGCATCAACTTGTTCAAAATAAGGACTCCAATCCTCCTAGGAACCTTCAACTGTTTCTAAGACTTCAAACACTATTTCAGAATATCATCGAAATGGCTTCAACTCTGCTACAATAAACTTCTTCACAAACCACTACAAAGATGCTGCTAGAAAAATCTTCAAAAATTGCTCTAAAAACATCAAGTTTGTCCACAAAAGAGAGGTTTCAAAGTACTTCAAAATATGATACAAAAACTGCTCCAAGTCTACTCTCAAATTGGTCTAAACTTTGCTCCAAATCCAGCTCATAGACTGATCAAAATGTGTTTATAAATTGATCCGATTCTGCTCTCAAAAGAAGATCGACAAACTCAGTTCTGAAATACTACAAGGAAGCCAGAGTCTGAGTTTTAATTCTGCCACAGTCTGAGGAGCTACAATTGAGCCACAATACGAGGTTGTGTTTACAGAGTTGGAGGGTCCGAGAGTTGTAGGAGGCCGAGTCTGCTACATTACTAAAAGAAGGCCGAATATGTAGAGAGGCCGAAATTCCACTCTTAAAAGACTTGTGATTAGTGTTATAAGGTGACCAAGTTTAGCTTTAAATGAAGGACTTCAGAAGCTGATCAATACATCACCACAAACTATATCCCAAGAGCCATAAAAACCAGAAACCAAAAACTCAGGTATATCTTCTTCAATCTGCCACAAGGTTCATGAGATATGAACCTATAATTCTTCTTGCTACAGACCAAACTCCTTGTCTTGTGCTTGAATGAGTTGGAGTTCGAATGGAGGAGAAGAATTGCATACTTATACTGATTCGATCATTTGAATGGACACGTCTGTTGGAGAGGGGACCAGCTTGATCTTTGTGTAGGCTGACTTGACAGAGATAAAAAATAGGTATTTTCCAACTTTTAAATTCAAATTCTCTTCAAAGAGGAGGAGTTAGGAGGCAAGTAAATACTTGTTGGAAAGGGCTTAAAGGCCTCTTTAAGTCTATGTGATTTTTATCTTCATTTCAACAGCATTTCACATATATAACAATTAATTGCTCCGACAATTTACATGCTTTAGGGAAACAACCTTTATTTTTTCCTATTGCAGATTTCAGATTTCAATGGTCAGTGGTTTCAAATTTGGGTTGAATTTGAGGAACCATGCAAAATTTGAGGAACCACAGTTCCAAAATTCAGGAGACACGGTTCCAAGAGTGGTTTGGGCACGGTACACGGTTCCGGCCTCTGAACCTTGGGGTGGGGTGGGAGACAGTTCCTAAAACTCTAATTTAGATATATAGATAGACAAATGTTAATTTTAGGGCATTTAGCTGAAGGTTATTATTATGCAGACATTTAAATTTTCTCAACACTATAATAACCATGCAATGTAACAGTAAGGACCAGATAGAAGAAAAGCAGAGACAATAAGGACACCAGAATTTAGGTCAGAGACCAGGGCAAAACCCCACAACGGGAAAACCCTTCCAAATTCTTCTTCTTCAATTAGTCTGTCATCAAAAGTTCAACAAAGAAATACAAGTTACAAATGTCAACAAACTTGTTCACATCTTCTATTGTGAACAAGTCTCTTTTATCATAAATAACATGTCATACATATAGATATCATCACTGCCTCTAGACTGTAAAGATGCCATACCAATTCTGCTTAATATGTTGGTGGTACAATTGTAGTGCCATAAACTCTGAACTAACAGTAATACTTTTGGAGTACTAACTGGAGTGCAAACTGAGATGCAACTGCATAACAGAGATATAGTGATGTGCAACTGTGATAACCAAGAGAGGATCAATATATTTCATGACTGTGATCTTGTAATGCCAAGCAGATCAGAACGGATAATGATGCTATATAATCGTGGTGCCAGATTGAAGGTCTCAGACCATGGTTAAATCAAGCACAAAAATGCAGAGATGCCCATACTATACTAAATATAAGTGATACCACTGATCTTGATGTCCCTGTAAATACATGCATTGTCAATAGAAATACCTGTGATGTCAACGAAGGACCTTTATGATGCCATAGCAGAGAGCCTGATGAAACCAATTATGAACTGAAGTTACGTATCTTGAGATGGTGTACTGATGATGTCATATATCGGAGAAGCTGAACAAATTACACTGTCATGATGCTACCATACAAAGAATGTTGTATAGAGATATCCATTCAGATATACAAAGAAGCGACATTCAGTGCCATAAGTGCGAGTTCTGGACCAACCGCGATTGCAGAGGCATAGTGTCATTGAACCACAGAGAAACAAGAGCCATCTAAATCCCGAGGAAACCACCAAACCCTAGAGTTATCAAATCACAGAGAACACCATCCGATTTATTGAGGTATCCAAAATTCTTGAGGTAGCTGTCCGAAATTGCAGATCAAAATTCGCACTTTTGAGGAGCACCTCAATGGGGTATATATAGTGCTTTGTCATAGTTGAAAGGTCGCATCTCTTGGGTGAGCTGACCTTGAAGCCAACCTTTAAATTTGAATTTTAAAAATAAAATATTTCCCTCCAATTACATATTGAAGCTGACTTTGAATGTCTTAGGCCGGAGGCATTAATAATTCAAATAAACACCTTCTTAATTATTTTCAAAGTAAAAATTTTGCCAATAAATTTGAATTTTCACTTTGGGGATCAATGGAAATTCTCCTTGAAGCTGCCTCATAAATTTAACACTCCCTCTCAGCTAGGGAGGAATTTCTATCATCATGACGAGTCTCAAGAATGCAAATCTTAGACCAGTGAAGACAAACCACTGTATCATAGAAATACCCATCTCATACTGAAAGGAAGAAGAATCCATAACCAAAGGTAGTGGAGATCAGCCCGCCAAATCCTACTAGTCTCGAAGACATATCAAAGATATCCATCATATCCCAAAATAACTCGATCATTAGCTAAAGAAGAAGAACCATCATAGAGAAACTCAACTTATTAATCATCATAGGGGAACATCCTACTTCCACCCTATATCCAATAATCAATACCGGTAATTCATTATCATCATCGGGGCATATCATGTCTCGGCTCATCTCCATTTGTTGAACAATCTCGAATCTAATAGAAGAAGAAGAATATGACATCAGAAGGGAGCCCAACTCAAACCACAACAACATCAGAGAGCTTAGCTTAATCCAGAACAATATTAGGGAGCCCTGAACTTGGAACCACATCGAGGAGCCCAGCTCAACCCTCTATCCAATAGGCGAGATCAACTTACTGCAAGGGCAAGGATCAGACTCTGGGGATCGAAAAAGGGTGGGTCACAAGACCCTGCCACCCTCACCAAGAATGACAGAGGCAAATCCTCATGTCCAGGGGTAGAACCCCTACCAGGCTTGATCTTTAGTGATCAAGCTATTGAACATCATGAATCCTAGACATAGGGAGTACGGAAGTACACGATGCATCCATCTGTAGTGCTATGGTCCCTGTCCTCTTTTCCCAACTCATTGGCCAGATGAGGGGTACTACCCATGAGTCCCGGACTACACATTCTTCTTTTCCATATTAGACAATATAGTCATACAAAGGTTCTGATATCAATACCTGTTACACAGTATGCTTAGAACTAGTCCTCAGATTATCTAGAGACTCTGACATATTATAACCACAGTAACATAACAATATTCTAAGCTGTGTTAAGACTGCACTAAGATGGTGATCCGAACTATACTCCTAACTGAGATTAATAAGGTTCTGTTATCTGCCATACTGCCTTCAATGAATCCACTGAAATCACCAACGGGTACCACGAGCTTGAGTGTCGTGATAATCCTCTAAGAAATCTGAACTTGATGCTGGAGTAGCCTTGGACAAGACACAACGAACCTCTACAAGAACTTGAACTATGTGCCATAACAATCCTTCAATAGACACCTCCAAATTATCTTGGAGAAGGATACCAGCTCCCTCTTAGTCCAGGAATCATCTCAGTCAAGAGATACTGAGGCTCATCAACCAAGAAGCTATCAAAAGGTTCAGCTGTGCTCTTCTGATTTCATAGATTCTCCTAGGTCCAACTACTGTACCATTTCTTTTCTTGAAAACAGGCCCAACTGGGGTTTCTTAATTACTGATCATATTCAAAAATATTCAAATGTAGATTTCCAGTCAAGGTTACTTCATAAGATTTCCTTTCAAAAACCTTAATCATCAAGGGTCCCTAGGGTTTCCTGCAACTCCTTGACTGCTGTCTTTCTCACAGGCTTTCCTTCAGCCCAGCTCTGATACCATGTTAATTTTAGGGCATTTAGCTGAAGATTATTATTATGCAGACATTTAAATTTTCTCAAACCTATAACAACCATGCAATGTAACAGTAAGGACCAGATAGAAGAAAAGCGGAGACAATAAGGACACCAGAATTTAGGTCAGAGACCAGGGCAAAACCCCACAATGGGAAAACCCTTCCAAATTCTTCTTCTTCAATTAGTCTGTCATCAAAAGTTCAACAAAGAGATACAAGTTACAAATGTCAACAAACTTGTTCACATCTTCGATTGTGAACAAATCTCTTTTATCATCAATAACATGTCATACATATAGGTATCTTCACTGCCTCTAGACTGTAAAGATGCCATACCAATTCTGCTTGATACGTTGGTGGTACAACTGTAGTGCTATAAACTCTGAACTAACAGTAATACTTTTGGAGTACTAACTGGAGTGCAAACTGGGATGCAACTGCGTAACAGAGATATAGTGATGTGCAACTGTGATAACCAAGAGAGGATCAATATATTTCATGACCGTGATCTTGTAATGCCAAGCAGATCAGAATGGATAATGATGCTATATAATCATGGTGCCAGATTGAAGGTCTCAGATCATGGTTAAATCAAGCACAAAAATGCAGAGATGCCCATACTATACTAAATATAAGTGATACCACTGATCTTGATGTCCCTGTAAATACATACGTTGTCAATAGAAATACCTGTGATGTCAATGAAGGACCTTTATGATGCCATAGCAGAGAGCCTGATGAAACCAATTACGAACTGAAGTTACATATCTTGAGATGGTGTACTGATGATGTCATATATTGGAGAAGCTGAACAAATTACACTGTCATGATGCTACCATACAAAGAATGTTGTACAGAGATATCCATTCAGATTTGATGAGAAGCGACATTCAGTGCCATAAGTGCGAGTTCTGGACCAACCGAGATTGCAGAGACATAGTGTCATCGAACCACAGAAAAATAAAAGCCATCCAAATCTTGAGGAAATCACCAAACCGTAGAGTTATTGAATCACGGAGAACACCATCCGAAATTACTGAAGTATGCACAGAGAAGAGTCATCCAAAATTTCTGAGGTAGCCGTCCGAAATTGCAAATCAAAATTCGCACTTTTGACGAGCACCTCAATGGGGTATATATAGTGCTTTGTCATAGTTGAAAGATTTCCCTCCAATTACATATTGAAGCCGACTTTGAATGTCTTAGGTGGGAGGAATTAATAATTCAAATAGACAACTTCTTAATTATTTTCAAAGTAAAACTTTTGCCAATCAATTTGAATTTTCACTTTGGGGATCAGGGGAAATTCTTTCCGAAGCTGCCTCATAAATTTAACAACAAATAACTCTTGAAGTGGAACTTTATAGGTATCAGATATGCTCCAAAGATAGGGAAGGTAAATGTTGGTTGATTCTACTATATTTTAGAAGCCTCATACATTACAATCAGAATGACATCAGATATCCCTTCTTTACCATTCCCATGATGGTTGATGGAGTAATTGATAGCATGCTCCCAGATTTGAGTTTGTCCCATTTAATGTGTTCCATTCACTGCTGAGAATTAGGTTCCAGATCTATTTAGATGAAAACTTTTTAAATTTCTTGGATATACTATTCGAGGAGCTGAATAACTGCACTGACTGAATAATGGAACTATGCAGGCAATCTGTCTCCTTTCCTGTAAAATTGCTTTGTTCAGGGTTGTTTCTTGGAAGTTTCAAGTTTGCTTTGTTGGTTTATTGCAAGGTTTATGCAGGTAAGTTCATGAAGAAGGTCAACTTACCTTGTAATTATGATGCTTCTCATTGTGTAGGAAAGGACTACTTCAGGACTTGAACCTGTTGGAGATGAGGATGTTGCAAGGGCATTACTTGTTGCATGTAAAGGAGCAGCAGAGGCTGTACATCGTGCATATGATCGCTTATTATCTAGTGGAGCAATCTTGCCATCACCAGCACTTCGGCTGCGACTTCTTCGATCAGTATTAACAGTTCTTCGTGAGTGGACACTTTCAGCCCTTGCACAGAGAATGGGCACAAGTGCCACTGGTGCTTCTCTTATTCTTGGAGGGGTGTTAACGTCTGAGCAAACTGCTTCTATTAATCAAGGGATAAAAGACAAGATCATAAGTGCAGCAACCAGGTTAGTAGAAATATGTTACAAGTAGTATTCTTTTTTCATATTTCATGGCCATATGACTCTTTGATTGCAATTTATTGGTTCTGTTAAGGTTAAGTTTAGTGATGAATTAATTTTGCAGGTATATGACAGAGGTTCGTAGATTGGCACTGTCACAGGGGCATACTGAACCTGTATATCGTGGCTTCAAGGAGCTAGAAGATATGCTGCTAGGGTCATCCACTTTCTAGTTTGTGAGTGTAAAATATTGATTTTGTGGAATCGGATTAGCTTACCTTGTTTGAATATTCTTTTTGTAGATTATTAGTCTTTTACAATCTGTTGGTCATATTAATTTCGTAAGAGAAACATTCTTGTGTAGTGCTGACTCTTATAATTCCTGATTGTTTGTCTATCAGGTAGTGCCCATTGTTTGTATATCAGTCAGTGATCATTGTGTGGCCGTCAGTTGCTAACAATAGTAGTTTTCATGTTCCCTACACAAAGAAGTCGGCAGTTGCAAATAGCAGTCATTAGAACTCCTTAAAGTCAGCATTTTTAGCTGTTCCTGAATTTTGAAGTCTTCTTTTATTTGTTGGTCACATCTCCATGTCTTGTTTTGTTGCTTGGTACATTTTCACTAACAAATATTATGTTATGTATAAAATTATTTTAATTTAATGTTTAAAGTAAGGTGCACGATCAAAAGATCATGCCCCCTCATGTAAAGACACCCAGGCTGTATTTAAGCCAGGGCCTCCTGCCTTTGTAATTCATCATATTGTTTTCTAATAAAATATATAAATATATCAGCTGTTAATTTGTAGAACTAAATTGTCTGTGCTCCATTTGGTATCAGAGCTTAGCTCAGTCCCCTACACATGGTGTTCTCGCTTCGCTTAGTCGTCCGTCCGCTGTGAATTTACTGAACGTCCATTACCGTCTTCTGCCATTTGTGTTGTCCAAAACGCCACCACTGCAGTCGATCACCCCCGTTGTTTTTCAACGATACTGGAGCCTAGGATAGAATCTTAAATCACTGACACTATCAATCCAAGTATCACAACAAGACTACTTTGCACAACAGAACAATATAGAACAATGAATCTACTAGAGCGCAAAATGCACACAACGTTTTACACATTTATACAACAACCCAACTTTGTTATATTAGTCAAACTGATAATACAACTATCTAGAGCTCCCATAGTAGGCATAGTGGCCCTCATACATCCACTAGTACAAGGATACAAGATACACTAACAATCTAGCTGATGTAGTCGACAATCACAACTGCTTTGTTGTATCATGTGCACTGCAGGTCCTTTGCTTCCGTTCTGCAACACCTGCCTCTATCAATGCACCAACTCCTTTAGGCCATTGAACTCGGCTCTCCAATCTGCCCTCTAGCTGATCATAAGTCCATCTACAACCAACACATAGGATCTTCATTCTCACTAGCTGCTCCTTCACTTTGAGACTTCTTCCCCACTGTTGCTTCTCAGCTACATAGGGACTTCTTCCCACTATAGTCTTCTTGCATTGCTCCAATGAAGACTAACATGGGGCAGGAGGGCTGCCACCTATCATTATCAAATGTCGGTTCTCCAACAATGAACACGGGCTATACCAACTGTTCTTGGTTGGGCAAACCTTGAGCTCCACTTCATTGCCTCTCCTAGCAGCTACCTTAGTCCATCAAGGTGCTACTCTAGGCCACACTTGGTCTACTCTCACGCTGCCCTCCAACAGACCACGAGTGTCCAATACCAATGTCCTCTCCTACCACCAAAACAACCTCAAATACACCAATACATATGTCTATTCTAGGTCTTCCCTTCTACTGTAGGCTATGATCCTGGTTAGGGCTGATGTCACTCTGCTCTAGCGCCTTGTTTGTCCTTCAAAACCTCTTCCACAGTTGCGTCCCACCTCTATCTTGGTTATGCTCCTAAATGCTACCTTCTAGGAGAGTTACCAACCATCCTTAGGCCTTACGACACACTTCCAGGCATAGTTTTAGGGCTCGACCCTTCTCCAAGGCTAGGTACAGGCTGTGACTCTCTTGTTGGCTGCTCAAACAAGACTCACCACCTCCTATAATGAGCCATAACCCTGCAAATAGCAAAACAAAGGTTGTCCACACAAAATCACACCATAAAACAAACCCATAATGCCCTCAAGTCATGCAGCCTCCCTCTGCTACAGTTCGGACCTGCAATGGAGACAAAAGCAAACCTAAAATAATCCCTTGATCCCACGCCTTTGTCCTCTACTAATTGTGGCTGCCTTAGAGATGTATTGGATGTGTTTTGATGGACATGGATGTGAGAAAATGCTTCCACAATCACCTTGTATTTATACCTTTCTCATGTGGTGTCAACTAAATGTTTTGGGCACACCAACACATGAAGCCGACCTGACTTATGTGCCACAAAACTCACCAGCTACACATAAACATTAATATCTCATGATAGACACCTCGGATTTGAGTGATTTTCGCTTCCCCTTTCTCCTCTAAGGGTCGTCTAACACCTCCATGTGTGAAATCACTCAAATGCCTCATAGTTTCACACCCACCAACTTGGGTGCAAAGTCCACAAATCACTTTTATGGTGCTCCAACCTCCAAACCTCGAACCCTAGGGCTTGAAGTACCTCCCAAGCTACCAAATCTCAACAACCATTGTCCAAGCCGCTGCCTTCATTTCAAACAAACGACTTGTTGTCGAGCTTGTCAGCCGCATCTTCCCGATTTCCTGTGCAATTGCTAAACACCCACTCTGCTCCCTGAAAACCCTGTTCCTCTGCTTTGCTCCCCCGTTCATCTGCTCTACTATCCCGACAATCCTGTCACTCGTTGACTAATGGTATTTCCACTACCATCTTCCGACTGTCGACAAACATGCCCTTTCCGAACAACCATCACCATCTTCTGTTTCGCTAATCGTTTAGACTTTTCATAGTCTAACTTATTTGATTTAATAAATTATATATATATATATATATTATATTTTCATTAGAAAATGTTTCAAGTTAAGAAAGCAAGTTAAGTTGGATGATGAATGAATTTAGTAAAAAATTGATGGAACAGGAGCATAATGCCACCAGAAATGTCGAGGATATGAAGAATCTCCAGGATACAACAGGGAGAATAGAGAATCAACTCCAACAAAATTATGATGAACTAAAAAAGGAACAAGCAACCCTTTCAACTAAGGTTGATCAGAATCATACTCAAGCAATGGTGGTGCTGAACTTTATCTGTCAAAAGTTGAATATTACAACTGATCAACTACATCAAAATAATGAAGCGACTCAACAACCAAATTCTTCAAATACATCAAACCCATCAAACTCACCTTGTATCCCTGAATCGCCACATACATCTTTCATTCCCAATCCACAAAATAGTAACACGAATTTTCAAAATATGTAGCTCTCAACCCAATTCCCCTTCTTCGCTCCACCAATTGCTACATATCAACGAAGAGAAAAACTTGAGCTTTCTAAATTTGACGATAACGAAAAATACAGTGTTGCATGGTTCAATAGAGCAGAAAATTATTTCGAGATTTATGGTATTGACAATGATGATGAAAGAATAAGGCATGCACCCATGCAAATGGAAGGCGAAACACATAATTGGTATATGTGGTGGAAGAAAATGACACATGCTATCAGTTGGAGGAAATTCATAAATGCTTTCTTTAATAGGTTCCAAGGTGTGAAAGAAGAAGAGTTCTTCACGACACTCACCAGGCTACAACAAAGATGAGATGTGGACGGATATACTAGAGAATGGGAAACTCTAGCTACACGAGTATCTGGTTTATCAGAAACACAACTTATTCAGTCATACATCACTGGACTTAAACCACATCTCCAGGATGAGCTTAAGCGTTATGACATCACCTCTATAGAAGAAGCAAAACAAAAAGCAAAAAACCGCAGAAAAAAAGATGAAAAAAATACAAATGGCAAAAGTTGAAATAGTATTTTCAAAACAAAAGTTTCCCCAAACTTGTAACGTGGAGAATACAAAGTATGTGCCACCACAACTACGTGAAGGAGGAAAAACTAATTTGGAAGTGCAAAGAATGAAAGAGGGTAAGTGCAAACGTTGTGGCGAAAAATGGGATTCTAGACATAAATGTTTTAACAGAAAAGAGACCAAAAACCTGTATACATGTGAAACAACTAATGATTCAAATAACGAAGAATCAAACATAGAAGAAGTCGAAGATTGTCCACAATTTTCCCTAGAATCAGACAGCGAAAATATTCCACAAGTATCATTATCAACTATGACAGGGATATCCTAGCCCCAGACCTTGAAGTTAAAAGGTCATATCAAAAAGAACAATGTAATGGTTCTAATAGATACAGGGAGTAGTCACAAGTTTTTTGACACCAACATGGTAAAAAAGCTTAACATCTTCACATATCCAATGCCTAATATGAAGGTAATGGTAGCATATGTAGAGAAAATCGAAAAAGTAGGGAAATGCCATAAAGTAAAATTGCAAATTCATGAATACAATCTAGAATCTCCGTTCTACAATGTACACCTAGAAGGAGTGGATGTGGTCCTAGGTCTCTGATGGCTATAAACCCTAGGCATTTACTCTGCCAACCATCAAAAACAATTTATAAAGTTTAGATGGGAGGGGTAGAAAATAAGTTATATGGTTTTCAACCACCTCAAAATCAAATTGTATCATCCTACCAGATGATGAAGTTGATCCGAAAAGGAGCACCAACATATATAGTGTAGTGTCATCAGATGCAAATGTTGGCTTCGAAATTAGTTAGCAAAGAAGCACCTGAAGTTTAGGAACTGATTCAAAAATGCAAAAAATTGTTCCAAGATCTTCCAATGAAGATGCCTCCTGAAAGAGAAATCGAGCACATAATCGAAGTGAAATCAAGGTCAAACCCTATCAACATCAAGCCGTATAGGTATCCACATCATCAAAAAAATGAAATTGAAAGATTAGTCCAGGATCTTTTAAAGTGTGGTATCATCACAAAAATAGAAGCCATTATGCTGCTCTGGTGGTTCCAGTCCGAAAGAAGGATGGATCATTTAGACTATGCATAGATTATTGAGGGTTGAACAAGATAATGATTAAGAACAAGTTCTGATTCCCTTCATAGACGAAATGCTAGATGAACTTCATGGAGGGCGATATTTTTCATAATTGGACTTGAGATCTGGATACTAGCAAATTAGAATAAGGCTAGAGGACATAGTGAATACCGCCTTTTGAGCACATGATGGTCATTATGAATTTAAGGTAATGCCCTTCAGATTAATTTATTGCTCCAACAACATTCCAAGCTACCATGAATGAGGTATTTCGTCCATATCTAAGGAAGTTTGTGTTAGTGTTCTTTGATGATATTCTAATCTATAGTAAAACATGGAAGGAACATCTACAACATCTGGAACAAGTTCTCACTATATTAGAAGAACATCAGTTTTATGCAAGATGTCCAAATGCACCTTTGGGAAGGAAGAAGTAGAGTACCTCAGACACATAATATCCAAGGAAGGAGTAAAAGTAGATCCTAATAAGATCAAGGCTATAAAAGAATGGCCCAAACCTACTAACATCACCAAATTGAGAGGATTCTTAGGGTTGACTAGATACTATCAAAGGTTTATTCGAAACTATGCTCATGTAACCACACCCTTAACAAACCTTCTAAAGAAGAACTCATTTTAATGGGATGATAAGGCAAAAAAGTGTTTTGAAGATTGAAAGTAAATCATGTAAAATGCACCTGTATTAGCAACTCCAGACTTTTCAAAGCCCTTTGTAATTGAATGTGATGCTTTAGGTTTTGGAATAGGAGCAGTATTGATGCAGGATGACCATCCAATAACATTTGAAAGCAGGAAGCTCAACAAGCGAGAATGTCTAAAGTCTACATACAACAAGGAAATGCTCGCCCTTATGCATGCATTAGCCAAGTGGATGCAATATCTTTTGGGAAGTAAGTTCTTAATATTAATACACCATAACAGTCTTCAACACCTCCTCTAACAGACAACACTCTCTACCAGTGTTGAAAACTATCCATATCGGCAAAATATCGAGAGGGTACTGAAAGCATCTTAACGGCAATATCGGCAAACATAAAAAATGAATAATATATTCATTTTTTTTCTTCTTCATATTTTTAAACATATAAAGCAATAACAACATGAAATAAACACATTGGCACATAAATATGAAGAAAGAACTGATATATATATATAGGATGTAAAATAAAAATGATACATCAAAGGCGATACCAAATCCTACCAATCCCTGGTAATTGTCCAATCAAGGACTCAAATGTGGAGAACCAATACAAAATAACATCACATATATAAAAGTATCTCATCATCATGAGTTATATGTAGCAAAACAAATAAAACTAGCAGCTAGCTATCTGAGATCAATGCCCTCTCCCCCTTTTACGGGAAAACATGATGGGTTGTTTGCCAAGCCTGCCCCTAGCAGTAGAAGGCCTTGACCTGCACCTAATGTCAAATAATGATTGCTGGGTATGGAGCTGTGCTCTCCTATATCTATAGCAGATGGTGCTGATGCTGATGCTCCCACAATCTCCTCCTCCTCCTCGTGCTGCTCCTCCCCCAAGTCCTCCTCCTCTTGCTGCCCTTGTTCTAATGGTTCCTCTAACCATGTAGGTGACTCCTCCAAGATGGGCACCTCAAACTCCACCCTCCACTGAGATAATACATCAATATTGTCTAAGGAAATGACATCTGGATCCATTGGTTTTTTTATTTGCTTCAATCGAAGTCGGAGATTGTAATGCACATATACTAAATCATTGAGGTGTGAGAACTCCAACATGTAAGAGTGTCAAAAAAACTAATGAGTCTTGACTCTTGACACTTGAGGGTCATAAATGAAAATTACAATAGATGTAATTGCTCAATTGAAGGCTGAAGCTCAGAGTTATACCTGTTACGCTTTTTTGAGTGTATTTTCTCAAATACACTCCAATTGTGCTCACACCCTGAAGAGCTACATGTTTGACTCGGGATTATTATGGCCAATTTCTGCAAATTTGGTGTCCTTGCACCATAGATTCGCCACCAAATATCTACAACAAATAAAGAAATAAAAAAGGTTAAAAAGTTAAAACATAATTAAACTTTCAAATAAAACATTATTGAATTTTAAAATCTAGAATTCTAAATAAGTAAATTCTAAATTGAAAATTCTAATGAGTCGTGACTTGTCACTTACGTGGCATGAAGAGGGTCGTTTCCCTAATAGCATCATCAAAGCCATATAGGCCAACACAATCCTAATAAAACTATATCTCACGATTGATTTTGCTACGAAGCTCAGGATCAGGTACCATCTTATGAATACAAGAATGGAGCCCTTCCATCACCTCGCCATCAAAATCAAAGTTGCATTTGTATGAAAATGTGGGCTTGAGGAAGAGTGTCGCTGCATGAATGGGTCGATGAAGCATCCATGTCCACCGACTATCAATCACATCTTATAACATCATCTGTCTATTAAGCCCAACAAAATCCTTGTCTGCATAATAAGGACGAATGGCCTCCTTGGCCCTATCCATGGTCTCATACAAATAAGCCATTGCAGGCTTGTCCCCATCTACCAATCTCAAAACCTTTACTATAGGTTCATTAATTGAGCACACTTCTTCTACTCCCTACCAAAATGTGTCAATGTACACCATTTTTGCAATGGCTATCCCATCTGCTGTATCTACAATCACCCTACTCATCAGAAACAAACATTTGCTTCAACTCAAACTAGCATCGAAGCAAAGATTGAAGAGTAATAAAGTTGGTGGAAAAACGTGTGATTGCAGGACGCCACAACTCCTTATTTCTAGTGTATCTCCTCATGAGGTTAAGAACAAAAGCATGGTTATATATAAACTTGGGGACGCTCCTAGCCATATCAATCACCTCCTTAATGAAGGAGAGTTTCCCCATATCCTCAAGCAGCAAATCGATACAATGTGTTGCACATGGAGTCCAAAATAATGTGCGGTGCCTCTCCATAATCATCCTGTCGATAGACACATAATTAGTTACATTATCTGTTATGACTTGCACCACATTCTACACACCAATCTCCTGGATGAACCCATCTAACAACTCACATATCAATGTTGCATCTTTTATATGTGCTAATGCATCCACTGATTTAATAAACATGGTACCTCTAGGACAATGTACCAAGAAATTTAGAAGGGTCCTACCCTTCCTATCTGTCCAACCATCAGACATCACTGTGCATCTAGACACCTACCATGTCTGTTTCAACTCCGCAAATCTAGAGTTGATGTCTTGCTTCTCTGCTTGAAGGATTGGCCCCTGCAACTCCTCATATGTAGCACTTTTGTACCCTGGGCCTACAATAGCAATAACATTACACATTGGCTGCCAAAATGGACTGGTTTTGGTGACACTAAGAGGTAAGTCATTCCAGAAAAGACACCTCACCATAACTCTATCTACTTCTTGCTTCCTTTTTTTAACAACTGATTTTGTGGAAGGTTGTGCTCCATGTCCGGTTTGTGGAACAAAAAAAGGTGACCTCCCACTCCTAGTAGCATTAACACTAGCAGGTGACGCTATGGAGCCCCTCTCACTACACTCAGCCTCAAAATCGGAAGAAGATATCCCAAAAGATTTACCTGCACATTCAACCTTGTTTCTTTCTGTCTTTTTCCTGAACTGCTTGAAGAGCTTTTTGTATAAGCTCCACACTAGATTCCGAACAAAGCCCAACTTCATGTCCAGGGAGTGTAGCTAGATGGTATTTCAATTGCGTAACCCCTCCTATCATCTTGTCCCCACACAATTTGCATGTTAGATATGCCCGATTTGTCCCACTATTAGGTTATCCATACTCCCAAAATGGGTCCAAGGGATTTGACATATTTGTAGTGGATTAATTCAAACCTAGGGCCACCAAAAAAACAAAAAAATTGGCATTAAACCCCCATACACAAAAAATAACAGCCACCTCATTTTAAAGAATAATTTTTTTACAACATTACTTGCAATGAAAAATGGCAATAAGAGGATGCATAAGAAAGTTAAAAAATAAAAATGAAGCTATGGCAATAAGAGGATGCATAAGAAAGTTAAAAAATAAAAATGAAGCTTGCTGTCCAAATATGGAGAAAACACTTTTATTGGCTCATGGGCATGAAAAGCATAACAAATGGAAAATAACAAAGAAGCAAAATGTTGGTAGGAAAAGAGGCATGCAAGCATAACCCTAAATCTATGAAGAAAATCTTTAACATAGGGGTTTTAAAGAACATACCTGTTAATGGAAGAAATGAAATTTGTCTCACTATTCTTGAATCTTTGATCCACAATTTTTTTTGGTTGGAGATAATAATGGTTGTTTGACCCTCAATCCCTCTAGAAAACCACCACAAAGCTCTTCGCCTTCCTTCTGCAAGACCAACAAAGTAAAATGACAAAAAAAACCCACAAAAAATAGTTTTGTAGCTCGGCCCCCACGTCCCCGACGATTTTTTCCATCGTCACGCGATATTTTGGTGAGATATCGATGATATTTTGAAAATATCGCGACATTTACAAGGCGATATATCGTTTTGCTGAAAAATATTGCGATATTTTGAAATATCGCCGATATATCAGTGATATTATCAATATTGCTTTCTACAAAACAACAAAAAGGGATTGAAAAAGTTGTCGCTTGGATTGTACACCCAATGCAACAACGCTCAGGACAGGGGTTGTCACTTTGATCCTTGCCCTCTCAATTTAAGCTATCTCCTAAATGCAAGCTAAGGGGGGTAGTCCTTATGGATGGAAAGATGAGAAACCCGTTGGAAACCAACAAGTTCAGGAGATACAACTGAATGTCCTAGCAACTTGATTTAGAATTATGTGACAAGTAAGATTATTAAGCACAACCAGATTAGATTCCTTGATATTATGAATGACAGACTAGTGCCTTAGAATTAATTACTTGCACAACAAAAATTAAAATGTCAAGTTATTGAATGAACAATTGCTGCAAGATGCAAAATCTATCCTAGATGAAGTGCATGACCTAATCTATTGTGAAATGCAAGATCTTGGTTGATTTTAGTTAAATGCCTAATCTAGGTGAATCCTTCCTCTAAATTATTTTTAATCTAGTCTCGAATGCAATTTGTAGAGAGAAGTCCAAGGGAAGGAGGCTAAGGCCTCATTAATTATACCTCCCTTGAGTTCTAACCACCCAAATGCCTACGTACCTACAAGGTATTGCCTGCAAGAGAACTGCAAGGTCACTTGTAGGCTGTGTTCACTGCAAATGAAGGTCGAAACTTCTCAAATTGGGTGAATAAGCTGGTCCTATCTCTCTTATAAGCAACCTTATGCTTGGAGGTAAATTTTAAACATGCAATTCTAACCTAGAATGATGATAGGTTGCTTCAATGAGATCACAAATATATTAAATGCTCCAGTATGACAATATCAAACCACTTGCAATCAAGATATTTCAAATTTCGCTTATCACAAAATGACAATATTTTAATGAGACATGATTAGTAATATACTCATTGATCCAAGGTGCTGATTAGGATTTCTCTTATTTACAATGTAACAATTAAGAACAAGATAAACTTAGAGCGCCATAATGAAAGCAATATCTTCTTGTCACTTATAATATGAGCCAATTAGAAACGATAGAGATTTGCAATGTTTCTTTAAGCACAATTGCAACAAGCTCCAATAGAGATAAGTACAAAGAGAGATGAGATTGCTAATAGTGATAAATATTGCAAGAAGAAACTAGCAAATGCAACTAACATGTGATGCTATGCAAATATGCAAGAGCTAGCTTATCCTCAAATAGAAAGAGAACCTATTGCAATTATTTAACCAATATTCTTATCCTTCAATGATCATTAAGAAGATGCACTGGACTTCAAAAGTTCAACAAGCGCATGGCCAATCACATCAGCCCACTGCCACTATGAAAACAGTCCCAAAATCACTTGCAAATTAGTCAATGCAATAATGATTTAGTCCTTAGTTAATGTGTGATGACCTTTTAAGTCTACTAAGCTTATTTAGGACATGATTTAGGCCTAGATCTTAGATGATTATGCTACTGTCATAAATCATTATACTGCTGTAGTAATGAGATCAGCAGGACTAGTCACCAAGGTTGTAATGAAAGAAAAAGCCAAAAAAAAACACTTCCAATGACTGTTATGATTAGTATGTGCTATTCTTAGGTATGTTTAAGCTCTTTTAGGACTAGATCTTAGAGATCACACCATTGTTATGATTGACCTCAGATCTGATTATTTATGACAGTCAATAAAAGAGTAAGGATAGGGAGAGAGCAAACCCTTGAGGCCTTGTGGCTTAGTCTCAATGCCGAGTTAAGATACCAAAGAAGTGAATAGCCTTCAAGGATGCAACGAGACTTTTCCAAACACCTGCAATCAAAAAATATTTGCCCTAAAACCAACTTCAACAATGGATTAAGCCTCCAAATGCTAGCAGCTAGGGTTGATAAGCCCTTTAGGGGTTGTGGCTAGGGCTGGCAGCCCTAAAAACCCTTGTGGCTGAGTGAAAAAAGGCCTTCTAGGCCTGCAGATAGGCCTAAAGGCTAGTTTGAGCCCACAAAACTTCTTCCGAATGGATTGTAGCCCTGCAAAACCAATAATTAGTTAAGAAAACTGAAACCCTTATAGATCGATGGACCACCTCAAAAACCTTGCAAAAATGATGTTAGGTCTGCAAAACAAATTATTAGCTAGCACAACCAATTTTAATGATATTATTAGGCCCTTCTAGGCCTATAGCTAGGCCTAGTAGGCCAAGATAAGGCTGTGACTAGGGTTGGAGCCTTACAAACCCCTGCGACTAAGCTGGAAATAATGTTTTAAAACTCTGACTCCAACTCGGACTCGGCCGAGGGTCGACTCTGACTCCGACTCCGACTCGGTATCGACTCGGCCGGCTCGATTTCAATGACTCGGTCGTTGTAAAAAATACATTAAATATTTATTTTTTATAGAAACACATAATTTTAAAGATTTTCATTCATGTTTCCAGACACACAACATTAGAATATAGATAGAAGACAACATATGATCAAAGTAGGCTCATGAATATATCCATTATATCAAAATGGCACCCAGTGCACTGTCCAATACATACACGATGATGATATAGAGATCAAAACAAAAACACATAACCAAGGAGGCTATAAATGGCCTCTACAACAAAAGTTTGTGACCAGTACTACTGGCTACTGCTAGAGTTGCCAACATCATCTGGCTCAGTGTTACTTGGGAGCGGGAGTGAAAGTGGGGAGCGAGAGCGAAAACGGGAGCGGGAGCGACATTTTCAGAAGCTCCTGATTTGGGAGCGAATCCCAAAGGAGTTCGACAACCAATGTCACTAACATCAAGGTACATAGAGGGATTGGTGCTCTTGATTAAATACAAGTTCCATACCTTAATACATGACAAAATTCAATGGAAACATTGCAATCCTCCAATCTTGAAATCCTGAAAAATTGATAAGTTTGCTGGATTTTGAATGAAATCTAAAATTCTACTTTCTCCATATGAAATAATGAGGCCGGAACCACTCTCAAACATCTCGAGTCATTTCATGGTAATGTTAAAAATTTAAGTAAAAGGATGAAAATGAAGATTAAGGAGAATGTCACTTTTAAGAATTTAACATTACCATGAAATTTGAATAGCATATCAATACTAGGAGAGGGGAATGGACCCCAAATAGAATTTAACTAATTTAGAAAACACCGTGGAGTCCAAACCAGTCAGCAAACACTTCAAAATTTCATTAAAAAAATGACAAATCGCTGTTTTGATGGGGTTACGGCTGCAGGTTATGACTCGGCCGAGTCAATATGGAAACGGTCGAGTTGGCCGAGGCAGCCATGACTCGGCCTCCCGAACCGTTTCCTCCACCGAGTCACAATTCTGGGCATTGAAATGGATCAACTCGGCCGTTTCCGTTTCGAATCGGCCGAATTTTAAAACTATGGCTGGAAAAGGCTACTTAGGGTTGCGGCTAGGCCTAAAAGGCCTCCAACCCTTGCGACTAGTCTCAATAAGCCACAAAATGTTAAATTGATGCCCAAACGATGACTATAACCCTACAACGAAACTTCCGATGAGAAAAGAACTTGTGAAAACCCCCGTTTTTGAAGTAAATAAGCCCTTTATGGCTAGAAACTCCCACAAAGAGGCTAGGAATTGAGATTTGATGACTTGGGTCTTGTAGTTTAGGGACTCTAGACCCTAGATCAACCTTCCTCGGCTGAACGCTCTCTTCCTTTGGGCAAAGGCTTAACACTGCCCAAACCGTAGCGGTCTAGGCTAGGTGAGGGCTAGGATCATCTGACTTTGAATTTCTCCTTGAAATTTTGATCCTTGACACCTGCAAGTTATATAAAAAGAGCCATCCACAAGATCTAGAAAGAATTTGGAAATAAATCCCAAATACTTATTTACAAAATGAAAAAAATAAAATACAAGGGTTAGAAAATTTATTTACAAATTATACACAATATCTATAAGAAAATTTAAGCTCTAAATAACAAATAAATCATTTATAGCCCAAGTAGAAATTTGAAAATAAGTGATGGAATAATTTTATTTTAATATGCTGGCCAAACCCTACAAAAAAAAATCGTTAAATCAAGCCGAGAAGCTAAACAAGGTTAAGATCTCCTCAAAGTCTATGTACTTGGGGTTTGCCCATGCGCTGAATCACCTGAAGATCTTTGCACACTTCGGAAAATAAATTGTTAGTTTCAAAAGAGGTTTAGATACACAGTTCAAACCCTCAAGATCTAGATATACTTGCTAGATCAAGTGAGCTTAAAATGTTTTTCTAGAACCCAACACCTAAAGCAAGATACTTATGCTAATAGATGATCCAACCACTGACTATTGAAACAACAATATTCAATAATAAACCATTAGAGCATTAAAACCATTCAACACATTACCATAAATCATTGAGAGAGAGAGACATTGAATTGAAACCCCAAAAACTTATGCTTTATTCTCAAAAGAAATTCAGCAGAGCTTAGCTCAGTACATCACAGGATGAAGTTACAATGAGGAGCTAAAAAGCTTTCTTATATAGAAAATGAGAGGGATTATCCCTTGCAAATCGAAAATAACGGCTAGTACCTCGATAGATGGCTTGACCCTTGTAAAGAAATTTCAAACCCTTGATAAACTGGCATAAATCTCCACTAGAATTCGATTTTCCTTGTTTACTGTGCTAGAGGGATCAAACTTTGACTTCTAGATGGAGAATCTTCAAAAATAGATTTATCGTTAATTGTGCAAAATATTTAACTGTCTGGGCCAAAAATTTCGCTTTGCTAGAGAAATTAGTCTTTTGGGTCCAACAAATTTCTGGACTGTGCCCTTCTGCCTTGGAAATGAGGCTTTTTATTTTGAATTGAATTTTTTCCTTTGAAATATAGCCTCAATAATTTTTTGATAATTTTTCCACTTGGAGGATAATTAATTTTTCCCTTCATTTTTTTTTGACAATTTCTACTACTTTTATTGTTATTTTTGCCAAAAATTTAATTAATAGACTCAAGAGGGTGTAAAAAAAATGTTTACAATTAATTTTCCACCCTCTAAGTGGGTGTAAAAAAATATTTTGGTTTGGTGTTCTAATTATGAGGAACAATTCACCAAAAATGTTTCTAAACACACTTATACGTCAAGATATTATAATAATCACCCCTTAGAAGGGGAATTTACACATAGACACAACCTTCTAAGATTCAACCAAATTCTGTAACACAAGACACATGATCTAGTATGATAAAAATACATAGACTCGATAACACTAGGACTCACCTAAGACCTTATCAGTGAATTCCACCCTAGCTTTGGGGTATATTTGGGAGAAAAACTCTTCCAATTATTCATGTTTACAAACACAAATAATTGGGGAGGTCAAAAAACTCTCTAGAGTGAACCCCTTTGACAAGAATCATAGACTTGCCTAGGTGTTGTTGCATGGCTAAATACTCATACTAGAATCATTTTTACAATAATTTGTAGAATTTAGGATTACAATGATGATGTTGACTCAACAAATTTTAGCCAATGCTTTATACTCTACTCCTTCGAACTGTTGACGTGTACATGGTCATGATCGCCTTCAACATGGATATATTACATAAGAAAGGGAAAGACAGCGTAGTAGTAGATGCTCTGTGAAGGAAATGTGAAGAGTCATCATTACTTGCAATTTCGGTTGTAGTTCTAGATTGGCTTAATGAAATTCGAAGTGAATATTCAAAAGATCCAGAAACATGTGCTATAATCAATAATCCTCCTCAAAATTCAACATTCGAATAGAAAAAACGATATTTTGTGGTATAAAGGAAGAATTTACCTAAGCCCAAATTCCAAATTTAAGTCCAAAGTTCTCAAGAAGTCCCATGATTCGTTGTTAGTAGGACATGTAGGTTTTTTTAAAACCTACTATAATGCATACCAATCATTTTTCTAGGAAAGGAATGAGTAATGATATTCAAAAATATGTAGCAGAGTGTGATCAATGCTAGAGAAATAAAAATGAGAACATTATGACCCCTAAACTACTTCATCCCATAAAAATTCCAAACCAAAAGTGGGAAAAAACAGCAATGGACTTTATCGAAGTGTTACCCGTGTCAAATGGAAAAGACAAAATTCTTGTAGTAGTCGATAGACTCACCAAGTATGCACACTTCATAGGAATGAAGAAATTAGACTCAACAAAACAAATTGTTGAGATATTTTGCAAGAATGTCTACAAACTACATATGTTTCCCAAAGTCATTTTTAGCGATAAAGACGTCAAATTTAAATGGAATTTCTTCAAGGAATTTTTCGAACATATAGGAACATATCTCAACATGAGTTCAACATACCATCCTTAAACAAATAGTCAAACAAAAGTTGTCAATAAATGTTTAGAAGCTTACCTTCGTTGTTATGCAACAAACAAACAAAATAAGTGGGCTCAATGGTTACACCTCGCTGAATGGTGGTACAATTCCACTTATCACACTTCAGTGAAAATGACCCCATTTCAAGCTCTGTATGGTTATGAGCCTCCTAAATGGAAGGATTTTGCCATTATCGAGACAAAACTTCCAGCAGTTAAAGATCAATTAGAAGAAACCCAAAAAGTCTTCCAAGCACTAAAGGAAAATCTAAATATTGCAAGAAATCGTATGAAGCAGCGGACTGACCAAAACAGAACAGAGAGAATTTGAGGTTGGAGAATGGGTATTTGTTAAACTTTAGCCCTACAAGCAATTGTCCTTAAAACAGAAAGGAAAAAACAAATTGGCACCAAAGTTCTATGTGTTGAAGAAAGTGTAACTAGGTTCGATCTTCATAACAACTTGTAATTATGATTTTATGTAAAGAAGAAACAAATATATTTATTGTATTCCTTGCATCATGGGTTTCATGAGCAAGAAGTGTTTTTCATAAAGACTTCTTCTTGATGTCTTTAGGGATTTGTCATCTTGTAAAAAATGTATAATTCAGAGTCTATTAAGTGTTGTTACACTTGTAAGAGTCTCCAAAATAGACAAGCACAGTCATCCTCACAACATCAATATATATATGCTCAAACTTCATTTCAGCTTCAATAAATGGAGACACAACCTTTGGAGAATGTATATATATATATATGACATGTTGGCTCAACAAAAATGACACGTCAGTTCATAAGGACAGGTCGGCTTAAATGTATGACCCAACAACTATAAATAGGAGCCTGTACCTTCGCATTTACACAACAGATATACTCGACATATCTCTGAAATTTCGGATGGGTACAAGACAGAAAAATGCAGATTATACACAAAAATGTTCTCGACATATTCTCTGAGTTTCTCGGTGATCTAGGCAACAAGAAGATCGGTTATTACAGTGACCACAGTGCAGATTAGTTTGGGTG
This sequence comes from Pinus tabuliformis, assembly GCA_031772625.1. Classification (NCBI taxonomy): domain Eukaryota; kingdom Viridiplantae; phylum Streptophyta; class Pinopsida; order Pinales; family Pinaceae; genus Pinus; species Pinus tabuliformis. The sequence goes on along the minus strand of CM062816.1, from coordinate 1,720,660,087 downwards.
ATATTACAATAATATTCTCCTCGCTGTCTCAGGCTTATACTCACTAGAATGTGGATGGACAGTGGGGCTCAGTAATGCTCGATGATAGCAAGTGCTATAGTAATATGATTAGTGATGCAAAATGTTACATGATGAAGGAATGATGAGGCCAAAGTTCAAGGATAGATCACAACGTTGGAATGCTGCAATGATCATGTTTTGGTGCCATGAAGAAATCAAAGAATCAAGAGAAGAAGGATGACTGTGTCTTGGTCTAGGAATGGAAATATAGGTCAAGGGTCTTGGTTCTGGTCTTCGTCAATTGGAATCTCTATAAGAAGAATTTGTGCGGGTTTTCCTCTCAAAGTGTGAGAGGTTTTGGCCCTGGCAGAAAGCCAATATCTTGTGTTCTTGTCTCTTTTGTTTTGGTAACTATTTGATGAATTGAAAAGACACACTCTAATAATAACAAGTGAAGAATTGTGCTAATAAGAAAAGTTGAAAACACCTCATAAATAGTTATCATGACTAGAAGAATCTCAGTTGCCCTAGATTCTTCAACACTATGGATCGTATCACATTAACAAAAAGATTAGCCAAGTAGCATACAACTTAAACCTTCCTAATAAAAGTCGTGTTCACAATGTCTTCCATGTATCTTGCCTTAGAAAAGCACTTGGCTAACATCAAGCAACACAGACAGCACTTCTGACATTAGATGACGAAGGGAAGATAATTTTAGAACTAGAAGGAATCATCACCACCAAGGAAAAGAAGTTGTGATCATGAGTAATCAAAGAATACTTGATTAAGTGGAAGGTCCTACCAGAAGAAGAATTCTCTTGGGAGACCAAAGCTTTCCATTAACAACACCCTAACATTCTTTCAAGAGGAAGGCAATGTTATCTATAAAATTAATTTAATTTAATGTTTAAATTAAGGGGCACGATCAAAAGATCATGCCCCCTCATGTAAAGGCACCTAGGTTGTATTTAAGCCAAGGTCTCCTTCCTTTGTAATTCATCATATTGTTTTCTAATAAAATATATAAATATATTAGTTGGTAATTTGCATAACTAAATTGTTTGTGCTCTATATTATTATTTGTTACTCTTGCTATTAAGCACTGGGATGTCTTTGGTAAGGTTATCTGCATAAGAATATTACTTGTTGTGCTTAGTATAACATCTTTGCTAACCTTGGACAGATAAATAAACTTCTATTGGTGTCCAACACTAGTTTGGCTTCTGGCAATGTAGATTTAATTTGTACCAAACATGTATATGTTCAAATAACTTGCTTGAACTAGTGGATTTTACATGCAATTTAGCTAGGATAGATTCTGAATTCACCATTGGATCTTAACTCATTTGTTCAAAACTGCATGCATTTTGGTCAGTGTTGTCGCAAAATCTAGTAGGTCCGGTGAAAGGCCTCACTGGGCGAGGGGCCAAACCTTATGGCAACAACGAGGAAGGGTTTCCACTTTCACCTCAACAACCTTCCTCTTGCTATTTAGTGTGGTTTCAACCACAAGGGAGGCTTTCCGATGGCACCTATAAGGTATTCTAACGCTAAGGTTCAAGGTGACTTATTCTGGATAGAGGGCTTGGTAGGGTCAAAGATGACCAAAGTATCCAAACCTAGGGTTGAAGCTCTCTAAGGTTATCCCAATGACAAGGCTACTATAAGTTAGGGTTTGAATGATGTTCAATATTAGGGCGTGCAATCACATATAACAACCTTAGAAAATCCCTACCAATGATCTTCAATAAGGGAACACGGGTTTTAACAAGAGACTAGGGATGCTTCAAGAAAATAGGTTTTAGGGTTGTTACATGTGTATAAACAATAATAAATGAAGGAGACGTATCCCTTCTAGGGCATGCAAGTCAACCTAAAATGCTAGATTTTTCTTTTATATAGTTTAGGTAAATTGGCCTACCATTTAGAGCTACTTTCATGCAATAAAATGCCTCTTTACACACTACCCTAGTAGCTGCCCTAACTGTCTAGTAGAGATAAAATTTAAGGCTATTTGGTTTTGAGATTGTAACCCACCAAAAGTGGGTACCCCTGGGAGAATTTTTCTCTTAATCATCTTCTTCCAGTAGACAACCAAGTGCTCTTGATAGCCACCTTGTAGCCAATGTGATGTCCCATTTCATCTTCGCCGCCTACATCAACCATATGTTTCATCGCCCATTTATCAAGAACACATGTTAGAAGGTGGGCAATCTGATCCAAAAGGTATGTTATTCATTGTGCAGTCAGGTGCTTATGCTTGTTTTTCATTTGGACATTTGGCATGGATTATTGGGTGACTTGGAAGAAGGAAGGGTTTTGACTGTGGTGTTGTTGCCTTGCCTTAAATGGGGGGTTAATCTTTAATCCTAGTCTAGTGGGGCCTCCCCTATTGGCCCACGTCTTTAGGAAGGGCATTACTTGTAGAACCTCAATTGAGATAGCATGGTCCTATTTTCCCATTCCATACTTATCACTTCCCTCCGTACATTATGAGCCCTATACTCCAATTCCCATCTCTGGGTCCACTGGGTTCTAGCGTGCCCCCTCCATTTGTCCGCATATCTGGGTTGGGCCTGCAAATCTTGCCTCGAGAGGTTGATACAACTAAAAGAAAAGTAAAAGGAATATCATGGCCACAAGCAAGAAACAAAATAAAAAGAAAATTATAAAATGCGAAAGATGGCTAAGACATTAACATTAGCACATGGGCAAAAACCAAGCATGAGTTCTACCTCTTATTGTTATGGCCATCACTTAGTTCCTAGGGCCATGTTGCCCTTTGACATCATTGAAAAGGAACCCTTGCATGTCCCAACCCCTGGTGGGCAATGAATTGCCCCACCCTTAAGGGGGTAAAAGGCAATAAGAGGGGTTGTAAAACAAAGGTTGGGGTAACTCATGCATCCACGATTACTCCCTCCTCACATATGTATGCCCAGAACGTGGAATTCCTCATCATAGCTACCCCTTTGACCATGGCATATGGCCTTGAGACCCCTTGTCCCTTTCGTTCCATCACTATTCACATGGCACCTATTGATTGAGGGATGTACTAGGGACTAGTCTTTCCCCTTAGGACCTAGGAACACTTAATAGGATTGCCCATTAGCCACTCCTACCTAGGGAGGTAACACTATTATGTGATCAAAGCCCCAAATTTGGAAGGTGAAGCTTCGTATGAAGTGTCAATTTTCCCTTGACTAGCAAGCTTGGTCCACTTAGATGCATTAATGAATATTGTACCTAATGGTGAAGATGGAACACTAGACATTGTGTGTGATTGGAAGACGGTTTTCATCGTGGGTTGGCAACTTATTTGGGGCCCAAGTCTAGCAGAGGAGCATTATGACACCCTACAGGTGAAGCGTTAAGAGTCATGGGACTCCTATCACTTGCAGAGAATCATTCCATTCTATGGGCACCTACAACATCCCCAACAGTCTGCATTTTACCCCACATTATTCATGAGATGATGCACTTGGACAAACATGCCCCAACTAGCTTAGCAGTGTACACATGGTTTGGCAGATGATCCGAGGCCCAGATGAGGTTTGTCTCATCCTTTGAGACATGGGATCACTAACACTAGTGTTACTTGGGAGCAGGAGTGAAAGTGGGGAGCGGGAGCGAAAATGGGTGCGAGAGCGACATTTTCAAAAGCTCCCGGTTTGGGAGCGAAAGTGGGGAGCGGGAGCAAAAATGGGTGCGAGAGCGACATTTTCAAAAGCTCTCGGTTTGGGAGCGAATCCCAAAGCGTTTTTTTTATAATATATATATATATATATATATATATATATATATATATTTATATTTTTATATTTTAATACATATATGTCAACAAAAGCATGTAGAATTATGAATTAGATATAAAAAGCATAAAAAAACATAGATTGAACCATATAACAACAATCATCTAGAAGTTATAATCTTCATCAACCACGTCCCCAAGTTAGTAACATAGTAACATACAACATATTGAGTCTCGTGATTCATCAATCTTAAAGTTTCAAGCTTTCAAAATTCAATAAATAACATTTATTATGATTGATCACCAAAGTTGTACTTGTAAAGGTTTTGGGTCCATCAACTCCACTCATCTCATTAAAGGTTTTGGGTCCATCAAATTTCATTTGAATTCGTGCGAATATATTTTGCTCCATGATGTGATGTATGTGCCGGGATTGAAAAAGAATTTGGTATCAATATTCAGTTTGGAAGACAAAGTGATGAGGGTTGTCTTTGTCAAGGGAAAAGTTCTTACTTGGCCCGTTGGATCACCTATGAGAGATGCATTCACATTAGGATCAAGATATGAAGGACTCTACAGGGTTACTGGAAAACCACTTTAGCATTGTTCCATGATACTAATCATCTAAGCGAGCTATGACACCGAAGATTGGCCCATCTTCATTACGAAGCTCTTTTGAAATTGGAGAAATTGGTATCAAGGATTCCTATGGTTCAAGCCCATCATGATGGAGTATGTCCAGTTTATGCTAATGGAAAGAAGACAAGGGGACCATTCCCATCTAGCGAGAACAAGACAAATGACATCCTCCATCTCACCCATTCTGACATATGTGGTCTGATGCTCGTGCATTCTATTGGTGGCCATCTCTACTATATCACCTTCATTGATGACTTCTCAAGATTATTTGAAGCATAAGGATGAAGCTTTCGAAATGTTCAAGGAGTTCAAAGCTTTGATCGAAAATCAAATAGGGAAGAAAATCAAAATATCTAGGTCCAACAATGGTGGAGAGTACACATCAAAGGAGTTCATTGATTTTTGCAGGAAGGAAGGAATCAAGAAAGAAACAATTGTGCCCTATACTCCCGAACAAAATGGAGTGGCTGATAGAAAGAACAGGTCCATTATAGAAGTTGCCTGTGCCATGCTCCATAATCAAAAGTTGCTGAAATTCCTTTGGGGAGAAGCAACAAATGTCGCCGTATATGTTCAAAATAGGGTACCTCATATACTTTAATGTGCCGAAGGACAAAAGGAACAAGTTGGAAGCCTTGAGAAGAAAAGGTAGTTTGTTGGATATTGTGAAAATTCTAAAGTATTTAGAATATATATTTCTTGTCAACGAAAGGTTGAAATTAGCAAGGATGTTACATTTGATGAAGATGTTGCCCTTAGAAAAGCAAGGGACCTTCCTCCGCCTCCTCCTCCTGAGAAGGATGATGATATGGATATTTTAGATGGTCCTTTCGTGCTCGAATTTGAGACAAATATTGTTGATGATCCCATGGAGCCCATAGATCCCTTAGTTCCTCCTCCTTGTGATCCTCCCGCCAAGAAGAGGCCACTTTGGCTTCGAGACGCACTACAGGATGATGAGGGACGAGCTCCCATTCAAAGAGCCATGAGCACTATGATTCAAGCCGAACCTCCCACCTTTGAAGAAGTCGTGAAAGAACAAGTTTGGAAAGATGTTATGGTTGAAGAATATGAATTGATTATGAAGAATGATGTATGGGATGTTGTGTTGAGACCAAAGGGGATATTTGTGGTGACTTCAAAGAGGCTATTCAAGATCAAGCATGGAGTTGATGGTAGCATTGAGAAATACAAGGCAAGGTTCGTGGCTCGAGGATTCTCCCAGAAAGAGGGAGAAGATTATGATGATATATTTGCACTTGTGGCTCAATATACAACCATTCGTTCAATAGTTGTCCTTGCTGCAAGTCAAGGATGAACCCTCATCAGATGGACGTAAACACTGCATTCCTCCATGGCATATTACAAGAAGTGTATGTTGAGTAGCCACAGGGATTTGAAGTAGAGGATTGAAAGACACATATTTGCAGGTTGAAGAAGGCATTGTATGGTTTAAGGAAGACCCCAGAGCATGGTACACCCAAATAGACAATTATTTGGTGATGTCGATCCCAACCTCTACTTCAAGGTAGTCCAAGGTATGTCGTTAATTTTGGTTTTATATGTTGATGATCTATTCTTGACAAGGAGTGAGCCCCTGATGATTGAGTGTAAGAGGCAGCTAGCCTCTAAATTCGAGATGAAGGACCTTGGACTCATGCACTACTTTCTAGGCCTTGAGGTGTGGCAAAAGCCCAGTGAGATTTTCGTTTCACAAGGAAAATATGTTGTGAAGTTGTTGGAAAGATTTGGAATTTCAGAATGCAAGTCACTACCCACACCAATGGAAATGAACTTCAAAAAATTACGTGGAGAAGTTGCTAGACCCGATTTGGTGAATCCATCCGAATATAATCAGTTGATTGGGCTCTAATATTCTTAGTGAACACCTGTCCAGACATATGCTATGTAATGAATACATTGAGTCAATTCATGAATGAGCCTCTCCATGCACACAGGATCGCTGCCAAACACATTTTGAGATATTTGCATGGGACGATCACACTTGGTCTGAGATATTCTGTCGGAGATGATCGACTTCACGGATACACCAATGTTGACTGGGCAGGAAACATTGTCGACAGGAAGAGTACTCCTGGATGTTGTTTTAGCCTTGGATTTGCTATGATATCTTGGATGAGTAGGAAGCAGAAGTTCGTAGCATTGAGTACCGCCGAAGCAGAGTATATTGTTGCTTGTATGGCTAACTGCGAAGAAGTTTGGTTAAGGAAGCTCTTTGGAGAGCTATTTGAGTAGGTCCTAGATACTATAGTGATAATGATATATTGTGACAACAAGGGTGGGATCCGCCTGGCAGAGAATCTCATATTTCATGACAAGTAAAACACATAAATATTCAATATCACTTCATCCGAGACATGGTTCAGAGAGGAGCCGTTGGACTCCAACACATATTGACAAATGAGTAGATTGCAGATATTCTCGCTAAGGCTTTGCTGAAAGGGAAGTTCTTGGTCTTCAGAGTGCAGCTTGGACTGATGGATATGACCCCTCTTGATAAGGGGCATCGCTGATCAAGGACACTGAGCCAACTCTTCCCCCTTGTTTGAGCTCCCAGGGTGTGGAATTCAGATAGAGGGCTCTTGCGGTTGAGGGATCTGTGGACAATAGATTATCACCCTTAAATGTTACCCATAGGTTTGGAGATGTTGCTCCCCTATCTTGGTCTTTGTAGAGTATACCCCAGTTAGCGTCATACCCACAAGCTAGGCTTGTTGGGATTGTACCTCCCCGTCTGGCCAGCGGGTTGAGGAGGCATGGGGGCATGTGATCCTTACTTTTTGGTAAGTCGGGTGTCTCACCCAAGTTCGGATTATGAAGCAGGTGTTCTACCACGAGTCTTGAGGGTCATGATTGGGAAGATCGGTAGGCAATAGGATGGGTTGAGATGTGCTCCCCTATATCACCTATTGCTCGATATGGGTTAGAGATATTTAGCTCCCCCTTGAGATTTCGGGTTGAGATGTACTTGTCGATGTGGTTTCAAATTGAGATATGCTCTTCGACGGTGTAGAGGGTGGTAGTGTTAGCTCCCTGATGATTCTTCTTCTTTAAATTCAAGAATGTTTCAGCAAATAGAGTTGAGCAAAGATGGGACATGATATACATGACATGATGTAGGTGCAATTCTCCCTAGTTGAGAGGGAGTGTTAAAATATGCAACTATGGTCAAATTCCACTTTGGACAATTGATTTGATGGAGATGATGATTGCATTGAATTCCTCTTTTCGAGAGGACCAAAATCGACCTAAAGATCACTCAAATCGGACAAGGAAAAGTGTACTTATGAAGAAAAGCCCACATATGCACATTTGGGCAAGGTCGGCACTAATGCAAATTGGACACCCTTGGAAGCCTATAAATACAAGTTACCTCAAGCTCATTTGGACATCACCAAGCATCTTCTTTTTCTCTTCTTTATTGATTGGCTCACATAGGTCTGAGGTTGGGACAATAACAAAAGTTCGCAAAGGTCTGAAATTATAGGGTTTGAGGCTCACATCTGTTTTAGGGTTTTTGGATTACAATCGCAGGAACATCACTAAGAAAATTCGACCACAGTCGCTGGCTTGCAGGCATCAAGGGTGTGACTGGAAGCCTCTAATTGCTCGCACAACTCCTCATGCATGCGACTGGGATGTTTGACTCAGATTTTACCAAGGACTGAAGTTGACCGTAGATAGGAAAAGTTGTCTCTGATATATTTTGATGCTGGAAACTTATTTCTGAATGTTATTGGGTTGTTTTGCTGATGATATTGTATTGGGCTCATTGTACTCTCTGTTGAACATTTTATGACAATCTAATAGAAGAAGAATTTCAAAGGGTTTTCCCCCTTGTGGGTTTTTTCCCTGGCCTTTGACCAAACCTGTTGTCTCTTGTTGATTGTCTCCTTTGTCATCGCATTTATTGTTCTATCTTCAATTATTGTTGATAAATGGAAAGACTAACTGTAATTGGAAAAATTGCTAATTGAAGTATTGATTTGGGCTAAAGTAATTGATACAACATAGAACAATTTGAAAAATTAACAAGTTAGAGTCATATGATTAGGGCAATTGTCAGATGTATACTTCAAAGATCATAATCACCATATCACTTCTTTATTATATTATCCAAACATCAAGACATGGCATCCAGATTTATCACATTGTCCAATTCATTAAGCTTATCTAAACAAGGTCAACAAGAAGAGCTTGAATATCAATCTCATTGTTATACTTCTATCGTCATGGTTACCATGCTTGTTACAAACATTATCAATAGTGTCAAACTTCCATATATAAGAATCAATGAGCTAGCCTTCTTATGAAATCCATCATGTCTAAGATGTGAGATGCTTTGCCAAATATCAAGTATATCAACATATCAAACGTCAATGTTTCTAAGTGACTTCACTATGACTTAATAAAATGTAAGATACTTGTTCAATACCAAATGCATCATCTCATCATAAGTACCATGAATCAAACTTACTTTCATATGCATGCATGAGCCATTTGTGAAGGAGACATTCTCATAATACCTTAGGGCTTGCCTTGCCATCCAATGTTGCAGTTGAAACATTACATCATATATACCTTGTAGTATTCAAATACTTGTGCATCTTCTCATTTGACATTGGCAGCGGGAGCACTTTGTCAACTTCCTTGTCATGGGCAATTGTAGCTCTTCTTTTCTTGCACCAGCCATCTTTTCCTGCATCTCAAATGATCGTCAGGAAGGATCTACTTATCAAATCTTATCAAGAGGTTAGAAGTATCCAAATACTCATATATACATGCAGGAAGTAAAAGAAATAATCAAAACAATAAACTCAAAGAGGAATAGAATCATAAAAGGGTATCATAGAAAGGTACTTGTCTTTTAACGAGAAGAGATCAACTCCCTCTTGAACCATCCTTCAAGAACCATTACCATCCATTATCCATATGACAATGTTGCTTTCAATATTTCAACCAACTCCATTGACAACTAGGCTTGATAAAGACTATTCCATCCAGGGCTTCATCAAGTCTGTCATAAGTGCTTGAACATCTCCACGTTGATCATGCTAGGGTTTCTATATTGCATATCTCAAATATTTGCCATGAACTGGGGTTTCTTCCAAACCCTAACCTCATAATATCCATCAAACCCTAATAACTGAATTACCTAGGGTTTCCTTCAAACCCTAGAATTCTTTTTGTTGTCCTCCATCCTCTCTTGCATCCATCAAAGGTGTCTTCATAGGGGTGATATTCAATGACTTTTCTTCAGCCCATCTCTTATACCATTTTAATTTCTTTTAGGGCTTAATTGTTCTTTTCTTTAGATAATTACATTTCATCTTTTCCATATTGAATTCGCCCCGCAACATCATAACATTATTCAACAACATATGCAATTATATAGAAAGAACAATATCATCATCAATGCAGCGGAACGAAAGGGAACAATAGAAGAAAAGCATTCACACATAGAGACACCAGGATTGGTTAGAGACCAGGGAAAAACCCACTACTGGGAAAACCCTTTAAAATTCTTTTTCTATTAGATTGTCTTTAATGTTCAACAGAGAGTACAATGAGCCTAAATCTGCAAATAATAATTCAAGTCAAAGTTTGACTTATCCAAGAGAACAACCAACCAAAATCCAAAATATCAGCCAATAGTCAAATCTGGTCAAAGTCAAAGTATCAACAGTTTTGCACCTTTGCCTTGTTCTGTACCCAGTTTAGTACTTTCAGTTCTGCGCCCAGTTCGGTACTTTTGGTTCTGTGCCTAGTTCGGTGCTTATGGTTCTGCACCCAGTTCGATACTTTCGGTTTTGCACCCAGTTCGGTACTTATGGTTCTGCACCTAGTTCAGTATTTTCATCCAGTTTAGTACCTTCGCTAGAAACTTCAGATATATCAAGAAGAGAGAGAGAGAGAGAGAGAGAGAGAGAGAGAGGTGATGATATCCAAATGAGCTTGAGGTCACTTGTGTTTATAGCTTTCCAAGGGTGGCCAATTTGCTTTAGGGCGCCCTGATCAAATATGCACATGTAGGCTTTTAATTCAAAAATATATTTTCCCTTGTCCAAATTGAGCGCTTGAATAGTCAAAATTGGTCCTCTTGAAAAGAGGAATCTCGTTCCATGGTTGGAATTTGTCACTGAGCTGCCAAATTAACACCAAGGAGTGACAACAAAGCAAATGGTTTGTTACAACTTATACACTCAGACATTTGCGGTCCCATGTCCACTAGATCTTGAGGAGTGTATGAATATTTCGTTACCTTCATTGATGACCATTCCAAGAAAACCTGGATCTATTTTCTGAAGACCAAGGATGAGGTCTTCGATTGCTTCAAGGAGTTTAAGGCTCTAGTGGAGAATGCGACAGGGAAAAAGATCAGGGTACTTCCCTTAGATAATGGAGGTGAGTACATAGATAGTGAAGTCACAGGTTTTTGTGTGATGGAAGGCATCAGGAGGGAGTGGACAACTCCATACAATCCACAACCGAATGGGGTAGTGAAGTGGAAGAATAGATGTATAGTTGGGGTTGCAAAGGCGATGTTATATGACCAAGACTTGCCCAGGTTCTTGTGGGCAGAGGCATGTAACACAACTATGTATGTTTAGAACAATGCTCTTCACAGGGCGTTGGGAAAGATAACGCCAGAAGAAGTCTTCTAAAGGAAGAGGCTAGGAGTCACTCACTTCAGGATCTTTGGTAGCATAGCTTATTTCCATGTACCAAATGAGAAGCACACCAAATTAGGTCAGACTGTAGAGAGAGGATATTTCGTTGGATATAGTGAAACCTCTAAGGCATACAAGATCTATGTTCCTAGCAGTAGAAGGAATTGTGAGACGGGACGTGAAATTTATGGAGGAAAGAGCCTTCAAGAAGTGTCGCGAGATGCCAACCGGTGCTCAGGATGTGCTAAAAGAAGCTCTATTGGTGTAGCTGCAGGGGCAACTGGTGGGACCACCAGTAGGACAGTCACAGGGATCCAGTATAGTTACCAGTACCAACATATCCTCAGGTGTAGGAGATCCAATGAGTTCACAACAGAGGCTGGATGAGGAGCTGGTTGAGCCTCCCACCACTAGTGGCCAAACTAGTAGATAAGTTCGTCAGACATTAAGAGATGTAGAGGAGTTCATTGGAGCTCTGAGGACGAACAAGAGAGAATGCAGATAGCTAGACAAGTACCAAGCATTGGTGGCACAGAAATAAGAACTTGCCAGCTATTAGGATGTCGCACAACATCAGATGTGGGTAGATGCTATGGTAGAGGAGTTTAGTTCTATCTTGACAAACGATGTTTGGGAGGTGGTGCCAAGGCTCGTGGACATGTCAGTTGTGGTCTCTTGATGGATCTATAAGATCAAGTACAATGCAGACGACATCATGGAGAAGTACAAGGTTAGGTTCATGGCAAAGGGGTATGTGCAGAAAGAAGGGATAGATTATGAGGAGACCTTCGCCCTAGTTGCCAAATATACTTCTATCTGGTCAATTATTTCCTTAGCAACACAGATGGGATGGCAAATTCACCAGATGGATGTCAAGACAACATTCTTGAACGAGGTGATAGAGGAGGAGGTATATATCGAGCAGCCAGAGGGCTTTGAGACACATGTGTGATGACTAAAGAAAGCTTTATACCGGTTCAACGAGGCTCCCAGGGCATGGTATGGTTGGGTTGACAACTACTTGCAAAAGATGGGATTCATCAAGAGAGATGTGGTTCCCAAATTTTACTAGTTGATGGTAGAGGATGAGCCACTCCACTCATTCTAGTGTTGTATGTGGATGGCCTCTTCTTAACTAGGTCATTCAGGGCTCATAGAAGATTGCAAGAGGAACCTGGCAGCAGGGTTTGACGTGAAGGACTCGGGACTGATGCAGTACTTCGTAGGCTTGGAAGTGTAGCAAAAATACAAGGAGATCTTCCTTGATCAAGGGAGATATATGACAAAGATTTTGAAGAGGTTCTAAATGCAAGATAGACCCATGTCTACGCCCATGATTACCAACTGGAGGAAGATAGATGCATCAAAAGACAAGGATGTTGACCCAACCTTATATAGACAGTTTATCGGTTCTCTCATATATCTAGTCAACACCAGGCTAGATATTTGCTTCGCGGTCAACACTCTCAATTAGTTTATGGTGGAGCCGAAGGGAGTGAATTAGACAACAATGAGGCACATTCTGATGTATTTGGGTGGCACAATCAAGTATGGGTTGAGGTATATTCGAGGTGATGATGTCAGGCTATGTGGATTCACAGACTCAGATTGGGCAGACAATTCAGTGGACAGGAAAAGTACCTTCTAGTACTGCTTCAACATTGGATCAGGGATGGTTTCTTGGTGCAGCAGAAAGCAGAAGTCAATATCACAGAGCTTTGTAGAAGCAGAGAATATGGCAGCTAGCACAACCATGTTCGAAACTATATGGCTTCGGAAGTTGTTGGTGAGCTTGTTCAAGCAAAGGATGGAGGCAACTAGTGTTTATTGTGATAATTAGAGGTGCATCAAACTCTTTGAAAATCCAGTGTTCCATTATAGGTCGAAACAAATAGATATTCGATGTCATTTCATCAGAGATTGTGTGCACCGTGGAGTAGTCCAGCTACAATATGTTCCCACAGAAGAGTAGGTTGCAAATATACTCACGAAAGCTATAGGGAGAGCTAACTTTGTCTATTTCGAAGAGCAGATGGGTATAGTGGAGAACTCGTTTCAATAACAGGGACAAAGTATTTGGATTTCAGTTGCAGCGGCAGTAACAACATGAGATCAATTGCAGTGTAGTGGTAGAGTTGGCAGCAGTACAGGGTGTACACTGTAGTGTCAACAACAACACAGATGCAGTATTATCAGAGTTGCGCAGTAGTTGGTGGACAATGGTAGTTTATCACAATTGTCAGGCATCAACAATGTGTATGGAGGATGTTATGAGACAGTTGGAGAACACCTTCCTCACTAAGAGGGATTGTTAGTTTTTGTAGCATCGAATGGTGTTCTAGTCTCAACTTTGGTCTAAGAAACACTAGTACTCCATAACCCGGAAACCTTTTCTGTAAAATCCACCTAGAAGCAGCTCAATTAAGTTAATTAATTAATGATTAAATTTTTCCTAAGTCTAACTTGGGGAAAATGATTAATCAACAACAATTAATAGAGAAAGGTGAGATTTATCTAGAAACTCACACGGATAAACTCAGAAATGATCTCAGTCATCGATAAGGACTTAATGTGGCCGTAGGTGACCCAATTGGAGATTATAAGAGGTCATCGGTGGGGTTGAGGAGAAATACACTTGAGGACGAGTTACTTGGCAGAGATCAAGTTTCCCAGTTGCAGTGATTCAACAGAGAGAAGTTCAAGCCAAATAGGGGATGCAGAGACAGTGAGGCGCTGAGACATTGAGTTTGGAGGAAGTTTTCCAGCTTTAGAGAGTCAACTACAGGAGGGTTGATTTTCCTTAGTGAGGTTGCGCAGGCAGCTTCAAAGGCGGAGTTTGATTTAGTTGGAATGAGGGTTGATTCAGTTGCCGGAGGCTGGGAGATTTTTCGGAGGGGCTGGCGAGTCATTCTCAGAGGCTGAGTTGGGCTGGATGGCTTGATCAGAGCAGCTTCCAGGAAGTGCATGTGAGGGACTGCACAACATTTGCACAGAGGCTGACAGGGGTTTCAAAGCTGCCCAGTTTGTGCCTGTTGTGGAGCAAGATCAATGTCAGTTGAGGCAAGATTTGTCTCACTAATTTTTGTGGCCAGTTTATCTTGTAGAGGATTGCCAGTTTTGGGCATCCAGTTGTACTCAGAATTTCACTGTTGCATAATAATAAAAACCCTTAGCTGCTGCACTGGTTTTCTTGCACTGGGTTTTTCCAGTGACATTCGTCAAAAAATACTGGTGTCATATTTTTGTTGTGTGTGCTAGTATTTCTCAGTTTCCAGCATTTTATTTTCCAGTGTTTTTATGGTAAAAATTGCAGTTGTGATTTTATTCGTTGTTTGCCGTAGTAAATAAACTGCTTAATAATTAATCAGTTAGAAGAATAATTTCCAGTTGCTGCAATAGAGTTAAAATTTTCACAGGTAACAGTCAGGATAGTTTCTGAACATACCTTTGGTCTGAAGTTGAAATAGTATATGCTTTTGTCATCATACTTCTGTCCTTAGAAAGGTAATTTTTCAATACTTTAATGGAGAGATATAAACCCCTCCATCCTTATCATGGTTTTAGTGTATTTCACTGCTTTATTTCTTGTGTCAGCACAAAAGCTTTTTCTTGGGAAATGCACAGTGAGGAAAGCATACATCTGTCAGAGGGTTTTGTATCTTATAATGCAGAGTTTTTCATTGAACTGCCAAAAGAATATCTATTTGTATGTGTTAGTGGATGTGTCATATTTAAACCAATATAAGTGAATTTTTTTGGCCTTTGCTGTCTTGTACTTGTTCACATTTGAGGTGGATAATTTCCTTTGCAAGAGTTTACTTTTGAGTCACATGTTGATAGTCAATTATGTACTACGGGCTTATAGTTCAATACCATGCCTACTTAAGAAGTAGCATGCTCATGATACGTACCCTTGTATTTCATATGCAGCTAAAATCTAATATGGTATTTGAGAATGATTTTGTCTTAACAATGGTGTTACAGTGTAATGTTCTGGAGTTGGCTTCTTAGCCTTCTGAAGTTGCAAACATTTATATCGAGGGCATCATTTAGGTATATTACCTTCTAGTGCAAGAAAGTTAAATGTTTAGTTACTAACTGAAGTTGTACAAGGCACAACAATTTATTGACCAACTCATTGAAAGTGGGTTGATGTGGCAAAATGCAAACACCTTAGTCAATGCCAAGCACAATTGTGATAGAACTGAATCAACCCTGCATGTGACATGACTGAGTGGAAAATGCTCATATCGTATAATTTGGCCACAACTGCAACCTAGAGGTCTAGATTATGCTAATAGTGTCGAAGTTCTGAATTAGAGGGATAAATTATGATTTTCAGTGCGTCATGATTGTGATTGAAACTGTTACGATATTTACAATGTGCCCATGTATTCATCATGGTATAGACAATAGTGAGCTTTAAATGAAACAAAATGACCATGTTTCTTATATTCTCTTAGATGCCACTTTATGAACAATGGCAGAAATTAGTTAATTTTAAGAAACCAAAAACTGTTTTCAATATGTTTACTGATGATACTACTATATGATATTTGATTTTGAAATGGGGAAGTATGATTCTAAAACACAATCTCTGTACTTGTTAGGTGCCTATGTTCTATAATGGCCCGGGGGATACACAAGTGAGATCTTGCTGTAATAGGCGACTATAGAGATTCTTGAAAATGCCTCCACAAGCTTATTGTTTGGTGGATGCACTGGTATGGCATCTTGCGCACAATCATCTTTTCCTTGAGAGAAGAGGCAACCTATACAAGTGCTAGCAAAGTGTATAATACATAGGCTATACTTGCAGTGGATGTTATATTTGAATTATGCAAGTGGTTGCAAAACAGAAGGGAAAAAGATTTGAAGAATGAATATATTAATATAACATACTCAATGGGCGAATCCTTTTGAGTTTACAAAATAAGAAGTGTGCATGATGGTATTGTGTTTGAGAAGATATGTAGGTTTTTTCGTTGATGAAGCTTTTGAGTTAACCATGGAAAACATGCCCTTCTCCATCATGTGAAAATTAAAAGGCACTGTAGTTTGGTTATGACAGGGGTATCTGACATTCTCCACACTCAAAAGCACTTCAGCTGAGATGCTATGACTGGGAGTATTTATTCCACGAAATTCACTCAGGGCTTGTACATCTTCCCATCTACAAGGAGCAACCTGCTTATGTCAACAGGATGAACAACAAGGAGTGAACATGTTTTTGGGGAATTCCAGCCTTTGGTGGCTTGGGGGGTATGAAGCACCCTCAGTTTTACCTACAAACACAAACTCTGTTGACAAGAAAATGTTTAGTTCATGAACAAGGCATACTACCATACCCACTCTTGGTCAATTTATTGGTACTGCACATTTCACCTTTTAGAAAATTGTCTAATGGTTTATGGATGGTGTAATACTAATTATTAAAGAAAATTGTCGGTTAGGTAGAAGGTTGCCCATTTGGTAAGTATGGAACAGGTTTATTGTAGCTCCAGATGGGTTTTGATTGAGGCAGTTTTTCTGAAAACAAGGAAGTTATCCTATTTTTCATGATTCACAATCACATTACATGTACTATTTGACACACACGTTGCATGCATATCATTATACATCTTTGAAGAGCAAAGACCATGAATGTATCTACTTTTCACAAACGAGTATTAACAAATCCTTTTGGCATGTGACAGAACTAGTAATTGGATGGAGAAATACAACCACATTAGTTGATCACAATAACCTAATGAACACTAAGCTTCGAGTTCTGTATGAAACTTAAATAATAATTTTGCACGCTCTTTTCTAAAGCTTCCATTAAATCATGATTGCTTGTGTGCATGCTTTTTGGCTTTTGTTACTGGGGTTTCAATTCTCGTAGAATGGTTATTTGATGTGCGCGATGTGTTTGTATTGTGACCATAGGCATTTGAAGGCCATAAGAATGGGCTTTGACCTTTCTTTATATTCCATAAAGCTTATATTAAATCTTACGTTATATATGCATGCAACTGTTTGTAAGTGGATGAGATTGTATCATTAGTAGTACTGCGTTTTATTTTTTATTTTGATAGGTTGTGTCTAGGCTTCCTTTTCCTGGGTTTGGACATTAAACTTCGAAAAATTATTGATTCAATTGGATTGGTGGATGCCCCTTTTCCATTGTTTTGACATTAAACTTGGAAAAATTATTGATTCAATTAGATTGGTGGATGCCCCTTCTTGATTTTGGGATTGATTGATATATCCTCGTGTTTATTTTTAGTTGGCAACTTTACTATGATTTTTCTAAGCAATTGATTTCCTTTCCCTTGGTAAGATATTGTGAAAAAATCTTGACATGGTGCTTCCCCTGTGATTCTTAGTCACATTATACTGCAACATTCTGTATGATTGGCATTTTGATTCTTAGTCACATTATACTGCAACATTCTGTATGATTGGCATTTTGATTCATAATTTGTTCCTTATATTGACATTTTCAACTACTTTGAATGACGAGGTTTGGCTGACGTTTTAGTGCACTTTGTTGTAACGTCATAAAATGTTATTTTCGTTAATTTTAAATTTATTTATTTATTTTTAAGTAACATATTGTTAGTTCATGGTTTAACTTCATTGTAAAGTCCCAAGCATTTTTGACCAAGAAATCTGAAAGTTATGAGTTTTCCATGTATAGAGCATGAATTTGGATTCCGTGAAATAATTTGGGTTCTTTGTTATTAACATGTTTACTTCCTTCGCATTTCGTGTTTATACTGTTTTTTAGTGTTTTCCCGGATCAACATTACTCAATATTTGATGGGTCAATTGTAAGAATCGACTATTTTTTTTTGGTTGGTTTATATTGTAAAAACTAAATTAGTGTATAATTGATCTTGCAATAAACTTGATTATTTCTTTTTATGTTGTTGGGATTGATTTCATTTGCTTTATATGACATTTTCTTTTGACTTACCGGCGAATATATTCACTTAAGTGTTTGAGTGATTCTTTTATGATTACTTATTGCGAATAAAGTTATGATTTTTTGTAATTTTTTAATAACATTTTCAAAGCATTTTTAATAATAATTCATTCTAACCCTAATGAAGTTGAAGCTTTTCGATGATGTCAAATTTGTACATTGTATTTGGACACTTCACTTGGTATACTATTTCATAAATAGAATTTCTTGCAAATTAATTAGCTTGCATTGTTATCACTATTGCATAAATTGAATTTTCTTGTAAACTAATAAGCTTGCACTATTTTATTTCAACAAAATAGTGATACTTACATTTCATTTGACAAGATCTACAAGATCAAACTTGTCATTTTATATTTGAAAGATGGGTTATAATATAAGATAGTTGTTGTCAACCTTGACACAAAATTTGAAGTGTTTACACTTGGATCACATGTGATTAAACAATTGTGATGGTCAAAGCTTAGCTGGCCACATTGTTTTTTTTCCAATGGTGAATTTAGGGTAATCACATATGTAAATTCAATTTAAAGTCTATTACAACATGTTTGATGGTAGATTTGGCTGATTGTCTTTAAAATTGACAACAATGTTATAACTTACACTTTTTAATGACAAATCTACCAACACTATTCTACTTACAACATTGCACGTCAATAGGATTATTTGCAACAAGATTATCCACCTTGTAATATTTTCAAACTAGTTTCTATAATGGTTGTGGCGGTCCACACAAAAATGCCTAAAAACCATGGGCGAAGGTGTTATGTCTATTGTCGTTGATATATGAGGAAAATTTAAAGTCATGACTATATAGCACAAATGTGATTGATAACAAAGATGTTTTGTACTTGTTTTCTCCAATCTATGCATGCCTCGAGGAGTAATGACTAACACAAATCAAGAAACATATTATTTCCATCCTTAATTTCCAAAAGCGAGATGATGTGCATACTGCAATTTTCTAACTCTTTTATTTATTGTGACTATTTATTGATTCGTTTCAACTTTAATCTCCATATGTTTAAACTTTTTATATTAAAAACTCATTTGATGTTTGAGCCAGACTTTAGTATTTTTATTGCCATTGACAAACAAATTTGGCCATATCCATGGAGGGAGGGAATGTTGAGAAAATGGTTGTTATTGATATCAAAGGTTGTCCAACTCAAGATGATATTACAGGCTTAAAGATTATCTCAAGACTTTCCAATGAGGCGTGGCTTGCCCTCTAACTCCTCAATTGAGGAGATATGAATTTTTCAAGAGAAAATCTGAATTTCTTTAGCCCCAGTCAAGTTGACCATATGGCATGTTGTTGATGATTGACTTTGACAACACAGCTCCTCGAATCTCGCTAAGTCAATGAGATAATAATTCGGGGTGCTCATAATTAACTTTGATTTTGTATATATTTTTTGGGGTTTTATGTTTTTTATATTGAAGGTTTATATTACAAGAAAAAAGAATTTACATCAAAAATACAAGAAAAATATACACAATAAAAGTACAATATTTACAACAAAGCAATTGATAGACTAGAGACATAAAATAAAGACAACAATAAAAAAATCAGATTTAGTTTAAAGTACCGATCTAGTCAGAATTTGGGTTTGATAGCCTTGAATTTTGTAGAGCATAAGCTGCAACAATTATAAGAAATCAAGAGAGATTGTTGTTATAAAACGTACAATAAAGGTGGAGATATGTAAAATAACATAACTGTAAAATAAAGGTTGATTTTATTCAAAATGAAAAAGTACAACGAAAATCTTGAAAGTCAAACTTTTGTGAAAGCCTTTGACCAATCTCAACACAAAATTATTGCAATGTGACATCAAGTCATATACAATAGCTTAGAAAACAAGCAAGGATGGGAGCATATTGAAATCCTTCATGCAAGTACATATATGGGCAATTTGTTCTTTATAAAATAATAGTTGTTAACATTGGTTAAAAGATGAAGAAACCCTCAAACACTAATAAAATATATTAGAAAGACAAAATATTTGAAAAAATCCTTGAAAATATTAATGAAATCACCATAATTTGTCTCCCCTTGGTGAAGTGAGATTGTTGTCACCATCAAGATTAGCTTCCAATTTTTAAGAAATTAAAATCAATGGACATAATGACTACCAGAAATTTTATGGCATCTCTCTTTTCACAGTTCTGTCTCCCTCTACCTTAATAGATCTCATCTCATTTTAGAGGACCTGAAAACAGTTTTAGGATGTTTCTTTGTTTAAAAGATTGTGTGATATATTCATTTTCTAATCTGATTGATTAGAAAGTGAGAGAAAGGGATGTTCAAAAGACATACAAAATTGATTTATGAAACTTTTTACGTTGGATCCCAGTAGGTGGGACCCTTCTCTTTAATACATAAAAATGAAACTTTGCAATCAAATATTTTGCTCGACATTCCCCAATTGGGGTGCGAGCCGAGCCCAGTGGGCTTGTCTTGGCCCATAGATTAATGCGTATTCTCAAGATCGTCTTGGCCACCCTTTGCATGCATGCAACACTTGGATTGGTGGCAGTATGCATCCACTGTTTAATACTCGAAGACGGTAGAGTTTTAAGGACACCTGGAGTGGGAAACAATCTGTTTGGGTTGTTGAGTAAGGTAGCTTGGGCACTTATGCTCTCGTGGATCTAGTGTGCGAGGGGGATTCCGGGGCCAGAGGTCGTCGTCTTCTCCAGGTTTGGCAGCGTTTATTGGTATGTCTTTGGTCTTAACTCAACAAATTTTGTTAGCATAGAGCAGTGAATTCGACCTTTGGTCGGTGATTTGTGTGTCTGGGCTATGGGGTAATGGGCATTGGAAGTGCCAGAGGCATGGCCTCACTAGGTACCTGGTTGGGTTTGTGTCCATTGTACTGCTCCTCTCGGTGTCCGTAGAGTATGTGCTATGGTTGTCTCGCATGGGTGCATGCATGGACGGGGTGGTAAAGAGTTGTGAATGTGGAAACTCCCCTCACGAGGGTTTGAAAGAGATGAAAGGGGGTTGGGTCTGTGGAGAATTGGGTTTGATTCTAGATTACCTCGGCATGGAGAGAGCTCATAGTCGAGTTAGGGGTTCATGGAATTCCAAATATACCCTTTGGTGGCAGAGGGGCGAAGGTCGAAGAGCCCTGTTGGCCAGTTTTTTGGGTCAGTCTGGTCTGGTGGACTAGAATGTCCTAGGTTGGGAACCTTTGTTTAGACAGGAGTCAACTTTGGTTTCGGCGTTGGGTATGGCTTGATGCCGAGCATATGAATCCAGTGTTTGTGTATGGGGTTTTTATTTCCATAGCCTGAGCATTGTGTATGAAGTCGCGTGGAAGGGGTTTGGTGGGCTACGAGCTCAGTATCGTGGATGGCCTGAATTCCCTTTCAATTCCTGTTATAATGTTTGGCTCGTGAACTTAATAAATGGGGGAAAGTGATGTTATAATATTGAGGCCCTGGAAAGGGTTGGCACTGTCAGCTCATTCAAGCTCTGCAATGGGCAGAGGAAGACAATTGAAAACAATGGTACTATAATCATGTGTTGGCATCCAATTAGTGGCAAAATGTGGAGTGGGTTCCTTACTTCGCTGGTTTCGTTTGAATTTAATTTAGCAAGTTTGCAATGTGGGTGCGACCTTTGGTAGCGTTGAGCACCCAAACTACGACCCTGCTCTGGGGGAAATTCGGTGTTGGGAAAAGAACAATATTTGTTAGGCAACAACAATAGCATGCCCCGGGCAAAGGGTACAAGGAAAAATGGTAGTGGAGGCCGAGGACAGGGAAAGCAGAGAAAGGTCGCCTCGTTGTCGAGAAGCCAACCCATCTCTTCCAGTGGGGCAGCTAGGGCGGGTTGAGGACGTAAGTTGCCCTCTTGCATAATTGAGGAAGCGACCCAAGCTTTCCATGTCAGTAGCTCTAACCTGGTTAGGTAGTTGATCGCAAAGTGGGAAGATTAAATTCGTTAGACCACAGAGAACTTTGATTTGGACATGGATGAGTGGCAAGTAGTGGCCTTGGATCTAGGCCACACGTGGAAGAGTAACCCAATACAAGCAGATAGTGTGCTTGTTATGGATGATGAAGATCATTCTGGGGAAAGCTCTAGAGCAGTGTCCTCCTGACATGCATGTAGCCCCCCAAGGGTAGCCGAATTATGCCAAAGAACTTCAAAAAATTCAGTTTCAATTGCAACAACATAGTGGTCTACTGAGTCGAATTGAGCATCACATCCCATGCATAACCCACACAGCGTTGCCTGGTTCCACTGTGAAGGACCTTGCTTCGGTGGATTTAGCTGATGATGAGTAGCGACAGTGCATCTGTGTTTTTTCATTTTGAATGTTTCAGTCCCAAAGTTTTAGACTTATTACCAGTTACGTTTATAGTTATTTAGAAAATAGGAAGTATAAAGACTCCCAGGATTATATAGCATAGCTGGACAGACTTATTATTTTTTTTCTTATGGATGGCATATTTTACAGTTAGGTGGCCAACAAACCGGGTTTCCCTCTGGGCAGGTTGAGGCCACCTAACTCCCAGGCACATGGATGTAACTTGCTTTATTTTCGAAAATTAATAAAAAGGTACCACCAAGCTTACAAAATAAAATAAAATATTTTGTTCGACATAATATCCAGCCATAATCATAATAACATATCACAAAGGGGCATACCATAACCACATGTGTAACCAACCAAACATATGTCACATTATTAAACTCCCTCTGCATATGATGTCAAGTAAAGATCAAATCAACATCATGAAAAGTAAACCCTTGTGTCTCCCAAAACACCTTGTTCTCCCTATATATATATATATATATATATATATATATATATATATATATATATATATATATCTTGCATGTGCCATAAAAATGTATAAATAGAGTGTTGTATGTTTGATAAAACTCCATACTATAAATAAAACATCATAAGTTATCCACATGTGTGTGTGCACATCTCTCATGAAGTGTCTAAATAAAAATTGCAGCAGTAGCATATTTCACCAACATATATGTCAACAAAATAGTAACAAAAGCTCCAGAGTATCCACAAGTGCATCAAAATTGTACTACAAGCAACCATAAATTATTGTCCCTGCTTGTGTGATGGAGCACTCTGCATGTTTCTCTTCTTAGTGAGGGTAGGACGTAACAGAAGTTGAAGAGCCATGTGAAGAATCAAAAGAGTGACTTGGGTTGTAGATGGAGGATGTTGACTAGCAGGTGCGAATGGTTGTGGTGTTATTCATGGAGAATGTACAACACACAAAGCCATTCACTGTAAATGATGAGAGGAAATTGCTTCAAAAGGAGGCAATGAAGTAGTGGGCCAACCTTGAAAAGAGCGCAGAAACTGTGCAAGAATTGCAGTTTGCCAACCATCATTGTTAGGGGCACTGAGAAGAGTAGATACATGTGTTGACACAAGGATGTTGATGCTAGGTGCATGATGAACATGGGGTTGTTGCGGTTGGGCCACATATTGAGGGATATTCCAGTTTAAAAGGTTAACAACGCCAATGTTGAGCAATTGTCTTTGTTCTTTTGAATCAACGTCAAAATGAATTGATAGTTCGAGTCTTCTATACCTCCTTACTCCCAAATTTTGGCCTTTGTTTCCTCTTCCTCTATCTCTGCCTCTATTTTTGTTAAAGAAACTCATGCTGGAAATAATCATAACAATTAATTTCACATATAATAAAAGATAAGGCATCTTACATTAATGAATTGATTAATTGTTTAAGTTAAAAAACAAACCAAGTAATGAAATCAAGAGGGGATCGTTGCTTGGCAAGTCGACTTGGTTAGCCAATATATAAAAATATTTAGTTATTTTTGCAAAGAAAATATGGATACATGAACCCAAATTCCTATGTATATATGTGTATTACAACATAACACTAGAATAGAGATTAAACTAATAAGGAGAGAGGTCCATCTTGTGTCTGGAGCGTAAAGGGAAACATAAAACAAAGCAAACAAATATTTTTGTTACTTGTTTAATGAGCCTCAACCCTGTATTTTGTTGTTGACCTTTATATATATATATATATATATATATATATTTCTTTTTTATTGTGTATA
Organism: Pinus tabuliformis; assembly: GCA_031772625.1. NCBI lineage: Eukaryota > Viridiplantae > Streptophyta > Pinopsida > Pinales > Pinaceae > Pinus > Pinus tabuliformis. The sequence continues at coordinate 1,720,635,950 of CM062816.1, read as the reverse complement.
TTTTTGTTTTATTTTATTTATTTTCCATTAATTATTTTTATTTTAGTTTATTTTATCTCCATTAATTACTCTAATTTATCAAATGATCTTGTCTCGATTAGGATCTTGACTCCTTTTTATAATTTTTGACTTGCATTCTTGTTTGGAGTTTGATAATTTAAATAATATTTTTCAAAAACTAGCCATTTAATATACTCATTACTTAATAATATTTGTTTTTAATAAATCAATAAATTATTATAATAATTTAAATATTATTGTTCAAATATAGCTATTACTTGAAATTACGGTCTGTACATTGCTCTCTATTTAAGCCTTTACCATGGTTTGCCTCTTTATCTGGCTCTGATGATGAACCACACTTGTTGGTTCAAAAGGCGTGGCCAAAAATTTCTCTTATGTGATTTCTACTGAAAGACTTTTCTTAAAAAAATATATCAGTCAATTTATTTTACAAGGAATTTTGTGGTACAAATCATACTTACACATCTCAAGGGGAGTTGACTGCGTTTTATTTTTGTAGACAACAGGGAAAGTATGAAAAGGTGGTTGAAATTATTGAGGGAAAGTGGTTTCTTTATCCCTTTTCAATTTGACTATAATTAACAAAAAAACAAAGTTCAAGCGGCCAATAACAATCGATCCCAAAGCAGCAATGTAAGGAACTATAATAGGGTTATAAAATGACGATATTAGTTTGCGCACTAGCAATAATCGCATGGTTTTTTTCCTGAGACTAATTATCTCCGAGGCTCCCATGGACTGGTTAGGGTTTGAGGGCTTTGATAGCCAGGGTCGACATGATTAAGATTTTTTTTTTTTTGAAATACCAGAAATTAAACCCCTGTAAATAATGAGAGACTAATCATGAAATTAATCATGAAATTAAGTAATTGGAGAGGGGGTAAACAGGGAACTAACTCCTTTAAAAATATTTGATACATGGTCTTATTTTTATAATATAACTTGAATACAACGAAAGACTTTTGCATGCAACAGAGTAGAGGGCTTGCCTCTGCAAACTTATTGTAACTTGGTAAATGCCAGGTATTTTGTGCCTGAGGGAATACCTCAAGAGCTCTGACCTCGGGTGTGCAGGTGACTTATCACGAAAGTAAAGTTAAACTGACTAGGAGTATTCGAAACCATTCGAAACCAATTGGAGTAAAATGAGAAATTCACCATAAAAACCAGTAGTAAAGAACAGTTTGCAGACTTAACCATAAGAAAAAACTTTGAGCTAATGAGTCAACACTGTGCCAAGTAATGTAACCTAAAGTGAAAAAGGGCACAAAATGAGAGGATCGACACAGAACAATCACCAAACCCATCAATGGAAGACAACCCATTAAATAAAACATATCTGTGAAATCAGTGTGTCTAGGGGCCAAAGGAGCTCGCCTAAACAAAGAATGTGCAAGTTGTTGCTTCTCTATTCCAGCATGGTACTGGGTTTTTCTTTGTTTTTTTTGTTGTGTCTCCAAAAACAAGTGAATGATACAAAATCAAAGAGTTTACCTTTAGGAGTCCGTGGAGGGAGAATGAGAATGAAGGTGGAACATTGAGGCAAGGACATATACGAGTAGTCAATGCATGCGAGTAATTCAGAGAACAGTGAGTTAATGCCACAACAAATCCGGGACATAGGGTGGTATGTAAAGCAATGAAACATATTAAAACATCATGGCATGTCATTTGGTTGGCAGGCATAATCCAATAGGGATAAGCCAATACAGCGGGATCAATGCCAACAGAGACATGACTCAACGGTTTGGAGGGTACGGCACTATGAAAATATTTTAATACTTAAATTCAAGCCATAGAAAATGTGTCAAACACAGAGTATAAGTCACCAGGACATAATGCACTCAAACCTTGTTCAAACCAATGGGACTTCAATAGAGCTCCACGTAACAATCCATCTCATTGTTCATGATTATAATCACAAACGAATAGTTTATAGATAAGCATTGATTGTAAACTTTACAACTTTGGGCGTTGAATCAAATGATACGACCTATCTCTGATATTAATACCATCGCATTGGTTATGTTGCATATGAACCCAAACAAAATTGGTTATGTTGCATATGAACCCAAACAAAATGCCAACGATCAACTTCCGATGACTATCAATTGTGTCAATGTCATTGGTGGACAAATCAAGCACCATGGTTTCAAAATATCAAAAAGCTTTAAAACTTGTTATATTACATTATTCCTCCAAATGTACTCGATATATGTATATATTGCAAGCAACACATATGTCATTCTATCAACTTTAAGCGTATACCATAGTTCAATGCAACATTTAAAATCATAACGATTTCCCTCCTACCCTCCAATAACACCTACATATGCTTATTTCATATATATATATATACATTTGCACCATGTAATATATTATGCATTCAATGATTGTTCTATGCCCAAACCTCCAATTACACTGTGTAAATATATAACCTTTAATATTTTGTCAAAAAAAGGTGCCCACTTCATGTATATAAAGGTCAATAGCATTATATGGTCAAAGAGAGTCTTTCAATGTTAAGATGCCCCACACACTCATATAATTCATGTATTTTTTAAACCAATATACTTTCAAGCCATCAACCATGGTGGATATTGATCTTAAATCCTTTTAGCATAGATTTTTCTTGAAGAGTTCCACTTACTAGGTCAATTTTATTGAAAATTTTGATGTCTTTAGGGGAGTGTTAGTTTAAAGATGACTGCAATGGTTTGCATAATTTAATTAATATTGACAAGTGTTAACATTGGTGACTCCACAAGGAGACTTGCTGGAATCAAGCCAGAACACAACATTTCTGGTTGAAACAAACATGATTTCAATTGTAGAAGAGTAGGATGCAAGGTCACGTGTTAGGTTTTGGTAGCATCAGAGTGCTCTAGCCTTGAAAATTGGTGGAGAGGCTAAGGCACATGAGTTCTAAAGAACCCAGAAACTGTTTGGTGAAATTTCACACGGATTGTATTTTATTAAAATAATTAATATTTTTAATGGAGTTCCTACGTCTAAACTTAGAGAAAATTAAATATTAATGGGTATTAATCAAAATAAGTGTGAGAATGATCTAGAAGGCGGATCAAGTCATGTTTTAATCTTAGCCGTTGATTAGAGACTTAATCTCAGTTGTTCAAGACTCAATAGGAGAAGTATAAAATGGAGGCTTGGGGTTCATTTGAAAACACACACAGAGGGAGAGAATTGATCTAGAGTTCGATTTATGGGGCTAGGAAGCTGAGAAATTCGAACTAAGTGATCATTCTGCAGCAGAGGGGTAGTGAGAATCTACAAGAAGGACTTTCTGAAGAATACTGACAGAGAGACGAAGAGAGCTTGCAGAGAGGCAACACAGTAGCCGGGAGAGCTGACGCATAAAAGTTGTCTGTCTCGCAGAATCCAGAACTGCCAGAACAACCAAAATTGTTGGGAACTTCCAGGAACTGCCAGAATTGTCGGGAGAGCTGACGCAGAGGCAACGCAATAGCCAAGAGAGCTGACGTACAAAAGTTTCCTGTCACACAAAATCTAGAATTGCTGGAACAACCAAAATTGTTGGCAACTGCCTGAACAGCCCGGAGAACTGACACAAAGGGCAAAGAAGGTGACATAGGGCTGACACAGAGCCAGCGCAGAAATAACGTGGGTTAGCCAGTCTTGTGCCGGATCAACGAGAATTTTGCCGGGTGAAGTGAGGTAAAACTCACTCAGGTTTTCCACCAGTATTTTCTCTTTAAATGATTGCTAAATGAGCATCCTATATTTGTATTCATATATTTCTCCTGCATAATAATAAACCCTCAAAACTGTTGCACCGGTTTTCCCGCATTGGGTTTTTTCGAGGACTATTGTGTCCAAAAATAAGTGTCCTATGTATCTTGTTCTTTGCTTTGTTTTATGTTTCATGAGATCAAATATTCAATTAGTGTAGGCTACATAAGTAATTTTCTTCCGTATTCAGAAGAATAACTTGGTTAATGTATGTTAAAAAAATAAAGTAGGTGAAGTAGATTTAGATTTGCTGCAGTAGCGGTTCCTACCATGTAGGAATTTTCACATGGTATCAGAGGATTGATTTTGAAACAGGAAGAGCAGATCCAATGTTGATTAGTGACGCTAAAAGTTGCACTTAGCAGCGATTCGAATCCCCTTGAAGGGATTGCACAATTCTTGTCGGGAAGCAGATCTGAGGAAATTTCTCTCTGAGTGAGACGACAAAGAGGTACAATTTCTAGTTCATGAGTTTGCAGAGGCAGAGGGAGTGACACAGAGCCTCAGCGCAGTGCTTGAAGGGCGTAGTTTCTGTCAAGGAATAAATTCACTGGAAAGGAACGAAGATACGTAGAAGGGGAATTTTCTCCTCATAGAACTTTCCGCTCGAGAGTTTGAATTTCTCACTTGCTGAGCAGAACTAAGCAGTGACTAGAGGAGTCAGTTCGATAATTGGGTGAGATGGCATTGCATGGGTTCAGAGACCAGGATGGGTTAGAAGGTGCTTCCAACTATATCATATGGAAGACTAGAATCTTATCTGTTCTAGAGGAATATGATCTCGAGGCCTACGTCAATAGTGTTGTATTTGTTCTTGCTGACAACAATCAAAAGAAGAAGTACAAGGCCTAGTATGGGAAGGAAAAGAGGCTCATTCTTGATGGAGTTCGAGATCATGTGGTATCACACTTGCAGGGAAAGAATACAACTCGAGAGATGTGGGAAGCCTTGTCATCTCTGTATGAAGGCTCTTCTGAACAAGGGAAGATGTATCGAGAGCAGAAGTTGTAGGGGATCTTGATGTAGAAAGGAGAAGGGGTGAACCTATGTATTCAACATCTTGAGGACACTAGAGACCAGCTTGCTGTAGCGGGGTCCACTCCTCAGCCAACTACGATGGTGAGGATAGCCTTGAATGGTGTCTTGGATGAATGGCAAGTTTTCGTCCAAAGCATATTGGGCAGGGAAAAACTACCTTCATGGGAGGAGATGTGGGCGACTCTTCGATAGGAGGAGTTAAGGAGGGACCTAGTGAAGGGTAGCCTCAATGGTAGCAGTGGGAGTGGCACAAATATTAAGGAGGAGGAGGAGAACGCACCTCTAGCATCGAAGGGACAACAAAAGCAAAAGCAGAAAAAGGACATTTCGAAGGTGAAATGTTTCAGATTTGGCGAGATGGGTCACTTTGCATCTCATTGTCCTTTGAAGCAAAATGATAAGGATGAGAAGCATGATCCTAAGGTTGCAACTATGAACATTGACAAGGAAGAGTTTTCCATGAGTGCTCATGCATCTCTGGGAGGGAGATCGGGCGATATTGAGCTGTAGTCAGGAGGACTACATGTGGGCAGGATCCTTGAGGAGTCCACCTCTTGGATCAATTCCTTGCTGCAGGAGCCTAAGATTCAGCAGTAGCAAGATAGAATTAGTGTCAGATGATGCAGTGGATTGTTTGGAGGATAGATGTAGTAGCTTGGGACTAGAGACTGATCACCACAAAGCAAGGTTGGCAATAGTGCAGATGGCATAGTGTAAAAGTCAACAACAACGTAGAATATTCAGAGGGTCAGAATCAACAACAGTTAGATTCCAACATTCATTGTAATACGCTGAACACAATTGCAGTACAAATTCAATGTTAGCAGTGGCAGTGATAGCAGCATAACATATGCAACGTTTGAGAGGGAGATGTAGTACAGATGTAGTAAGGGCAATGACAGTGTCATGGGAAGTAGTACATTAGCAGCAACATCACAATGTTCGTGGCACTGCAGGTGGACATTATTGCTAGAGCACTTTCCTCGCTAAGAGGGAGTGTTAGTTTTTGGTAGCATCAGAAGTTCTCTAGCCTTGAAAATTGGTGGAGTGGCTAAGGCACATGAATTCTAAAGAACCTAGAAATCGTTTGGTGAAATTCCAACCGAATTGTTTTTTATTAAAATAATTAATATTTTTAATGGAGTTCCTAAGTCTAAACTTAGGGAAATTAAAATATTAATGGGTATTAATCAAAATATGGGCGAGAATGATCTAGAAGGCGAATCAAGTCATGTTTTAATCTTAGCCGTTGATTAGAGACTTAATTTCGGCCGTTGAAGACTCAACAGGAAAAGTATAAAATGGAGGCTTGGGGTTCATTTGAAAACACACACAGAGGGAGAGAATTGATCTACAGTTTGATTTCTAGGGCTAGGAAGCTAAGAAATTCGATCTAAGTGATCATTTTGCAATAGAGGGGCAGTGAGAATGTGGAAGGACTTTCCGGAGAATACTGACAAAGAGGCAGAGAAAGCTTGCAAAGAGGCAGCGCAATAGCCGGGAGAGCTGACGCAGAAAAGCTGCCTGTCATGCAGGATCCAGAACTGTCAGAACAAACGAAATTGTCGGGAACTTTAAGAACTGTCAGGAACTACGAGAACAACCTGAAGAGCTAACACAGAGGCAGTGCAATAGCCGGGAGAGTTGACGTAGAAAAGATCCCGGTCACGCGGAATCCAGAACAGCCAAAATTGTCGGGAAATTTCGGAACGGTCAAGAGAGCTAATGCAGAGGGAAGAGAAGGTGACACAAAGCCAATGTAGAAATATCTGGGGTTAGCCAGTCTTGTGCCGGATTAGTCGGAATTCTATCGGGAGAAGTGAGGTAAAAATCACTAAGGTTTTCTGCCAGTATTTTCTCTGTAAAGGATTGCTAGATGAGCATCCTAGATTTGTATTCAGATATTTCTCCTGCATAATAATAAACCGTCATAACTATTGCACCGGTTTTCCCGCATTGGGTTTTTCCGGGGACTATTGTGTCCAAAAATAAGTGTGTCCTATGTATCTTGTTCTTTTCTCTGTTCCCTGTTTCATGAGATCAAATATTTTATTAGTGTAGGCTGCAGAAGTGATTTGCTTCAGTATTCAGAAGAATAACTTGGTTAATGTATGTTAAAAAAAATCAAGTAGGTGAAGTATTCATATTCGCTGCAGTAGGGGTTCCTACAGTGTAGGAATTTTCACATCATGGTGGTAGGAAGCATGGGAAGCAAGAAGCGGGATAAAGAAGGCATACCTTGAGGTGGGTTATGCAGATAACAATAAGGTTTGAACAGAAACAAAGTGACCCATTTGAAGATAAGGATCACAACTTTCTTGCTTCTACAAAAGGTTATTATTGCAGAAGGTTGATGATATCAACGTATAGATTTTAGAGAAACAACAATCTTAAGATAATATGCTTGCAGAAGAATTAGCTACTAATAATTCCTTGTTATTTTATTAAAGAAGGTAGTAGTGAAAAGTAATGGTAAAATATATCACAATCAAAAGGAAAAACACAAATATCAAAAAACATAAATGATAACAAAAGAACACAAAAAGAAACAGAGAAAGGCAAGAACTATAAGAGATCAAATGAAAATAAAATGCATTTACAAAATTTTTAGAGAGATGATGGTTTATCCAATGTTTGCTTCCACAAATGGCTTCAAATGAGAGTCATTAGTGGTATATAGTAGAACATTGTCATGTTGGTCTTTAAGCAAGTAAGTGTTTGGTCCAACAACAACAACAATTTTAAAGGGGTCGATCCACAACTTTTGGAACTTGTGGTGTTTATCTTTTTCAGCATGGGTTAAGCCCCAGAGGACTTTTTGATCAACAATGAAGCTGAAATTCTTTGACCTTTTATCAAAATATTTTTTATCGTTTTCATTCCACATTGGAGATTTTCCAAAGAGTGATTTCGTTGTTCTTCAAGAGCCAGCAATGTTAAAACTCTCCATGGAACATTATTTGGGGTAAGTTCCTCAGCCTGCACAGTGACGCAGAGAGACAAAAGTTCCAATTCAATAGGTAATATGGCATATTTCCCATAGAAAAGCTTAAAGTGTGAAGTGCAAGTACTAGATTTCACAAAAGTGTGATTTCCCATAATGCAAATTTTAAAAAAGTATGGCAAGTGCAGGGCTTGTCATCAATGACCTCTTCCAAGATACGGATTGGATTTTTATTAGTGGACTCAACTAGTCCATTACCTTATGGGCAATAAGTAGAGGAGGTTGAATGTTTGAAATTGTACTAATTACAAAATTGAATAAAATGTGTAGATATAAATGTAGGACCATTGTCTGAAATTAATTCCAAAGGAAACCTAAAGTGTGAGAACAAATTATTTTCTAGGAATTTAATGACCTACTCATCACGAGCATTCTTTAAAGGAACAACTTCAACCCACTTAGTAAAATAATAATTGGCGGTAAATATAAAAATATGGCCAGTAGATGAAGGAGGGTTAATAGGTCCAATAAAGTCCAAACCCCATTTGGCAAATGGAAATTTAGGGATAACTGGGTAGAGAAACATATCATAGAACTTTTCTCTCCCAGATGCTTCTTGACATTTTTTACAGCTTTGTACATACTTATAGTAGTCTACAGAAATTGTAGGCCAATAAAAACCAAGCCTTAAGATTTTGTTTGCAGTAGCCTTTGCCGCAAAGTGACGACCAATGTTGAAACCTTCTAATGCAAAACCATGAGAGATTGTTAAAATTTTAGCTGTAAATTGGTCATCAACATAATGTAACAATAAAATATAATAGGACCTATGGTAAATCATAGTGTTCAAAATCAAATGCTTAGAAGACTCTAAACATAATCATCTACGTTGAAACTTGTCCAAGTATTATGGGCATACTGGTATGCAACATTAATCAGTTGTTCGTTAATCTGAAATAAGGTAGACAATGATTCATCATCATCACTTGGATTACTTGGCTCTAAATGTTGAGCTACTTGTAAAGCTAAGTAATGTCCCTTTATAGTTTTTGAAGTAGTGATTGTCAAATCATGCTCTTGGATCTTTGCGAGCCAATGTGCAAGTTTATTTGAAAGCAAAGTCTGGGATAACAAAAACTTGATGGTAGGTAAAGGGACTCTTACCTCTGTGCACTTGCCCAAGATATAGTGTCTGAATTTATTAGTTGCTTTAAAAAGGGAAAAAAGTATGCTTTCAATCAAAGAGTATTTAAACTCTTCGTTTGATAAGATTTGACTCATGAAAGCAATGAAATGCTCCTTTCCTTGATCATCTTTCTGCATAAGGATGCCAAATTTGGCTTCCTCGGTTGTGTTAGTGTAGATAATGAAGTTTAGCAAAATCTGGTTTACATAAGACAAGTGCAAAAGTGATTGCTTATTTGATAGTGATAATAACTTATTGCACAAAATCATCCCATTTAAATTAGCGATCTTTCTTTGTTAGATTATGGATTGTTTTTTATGATTTTAGCAAAATCATTTATGAAATTTCAAAAGAAATTGACCTTACCCATAAGGGACTAAATTTCCTTTTTAGAATTTGAGGGTGGAAGATTCTTGATTGCAATGACTCAGTTAGGATAAATAATAATACCTACTTTTGAAGTGATATGTCTCAATAATTTACCTTCTGTAACACCAAATACTGATTTTTTGGGATTAAGTGAAAGACCAAATCTACACCAAAGGAGAACATGCTTAAGATGATTGAAATGATCTACTTGACACTTAGAATATACAAACATATCATCAAGGTATATATGGATGATCTTTCGAGTGAGGTTGTCAAAGGCCGACTGCATGGCATGCATTCATACGAAAAGGTGCCCCAACGAGTAGTAAAAGTGGTTTTGAATTTATCAACTTTCTTCAAGCATATCTGGTTGTAATCAGAGAAGCCATCCAAAAGTGACATCATCTGGAATCTTGCAACTTCTTGCAGAATCTGATCCATGTTAGGTAGGGGAAAATTGTCCTTTACACTGGTTTTATTCAAAGATCGGTAATCAACACACAGACAAATATCCCAAATTTTCTTCCTTAGTAGGACCAGGTTCACTAGCCATTTTGAATATTTAACAGGAAAAATGATGTGAGCATTAAGCATTTTCTCTATTTCTTTTCAAATGGTAACTTTAAGTGTAGGATTAACAGGTCTTTATCTTTACCTTATGGGCTTGGCATCTTGTTTAATTGAAATAACATGTTGTATGATTCTAGGATCAAAACTACAAATATCCTCATATGACTAGGCAAAGACATTAGAAAATTCTTTCAAAATGGAAATGAACCATTCTTTTTCTTGGTTGGTAAATTGAGCCCCAATTTGTAAGATTTTGGAATCATTGGGGGTCCTGTTATCACCCCAAGAAACTCTCCTAGGTTGTATCTCGAAGATGCTCGGGAACATTACAAAACTCAACAAAATGTTGGAAATGGATGAATGGAAGGGATGATGCTTGTCCAAGCCAGATAACCACTTCTATTATGCTTAACCCCAGACATGGGTGAACACCCCAGACTACAAGGCTTTAGACCACCAATTACTCACAGTTTGAGGATTAAGTGAACATGGAGAATACTGACCACACCAGCAGATGCACAAGACCATGTGATGGCCGGATGCAACTAGTAAAAAGGTCTGCAAATCTATTTCTTAATGCACAGACAGGATGACAGCTCTCTGGCATTAAAATAACAAAAACCTGCATAGCATATTCAATGACACATACTAGATTCTAACACAGAAGTGGGATGACATCCCCTCTAATGCTAAACATCAAGAGCACATGAAAAATACATAACAAGCACAACCTGGAACAGAATAGAAGTGGAAAGTGAGCAATTAACAACAAAAGAAGCTTGTATTAGCTGAAGATGAAGACCAGACGCTGTAGGTATCACAGTAGTTACAGTCTCCAGAATTTGAACCTTACATCAAAACAACAACCATCAATCCTGATTACATCTGTGTTCTGGGTATATATAGAGTTTGTTTACAAAGACATTCTGCTATTCCAGGCGTGGAGGGGTCATAATGGACCACCAACCACCTTAACTCTCTGATATTGGTCTCTGCTACAATTTGACTGTGTTTGCGCATGAATTTGATGTTCTCTGGTGTTCTGCAGTCCTTCATTGAGCAGGTGGAGTGTAATATGTATAAAACTCCATGACTGATAAATGTTTTAACTGCTCGAGGCATGTCCTTTCATTCCTCGGCCATGCTTTCTTTTAAATGCGGTTGTTGAGGGTTAACTGTGCCAAACACTGATAAATGGTTGCTTCTATCCTTCGGGAGCATGGTACAGGACGAGGGTGGCACGGACAGTATGGCAGGGGCAGATTGAACAGAGGAACAAAGCCTAGCCATCGAATCACGTAGATTGACGGTGGAGATCAGTTTACAAGAGGAATAAGGAGATGATGTGGATGGAGAAACGTGGGCCGTCGGATCGCGGTCGGGCAGATCCGACGGTGATCGGGAGGTGAAAGTACGTGGGAGATAACGCGCGGGGAAGGTACGGGACGATGGTAAGCGGTATTCTCCGCACCACCTTTGGAGTTGCAACGGTTTTCGTACGTGGGGGCGCGATCCAGTAGAATTGTGACGCGTGGTGGATGTGACGGCGGGGAAACCGCTTTCCCCACGAGTTATCAAGCATGCAGTTTACGGGAGCGGGAGGCGTGATCACCGTTAGATCTTACGGTGAATGCGATCAACGATGGGGATTTAACGGTGAGGAATAGTGGGGTAGGCGTGCGGTCATGTGACTACGGTCATATGAAGATTCAAAATTAGTGCTCGGGGGCCGAAAGAACATAGGCTTTCATAGCAATTTAGAGGTGAAATGGAGTGTTTGAACGGGGAACAAAGAGGTTTCAAGAGAAAAAGAAACAAAGATGGCGGGGCTATGGGGTATGAAGAAACCAAAGGAGAAGAAGGTGAATGACTGCTGCGAGCTCCTTTTTGGCATAAACACACCACCAAACCCGAATTTGACCTTCAAACGCTGAAGTTTATAGCACAACTAACACTGGCTCCTTCTGGGGATGAGATCCTCCCTGTGAGGTCTCAAGAACTGCAGACCAATGCCTTCATACAAAACCAGCTTAAAAAACTATGCCTAGTATTCCATTGGGCATGGAGTCTATTTAAGTCTATACTAAAAAGAACACAATTACAACATTAAGGCTTGAAAACTTAAAACTTCAAAAACTGCCCATTTGCTGGGCCACCAAAATTATTTCTCCTTCTCTCGACCCCTTCATCATAGAGCTGCAAAACTGGATTTATTTGATCATCTACCTCAAAAAGCTTAGGACATTTGAGTTTAATAGGTAGATATGGATCAAATTTCATTCCCTTTCTATGTGTTCTCATCCTTGGATGTTCTTCATGGGAGCCTTTGTACACCTGCTGAATAATCATGGTTGTTGTGTACTTATCTTTGTCACCTGTGGCCTGCACAATTAATATGAATGGTGTACCAATGTGTTCATGTGTGGAGGACACAGAGACCTCATCTGCTCCTTCATCTTCTTTAGAACAGTCTACATCCAAGGAGGAGTCCCAAAACTGTGCACCCTCTTCCTCTGTCACCTGACAAGCTGCCTTTTCAATCTGTGTGGAGGCCATCTGAGCAGGCATCAGAATATCAAGACTGAGATGATCAGTATCAGCCTTAGGCTTTGAATTATGGCTTGCCTCAAAGTTCAGGGGGCAACTGTGAGGGATTGTCACTTGGACAGATAGAGAAGAAAAAGATGATGGGGAGCTTTCCTCACCCTTATTGATCACTGGGCAGGCGAAAAAAGCAGGTTGGAAAATTTGCAGATCTGCACAGCCATGTGAAGATGAGCTGGCTTCGGGCACAAATTCTTGGAGGAAGGTAGGACCTACTGCTGGTTGCTTCTGCTGACAAGCTTGTTGTTCTGCAGGTACAACAAACTCACGAGCAGTGCCTTTGGATAATGCTTCTTCATAAGCAGCTCTGGTTAGGAAAGGGGCACTGCCCTTATCTTCCAAACCATGGACCTCCTCCTCTTCTTCAAACAGCTCTTCTTCCATGACTATATTTTGAAAAAGGGTTTTCACCCTTTGGTCTTCGTTTGTATCTCTGCTTCTTTGCAGAATCTGCAACTGCTCCTCTCCCGACTGCTGCTCAACTCTTAACTTGGAAACTTCAAAGGCCAATAACTCAATCATTCTGGCCATTTCGTCAATCTTATGGTCTGAGGATGATGAGAGCTCATCCCTTTGTAAGTTCAGTATATTTATAGAGCAGATCTTCCTTATCCCCCCAATGCTTTAGGAACACATCATCTAAGGCCTCAATGTCTGCTATGGACCTAGGGGCTAATTCGTTGAACCATTTTCTAGCTTCTCCCTCTAGGCTTTGGACAAAAACCCTCATCCATACATCCTCTTCATAGATATCCAGGTTATCAGCATAGCTATAAAAGGCCTTAAGGTGCTCTTTAGTTGTCACTCCTTCTGTACCAGTAAACTTAGGCATGTATTCTTGATAATCTCCTGCAGGCATGGCATTCAAAGGGACAGGCAAGACCAAAGGTCCATACCTAGCAGCAACTATTCTTTCTATCTTTGTAAGAGCTTGTTGGCCTGCCATGACTGGGGTATATGAAAGGATACTGGTAGACTGAGTGGCATGAATCAATGAAAAGGATGACGGAGACAGAGGAATATGATGGACAACATGGATGATTTTTGGACTGAGATCCGAAGGGGAAATGAATGGACAGGAGCTTTGTGAATCTCTGAAAGTGACTTCCTCACTAGCAAAGATACAAAAGATTTTTAAGGCTTACCTGACCCTGATGCTCCTTTCTGCAATATTTTCTTTGACTTGACAATCTTCTCAGGGTCAGGCATTGATTCAGCTAATGGTTTCTGAGTATTTCTCCGAGCATGCCTCATCAACTACGCCATAACTGCAATGTGGAGGCGCCAAAGGTTGGTCTTCCTCTAGTAGAGTCGCCAGATAGATGATTACAACCAGAAATGTGTCTAGACCTTGTCTATCATCAAAATCTGAAACTGTGTCATTCTCCCAGGGAAGCTGAGCTTCAATCTCCTCTCCCCGGCAACGACGCCAATTAATGTTATCACCCCAAGAAACTCTCCTAGGTTGTATCTCGGAGATGCTTGGGAACATTACAAAACTCAACAAAATGTTGGAAATGGATGAATGGAAGGGATGATGCTTGTCCAAGCCAGATAACCACTTCTACTATGCTTAACCCCAGACATGGGTGAACACCCCAGACTACAAGGCTTTAGACCACCAATTACTCACAGTTTGAGGATTAAGTGAACATGGAGAATATTGACCACACCAGCATATGCACAAGACCATGTGATGGCCAGCTGCAACCAATAAAAAGGTCTGCAAATCTACTTCTTAATGCACAGACAGGATGATCTAACATTAAAATAACAGAAACCTGCATAGCATATTCAATGATACATACTAGATTCTAACACAGAGGTGGGATGACAACCCCTCTAATGCTAAACATCAAGAGCACATGAAAAATACATAACAAGCACAGCCTGGAACAGAATAGAAGTGGAAAGTGAGCAATTAACAACAAAAGAAGCTTGTATTAGCTAAAGATGAAGACTAGACGCTGCAGGTATCACAGTAGTTACAGTCTCCAGAAGTTGAACCTTACATCAAAACAACAACCATCAACCCTGATTACATATGTGTTCTGGGTATATATAGAGTTTAGAGTTTGTTTACAAAGATATTCTGCTATTCCAAGCATGGAGGGGTCATACTGGACCACCAACCACCTTAACTCTCTGATATTGGTCTCTGCTACAGTTTGACTGTGTCTGCGCATGAATTTGACGTTCTCTGGTGTTCTGTAGTCCTTCTCTGAGCTAGTAAAGTGTAATATGTATAAAGCTCCATGATTGATAATTGTTTTAACTACTCGAGGCATGTCCTTTCATTCCTTGGCCATGCTTTCTTTTAAATGCGGTTGTTGAGGGTTAACTGTGCCAAACATTGATAAATGGCCGCTTCTGTCCTTCGGGAGCATGGTACAGGACGAGGGTGGCACGGACAGTATGGCGGGGGCAGACTGAACAGAGGAACGAAGCTCAGCCGTCGGATCGCGCAGATTGACGGTGGAGATCGGTTTACAAGAGGAATCAGGAGATGACGCGGATGGAGAAACGTGGGCCGTCGGATCGCGGTCAGGCAGATCCGACGGTGATCGGGAGGTGAAAGTACATGGGAGATAACGTGCGGGGAAGGTACAGGATGACGGTAAGTGGTATTCCCCGCACCTCCTTTGGAGCTGCGGCGGTTTTCGTACGCGGGGGCGCGATCCAATAGAACTGCGACGCGTGGCGGATGTGACGGTGGGGAAACCGCTTTCCCCGCAGGTTATCAAGCGTGCAGTTTACGGTAGCGGGAGGCGCGATCACCGTTAGATCTTACGTTGAATGCGATCGACGATGGGGATTTAACGGTGAGGAATAGTGGGGTAGGCGCGCGGTCATATGACGATTCAAAATTAGCACTCGGGGGCCAAAAGAACATAGGCTTTCACTGCAATTTAGAGGTGAAATGGAGTGTTTGAATGGGGAACAAAGAGGTTTCAGGAGAAAAAGAAACAAAGATGGCGGGGCTATGGGGTATGAAGAAACCGAAGGAGAAGAAGGTGAATGACTGCTGCGAGCTCCTTTTCGGCATAAACACACCACCAGACCCGAATTTGACCTTCAAACGTTGAAGTTTATAGCAGAGCTAACAAGTCCCAATGTCAATTGAGCATTAGGGGAATTTTGAGGTCTAAAATGGGCCTCCTAAGAAAAATTTACAACCAAAATAAACTTTATAAGAACCAATAGGATTCAAGATGATGATGTCAACCATGAGGGATGATTCACCATTATTGGAGTAAAAAAGTAAAAGAACTAAAAAATAATAAAATAATAAAGCTATCTTTTGCGGAACTCATATTTTCAACTTATCTCCCTAAGGTTTTATTCAAATTTCAAGCGGGAGTACTCGTTGGATGCAAAATTTAATTCCTCATCCAAGGAGTACCCATGTTGCATACTTTTGATGGACCTTTCTATGCAATCACGTTTTTCATGTATTTCTCATTTTTCGTGTAGAAAGGTCCATTGAAAGTATGCAACATGGGTACTCCTTATATGAGGAATCAAATTTTGCATCCAACGAGTGTTTTTGCTCGGAATTTGAATAAACCGATAGGGAGATAAGTTGAAAATACGAGTTGAAAAAATAAATTTTTCTTTTTTTGCTCTAAAATTTGATTATGTAATCTAATATTATTTTATTATTTCCACTATTATTTTATAATTTCCTTAAGAGGCCCATTTAGACCTCAAAACTCCCCTAATGATAGTTTTTCCAATTTTCCTATTCAATTATTCTCTATGATTATTCTTCAATGAAGGGATGCCATTGGGAGAAATAGAACTTTCCAATGGGGATAATCCAGAAAGATATTTGTTGTCTTTTAGTGATATGATCTGTTTATCATCTATTGACTAGTTTTGAATAAAATCACATATGCTTTCGTCATCTTGAAAGACTTGCTAGTCTTCTTCATTATTAGGGAGATGAAGCCTGTATAAAGATTGAAACACACAATCAAACCTTTCGGGTAGGGTTTGCCAAAAATGACTTGAAGCATAAGAAGCCAAACGATTAGAAAAAGCGTTAAGCTCTCTACGAACATGAATAATATTAAAAGCAATCAATAGAGAGATCTTCTCCCAAGTTATTTGAGTATAACACATGATTAACTTGTTTGTGGGAGAGTAAACTTTCCTAACAAGATTGACAAAATGTTCGAAATCACCAAAAGCAGTCAGAGATTTACATCCTAATACAAGAGCTTGTTTGATTATGAGGAGAAGGGCTTCAAACTTAGTAACATTATTGGTACAATCGAATTCAAGCTTAAAGACATATTGTTGCATTTACCTTGAGGAGAGTACAAGAGAATACCAACACCATTGCCTTCGCGGGATGAAGCACAATCGAAGTGTAAATACCAAAGTTGATCCTCTGATCAAGGTTCATTTGGTGGGGACATCCTTCTCTATAAACAAAGTTATCGACTTAATGAGAACTAGATCCTCAAAACGAGAACTCTAGCCAAAAAAACCTCAAAAAAATGAAAAAAACAACTCGAAAATAAGTGTGTTGACGTTGAAAAAACGTTTTTTTTTAAACCATTTTTTGGCACAAAAAACATGAAAAAACACCATGAAAATGAAAAATGTTGATGTTGGAACAACACTTTTTTTTGGTAAATTTTCAACATTTTTTAGCAATGGCATTAAAGATAAAATATCATTATTCTGAAAAACCTTAAAATTCCAACAGTTTTCAAGAATGACGTTAAAGATGAAATATCACGTCTCTAAAATCTTAAAATTCCAACAATTTTTAGCCATGGCATTAAATATATAATATTATGACTTTGAAAAGCCTTAACGTTCCAACAATTTTCAGGTATGGTGTTAAAGATAAAATATCATGTCTTTGAAAAGCCTTAAAATTCCAACAATTTTCAGCCATGGTGTTAAAGATAAAATATCATAACTCTGAAAAACGTTAAGGTTCCAACAATTTTCATGCATGGTGTTAAAGATAAAATATCACATCTCTAAAGAGCCTTAAAATTCCAGTCATTTTCAAAACCCTAAAATTATAATTGTTTTCAACCATAACATGAAAAATAAAATATCATGACTCATATAAACCTAAACATTTTGACAATTTTTCAACCGTGGAATTAAAACCAAATATCACAACTACAAAAAACTTTAAGTTTCAACATATTTCAATTATGGAATTATGGAAATATTATATGATTAAAAAAAACTTTTAAAATGAACCCTTGGATGAAAGAGTCATTATACGAAGAGTAATTTCATTTTTAAATGTTAAAAGTATAGATATTCTAAAATCGTAGCCTTAAGACAACTTGGCACATTGTAATGAAAATTTAAAAATTAATTATCAAATTGATGTGCAATGGAGGCGAACTCGACCCATTGCGATGAAAAATTAAAAATCAACCATGAAATTGACACTATGGGGGCAGACTTGATCCATTATAACAAAAAATTTAAAATCAACTATCAAATTGACACATAGTGGGGTTGGGTTGCTAGTTGAGGATTGACACGAGTCCTGCAAGAAAAAGTAAAATTAAACAAAATAAAAATTACAATACAAAACAAAAATTAAAATATTAAAAATAAAAATAAAACAAAAACGGAAAAAATAAAAAACTTAAAAATATAATAAGTAAATTAGAAAAAAAATATATCAAAACATTAAAAAAGATTTTAAAAAATGACAAAAAAAAAACAAACATGAAAAATTATATTAAAAAAAAAATCAAGCATAAAAAATGTAAAAAAAAAACCAAAATTAATCTATAAAAGAGAAAACTTTTAATAGCTCGTCTGCCACATAATTGGCTTCCCTATAAATATGTTCAAAGGAGATGCAATTAGAAAAAACTTAACTTTTCTATATGATGCATCCAATTTATTAGATTGTGAGATGAAAGCTTTGCTCAACCATGGCACCTGTCAATAATAACTTTTGTGTTGCCCAAGACTGGAATCTTCTCAATCTGAAGTCTTCTTGAATTATATAGTAAGCTCAATAGTCTGATAACTTATGCTCTTTTGTTTGTGCCATTGCCTTCAGACCAATATAAGTGTCATTCTTTAGCTGAACTCAACATCCACAACCACATGAGCCATGTTCTGCCACACCATCAAAACAATCAGCTAGATAAGAGACATCATGATCCACAATCCCTATTAAACATTATTAAATTAATAATAATAATAATAATAATAAATAAATAAAATTTAAAACATTCATCATTTTTATTATGAATTTTCACACTTACACATAGTTACTCATATATTTCTTCATTTTTCTTGATTGACTTTCAAATTCTCATGCAACTTCCATGACCAAGCTATCTTCTCAATTGTCATGTGGTTGAACTTAGCTCACTCTTTTTCTTGGCCCTATGTTTTGACTCTACAATACTCACATTGGCCATTTACACTCATGTCTACTCCATTCCCATTCAACTCCTCTTGTTGCTTTTCACTAGCATGCATATGAATTGCAAGGCAAATTCCTTTACCAAATATGAGCCCTTCTTCATTTAGGACCTTTCTTGCTAGACACAATTATGTTGGTTTGTTTCCTTGCTATTGTTAGCCTTCTTAGACTTTCATGGTTTTTAACTGATCTTTTTAATCTTCAATGCTTACCAAAGTCTTGGAGCAAGATTTTCACGTGTCTTTACAATGTTAAGCATTGATGTGGTTAAAATGTGTTGCCCATGTATTATATATGTCGTTGCTTATTTCCCTACTCTTTATTTTCCTTTTCTACCATAAAAACAATGAGGTTCACACTCCTTTACAAAATATGAATCCTTTTGTAATAGTTTGATCTTTTTTTAGAAGCTTTCTTGTTAGACTTAGTTGCATTGGTTCATTTCCATGCCATTCTTAGCCTTCTTAGACTTCCACGGTTCCTCATTGATCTTAGCAATCTATAATGCTTACCACATTCTCGAACAAAACTCTTCACATTTATCTATAAAGGGGAAATAATTGATGTGGCTATAATGTGTTGTGAGTGTAATACATGTGTGACTCCTTCTTAAGTTGCAATGTGGTTTTCTTGTCTTTAAGAAAATACAACTAGGTCTATATAACACCTAGGATTTTCCCATAGGGATTTTTAGATTCTTTTATGAAGATGAAAATGATGTAGCCTAAGATGATAGAGATTCTAGTCCCTTGTACTCACATATGTATTATTTTTTGTGTGATGTGATAATTATTCAAATTGTTATTGTCGAGACCTTTGGATTTCCTAGTCTTAGGGGCTAGTTAAGGTGTTCATGGAAATGGTTGAGATATTTCTTTAACCTATTCCTTGAAAATTTATATAAAAATCATTGAGAAACTTTCTCCTAATTTGTTGAAGCAGTTTCCTTCATGTAAAACTATAAAAGGTTGTTATTTTCTTAATAAAGATTTAGTTAGAATTTTCCAGTTTCCTTCATGTAAAACTATAAAAGGTTGTTATTTTCTTAATAAAGATTTAGTTAGAATTTTCATAAGTTTCATTTTGTATGTATGAAATTGGCTTTGATGTTTTGTAGCCTTATGTGAAAATACTACATGACATAATAATCATCCTTGAGTCAAATTTATAAGGTGTGTGGTAGATGTGATAAAATACTATTTGTTGTGTTATTCCTATATGTTAGGTGCATAAAGAATGTAAAATTGATTTGGATGCTTCTTGTATCTATATTGTCTTCCTAGAGAACTGATGAGAACTGTGGCTAGATACCTAGGTGTCTCAGTTGATGAAATATGTCCATATGATTGTTAGTTGTTCATTTTTTATAGATAGGTTGATATTAGTCCCTAAACATCTTCCCAGTCAATATGTGTGGTATCAAAATCTGACTGTTGTTGGTTCCCAACTATTATATTGTTTTATATCATATCTTGCAACTAAAGGGAGGAGCATCATAATTTGATTCTAATAACCCACATTTCATTTTTAATATTCGAATATGTCCATATTTGGCATCAACCACCAACATTTTGGACTTATTTGTAACACTACCTTCAGTAATGATTTTTCCCACTCCTCAAACTTGCTTTGGTGTTCATGATTCTAGGAGTTTACATGTCTTCTTTTCGCAGTGGCTCAAGGAGTTGTTGACCAATTTTCATGCATTAACCCAACTAGCCCTAACTCATCATCATTCTTAATCAATTTTACAAATCATCCAAGGTTCTATTTTATCTTAAAAAAATACCATACTTAGTTATAATTTTCAAGCCTTATGTAAAACTTACTACCTCAAATAAGAACCCCACACTTTGCATACCTCTTTCTATGCACACTTTTTGTTTTGTGTCTCTACATATAGTTGTTCTCATATTTCTCTTATACTTAGCCATTTTTGTTAGTGTGCAGAAGATACTCCAAAAATTTTTCTCTACGGATCCCATTTCTCCACACACCTCTTTCTCTACACACATAAATGTTTTACACTATTATATCATGTACTCTTCTAAAACAAATCTCTCTACTTACAAACTATTCTTAGTAAAATTCATGAAATAGCCATTTTTCCCCTTTAAGGCTAATTCAAAGCTCATTTAAAAAAGACCAATCCTCAAGGAAAAGGGTGGTGATATGGTGTTATGTGAATCAAATATTTCAAGCTTCTGTGAAAGTCATGCTCTTGATTATTAACTTCCAATTATGATTCTTACATGCCCCAATGAAGGTGGTATATGGTGAAGGGACATATTAGTAAATATTATCTTTTAAATAAGCTTTTAAATAACTTAGAGGTCTATAATACAACACTTAACATGTCATGTATATCAAAGTGCCTTAAGAATAAAACAATATGGTGATTGAAAAAAAAAAACTTCCATTAATTGATGTTGTACTAGTGGTATTTGAATTTGACAAATGAGTGAAGGCTTAGTAATAAAATTTGAACAATGAGTCTTGCTAATGATGGATATGTTACTAAAGTCTTTGATTTCAAATAAATCGTTTCTGTACGCACCCACTATTTCAATCCTAAGACAAGAACCATTGAAGTTACTTTGCATGGAAATAATTCAATGCTTTTGACGACAAAAGATTTCGGGAAAATGTTGAAGCTATCAAACCCAAATAGGAAACTTAAGTTGTTGAAAGAAGATATGTTTCTTGATTCTAAAGGTAGGGGTGTGAATTTTCTTAGATAATTCATCATTTAATTAGTGCACATGCCAAAGAACCTTTTTTATATTGATATCTCGATACTAATTGAGCCCTACAGAGACTTATCTTGGTTTTTCGTGCATATAATGGGACATAATTCAATGCCCCACATATTTGGGCCAATTCTATATATTCTATATTTTCCTCTAAGAGAGGGACTAATTTAAGTTAGATAAAGGTGATTTCTAATGGTATTTCCTTTCAATTAGCTAATTACCTGAAGACTCAAAGATTCTTCATGACAACTTATTTGGGGTTAGAAAAAATTATTGTAATTTGTTCAATGACCTACCTATGAAGAGTAATATGACCATTAGACATAAACTAGTGCAATTTTGATATTCCATATTATGGAGACATAATGCACCAATTCATTTTTTCCTCATCTATGAGCCAGAGATAAAAAAATAGGCTCAAAAATGAAAATGCTCAGAATATTCTAAAACTAGTGTCAAGTCATAGTTTTCGTTGTCTTGATTCCAACGATGCTTGAATCACCTCAATCCGACATCGTATGAAGAAGTTATGACATTCTGAAGTTTTTGACCAATAATAAAAAAAAATTGCAGATGGGTTGACTAGGTTGCTGACTGGGAAGTCTGTACTAATTACATAATGTCGACTTCAACATTCCAACTGGGCATACAAAGGGCCAACCAGAGCACCCCATGTGTCGCTCCGTACAAGGATGAATTGGCATCATCTGATTGGTCGAAGTTGTTTTCGTGGCCCAATAGGAGACTGCCACGTGGCCCAATCAAAGGCCACCACATGAATCCTCCACATTAGTCAATTTTTTTATGTTTATACCTAAAGGCCTTGGCAGGATTCAACCCCATGACATTCCACACACACAAACTCTGACCTCCACCATCACGCCATCAAGTTGGTTCTTAACTATCTATGGCCCTGTGTTATATTTAAAATCACATGGTTTCCACATTGGAGGAGAGGGATCGGGTATTAGCCCTGGACCCTAGTCACAACACCATCCACAGGACCGATGGTGAAGGAAATTTGGAGGGGGAGGAGCGGCAGGGACCAGGCCCAGTCCCTAGTCATGATTATCACCACGCGACCCTAGCAGAGGCTTGTCGGAGTGGGGCGGGTATTCAGCCCTAGCCCTCGGTGCTATGGATGCCACAGACCTGGCATGGAGCCAAGTTCGACGGGGGCAGTAGTTAAGGCCTGGCCCCTGGTCACAATGATTCACAGTAGCCTATGGCGAGGAGATAGGGAGCTAGACTGGCGGGGGCAGGTAGTTGGCCCCAACCCCTGGCCACATTGCTAGATATGACCATGCCCGACAAGAAAGGAGCCAGCGTCGGCAGGAGCAGACTGTTGGTCACAACCCCAAACCTTATGGGCGCTCCATGTGGTCCTGTTTTTGCACATAAGCGTCACTGGGAAATTTAGTGAGGCGACAAAATGCACCTTTTTCGGGTTAAATTGTCACTCGTTGAACTATGTAAAGGGAAAATTTGTAGGATAGTTAGCAGGTTTGGCGAAATTGCAGGACATATAGTAGAGCTTGGTTTGGAGAGGCATAACTTGCTCAATTTTTACCTTTTTGAGATCAAGAAGAGCCTAGATGGGGGTTTTTGAGCATCCTGAACTCATTGGCAACCTCAATTTTATGATTTGAGCAATTTATGATGAACTTTTTGCAAAATCAAGTCTTTTAGTGCCAGAGACAATCAGAGTTTTGGAAGCAGTATGAAGGCATTTTGAGCATGGAGAAATCCTATTCAAGGGTTTTTTAGCCTTCTAATTTCATCTACAACAATTGTTAATTTAGCAGTGCAACTCTTTTTAGTATTTTCTCATTATGTGTTCATGAGAGAAGCTCTTTTTAGTACTTCAATGTGGAATTGTTGTATGTTTTTGTGCTTGGATTTCAGGTGGAGTACAAGGACTTGATGTGTGAGTCCTTTTTATGTTGACCTTTTCATGACTTGTTGTAGGGAGTCATTTTTCTGAGTGAGAATTCTTTGTAGGAGAAACAAGCCACTCTACTGTCAACAATTTGTATGTACTCATTTTCCACTGAAATCAATAGAGTGGTCCAGTTGTTGGAGCAGGCCCGAAGATGTAGCCCAAGAGGGGTGAAATCTATCATCAAATGTTGGTTTCTTCTCTTCATGTTTTATCATTTGAGTTGCATGTGAATGTGTTCTATGTCAAGTTCATGTGAAAAATTAAACTCACCATCTTGAAGAGATTGTGAAACTTGGTCAACTTTAAAGACCCATTTTATTTACCTGCAAAGCGTCAGAGGACGGCCAGTTTTTTAGAGAAGTTCTCATCCATTTTAAGATCAATCTAAGATATGTTTGTCAAATAATTTTGATATATATTAATTGGATTCAAACCACATAGGTTGACCAAAAAAGAATAATATTTCTTAAATGGAAAATATGTGTACAAGAAGACAAACATACATACATAAGACTTTATAAGTACCAAGGAAGTCTCTTATTACTTCCCTGTGTTGATTTTTAATAGATAATTCATTGCAGAGGTATGTAGGAAATATAATTCTTGGTCCATTATGTTTGATAGGGAAAAGAAGATATAGTCTATTTCATTATTGTTCAATATTATGGAAGTTGTTGTGAATATTTCTTCACATTTAGTGGAGGTATCTATAGTATGCTTGACTGACAGAGAATATCAGAAGTGTGAAATATGCCTGAGATACCACAAAAAATAACACAATGAGATGATAAAAATAGAATTATTCTATTAAGATCTGAAGCAATAATTTTCACTTCCTCTTCGAGGGGGAAACCTCCAATAGAGCAGAGCTCAATTACACGACACAAAAAAAGAATTCCCTTACTATCTTCGATAATATATAGTTTTATGAGACCCAAAACCCTAACTACTCATGGTCTCTTGCATAATGTGGGTTAACAACTTTTTTTATTAGCTATGGTCTGTTATAACTAATTATGGTCCCTTTTTTATAAGGTGGGCCAACCATTTACAATGCTTATGGGATTTATTTATTAAACTAATTAATCATCACTCTTATGGGACCCCTTGGGCTTATTAAGTTAATAAAGGGGTTAGGGTGGGATGCTAACATGCCCTTCCCCTTCAAAAGAAGCCTCATCCTCAAGGTTAGAGCTGCAAAAATTTCTTGAGAATAATTGTTAGTTCCCATGTCATATCTTTTGGTAAGGTGTCTTTCCAATGGATGAGGATTTTCGTGATAGTGCGGAAACTGAGATGTTGTTCCTGTGAATCCAAGGCTCATTTCAGTTGGAGCCAAATATAACCTTCCTCGTCCAATTTAGGAAATATGGTCTTGACCTTGCAATTGTGCCCCACGACTTTCTTGAGGCGAGAGACATAGAAGGAGGGGTGGATTTTTGATGTTGACGGTAGGGCCAATTTGTAGGTGATGGATCCAATACGTTGAATCACCTAATAAGGCCCATAAAATTTGGGAGCTAATGTTTGGAAGCCCTTTTCATTGAAAGATGTCTACTTATAAGGCTAGAGTCGAAGAAACTCTTGGTCACCCAATTGAAAGACATTTATGAGTGATGTTGGTCAACATGTTGCTTCATCCAGTTTTGTGCTTGATGGAGATTATCATTTGGAAGAGTAAGAGTGATGACTCGGTTTTGAAGAAACTTATCCATTTCCTTCACTTTGGAAGATCCTAGAAGATAAGAAGTTGGCGAAGGTGGGAGTTGGCCATACACCACCTCATACGATGTCATCTTGGTTGCTTCATGATAATTAGTATTATACCACCATTCTGCTAAAGGTAACCACTACACCCATTGATGTTGTTTATCCGAAGAAAAGCACCATAGGTAGGTCTCCAAACATTTGTTTACTGCTTCAGTTTGACCATCTGTTTGGGGTTTATATGTTGTACTCATTTGGAATTATGTGACATGTAGCTTGAACAACTCCTGCCAAAATGGCTAGCGAAGGTGGGATCACGATCAAACACAATAGAAGTAGGCATGCCATGCAGTTTGAAAATTTGATCCATGAAGACTTGAGCCACCAAAGCTAGAGTGAATGGGTGCGGTAAGGCACAAAAACAGGGATATTTGGAGAGTTTATCCACTACCACCATGATGACTGACTTGTTGCCTAATTTAGGTATACCTATAATGAATTCCATGGAGACATCCATCCATATAGAAGTAGGTAGCATCAAGGGTTGTAAGGTTCCTAAAGTCTTCATTATTTCCCCTTTATTGCATTAGCAGAAGTCACATTCAGCTACAAATTAAAGAATGCCATATTTCATCCCTTCCCAAAAGAAAGAGTGATGTGCACGAGCATAAGTATTTTGAAAGCTTGAATGTCCTGCGATGAGAGAGGAGTGCAACTCTGCTAGGATGTGCGGTTTAAGAGTGGAGTTAGGGGAGAGAACGACACGATCCTTATAATGAATAATATCTTCCTACCACGTGTAACCTGTTGGGGGGCTAGGAGATCTGCTTGTAACCTTTGGATTAGATAGGAAAGAGATAGATGGGAAAATCATTTGTTGCATGTCTCCTCAATCCAAGATGGTATGAGAAAGGATAGGCATAATAGGGTGTCGTCCTCCTCAAATTTTCTTGACAAGGCATTAGCCACAACATTGTCTCGACCCTTCTTATAGACTATCCCATAATCATATCCCAACATTTTGGTAAGTCATTTATTTTGGTGCAAAGAGGATAATTGATGCTCCAAAAAATACTTCAAAATATGATGGTCAATTCAGATATGGAAACGTCACCCAAGCAAGTATGGTCGCCAAGCATCTATTACATTGTAAGATGGCCATCATTTCTTTCTCATAAGTAGATTGACCCAAATTATTGCCACTTGATTTTTGGCTGTAAAGGCTATTGGTCAACCTTATTGCATTAAAACTACTCCAGTGTCAGTCCCTAAGTCATCACATTCGATCACAAAGGGTTTTGTAAAATTAGGGAGGGCCAAAACTGGGATGGAACACATGGCCTATTTGAGATCCAAGAAGGCTTGTTGAGCTGCTTTTATCTAGAGGAATGCATTTTTCTTGAGAAGATTAATCAGAGGTCTGACAAAGTGTCCATAATTTCTGACAAATTATGGGAAACGTATCCTTGATGGTGAGCTTGTTGAGGGCCCTATTGTGGAAAAACAACAACCCGCCATTTTTATCTTTTTATGTTCATATAATAATGGGGATCCTCCATGTAAATTTTGGTCATTTCACTTCCTTCAAGCTTTTATTTTATTATTTTTATGGAATTTTTATTCTTCTCGATTTTCTACTTTAATAATTTCATTGCGTGCAATTTCTCAGTAGCTTCCTAACAACTCTAATTTTGTTGAGTTTAGACTTATGAATTGAAAATAACATTCGTTCAAAGTTTGAGTAATTTTCACCACTTAAACTTTAAAAAGTAAATTGCAATTTACTTTATTTTTCAAATTAAACTAATTTTATTATATAATATAATCTAACTATTTAATTAATTAAATATTATAATAGTATATATTAAAACCACTTACATAAACTCTCTCCATCTATATATATATAACCAATTAAAATCCACTTACCTCCTATATTATGTCATCCCATCCCGCTCTTTATTCTTTTTTCCCACTCCACGTGAGACCAACTCCTCCCTCACTACTACCTTTTTTTTTCAAGTCCTTCCGGCTCCTCTTATTCATTTCCCCGGGACCCTCCCCTCATCCTTCTTATAACTCTTCCGCTTCTTCCGCTTTTATACATTCATACCTCATGGGTTGTTTTTTTTAATTATATATTGTATTAGTTGTAATTAATTTTAATTTAATTTAATATATTAATTAATTAAATGATTTTGTATATTAAAATAGTTTTATTTAAAAAACATAATCTTGTATTTTATTTAATAATTATTTAATTTAAAATCTTTTATTTTTAAATTAATTTTAAAAATTATGAATATAGTTAAAATTATTATTCTTTTAATAAAAATGTTTAGATTTTGCCTGGGCATGCATTTTCCAGCACATAGATAGTTTTGACATTCTAACTTTGGAGGATGATATATTGAGTTCTACTTGGCCAAATGAGGCCCCATATAACTCATTGGAAAGTTAAAATCATGGAGAATATTTTGGGAGTAGTTACATGACCATATTTGGTCATTTAATATGCATAAAATTTAGCAGAAAATGGAGCTTTGAATTTGCACCCAAAAACCAATTTCTAAATTTGTTTTGTAAAATTTGGTTGGTTGGAACTTCTGTTGTTGCAAATTGGTTTAAATACCACTTTCTTGAGCCAAAAAAATCTTGACAGAGATCAATGGGAATTACAATTTTTATTTATTCAATTAGAATTTAGTTTGAGAGTTTATTTTCCCAGATTTTGGTATTATGATTTAGCGTGCAAAATTAATTCATTTTATTTGAACTTTGATTGCTTTTGGCAGAAGATTTGTTGCGAAGAGATCAATTCAAAAAGATTTGGAACCATAGAATGAGACCAACAAATAAAAAAATGGAGGATTGGCAACTCCAATCAAGGATCTAAAAACTACTTTCAACAACTCTCTATTGGAAAAATTCTTTTGTAAAATATAAATATCAGATTTGAGGAGGAAAGGGTTCCTCTTTGCTGCAACTTTGGTACTCATAACATTTTTGTAAAGGGATTTTAGCTGTAGAGAGAGAGGGAAACTTAGATCTGCGATATTTGGGAATCTTCTTTTCAAGATCTAGTCTTTGTATTTGAGGTAGAGCTTGCACTATTGCAGCTTTTTCCTCTAGTGGAAGAGTTCATAATCTTGAGGAGATTGTTGGAGGTTCATCAAGAGACAGAGCAAAGGGATCAGGTTTTATTCATTATATTTACAAGTAATTTTATTTGTTAATGCAATTTTTATTCATCGAATGACATATTTGTACCAATTATTTCATATTTTGCACTCTTGTTCAATATGTTAATGATTGTTCATTAGATGAGTTATCTTGTCCAATGGAATTACAGATCTGTTATTTATTTCTTGCTTGCTCAAGTGCTTAAATCAAATTTCTAAGTAACTATTTACTCAGAAATTTGCTATTTAAAATCAAATTAATTACCATTAAAATTAAGTGAACTAATTCCCAGCTTTGATGGCTAATCTTTCAATTTTTTAAGGTATCCAATAAATGAACTTCTTATGTATATTGATATTTGTTAACCTCCTGTTGCAACAGGTGTTCATTTTTCATGATTGACATTTTACATACCAAATATGTCATACTTTGCATACTGCAATGTTCCATATTTCTAGAAGAGACCAAAGAAGAAGCATGAAGTGTGCTAGTCCAAATGCCACTGCTGAATTCCAAATTTTGATGACTTAATCATTTTTAAAAGAATGTTCTATAAAAGGGAGGGCCAAACAGCTTAACCTTGGTCTCCCTAGGTTTCAATTTCCTGTTTTAGAATATAGAGAATGATATCTGTCCAAACAGCTTAATCTTGGCAGATCTGTAGATAGGTAGAGAATCAAAGGAGCCCAACTGCTTAATCTGGGCCCTTGGCAGAAATAAGTATAGACTTAGATAGGAGAACAGAAAAAAGAAAAAATTGTAAAGCTGGGTCTGCAAGTCTAAGTGCACCCACCAAAAGAAGAAAAAATGCTAGAAAAGTAGGCTGGGTAGATAGTTTTTGAGGTTGCAGGATGATGATTCATGATCAATTTTGTGTTTCTAAGTATTATATCTTTTCAGATCACAGTCATGATGCAGTTTTTCATCTGGAGGAACTCAAACTGGACATAACTAACTCCCCTTTCTTCTTATTCCCCAAATCATTTACTAATTTTCCCAAAGAGGTCAAGATCTGCTTGAGCCTCTTAGTCTCATCATGTTCCATAACATTGGCCTTGGTGAAGATCTGCCTCACTCAAGGATTTCCATTCTTCTTTTACAAAGTTCTATTCCCCCAAAATAGCCTAAGGTTCCTTACCTTAGCGCTTTCTCATCATCTTCATATTAACTACTGACTCTATTATGTAAATCCCCATCTGTTTTCCCCTTCCCCTATTAAATCTATGTTAATAAACTCCCCTATGTACATATTCCACCTTGTAGCACTATAGCTATGTATTTTTTCAGTCCTGGGACATAGTAGTCCACCTGGGACTATTGTGAACCCATCCGTGTCATGAAACTGGGATTGGTCTAAACCTCTGGTTAGACCAAGAACCTTTACCCACCTCGCTGTCCTCAAAACCCTATAACTTTACCCCTCCGCATTCATTTGCACAAAGGTAATGTTTAAAGTGTTATTAAACATTAAATTTTGTTCTCCCCCACTTGTATAAACCCACAAAACCAAAGTATAAACCCTCCCCGCGGCGTTTATGAAGATCCGAATATTCGCGCAGATCCCCCGCATAAACTCGCTGCCATCTCCGTGTTCCGTCCACCATCGGATCGGGCCCTCCCCATCTGACGGCTCTCGGCGATTTCGGAGACGCCCCGCTGCTCGGCCGTTAGCTTCTGATGGCAAGGCGGTTTCTCCGCCGTACCAAAGACACCTGTCCGCCTTCTATTGCATCGGAGGGGCTCTGACGGATACCGCCCCCGTACAGAAAGCGGTCCGATGAAACTGCTTTCCGCTTTCTGTATACGCGTCCCATGTTACTTATCCTATTCTACGTGTCTGCCTCGTCACCGTGCCACATCATCTGCACAACATCAGCCTCCTGCCGAGTCACCCCTGCCACGTCATCCACTGTACATGCTGACATCACCCTGTTGACGTCATCCTGCCACGTCATCCGCCGTACCATGGTCCCACCCGCTGACGTCATGCTGACGTCATCATCAATTTTGAGGCGAAAGGAGAAAATCGTGCTTAGGAAGCCCGGATTCAAATTCCAGCGCTAATCGCGCATGGCTACGGGAAACGGGCCGAAATGGAAATCTCCTCGTTGCACAGCCCCCAGCAAGCCCAAAAGGCGCCAAATGACTTGTTTTTCTTCACGAGGCATGCAGAAAGGATCAAAAGACAGTTCTGAAGGAAACAGAGGGCCGAACAGCGGCCATTAAGTTTTGATTTGACCCACAACGAAAGAGAGAACCGGCCCGATTCATTTGTCAAAGAGTATCAGAGGAAGGACGAAGCGGCAAAGAGTATCAGTTAAATTTTTAATGAAAATCTTCAGTTCCCAAAGCAGGTCGACATTGAATGGCCTCCAACAAAGTCAAATCAGATGGTGTAAGCCCATCCCAGCTCTCAAATCACAGTTAAAGCACTTAAAGCCACCCAACTACAATGGAGCAGAAGTCCATACACAGTTATTGCAGAAGCACTGCACCAAGCCACCAAGGACCACGCATTAATTCAGTTTTGATACGGCTGCCCTCAGCGCAGCCCATAGATATTTTCTTGCATTTATTCCTGATAGGTTTAGGTTAAAGTAATCTTTTACTTTCAGACCTGTTTAGGTCACAGCTGTAATAAACAATTTTGGAGAATTTTCCCTATACATACCACCCTCTGTATTGTTTCAAGGGTGGGTCGATTGATAACTTTTCAATAGAGACTCACACTGTATGTCTGATACCTTTTCTTTAATCAAAGATTGCTGAAGAGATTGGAGGAATCACTGTCTGATGTGTTGTTATTGGTCTCTAGAGACTGAATGATGGAATTCTTGTGCTGCAACATGAATCAATAAGTGCCTCTTACCTCTGTTTTCATTTTTTACCATCTAAATAGCAAAAAGAAAGATTAGCTTAGAACTTGTTTAAATACACTCTAGGCTCAATTTCTGTTGTTTCTTTATGTTTTCATCTAAAATGAATTGGACATGAATATGAATTCCCCGTGGCTCATATTTACCCTAATTCACATGTGTTTGACAGTTATCTAGGGATTCTTTACTGCCCTTAGATAGAGCTCATCCACCCTTCTCTGTTAAGCTGACTGAGAGATTCTTAATTGCCTCTCCTTCCTTAGCATTCTTTCCATCCTTTAAACTTGAAAAATTGTTCCATGTGCAGCTACCTTGCTCCTTATTCCTCCTGTGACCAAGAAAACGCACCAGCAGTCTTACTCCTTGACTCCATGCCCAATGGTTTGAAACTTTCACACTATACTTGCCTCTTTACCTGAAAACATCAATCTTCCCACCAAAACACAAACGAAACCCCATAACTCAATAGCTAGCCTAAAATTATCATCAACAGAGCTAAATTAGAAAGAGAAAGCCCTCTCTGATTGCAGGTGGGCTAGAACCTGCAGTCTAAAGTTGGTTTGTGGTTACCTCAGTCCTATCCCTTTTCTCCAACCTGAGGGACAACCTGAGTGATAACAATATTCATCATAAAAGAGACATGTTAAATCCCCATTCATTTAATTACATTTCTCTCAGTTGGGATTATATCTACATCTTCCTAAACGAAATAGATTATTTTCTATCACTTACATCTTAGAGCAGCTTTGCATTTAGATTTTATCATTTTCAGTTTAGAAGTCCTCTTACATAATGGTAAACTTTAGTGTGGCTTGGTTGAGCCCTCAATTCATCTTGAAGATTGCTTTATTGCAAGTGCACTACAAGAGCATTAATCTAATTTCTCTCTTCTTATTGATTACCAATTAGTAACATCACAAGTTAGCAAGGAGAGAGAGGGGGTAATTGGACCCAATAAAACTAGTTAGAGCCATCATTTAAATGGATAAGAGTATGATTTGGGACTCTAACTGGATGACCTTCCCAAATGTTTATGAGGTCATTTTTGGCCATCAATAAGCCCTTAAGTCAGGACACATGCACCACTCCCCATCTTTCTTTAAAACCATGACCACTGGGGACGAATAAGGGTTGGTGATGGGATGAATAACATTGCTTCTGGTAGCTCCCTAATAATAATTTTAATCTCATTCTTGTGCAAATGGATACCTATATGGGCGTAAAATTGACGGTTGGCTACTTGGAATCAAAGGGATACTATGATCATGTTCACCCCAAGAAACGGGTAGCTCCTTGGGATTTTCAAACACATGTTGGTGGTGACTCAACACCTTTTGCAGATTTGGATGAATGTTGGAAAGGCTTGATTCAATGGCATGGATTGCATTGAATTAGGCAACTACACCATGGTGTCCATTTTCTAAAATATTCTCCATTCTATGTGAGTTGATGATAGTAGGAGCACTTGCCTGGAGCCCTTGGAGTATATGAGTGTTTCCATTATGTTTGAATCTCATATATAGCTCCTAGAAGTCCATGGTAATGGGGCCTAGTGTTCAAAGTCATTCTTCTCCAAGGACAATGTCACAACCTCCCATTTCAATGGAAAACATGTGTGTTTTAAGGTGATAGTCCCCCATCTAGAGCTTTATGTTCTCACAATGTCCTTCACATTTCATGGTCCCCCCATTAGCTATAAGGACCTAAAAATTGGATACTGCCCTCAAGAAATAATTTAAAGTCTCAGCAACCCGTTTACGGACAAAATTATATATGTTGTCACTGTCAATAAACACTTCCAATTGTCAATGCTGAATATATCCTTTGATTTTAAATGTTTGTGGAGAAGAAATACGTGTTAATCCACAGAGTGAGATAATCAATTCATCAAATGCTTTTGGAGTATCTTGGGGTTCCATTATGTCCTCCCCAGACACTTCATCAATTTGGGCCTCATCATTGGGGCTATTTTTAGTTGCGTCAATCTAAAAGAACTTTGGTTCCTTGCATTTATGGCCTGGTGAATATTTTTCATCACAATAGTAACATAGTCCTTGTCTTCTCCTTTCAATCATTTTCGTTGGCGACACTTTTGGCACCTTAAGGGTTTGGGTGGGGCCATTAGTAGGGGTGGGATATCCTATGATGTGAATGAAGGATGATTTGATTGAGCATTAATAGTAGTTTTGCATCTAAAGCTTTATGGCAAGCTTCCAACCAAGTAGTCAGTTGATGCATTCTAACATGTGCCTAGATGGCTTCTTTGAGGCCACTGATGAAACATTCCATATAGAAGGAATCCCCAAGGCCCTCGATTTGAATGGGTAGTTGTTCAAATGTCGTGATGTAGTCTTGTACTATACTAGTTTGTTTGAGCTTTGTGAGGTGACCCAGAAACAATTCCTTATCAAAATGGGCACAATTGGCTTTAGAGAACATATTCCAAGTTGGCTTCCTTTTGTAGCATTTCTGATGCCATTTCCACCACTATCAATGTTCTTGGTCCAAGTAAATAGCTCCCACATGTAGTTTGGTTTCATCATCTCATATATTGTTGAGTTAAAAATATTGTTCCATTTATTCCAGCCACAATGTCGGGTTAGAACCGTCAAATTTGTGCATGTCAATCTTGGGTGTCTTATTGCTAAAATATTGGTGACCCCTGTGGAAATGATGATACCCCTCATATTGATGGTGGCTAGATTCTCCTTCTAGGTGGGAATCAACATGGTTCCCCTCCCCCATGGGGTCTTTAGTCTTGATGATCTGACGTATGAGTCCCAAGGCCTTCACAATTGCCTCTTCTACTGTGGTGGTGATGATTACTTCTAGGTCTTGCACCTTTTTCTCGAGGTTTTCCATAAATTGAGCCCTCGTCGTTACCATACAATTACCCAAGTATAAATTTTTGGTTACTTAAAATTAGCAGGACTACAATGGGTGGCAAAAAAGGAGTTTGTTAATGTAGGTCACTTGAAATCACTTCAGGAAAAATTGGGACCACTGTAAAAATGGATGTTT
The DNA here is from genome assembly GCA_031772625.1 of Pinus tabuliformis. Lineage (NCBI taxonomy): Eukaryota > Viridiplantae > Streptophyta > Pinopsida > Pinales > Pinaceae > Pinus > Pinus tabuliformis. Next base: position 1,720,601,535 of record CM062816.1, on the reverse strand, counting down.
ACTTGTAGATGGTATCAATGTGATCAACTCGTTGCCCTGAATCCCATGGGTTAGGTCTCTTGCAAGCGGAAGTTGGGACCACTAGATTTTTTTTTTTGAAATTCGATAAGAGTATTACTCTTAGTTGATCAATACTACGCTGGTTGAAATCCCAAAATCTCAATATTACAAAATGTGTAGAAATTTGGTTGTCCTCACTAATCAATACTATGGCAGAAGAAACCCCAACTGCTAAATACTGCAAAATGTGTAGGAATTTGGCTATCTCAACTCATCAAGATTGCGGTGCTAGAAACCCCAACTTTTGGATACTAAAAAATGTGATGGCCAATTAACAAGAAGTCGGGGAACTATGGCAATAAAGGAGTTTCAGGTGCTACAAATTGCGATATATTCCAAGGGTCCAACAACAACCTTGACCCAATATTTAGAGGCACTATTTAAGGAGAATCGATTGTGCCCTTATCCATACTACCCGGCTACCCTAGGTATGTGCAAGTAATCTCCTGAAATGTTCTTCTCGGTGTACTGTAGCAACAAGACAACCAATGGCTTATTTAAGGTTGGTTTCATGGTAACCTTGGGGGCTTCTGATAGAATAGAGGTACGTGGAAGTGCATTCAATGTACAAGTATTGTCTAATGTGCTACTACTCGAGGGGGTACCAATAGGGGTTACAAGGGAGTCCAATAGACCTGACCACCTCTTATAGTTCTTGTGTGTATGCTTCCCCAACCATAGGTTGATGTGCGTAATGACAAATCTCTATAGTTTAAAGACACCATAACGTGTCTCTAGCATAAACAAAAATTGCTAAAATTGGTGGTGCAACTGGCCCAAGAAGTGCTCTGATACCATTTGTAGTATGCTTGACCTGCAAAAAATATCATAAGTGTGAAATATGCCTGAGATACCACAAAAAATAACACATTGAGATGATAAAAATGGAAATATTCTATTAATATCTACAATAATATTGCTCACTTGCTTGTTCAAGAGGGTAACCTCCAGTACAACAGATCTCAATTACACAACACAACACAAGACTTCCCTTCCCTTTACTACTTTGGATAATATATAGTTTCAGAGACCCAAAACCTTAACTACTCATGGTCCTTTGAATAATGTGGGTTAACCACTTTATTTATTAGTTATGACCCATTATAACTAATTGTGGTCCCCTTTTTATAATATGGGTCAACCACTTACAATGCGTACAAGCTTTATTTATTAAACTAACTAATCATGAATCTTACGGGGCCTCTTGGGCTTATTACATTAATAAAGGGGTTAGGGTCAGACCCTAACAATATCCAAGATGTTGAAACCCTTCAATTTGAAAGAAGTAGGACCCATCCAAGGTTTTGATCCTGAGGGGTTATTTTCTCAACATTTATCATCAATAAGATTTGGCAACATGTTTACTAAAATCGTGGAAGGAACTAGAGATAATTGAGTGGAAACATTGAAGGAAAAACTCATACAAAATGATGATATAGTTGCATAAGTCAATACCAATTCAAGAGAAAAGAGAAAAACTAGAAAAAAGGGGGGAAAACACTAAAAATGTACAATATTCATCAACTCAACCAACTCATCATATTTCCTCCTCAACACACAAAATACAAGATACATTTGTAGCTATAGGAGAGAGTCATGAATGATATTCTGGTGGAGATGATGGTGAAAATCCACCCCCTCATGTTAATTTGAAAAAGTCTCATGTGGTTGTTACTTCATCAAAGAGTAACAAAATTTCTAGTAAAAAGGGACCCAACAATAAGATGAGCCCACCGATATGGAAGTATATAGTGCCATATTATTGGAATAGGTAACATTATGCTTGGGAAAAATTCAAAATATGGTGGAAGAAATGGATACAGAGGAACATACTATATTTGAGGAGAAATCATGACAATACATAAAACCCACTATAATAAATCATGAAAAAGTTATAAATTGAAAATGTTCATGCTAAGAATAAGAGACTAACAAAGAAATAGAATTGTAAGGTAGATGTATCAAGAGTAGGACCTTTTGGGCTTCTAAAATTGCATATGACCGAATGGGATGCCCTTTCCCATATTGTTACACGGAAAGATGTTGAATACATATGATTAAAAAGGAAAATCAATGAGCTTAAATAATCCCTCAATCCTATACCTTACTCACAACCCCTCTAGTTGTTTTAGCTCCATTGACGCGATCAGCCACAACCAACTCACCTAACACAATCAGAAAGGTAGCTAACTAATTAATGAAATCAAAACTTATGTCATGGAGAACATAAATAAGTGACTAAGCGTCAGTGAAGAAGCATGAGGTATATGCTTGTACTTAATCTCTCTCAAAGGATTTCTTCATTCATGACTATTTGCAGAGAAAAACAAGAATACAATATGCATTTCATTGAAAAATATTTAATGACATTCATTACCAAAATCACTACCCTCAATGATTTTCAAAAATCTCAACAAGGGTTTCCAACAAGGAAGTAAATAAAGAAGATCAAAGTAGGATGGTCCGCAAATATCTAAATGTTAAAATATGTTATCGATAAGTGTACAAAAATTAATGAGTGTAGGAGTAAATATTTCTTTAAAGAAATCAAGGTTGTCTAAGATCTTGAAGGCCCTTGAATAGCTAAACTAATGTTAATTCGAAAGGACCAACTATAGGAGGATTTGAAAATTATTAGGACATCATGGAGTAATAAGTTTGACAAACTAATAGGTTTCCTAAAGGAGGAGATAAAGAAATGGTTAGTTACATTCATTAATGATAATGAGACCAACTATCGACCATTGAAAAATTGTACTTACATTCAAAAGAAATTAAAGAAGTAAATTTGCATTAAGAGTAAAGAAAGATATTACTATCCTTCCTATGAAGGAGTTTATTGAGGAATGGCTTAAGGATCATTAAATGAAATTGTTAATCCTAAATAAGATCCAGGTAGTTACATTGATAGACATACAAATCCAATATATATACTTCTATGCATGATGTTTCCAAAAAGAGGATTCATTCTACCAATCCTTCTATAAATTTGTATGTCTTACTTTATGAAATTTCCCATTTTTTACATCTCAATCTTAGATAATCCAACTTTATAAATTATGATATATACGTATAAATATGATCCCTGCATGCATGCATTTATTTTCTTCTAGGTTACTATATTATTTATTTTTCCATTGGAGCCCCATCTCAATCCCTTAGGAATGAATGCATTCAAGTTTTGTTTAAGTATCAAGAATTTTGTCAATTTATTTAGGCACCTATTTTATTCAAACATAAATTTCAAGTCTGTAATATTATTTTTTACTCTCATAAAGAGCTATTTCTAAAAGTACATAATATTTGTGGTCACATAGATTCTTGTTAAGCATGATATCTCAAGAATATTCTTCTATGGCTCTTTAGGATATTAAATGAATGAAGTCGCTTTAGATTTCTCTGGAATACTTGGACCATCTTTGTTACTTTTGGTATATGTATATTTTCTTCAAATATGTCTTCCTCATGATGTATGAATGGATGTACAACATGGAATGAATCATTGGTGATATTGTCATTTAAATAATGTTTTCATTATTTAGCATTTTATTTTTAATCCCCTGGTCCATTCTTAGGTGAATGTGTTGGATTATTTGATTCACTTTTTTTTATTTAATAAGAGAATCTTCATGCAAAAATAATATCGCCTCTATAAAAACATAGAACAAGCTTTAAGTAAGTCCTTAGAAGGTTGACTTCGGTTCTTGAAAGGAAAAAATATCAATAGGATTGAAAGTATTAAAGGCAAATTTCTTTTCGAGTATATTTTGCTTCAATAGCCTCATTATTTGAATCACACTACTTTGTATGGTCTTATAGCCTTTTAATAACTTGTTCTTTGGGATAATTTCAGTTGGTTTTGAGCATTCATCTAATCCTATATGGATTGAGTTACATGCCTTTGACTCACTAGTTTCAATAGAAATCTACAATCTTCTTCCTTATCAACATCAACAACAACAATTACAACTGAGACTTTTCTTACCTCAGTTGATTGTGTTAGCACTTGAATTTGGCCTCAGGCTGAAAAGGACAAAATCCAAGGCAACATCAAACCACTTAGCCTCGTAGCTAGCCCTACGGGGCAGGAGAGGGCTCTCTCCGGGTCTATCTCGGCAAAAGGTCTTCAAAGGGCGGAGATGACCAATAAAGAACACTGATTTTAGGCTAGTAAACTGATTGAGAAGGTTTGATTTCAGATTTTTAGGGTTTTGGTGGAAAACAGGAGGAGAGCAATTTTGGGTGCGGGGATGGGACACAGCTTTTGCAGAGGTCTTTTTGGGGCAAGGTAGGAGATTGTCTTGATGCCTTTGATTTAAGTGAATGAATAGGAATGACTGGTGAGGAGCTAAAGAGAGCAAGAAACTTTCAAGAGTTCTCTTTAGACAGAGGAAAACATAGATATTAAGCAAACTTAAAGGCAGAGCATACAAATTATGAATTCTACCTTAACACTTCATTTATTTAATGTGCAGAAAAGAGAAGTAGGAAATTGATACACATAAAAAATCTTACAAGTACATGAGAGAAGAACACCATCAACACAAATAACCATAGGAATCTCAAATAGTGCTGCAAAACCCTGGTCTTTCCTTTGCCAAAATTGCAGAGATACAAAGTGTAATACAATAGAAGCTTATCCCTCAAGAGTCCAACCATGAAAATGACTAAGAAAATACATAATATAGGCAAGCTAACACCTTTCCTTGCCTCTAGGGGTCTAGCTCATCATCATAGGAGCTGTTTCAACCAATTCTAAACTGAGCACTAAAATCTAGGCAGTCAAAACAACTTGCCTCTATAAGCTAGGAAACCAATTCATTCATTAAATTTTTGACTTTTTATGAATGAATCTTCTAGAAGAGATAAATAAGTGCCATGACATCATAAAATTACATCAATTACATCAAGGAGGATGAAAAATCACTCCAAAAAGTCAAAACTAGTCAAATCTACGTTTTGCTGAGCTGTAGGTGAAAATCTGGCAAACTTCCCTGATGCGTAGTGCTCCAATCCTGAACGCGTAGCGCGTATTTGAGCCAACTTTTGAGGCACTTCTCGGCATCCAAATGAGGCAAAATTAGGCTTGTTGGAAAGGTCTGGATGTCTACTTTCCAACCCAAGTAGAATTTCTCAATTTGGTGTCCATTTGCCCCTCCAAAATTGCAATCACCCAAGACTGCTCCCTGTGTGTCCAAAAAGTGGCAGAAAGTCATTTTTTGCATGCTTTTTGACCTTCTGAGGGCTCAAAACCTGATGAAATGTCTTGGTAATTGCTGAGCAAGTGTAATCTATCATGAAAAATCCAAAAATGCTGAGTTTTTTAGGAATGGACTTGCCCATCTTCAGGGTAGCGCGCGGCGCGCTACGCGTTGAACGCATAAACCTGTGTGTGGCACAAAAAAGTCAAAATTGACCAAAATTGCTCAAAATTTCCTGAAATTTGAGCTGGAAGTGCATCATTGAGCACCATGCTCCTTCAAGGTAGCTTCAGCCAAAATATGAAGGGGATCGGGCCTTTTCCTCCGTTTTAGTGCCTTAGCCAACCGTCCTTTGAGCACCTTCATTCTTGCTTTACACACATGCATTCGAGCCCAATAGTGATTCTTCATGTGTCGGAGCATGTCTTTGTCCCTGTTTTCCTTTGCTATCAACCTCTCTAGATGTGTGTTCACCTGAATGAGCATAGAGCTTTGCTCCTTAGGTGTCAAATCACCGGGTCTCTTGCGAGCTAAGTTCCGATCTTCTCGGATCCTCCGCAACTCATCAAGAGAGTGTTCATCCTCTAATTGCTTGTTGCACTGCTCTAAATAAGTAATTGTCCAATTTGCCATCTCCAATTTTTGCTGCAACAAGTCACTTTCAGCTCTTAGCTGTTGGATGATCTCCTCTGACTCTAGGCTAGGAGAAATGATATCAAGGTCAACAACATCTATGCCTGGAACACCTGATGGCCCCTCATCAATCTTGGGCTGCTTGCCTCTCTCTGGTACCTGTGCTGCTGTCGAAAGCGAGGCCCCTTCCACCTGATGTGGAGTTAACACTCGCTGTGCAGATGAAGAAGGCGAGACCCCTTCCACCTGATGTGGAGATAACACTCGCAGTGCAGATGCAAATAAGACCCTGTGGCCTCTCTGATATGTAACATAAGGAGGAGTGCTGACATTCTCGGGCTCTGGAATATCAAACTGATGTGAAGGCCCTCCCTCATCACGAACAACCTCAGGAGGTGGCTGTGGCACTGTGAACAAGTCACGAGAAATGAAATCCTCCCATGGAATACCCTGTTGTGCCAACTGATGCATGACCACAATCTTGATCAGTGTATAATGATAAATGCTCTTGTGTTGCTGTGCTGGGCTCTTTCTTTGCACCAAGGGCACCATCCTCTCTATATTTCGGCACATGAAAAATGGAATGTTCATCATTCGTACCTGTGTGAAATGCATCAACAAACGGATATGGTACGAATACAAACGTGAAAATCTGCCCTCACAAGTGAAACAGCGAATGATGATCTTCATCATAGGTGCATACTCGTCTCTTAAGAATCTGAAGGGAAAAACACCAGTTAGGTACCTCATATATGCAGGTTTGATATATGGATCATAATGAAACCTGTCCAACGGCTGGCGCTTGCTCCATTCTTCTCCAATATTGGGTATCCCTGTTGCTTGAGCAACAATCTCAGGTGACAATGTGAAGTCCACTCCTGCAAGATTCACATGCCCATTGTGTAAATGTAGGACAAACAAGCGGGCCAATTCCTTGTGGTGTTGAATTTGGGAGATTCTCTCACAATATTCATAGCATGATAGATATCGGAAACATGACACTGCAAGTGGACAAGCTTGTAGATAAGCCAAAGAGGTGGGTTCCTCCCTGACATGCTGACCACCCTTACCACCCCTATGATGCCTCCTTGGCACCTCTACCTCTGGTGTTGATTCACGGTCATCACTTTGCTCATAATCTGTTTCGGTTTCTGACATGGTTTTGGAGGCAAGTGACTGAAAAATAATGCTGACTGTGCACCCAATGAACTGCTGTTTTGACTTGTTTGAATGCTGTTACCAAGGGGACAAACACACATGGGAAATGTTGGGGAAAAGGGAAAATTGAGGGGATTAGGGAAAACAAATGTGAAAGGAAATTTTAGGAAAGGAACATGGAACATATACAATCATAATTTGTAGGATTGTAATGGGAAGTAGGGTTTAGGAAATTTACATAGGATTTTAGGAATTAGTAGGGTTTAGGGATTTTAATGATTTTTAGTTGGAAATTATATGATTTGCATGGGAAATGTCAAGGAAAATGGTGAGGAAAATATGGGGCAAGAGGAATGGGAAAATGGGTAACTTTGGGCAGCAAATTTCAATGAAACCCTAACACATTTGCATTTTTAATATTTGATACAACAAGGTAGGGTTTTACTCCATATTATCATGGCATTTTTGCATTTTCATTGCTCATTCATCTTAGCCAAACCAAAAATCACCATGATTAGAGGCCTACCTGAAAAGATTTGGAGAGAAAAGCAGTTTTGGTGGCTTGCTGGCGATTTCCTGAGCAAGAAACCCAACGCGTAGCGCGCCCAGCCTGATGCGTAGCGCGCCTCCCAACGCGTAGCGCCTGAGTTAAATTGAACTGGAAACTGTGCGGTGATGCGTAGCGCGCCCCCAACGCGTAGCGCGCCTCCTCTGATGTGTAGCGCGCTGCTGCAACTGCTCAATTCGCCCAATGAACTTTGAATCCGTCTTGACAAGTATTCTCTTGGAGTGTTGAGAGGCAAATCAATTACCGATGAGGGATGGCATGCTTTTATAGGCTTCCTTTTAATTTTTCACTTGCCCAAAACCCACTTTGTAATGTTTGCATGTTGACACTTTTTTTCTTTAATTGGCTCTGACCTTTAATTTCATTTCTTTGAAAAATTGGTTGAAATGATGATTTCTTCTGAAAATTTTTGCAGGGATAGCTTCTGGGATGCTTTGGCAAAGGAGACCAAGGCTGCACTTCGACATTTGAAGAATTTGAAATTTTGAGAATTTTTACAAAATGAGATAATGACCTTGTTTTCAAAAACAGAGTTTTTGAGAACAAGGCAAAAATTTAGCTGTACAATGATGAGAAATGTTTAATGAAGGACATCCCTCTGGCCTACTGGTCCTTAATGACCTCTCAAGACAAAATTAGACTCAACCCTAGACCTAAGACCTTAAAACTTAAAGCAAAATGAATGACCCTTTGAGGACTTTATTTATTTGAACAAACCTGAACCAGCAGTGCCAAACAAGAGGGGAATAACGACATAAACTCCTTCCACCGAGATTATGGCATGCCTAACGGAATGCAACATGATCACACTGATGAGACACCTAACTATGAAATGCAAAGAGCTTTTGATCTCTGGTGGAGGGCTACTGGACCGACTCTAACATTGGCTCCAATGGGGATGGTAGCTCCTTGGAGGTGCCAAGAACCGCAGACCTCTGGGAGAGCAGACCAGTGCTTTCAACCATTGGGCAATGGAGTCATTATTTTGAACGGATAACACAAAACCTTTGACACATTTATTGAATGAAACTTGACTAAAAACTGACTGAAACTTAACTGAAACTTGACTCAAACCGACTCGATGACAAATTGAAATGATGGAAAAAACTTGATTCTAACAAATTAACTCAAGACCTAAACTTAAAACTTAAAACTTGATGGCAGTACATAACCGCCTAGGTTACAAGACAACATACCATCAAACTACATCATAATGCCAATGTAACCACTCCAGCAGATGCCTTCTTGATTGATTCTCCCAATCAGATCTCATGATCAACAATAGATACTGGTAACTGGGCATCCAAAAACATAGCTGACCATGATCTCCTTCATCACTGAACACAACAATAATCACTTTCACTGCTGACTGTAACAAATCTGCCATTGGATCCTGGAAAACATGAAGACTTGACATTGCCACCTCCTGCTTAAAGAACAAGGTATCCTTTGTTTCAAATTCTGATCTGCCTTCATCATGTGCTTCAGAAAGAGTATGTTCCTGGTCCTCAAAAAATTCTGAACAAATGGATGGGCAGATCTCTTCTTGGAAAAGCATTTCAGCACATGAAACATATGAAGAATCTGAAAGGTAATCCTGTATGCTCTGATCTTCTGTAGTCTGACAATATGGTAGGTCATCTTCAAATGATATGACAGTCGGATTATCATCTTTGTGAAGGAAAACATTATCTGTTTGCTGATCTACAAGACAGTCATCTTTTTCAACAGAGGAAGAAGTTTTCCCAACACTTTCCTGACTATGTGTGCACTGCAAATCTGCTGTAGCTTGGGTTGTAACAAGACCATTCAAGAGCTGATCTATCTCCTCTTCAGACAAAGGAGACAATGCCTTTTGTTTTCTTCTGCTTAAACAGTAATTATCTTCATATGACAGGGCACTCAGACTATCATTTATTACTGAGTTATTGAAAGGAGATTCATCACTTACTTGCACAAAGATCTCATCTTGCTGTTCATGAACTGACTGGATTGCTTCTTCATGAAGGCCATGTTCTAATGATGGACTAACAATATGAATTACTGTGTCTTCTTCATTCCAAATGATTTCAACAGAACCTGGAGTAGCTGACTGGACATTATCACAATCTACAATCAACACTGGACTTACTTGCATGCTGCTGTCTTCTGTGGGCAGATCTGAAATGTCATTCTCCCTTTCATCATTTTCAGCCATATTATCTTCAACCTGCTGATCTTGATTCTGCTGCAAAATGTCCTGATCATCTTGATGGGAATTCTCTAAGTTTTCTTTATGCTGCTGAAATGGATTCTCATACAGAGCCTCCATAATCTCAACGTCCATAAAATTATCATCTTCATAATATTTCTCAAGGCTTTCAATAAAAGTTGAAGCATGTTTGCAACAGTCATGAACTAAATTTAATGATGGATAAGATGCTTGATATCTTTCAATAAACAAGGCATGAAAATCCTTTAAACAGTAAATACAGGCCTGCGGCAAATTTTCATACCAGGATTGAGCTGCACCTTCTAGAGTGGCCAAGAATATCTTCATCAAGCAATCTTCAGGAAAATCCACCTTCAACTTGCGAATATGCATATGAAATCTAACTAGATGTAAAGCAGCATCCTTCTTACCATCATCATTAAATATAGGCAGATTCCTTGACCAATCTACCTTTGGAATTTTATTTGGAAAACTTGGAATGTGATCTCGGGTCAAGGGAGCATATCTTCTTGTGATTTGGTCCATCTTGAAAATCTCACAACTACTGATCTCTCTGCAGTGAAGTCACCATGAAGCACAGATTGCTGGATTCTTGCAGTGAAAGGAGTCGCCAAATGAATGATTTCAGCCTGTGAAAACTCTCAACTTATCATCAAAAGTTTCAGAGTTTACAAATGTACTGGGGTAACATGCAATCGAAGTGCTGTATTCACAAGCTTACGGAGATTGACTGAAGCAGCGTTTATCTACTTCCGCTTATGCAAAGCAAAAGCGTTTCGAAGGCTACCTGGCATAACTTCAGGCTCCGTCTAAGACTTATGAAACAAACACATCAATCCACAAACAAGTTTGTTCTCCCCAGTATGGTCGCCAATATGTTAGCGCTTGAATTTGGCCTCAGGCTGAAAAGGACAAAATCCAAGGCAACATCAAACCACTTAGCCTCGTAGCTAGCCCTACGGGGCAGGAGAGGGCTCTCTCCGGGTCTATCTCAGCAAAAGGTCTTCAAAGGGCGGAGATGACCAATAAAGAACACTGATTTTAGGCTAGTAAACTGATTGAGAAGGTTTGATTTCAGATTTTTAGGGTTTTGGTGGAAAACAGGAGGAGAGCAATTTTGGGTGCGGGGATGGGACACAGCTTTTGCAGAGGTCTTTTTGGGGCAAGGTAGGAGATTGTCTTGATGCCTTTGATTTAAGTGAATGAATAGGAATGACCGGTGAGGAGCTAAAGAGAGCAAGAAACTTTCAAGAGTTCTCTTTAGACAGAGGAAAACATAGATATTAAGCAAACTTAAAGGCAGAGCATACAAATTATGAATTCTACCTTAACACTTCATTTACTTAATGTGCAGAAAAGAGAAGTAGGAAATTGATACACATAACAAATCTTACAAGTACATGAGAGAAGCACACCATCAACACAAATAACCACAGGAATCCCAAATAGTGCTGCAAAACCCTGGTCTTTCCTTTGCCAAAATTGCAGAGATACAAAGTGTAATACAATAGAAGCTTATCCCTCAAGAGTCCAACCATGAAAATGACTAAGAAAATACATAATATAGGCAAGCTAACACCTTTCCTTGCCTCTAGGGGTCTAGCTCATCATCATAGGAGCTGTTTCAACCAATTCTAAACTGAGCACTAAAATCTAGGCAGTCAAAACAACTTGCCTCTATAAGCTAGGAAACCAATTCATTCATTAAATTTTTGACTTTTTATGAATGAATCTTCTAGAAGAGATAAATAAGTGCCATGACATCATAAAATTACATCAATTACATCAAGGAGGATGAAAAATCACTCCAAAAAGTCAAAACTAGTCAAATATGCGTTTTGCTGAGCTGTAGGTGAAAATCTGGCAAACTTCCCTGATGCGTAGCGCCCCAATCCTGAATGCGTAGCGCGCCTTTGAGCCAACTTTTGAGGCACTTGCCGGCATCCAAATGAGGCAAAAGTAGGCTTGTTGGAAAGGTCTAGATGTATACTTTCCAACCCAAGTGGAATTTCTCAATTTGGTGTCCATTTGCCCCTCCAAAATTTCAATCTCCCAAGACTGCTCCCTGTGTGTCCAAAAAGTGGCAGAAAGTCATTTTTTGCATGCTTTTTGACCTTCTGAGGGCTCAAAACTTGATGAAATGTCTTGGTAATTGCTGAGAAAGTGTAATTTGTCATGAAAAATCCAAAAATGCTGAGTTTTTTAGGAATGGACTTGCCCATCTTCAGGGTAGCGCGCGGCGCGCTACGCGTTGAACGCATAAACCTGTGTGTGGCACAAAAAAGTCAAAATTGACCAAAATTGCTCAAAATTTCCTGAAATTTGAGCTGGAAGTGCATCATTGAGCACCATGCTCCTTCAAGGTAGCTTCAGCCAAAATATGAAGGGGATCGGGCCTTTTCCTCCGTTTTAGTGCCTTGGCCAACCGTCCTTTGAGCACCTTCATTCTTGCTTTACACACATGCATTCGAGCCCAATAGTGATTCTTCATGTGTCGGAGCATGTCTTTGTCCCTGTTTGCCTTTGCTATCAACCTCTCTAGATGTGTGTTCACCTGAATGAGCATAGAGCTTTGCTCCTTAGGTGTCAAATCACCGGGTCTCTTGCGAGCCAAGTTCCGGTCTTCTCGGATCCTCCGCAACTCATCAAGAGAGTGTTCATCCTCTAATTGCTTGTTGCGCTGCTCTAAATAAGTAATTGTCCAATTTGCCATCTCCAATTTTTGCTGCAACAAGTCATTTTCAGCTCTTAGCTGCTGGATGATCTCCTCTGACTCTAGGCTAGGAGAAATGATATCAAGGTCAACAACATCTACGCCTGGAACACTTGATGGCCCCTCATCAATCTTGGGCTGCTTGCCTCTCTCTGGTACCTGTGCTGCTGTCGAAAGCAAGGCCCCTTCCACCTGATGTGGAGATAACACTCGCTGTGCAGATGAAGAAGGCGAGACCCCTTCCACCTGATGTGGAGATAACACTCGCAGTGCAGATGCAAATAAGACCCTGTGGCCTCTCTGATATGTAACATAAGGAGGAGTGCTGACATGCTCGGGCTCTGGAATATCAAACTGATGTGAAGGCCCTCCCTCATCACGGACAACCTCAGGAGGTGGCTGTGGCACTGTGAACAAGTCACGAGAAATGAAATCCTCCCATGGAATACCCTGTTGTGCCAACTGATGCATGACCACAATCTTGATCAGTGCATAATGATAAATGCTCTTGTGTTCCTGTGCTGGGCTCTTTCTTTGCACCAAGGGCACCATCCTCTCTATATTTCGGCACATGAAAAATGGAATGTTCATCATTCGTACCCGTGTGAAATGCATCAACAAACGGATATGGTACGAATACAAACGTGAAAATCTGCCCTCACAAGTGAAATAGCGAATGATGATCTTCATCATAGGTGCATACTCGTCTCTTAAGAATCTGAAGGGAAAAACACCAGTTAGGTACCTCATATATGCAGGTTTGATATATGGATCATAATGAAACCTGTCCAACGGCTGGCGCTTGCTCCATTCTTCTCCAATATTGGGTATCCCTGTTGCTTGAGCAACAATCTCAGGTGGCAATGTGAAGTCCACTCCTGCAAGATTCACATGCCCATTGTGTAAATGTAGGACAAACAAGCGGGCCAATTCCTTGTGGTGTTGAATTTGGGAGATTCTCTCACAATATTCATAGCATGATAGATATCGGAAACATGACACTGCAAGTGGACAAGCTTGTAGATAAGCCAAAGAGGTGGGTTCCTCCCTGACATGCCGACCACCCTTACCACCCCTGTGATGCCTCCTTGGCACCTCTACCTCTGGTGTTGATTCACGGTCATCACTTTGCTCATAATCTGTTTTGGTTTCTGACATGGTTTTGGAGGCAAGTGACTGAAAAATAATGCTGACTGTGCACCCAATGAACTACTGTTTTGACTTGTTTGAATGCTGTTACCAAGGGGACAAACACACATGGGAAATGTTAGGGAAAAGGGAAAATTGAGGGGATTAGGGAAAACAAATGTGAAAGGAAATTTTAGGAAAGGAACATGGAACATATACAATCATAATTTGTAGGATTGTAATGGGAAGTAGGGTTTAGGAAATTTACATAGGATTTTAGGAATTAGTAGGGTTTAGGGATTTTAATGATTTTTAGTTGGGAAATTATATGATTTGCATGGGAAATGTCAAGGAAAATGGTGAGGAAAATATGGGGCAAGAGGAATGGGAAAATGGGTAACCTTGGGCAGCAAATTTCAATGAAACCCTAACACATTTGCATTTTTAATATTTGATACCGAAAGGTAGGGTTTTACTCCATATTAGCATGGCATTTTTGCATTTTCATTGCTCATTCATCTTAGCCAAACCAAAAATCACCATGATTAGAGGCCTACCTGAAAAGATTTGGAGAGAAAAGCAGTTTTGGTGGCTTGCTGGCGATTTCTTGAGCAAGAAACCCAACGTGTAGTGCGCCCAGCCTGATGCATAGCGCGCCTCCCAACGCATAGCGCCTGAGTTAAATTGAGCTGGAAACTGCGCGCTGATGCGTAGCGCCCCCCCCAACGTGTAGCTCACCTCCTCTGATGCGTAGCGCGCTGCTGCAACTGCTCAATTCGCCCAATGAACTTTGAATCCGTCTTGACAAGTATTCTCTTGGAGTGTTGAGAGGCAAATGAATTACCGATGAGGGATAGCATGCTTTTATAGGCTTCCTTTTAATTTTTCACTTGCCCAAAACCCACTTTGTAATGTTTGCATGTTGACACTTTTTTGCTTTAATTGGCTCTGACCTTTAATTTCATTTCTTTGAAAAATTGGTTGAAATGATGATTTCTTCTGAAAATTTTTGCAGGGATAGCTTCTGGGATGCTTTGGCAAAGGAGACCAAGGCTGCACTTTGACATTTGAAGAATTTGAAATTTTGAGAATTTTTACAAAATGAGATAATGACCTTGTTTTCAAAAACAGAGTTTTTGAGAACAAGGCAAAAATTTAGCTGTACAATGATGAGAAATGTTTAATGAAGGACATCCCTCTGGCCTACTGGTCCTTAATGACCTCTCAAGACAAAATTAGACTCAACCCTAGACCTAAGACCTTAAAACTTAAAGCAAAATGAATGACCCTTTAAGGACTTTATTTATTTGAACAAACCTGAACCAGCAGTGCCAAACAAGAGGGGAATAATGACATAAACTCCTTCCACCGAGATTATGGCATGCCTAACGGAATGCAACATGATCACACTGATGAGACACCTAACTATGAAATGCAAAGAGCTTTTGATCTCTGGTGGAGGGCTACTAGACCGACTCTAACAGATTGGAGGCCAATTATTTTGTGATTGTGAGGAATGATAGTGATTCTAGTGTTTGTTATTTTTATATTTTCATATGTATTATATTTTATATGATGTGAGAATTATTGATATTACGATTGTTAATACCTTTTCATTTCCTAGCCTTAGAGTCTATTTGAGATTTTTATGGAAATGCTTGAGATATTTCCTCAACCTATTCCTTTTGTTGGATCTAGAGAGTCTTTCTCTCTCATTTTTCTATGGTTGTTTACTTTAAGAAAAACTATAAAATCTTGTTATTTTATTAATAAAAATTTAGTTACAAATTGTATGTTTTCAATTTTTTTTATATCAACTCGACTTTGTTGAGTGTGAAATCCCACAGAACAAGATGGTATGAAAACCATAGACACTTTGAGCTACGAACCAACACTCATGAGAACATAAAATATAGCAAGTGCACACATATTTTTAAGACAAAAACACATAAGAAGAAATATCATATTTGCATAGCCAATGCTTCAACTAAACTAACATCTATGAAGTTATATGTGTATGCTTCAATTAGATTCAACTATTGTGCAATTATAAAGTTAAAGGTTTTATCTCCAAAAACTAGATTGGGAGGATCTCCTTGTATAAGTGTTAGCAAAAATTACAATAATTTCAGAGAGAATTTCCAAAAGAAAAACAAATAAAACATTTATTTACCCTAGGTCTCCTTTGATTTGCTACTACTAGGCTCTTTTATTGCTCCTTCCACATTTGTTTCCTTAAATTATATTCTCTTCCTTAAATGGTTTTCCTTCTCTTCTCAATTTCTACTCTATTATTTATTTTCATCAACCTCTATTAGAACAACCACACCTTTCCACCTAACAGTCTCTATTAGTGGCATTTTTTCCCAAGAACCTGTTAGAACTATTGCCTCCTTTATTGCTTCTCCCATATTCTTTCTTCACTTGTAATTTCATCCTACTTCTCATCTCTATGATTGTACCTAGCTACTTGATATAAATGCCTCTCCTCTCTACTATCCCTTCTTCCTTTTATTTTCCACCTCTAGTCTTCCTCCCTTCCTTCCCTCTCCTCTTCCTCTTATTCATTATTTTTTCTTGTTTTATTTGCTCTATGCTTCCTTCTTCTTCTCTATTCATGGCATCCCCTATTTCCTATATAAAATTCCCCCTCTTTGTTTTCCTAAGCTCCCTTATTTTTTTATCCTAAATTACCTCTTCCTCTTTCTTCTTATCCATGAATTGTTTGTTCTCCTCTTCTCTATGTATCCTTCTTCATGAAGGAGAAGATGGATTCTCATTATAAATAGTTCCTCCTTAAAATTAAATATCCCTCCAAAAATACTACTGCCCTCTTGTAAAAGACATTGAGCTCAACCCATAAGTAATAACACCATGGTATTCTTATTATCCAATAAATTTAAAGGGCTCGAAACCTCAAACCATGTACTCAAACACTCATTAAAATAGTGAAAAGGGTGATTAGGTGAATAATTTCTTCAAGGTGACCTATCAAGCATTAGTGAAAATAAGGAAATCTCATGGGGACAATGGAAAATTTTAGATAAGAGAGAATGATCCAACAACTCACACTTCATTGTGTTTTGACTCCCCCTTATATCCACAATTGAAAATAAGGAACCACAAGAAACAACTATCACTAGACGAGAATATATATAATGGCTCAAAAACATTTTGATGGCCCACTACTTTTTTCACTATAGTCATTCAACCTGATGAGATTCTCTCATTCATCAAAGGAGGTGACAAAAAATAATTAGAATTTCCATGGTGACCCAAACCAATTTTCATTGTTAATGTAATCAACCACTACAATGGCATTTGGACCATTGGATGGGATCAGAGGGATGGACAAAATTTATATGGTATCTTGGTCAAATGCCCCTACATTACACTCTCTAGGAAAGATAAAATAACAACCTCATGTTGTGGCCACAAGTTACAACTAAAACTCTTCTACTAATCCTTCAATTCACATATCATTCTAATATGTACATGGAAAATTTGTGTCTCTTTCACTTATTCTTGTGACTACATAACCATTCTTGGTTACATACTTTTCTTCTCTAGATTTTTTCATGTCTCATCAAGCCCTATTCATCATAATAAAACTTCTCTTAGAGTGAGATGGCTTCATGTCCAACTTAACACAAATCGTTTTTGTCTCTTATCTTTCAACTCACATTTGAAAGCACATTATTCTTTTGTTCTTTGGCCACTAACACAATAAACACCATTTCCTCTTAATATTGCATGGGCACAATCATATTAGATAATTTTGAGGTCTAAAATGGACCTCCTAAAATATATAATAATATTTTGAGGTATTTACAATTCAACTCTTATACTATAATCAATATAATTATGGTTAAATTAAATCGAAAATATGTTTGACAATATAAATAATAATAAAATATCTATTGATATGATAAAAAATAAAATTATTTTTAAATAATATGAATGCATATTCCAAAGTATGACTATATTATCAAAGCATGAATATTTCATATTAAAATTATTCTAGAAATATACCTTAAGGTTGGATTAAGTACCATTGTTATATTCAAAGTATGACATATTCATATGGAATAGTCTAACTAATAGATGAAATGGCTTTTTTGGTCGAAATCTATCAATACAATTTCGACCAAGGTTGTGGTGTTTTAATATTTAAAATTCGTTCTTGAATGCATAAATGAATTTAACACACTAAAAAACCCTAGAGGTGCTAGAACTTTTCATATTAAACAGCATAAACGTATGGTTTTTAAAAATTTCTATCGATTTTTGAGCAAAATTGACCAGAAAAAGTGTCTATAAAAGGATCATTTCGTCTATTAGTTAGACTATGTCTATTCATATTATGTTATAAACCCACATGAAGGTTAGAAATAGTATTAATATTATATTCAATGTGACTAATATTATAAAGTATGAATATTCTATATTCAAATTATAATATGAATCCACATGAAGGTTGGAATAAGTACTAATTTTATATTGAAAGTGTGACAACTTCATACTATGTTATGAATCTACTTGTAAATTAGTTATGTGAGAAAATAAATCAGCCACATTTTAAATATTTTTAAAAGCGACAAACGAAAAAAATTAGAAAGCCTATAAAGTTCTTTAAGCTAATTTATGACCAAAGCATTGTCCCCATAAACATGTAGTTGACTGAGAGCATGTTCAAGAGCAAGTTGGAGAAGGATTTTAAGCACCATCATTTCAACCTGATTATTTGTAGTAGGACCTAAACTGGCATTGAAGGATATCGAGTGTGTATTTGAGAAATATAGTATACCCCCTGCCCCACCTTTTAGTAGGCTCATTTGAGTCGCACCATCAAAGAAATCCCAACTGAAATTAGTTTTTATAGAATATCCACAGACAAGGAGTATGGATAATAGGTAGGGACATATGCATTAGAAGACAAGATTGCAAGGCATTGAATTGCCACTTTGACATCCACCAAGGGCTTGTCCTAAAAAATGGATTAGTTACGCTCTAGCCAAATGCCCCATGCATAAACAAAGGGAGATCCCTATATTTCTTTGGAATGTGTCCCAAATACCAGCTTTGTAGACAAGATTCAATATTTTCTCCTTTGCATATAAGATTCAACTACTAAATTTGACTCATTCCGACCAAACTGACTTTGAAAAGGGACAACAAACAAAAATGTGGAGAATTGATTCTCCCTTTAGATGGCATAAATAACATCTTCTCGGGCCCTAAAAAGAGTGTTTCTAAAGGTCGTATGAGGTCAAGACTTTGTTCTTGATCATATTCCTCATAAAATTAAATAAAAAATTATCGAGCACTTTGCCTTCCAAATATTTTTCCCCACCAGGGTTGTTGTGCATGGAGACACTTGGCCCTAGGGGTGTATCTAATAGTAGTATGATACGTCCAAACTAGAATATCTAGAGAATAAAGAGATAATTATGACTCAACATGATAGATATGATGTAGTTTCGAGGTATGAGACAGATGCTCTCTAGCCCAAATCTTAACTAGTTATCCACCTTTGTGGGCCTCCAACCTCAGGGTGATGAGAAATATCACTAAGGGGCAAATTACCTTGATTATAAAGAGATAGGATGATCTCCTTGGAAAAAATATAATTTTGTTCACAACCCAACCATGGATCTCTACCCACTAGGATCAGATCCATCGCATTCCCAATCTACCAACAGAGACCCATCCTGATGAGACCAAAAGCTTCATAATAGCCTTCTAGATTATTGATCCAGCTTTATGGTTATTGGAAGCTGCATGTATCCATTTAAACAGGGAAGTGGGGGGAATATATTTCTTATATAAGAAATTTTCCCATATCCCCTCCTCAAGAAGAAATTTTCAACCACCTTTTGTAGCTAGAGTGGAGGAGAACCAGAAAATATCCTTTAAACCCAACCCCCCAAGTCTTTTGGGGAGAGTGATTGAATTCTAGGAAGCTAAAGAAAATGGTCTCTTATCCTCTATACCGAACAAAGGAAGTGAAGGGATATTTGTCTAATTTTTTTAATGATTCCTTTAGGGATCCAAGCTGAAGTTTCTCAAAAACTTAGAATGGCCTCTATGACTAACTTAATGAGAACCAACCTGCCCACTTGAAACAACTATTTATTAAACCAGACTCTTTTTTTTTTCAATTTTTGCAATGAGCCACTTCTAGTTTTTCTTTTTATAGTTATTCGGCTTGAGCAGGAAGCCTAAGTATCTGATACCCAAGTAATATCATCCACTTTTGCTTCAAGAATCTCTGTCAATCATTTCTTCAACTGATCAGGAATACCCCAATAATATATGAAGATTTTTTCGGGGTTTATTAATATACCAATGGCATTACAAAAATCCTTCAAGATGGATATTAGAGTTTGGATGTAATCTTCACAAACAATAATGATGTCATCAACAAAGAGTAGATGTGAGATGAATAAATTCTCACCTCAAAAACTGAGAAATGCCAATTTTGAGAACATTGTTGTAGACAACTTAGAAAGAGTTTCAAAATTATGAAGGAGGTTTTTGTCAAATATATATATACCTCCAAGTATATGCTCTTATGTTTTAAAAAATGCCTCTATAAAGCTCATGGCTAGCATTTTTCTAAGCCCATTTTTATAGTTATAAGACAAATCTATAAAGTTATGGACTTCATGCAAATGTTATAAGACAAATATGGACTTGTTTAAGACCATGGGAGGAAGAAACATATTCTCTACAACTGAAAGCACTTAAAAATACCCAAGGATAGAACTCAGACCTACATTTTGGTCAACTAAGCGAGTATTTCACATTTAGAAGGTAATCTTGTAGTGTATTTACACAAAAATATTTTTAAATTCAAAATTAGAAAACTAAAAATGGATAGAACTCAGACTTGCATTTTGGCCAACTAAGCGGGTATTTCACATTTAGAAGGTAATCTTGTAGTGTATTTACACAACAAGATTTTTTAAATCCAAAATTAGAAAACTAAAAGTAAATGAATGTGTCAAATTAAAAGAAAAATCATTTCCTATCGAAATCACTCAAAAATACTCAAGAATGAGGGTTGGGCGTGCATTTTACTGAACTAGTCAAATTCAATTAAAAACTAAGGAATACCAATTTTGAAAACAATGTTACAAACAACTTAGAAAGAGTTTCAAGATTCTGAAGGAGGTTTTTGTCAAATTTATATATACCTCCAGGTATATGCTCTTATGTTTCAAAAATTTACTCTCTAAACCTTGTGGCTTGCATTTTTCTAAGGTCATTTTTATAGTTATAAGACAAATCTATAAACTTATGGACTTCATTCAAATGTTATAAGACAAATATGGAATTGTTTGAGACCATGGGAGGAAGAAACATATTCTCTGCAATTGACAGGACTCAAAAATAACCAAGGGTAGAACTCATGTTTGCATTTTGGTCAACTAAGTGGGCATTTCACATTTAGAAGGTAGTCTTATAGTGTATTTACACAGTAGGAATTTTAAAATCCAAAACTAGAAAACTAAAAGTAAACGAATGTGTCAAATTAAAATAAAAAAAAAAGAATCCTGTGCACTCATAAATACTCAAGAAAGAGGGTCGGGCATGCATTTTGCTGAACTAGTCAATTTGAGTTAAATACTCAGAAATATCGATTTTGAGAACATTGTTACAAACAACTTATAATGAGTTTCAAAATTGTGAATGAGGTTTTTGTCACACACACACACACACACACACACACACACACACACATATACTCTTATGTTTTAAAAAATGTCTCTATAAAATTCATGGAAAACATTTTTCTATAGTTTTACTCTCTATTTTTTCATAACAAACATAGGATTTTAGCCATTATTTTCAATTATGAAAATGTTGCTTATAGTTTATGCATTAATAGATGAATAACACATATAGTATGATCAGTTTAAAGGGAGTGAATAGTTATGCATCAATGGAAAAGGGATGTCTATTGATAATGAGGAAATTACCAACTAAAAGTCACCACAAAAATCTGATGAAGAATTCCCAGTGAAAATTTGTTAAACCTAACAAATATTATGTGAATGTCAAAACAAATTACTAGTCTTTTAAATCAAAGTTCATATCACTTCTCCAATTTTTTGTCCCAATTATGATTCATATTTTCTTTTGAATAGGTAATTATAATCTAGTATTTAGGGATATGTTCAACGGTTCGTTGAGATGATTTGGATTATGAGCTTAAGAAAAAGGGAAGGAATGTTTTTAGTCAATCCGTCAATGAATTTTTTTAAGTTAGTCATCATATGATAGATAATGAATGATTGCATCATCAATCAAATTTATTGGTTTCAGGACCAAGTACTGGTTAATAACTGTGTCAACCTGTTCTTAGCTACTATCTCAATTAAATATATTTTTTGTTGTCATATTTTCTCTAGGAAGAGTGTGCTCGGTAACAAATATTTATAATAATTTACAAGTTCTTCCACTGGCATAACTCAACATGGGTTAAGAAAATCATTTGGATAACTCATGTTCAACTTGTCTGTTGGGGAAAAATTGAAAGTTTTTCTGCAAGATGTGCCTGAAAATTCTCTCTATTTCTCTATTTCTGGTTAAACCATGTTCGATCAATTGATAGACAACACATTCTTAACAATAAAAAATAATACTTTTAAAGCCTTGTCAAAAATCCTAGCCAATGAAATAAAGAATCTTTTGACAAGGAAAAACATCTTTTGCAAATCCATGATTAGGAAATAGGATACAGTCCAGTGTTGGCTAGAATGTTATGAATCATGAGATAGTCTTCAAACAAAAAATAAAAAAACATGAATTCAAGTTACCTAAAAGGACGTGTCCAAAGGTTGAGTGGAATTGCCTTTCGAATTGTATCTTCCCTTCGAAAATGATCTACTACAACCTTTTGGTTCAACTTCTTATAACTCATAGAATATTGAAATTAGAAAGAAGGAAATGCAACTTAAGAACTAACACATACCTCTCCTCACAATATTCTCTCTCTTTCCTTCATAGGCCCCTCCTCTTTTTATGCCTCCTCAAAGCAGTTGGGAAGTTGAATCACTTTTTGGGTTCATTATATTTTGTTTTCTAATCAAGTGTTGATTAGAATATGAGGATGGGGTTTCTAAAGGGAAAGTTAAATTAAATTAAATGTTTGAATTATTATGTTTTAATTTCCTAGTAGGTGGGACCCTCCTAATCCATCATATAAACCATCTAATATTTGATTTTCTTGATATAATCTCTTTGCTCATAAATAATTAAAATAATCACTAACCACACATATGCCATATGCCTCCAAGTAAAATATGACAAAATAAATAATGTTTTCATAAACTATGTTATATAAGAAATTACATCCCTCATCTGTTTAATGTAAAAAAAAAAGGTAACATCAGCCATGTATAACCATGCATAAGTAATCATCAAACAGAAAATGATAAACACCTTGTGTCTCCCATAATCCCCCCTCGTATCTCCATCATAAAGCATCATGATAATAAAAAAATACACATGCATGTATATCCTCATAAATGTGCATGTATATTCAAAAAGGATATAGTACATGTATCTTAAAATCCCAAAAAGAGTTATCGAGAAAATGAGTGTTGCCTATCCATCCATGTTTACATACAATGTCATGTAATAAAAATGTAGTTAAAATGCTGAGAAAACAAACAAAAATAGTAGCAATATTGTAGCATGATCTACCCACAAAATAAAATATGATTAGAAAACATCAATCAACTATAATTCTAGCTTATGAGATGGTGCACTTTGAGCTTGTTGCTCTTGATGGTGGTGATGGGATGTAATCGAATGAGATGAACCATGAGAAGAATTTGACTTTATGACTTGGTATTTTTTATTTTCAAGGCTAGTAGCAGTTTGAGGAGGTTTAATGACATGTTTAGAAGATTGAACAAGAGGTTGTGGAGTGGGGACAACATGTAAGGTATTAGACTGCAATTGGTGTGATACATGTGCTTCTGGAGGAGGTGGAGGGGGAGGCAAAGAAGTTGTTGGCCGACCTTGAACAAATTGTAAGGGTTGTGGTTGAATGATATTTTTCCAACCATATTTGGCAGGGACTGCAAGCAGGGATGAAACATGATGTGGAAATGGAATACCAATATTAGGCTTATTATGAATGGATGGCTATGGGGATTGAGCACGCATTGAGAAACATGATGATTAGTCAAATTCAAAACACCAATTTGGAGGAGTTGTCTCAACTCTTCCGAATCTCCATCAAAATGCACTGAAACTTTGGGTCTTCTATCCCTTCTTATCCCAACCCTCTATCTCTATTATTTCTTTCCCTTCCTCTATTTCGATTATAAAAACTCATGTTGTAAAAGAAACATCATGTTATTCGTAGATCATGATAAGATAAAATATTCCAACATAAAATAATCTAATATTACATGAATTTATAAATAATACACACTTGCGAAAAAAATTGTAAGGGAAGGGAAAACTGATTAGTGCAGAATCATATTCAAACTCTAATCAACAAAGAGGTATGCATAATATCATAATAAAAAAATAGTGAAGGAGTAACATTATTTATAAATATAATGGGCATCCTTTTGAATTTTACAGAGGCCTAGTGTATTGCAGTAATAAATTATTGATATAATATATCATATTTAATGAACTAAGAGAGTGATTGGGCATGAACAAAGGCCTATTCTCTTTAACCAAAAGTCGTATGAAACAGGTAGAGTATGGTGTCGAATGGCATATATAATTATGTAGACATTAGGTAATAAAATAAAATCTTTTGGCATTGTTGAAGGTGTTGGGTTTCACTGGTCATTAAATATGCATGAATTATTTTTACGTTGAGCGAATAAAACTACAGAGGACGACCATGGTTTTTGTAATTTAAACAAAAAGAAATGGGGTAGTCCAAACTCGTAAAGAATGTATGCATATAAAAATATGACATTTGGTCCGGGATACAAAAAATAACATTAGTTTGGTGTAATTGAATTGTTGGAAGTTGTGTGGTTTTATGCCCGAAGCCCTAAAGTCTCAAGGGCTCCCACCTTGAATTATGCACTTCAATTGTGATACAGGGAATCGTCTCATGGCAATGCCTCTTTTTAGCATGCACTAAGAAATAGACCATGAGTACTTTTCATACAACAAGAACTAAATCATTTATAGAAGAAAGGATGAATAATATGCTTAAAAGCATTGTTTAAAGGACTACTCATTAATATGAAAAACAACCAAAATGTGGTTACAATGATCATATCCTCGGGTAGAATGATAACCCTTGTGGAAACTTTGGTATAGACTAATAAAAATGGCAATGTTTGTATTAATAAAATAAAACCCACTGGTCAGCTCTACGAAAGAGGGTCTGAACCAGGAGAGTCTGGCTATGCAGAACGCTCTGCATTGTTCATGCACATTACACATTAAATAGAAAACATGGTTTTAGGGAAGTTAGAACAGGATCCTAAGAAATAGAAACTAATTACTATCCTGAGGCTAGTGAACCAACTCTACCTATTCTAGGATATTCTCCATTATCTTCAACACTCCTCCTTAATGGAGAATGGGTTCACAAATATGCTTAACATCTCCCTAAACATTTGAAACTTAACTTTTCCAAGAGGCTTAGTGAAAATGTCCGCAACATTATCACATGTATTACAATATTCCAGATGAATTTCTTTGGATTGCACTTTCTCCCTAACAAAGTGAATTTGAGTATCAATATGTTTAGTGTTTTTGTGAAACACTGGATTATTGGCCAACTCGATTGAACTCTGATTGTCGCATCTGATTGTTGTTGCGACTGTCTGTTCATCCCCAACATCCTGGAGAAGTCTCTGCAACCAAACCGCCTCACACGTTGCTACACACATGGCTTTATACTCTGCTTCCGCTGAGGACAAGGAGACTGTGTTCTGCTTCTTGCTGGTCCATGTGATCACCCCGGATCCAAGGCTGAATACATAACTTGTTATAGATCTGCGATCATCTACATTTCCATCTCAATCTGAATCTGCATATCCTGCCAATCTAACATCAGAAGAGTCAGTGTAAATAATATTGTAATCTACAGTACCTTGTAGATACCTCAAAACACTCTTCGCTGCATTCCAGTGACTTTCAAGTGGCTTAGACATAAATTGGCTTAGCACACTGACTGCATAAGCCAAATCAGGTCTAGTGGTGGTTAGGTAGATTAGACTCCCAACCAACTATCTGTAAAGTGTTGCATCCACCGCTTTTGAGCCATCCTCACACTGCAATTTGATGTTCTGTTGCAATGGTACCACTGCAGGCTTACACTGATCCATCCTAAACTTTTCTAACAGGCCTTTGACATACTTTGCTTGGGACAGAAATGTTTGACCTGAATCTCTCCAGATTTCAAGACCTAAACAGTATCTGAGTTCACCAAGGTGCTTCATCTCAAACATCTGTGACATCTGTTGCTTGATTTCATCAATTAGATATGTAGCATCACCTGTAATTATCAAATCATCTACATATAATGAAATCAACACTACACACCCTTGTTCATCTTTCATGGTGTAAAGATTAGGGTCATTCTTACTTCTATTATAGCCATCTTGTAGAAAAAATGAATCAATTTTCTCATACCATGACATGGGAGCTTGTTTTAGTCCATAAAGTGCTTTCTTCAATCTACAGACTAAATGTTCTTTTCCTTTCTGGACAAACCCTTCCGGTTGCTCTAGATAAACCTCTTCTTTTAGTTCTCCATTCAAAAATGCAGACTTTACATCTAGTTGGTGCATCATCCAATGTTTCTTAGTAGCTAAAGCGATTAACATTCTGATGGTGTTTAATTTAGCTTCAGGGGTGAAGGTTTATTCATAGTCTATCCCTTCTTTTTGTGAGTACCCCTTTGAAACCAACCTAGCTTTTAGTTTTTCTATAGTTCCATCTGCATTTATTTTCGGTTTATATAACCATTTACAACCTATGGTATGTTTTCCTCTAGGAAATTCAACCAATTCCCAAGTGTTATTTCTGATTATTGAATCATATTCATGTTCCATGGTTGTTTTCCATTCACTACTTTCATTTGCTTCTTTATAACTAGACGGTTCAACCACATTCATCGTACTAGTTATAAAAGCTTTTTCGCTATATCTTGCAGGCATTTGAGCTTTCCTACCTGATCTCCTGAGTGGTGGGGTGGTGGTTTCAAACCTTATTGGATCATCATTTATTTCTTCCTGCTGCCACTACTGCTGTTGTTCATCCTTTGCCTTTGTCTGTTGCTGACCCTGATTGTTTTCTGCTTCTTCTTCCACAAAGTACGGAATGTCCCATTCTTCATAGTGCTCATCAGGTTCTTCATGATCCTACTCATGGAATTTAACATCTCTACTAACAAAGATCTTGTGAGTAGAGGGATTAAATAATCTGTATGCTTTATATGATGAACAATACCCTATAAAAGTACATCTGATGGCTTTTGAATCTAATTTTCTTCTATCTTCCTTTGGTATGTGGGAAAATGCTTTAGATCCAAATATTCTTAAGTGTTTTACTGCAGGTTTATATCCATATAATGCTTCAAAAGGAGTTTTAGACTCAAGACTTTTTGTGGGACTCCTATTTTTTAAATAAACTGCAGTATTCACTGCTTCAGCCCAAAAACCATTCGACAGATTCTTACCTTTCAGCATACTTCTAGCACATTCCACCAGTGTTCTGTTCTTTCTTTCTGTTACTCCATTCTGTTGTGGAGTATGGGGTATTGTGAACTGCTGCAAAATTCCATGATCTTCACAATATCTGATGAGCTCATCCTTCCTGTATTCTCCCCCTTGATCAGAGCGAAGAATTTTTATCTGTTTCCCTGTTTTTCTTTCAATCATATTTTTAAACTGCTTAAAGTATTTGAATGTATGGCTCTTCTTACTTAAGAAATACACCCAAGAAAACTTCGTACAGTCATCAATAAACAGTAGGAAATACAGTGCACCTCCTAATGATTTTGTCTGCATGGGTCCACAAAGGTCTGTGTGCACTAATTCCAGTATATCCCTCTATTTCTTTTCTACTCTAACAGGGAATTCTTCTCTATGCATTTTTCCTAAAGTACAGGCATCACAGTCATTATGTACTTGCTTTAGCATAGGAAGATCTCTTACCATTTCCTTCTTTTGTAATAACAACAAATCATTGTAGTTGATGTGGCCGAATCTCTGATGCCAAAGCTCTTCTGTAGTCAGGCTCGCTGTTGTCAATGCTCGAATTGGTGCAGGTCTCACATCCAACTTGTACAAACCTCTTGTTCGGATCCCTGTAGCAATTGTCTTCATGCCATCTAGCAGATCTTTAATGTAACAGTTAGATTTTAAAAATTCAACTTTCAAATCTTGGTCTGTAATCATAGATACAGAAATCAAGTTCTTTGTTATACCAGGCACATACATAACATTATAAATTTGTTTGATATTACCATTAGGTAGAATGACAGAAACTTTCCCACATCCTTTGATTTGATGACTTCTGTCATCACCTAGGTAAATCTGCGCACCTTTGTTGATTTCTTTAAAATCTTCGAGCCAGTGCTTATTCCTTGTCATGTGTGTTGACGCTCCTGAATCTACATACCAGATGTCTGCATCAACATTTTCATCATGATCTGCCATGAAAAATTTGAAATTCTGCACCTGATCACCATTCGCGAGATGACTTGCATGTCTTTTTGGCTTCTGTTGTTCTTCATGATATTTATTTTTCCTACACTCCCTGGCAATATGACCCAATTTTCCGCAATAAAAGCATTTAGTTTCAGATTAGTTTTTATTCGAATGCATACCTTGGGTCTGATTTGGCCGTTTCTGTGAACTTGCTCCGTTTTGCTGTTGTGGACTTCCTTTCACTTTGTAGAAGTTCTTCTTCACCATCAATGCAAGATCGGCACTTTGGGGCTTCAGAGTCGATCTCCTCTCTTCTTCCTACATCAGTATACCTATTAGCTCTTCAAAATGCGGGATCTTCTCTCTAGCATTTATCCTAGTGATGAACATTTGATAATCATCAGTGACACCATTCATTGTAATGCTTACAAGATCTGTATCGTCAACTGTATGAACAATGTCTGATAATTTGTCTTTCAGATCCTTGATCCTTGCTACAAATGAAGTAATTGTTTCATTCTCCTCCATATTCATGGATAAGATCTTACTCTTGAGGAACAAAAGACGATTTGAATTCTTGATCTCGTACAATTCCTTCAAAATTCCCCAGATCTCGTTAGCTGACTTACCTTCTCTGATGTGTGGTATAATGCAGTATTTCACTGACATCTTTAACATTGTCCTTGCTCTAATTTCTTGTTTCTCCCAATTTGGGATTGATGCTAATCCAGTTGCGGGCTTCGGTTCATCCCCATTCATAATCGTCCAAGCACTCTGCGCTTCTAGCAGAGTCTGCATCTTGAACTTCCAATTTGCATAATTGGAACCATCGAGCTTGTTATGCTCATTCATGCATGCTTCAAATATATTGTTATTCATCTTGGCGATTTGAAAAAAAAAAATCGACAAGTAAAAGATGTTAAATTTACCCCAGATCTGTGACAGAGACAGATCACTATTCTTCAATGTTGTTTGATCTCGCAGCACACCCGCTGATCACCGTGGCTTCCTTCTCAGCCTCCAGACAACCTTCTATTGTCAGCTACAACCTTGTTCTTGGCTTCCCCATGCAGCTTCTCTGACAGCTACAGCCTTGTTCTTGGCTTCCCCTCGCAGCCACAGCCTTGTTGTTGGCTTCCACGATCGTCGCAGATATGCCTGTCTTTTTTGCGACATCATCGCAGTTGTACACGTCTTTCCTACAACGAAAAAAGTTAAAATATGCATGAAGGAGCTAGAGTGCCTCGTCGCAGAGGTACACTCAGAACCAGCAACGATCTTGGAATCATCGCAGTTATCCTCACAACTGCGATGATCTCGATTCAAAGAACCACCCACCAGCTAGTGTACAGGTTCCTTAGCCCTGACACTCTGATACCATGATAAAAATGGCAATGTTTGTATTAATAAAATAAAACCTACTGGTCAGCTCTACGAAAGAGAGTTTGAACCAGGAGAGTCTGGCTTTGCAGAATGCTCTGCATTGTTCATGCAAATTACACATTAAATAGAAAACATGGTTTTAGGGGAGTTAAAACAACATCCTAAGAAGTAGAAACTAATTCCTATCCTGAGGTTACGTGAACCAACTCTACCTATTCTAGGATATTCTCCATTATCTTCAACATAGACATGGAATAGGGTTTGCTTTTCGCGTCAGTTATGTTGCATGTCTAATATATACATCCATTTCAGATTGCTTTTGCAACAAAACACAAAAATATATGTGCTAAGAGAATGTGACAATTCTGAATCTTTAATAAAAATAATGGACAATGAAGTTAATTGAACTAGATTCAGGGATAGAGTACATAGATACGACTTTGGTGTGTCCCAACTAGCATTTTTACTACAGGCTTAAATGGAGAATACAATCTGATGAGTTGAAATTCACCCAAAAACGTGAAATATATATGTTGACCCAATAAATTTTGAAAATGTTGGAATGCTTTTGTGCCCAAGACATGGGTCTCAAAGGCTCACATTGCAACATGCATGATACAGTCACGTAATATTTGACAATCCCTGTGACAAGACAATGCTCAAAACAAATTATTTCTTACTATAGGAGGCATCTGAGTTAAAATACAAAGAAAGAAGTTGGTTCTAGGCAGAGTGAGGTCCTTAAAGAAAAAGTATTAGTCCCCGACTTGCATAGTGTGTCTAAATGGAAAAGTCATCTCTTTTAAAAAGAATCAGAAGGGAGGACTTTTACTCATAGAAGAGATATTTTATAAATGGATTTAAGGAGCTCTAAAACTGCACATATTAGTTGATAGACAAACAAAAAGAAGAACAGAGATAGGGATAGTAAAACTCAATGTAAATTTGATTAATCGAAGTCGAAACAAATTATCCATCATTATGCATACTTGGTAATTTTGCAAGCAAAAGTTAGCTGTCCTATGGTTCAAGAATCTCTTCTTTCTCTCCTTGGCTTCCAGTAGTGGTTAGAGACAGTTTGAAAGGGAAACAACTGAACTGAGGGAGGCTAAACATGCTCAATGCCCTTGAAAACTCACTGGTAATGGGGAAAATTCCATGCAATAATCGAGGTTCATAATTGATAGTGAGTGAAAAGCAGGATTAGTGGTGATTGAATGGGATCGACATTGTGGATGGTTACTAGTGGTGATTGAATGGGATCGACATTGTGGATGGTTACATTTTCAAAGTAATCAGAGTATGGATTCCAGGTCGAATCCATGGTATTGTTGACCTCTAATTGTTACAGACATGATCATGTCATGTAAACAATGTTAACATGGTCGAGTGAAGTGCTAGAAATATTCTTAAAAGAAGGATTAAAATGAGTTTAATGACTGTCATATTGCGCCAACAAAGGAAGAGAGGACATGATATAGCATTAAAAATCAATCTCAGATAGATATTATGGGAAGGACTGGTCATCATAAGCATCATAAATAACAAAAATCTGATTCCATGCAAAACATTATAGGTGGAATGGCCTGTCATGCTTGTTGATCACTGTTGGCAAGGGGTGACACATCAAAAATGAAAAATTATTTGTAGCATAAACCATGCTTCAAAATTCTCATAATATTTAGTTGCCACATATTAATCCAGTAAATTCTGTTTCACGCTACTTGTAAGCACATTGATGTCTCAACCTCTCGTTCTTCAAATGTGTATCCCGCTGCCACTATATATAATATATGATGACATGCATTGTGAACTTCACATGGTTTATTTTTTAAAACAAACTTAGCCCAAGAATATGATCATACACTACAACAAAACCAGCGATTTGCGCCAGATTTAGCGCCAGATTTTAGTGCATTTTTTTTGTAATTGTGATGAGCAACCTGGCGCTAAATCTGGCTCTATTGTACAATTTTTAAAGCGTCATTTTTTGCACCTGATTTTGCATCCTTTTTCACGCTAGATTTTGCATCATTTTTTACACCAAACTATGCATCATTTTTTGCGTCAAATTTTGAACCAAGATTTGCATCTTATTTTATGACAGGTTTTGCTTCTAGTTTTGTGTCATTTTTTGCATCTATTTTTCATTCACTTTTGCTTCCTATTTTGTGTCATTCTTTGCTTCCATTTTTGCACCATCATTTGCATCAAGTTTACACTGTATTTTGAATCCAATTTATCGTCTTTTTATGCATCCATTTTGTGTCAGTTTTTGCATCTAGTCTTACGCCAGGTTTTGTATCTAGTCTTACACTAGTTTTTGCTTCTATTTTTGCACCCGCTTTGGTGCCTATCTTTGCACCATGTGTTGAATTTGATTTAGCACCAAATTTTGCATCCATTTTTGTGCCCATTTTTGCATCTTTTTTTGGACCATTTTTTACATCCACATTTACGTTTGATTTGTCTCCATTTTTCCCATCTCATTTTGCACCATATTTTGCGTCATTTGTTTCATCCAATTTTGCATC
Organism: Pinus tabuliformis; assembly: GCA_031772625.1. Taxonomy (NCBI): domain Eukaryota; kingdom Viridiplantae; phylum Streptophyta; class Pinopsida; order Pinales; family Pinaceae; genus Pinus; species Pinus tabuliformis. The sequence goes on along the minus strand of CM062816.1, from coordinate 1,720,569,291 downwards.
ATTTTTAACACCATCTCTTGCATCTAATGTTACATCATTTTGAGCATCCAAATTTGCATTTATATTTGCATCTTATGTTGAGTCATGTGTTGTGTCCACCTTTGCATCTTATTTTGTGTCTAATGGTACATTCAATTTAGAGCCATTTTTTACGTCTACTTTTGTATTTGTTTTTGCACCAAGTTTTGCATCCAATTTTAAGCTATTTTATGCCCCTTTTTGCACCATTTTTTTGTGTCTACTTGTGTCCAATGTTGCACCATTATTTACACCGACTTTTTCATCCAATTTTGCATTTTTTGGTGTCTAGTTTTACATCATTTTCACCATCCAAATTTGCATCTTTTTTTGCCTCATTTTGTGTCCACATTTGCATATAATTTTGTGTCTGAGTTCGAGCCTAAATTTGCATGTGACTAGGAATCATTTTTTACATCCAATATGGCATCCTTGGTTTCACCTTTTTTCAACCCCATTTTGCATCTTGTTTTATGTCTTTTCTTACATCTTTTTTTTTTCCTTTTTTGCACCCAAGTTTGCATCCCAAATTTACACCATTATTTGCATCATCATTTGGCATATTAATTTGTAACGTTTTTTGCTTCTTTTTAACGCTCAACTTTGCATCTTATTTTACATCTAGTTGTTGTCTTTTTTTGCATCTAATTTGGTGCCCATTTATGTGTCCTTGTTTTTGCCCAATTTGATATCCTTTTGTATGCCATGTTTTGTTCCCTTCTTTGTGTCAACTATTGCACAATTTTTCACTTCTAATTTAAAACACTTTGTATGTCAATTGTTTGCATTTTGAGCCCACGGGGCTTTGGATTGACGGTGAATGGGTGCGCTGTTAAGGCACTCCTTGCGATAGGTCACCGGTTCAAATCCCCCGTGGGTACTTAGGTTAGTCTTAACTAGAAAAAAAAAAAAATTGTTTGCATTTTGTATTAATTCCTAGTTTAACATCCAATTTTACTTTCAATTTTGCATCCATGGTTACATCCGCATTTGACTTCTTATATAGAGTATATTTTTCTTTACATATATGACCCCCTTTATAGATTCATAGTGAAATATATGATAGTTTCTAAATATCATTAAAGCAGATATCACAATTCAAAATCATTTGTAAAGAAATTTAAGAGAAATTGACAACATCCATCCAAAACAATAACAATGTGTCATTAACAATTTTCAAAACATGTATAAAATAGCAACATAATACTAATAAAATCAGTATTATTTTTAATCAAAACAAGTAAAATTCAAATATGATTAACAAATCAAAATATTTCATGAATATCGTTATTCTACGATAAATTAACAGCACACATAAATCAAACTCATCGTATGATTACAAAATCAAAATGTCTCATTGATATAGGGTAAATTCACAACACCCATCTAAACATAACAATGTCATTCTACACAATAATTTCTTCATAAAAAACAATGCATGTGCATGCCTAGCTACCACCACCAAGATCATCCTCATGATCATCTTGACCATCCTCATTACTCTGATCCACATCATCACCAACACCGCAACTATCATCATCATCTCCTCCTTCACCACCATCATCCTCATCCTCATCCTCATCATCTCCTGATATATGTTGAACATAATTTGGATCATCGTCTTGGCAATCATTACCTATAGCATTCTGACAAAAAAAATCAATATTACATGTTAGTATTAATTACATAACACAACGCATGTTTTTGTTATACAATGTTAACCATAAAATGAGGTAAGATATAATATCTAATAGTACTAAAAAATAAAATGAAAATATGGTTTAAAAGTATATTGGAAATCCAACTAAGATTACATACCATAGAGTCCATCCAAACAACAAATTCAACCCATCTCTTTTGCTGCAGCACCTCCTTTTCCAAATGATTTGGAGGTCTTCCATATTTTAGTTCCTATCAATCAGTAAATAGGGAGAAATTAGATAACAATGACTTTCTTCTAGTACAAAATTTATTAAAAAAATATCACATGTTTAATATACTTACAAAGGTTGTTATCAGTGCTTTTAAACCTTTCTGACCACTACGATGAGTGACTTTTGTCTTGGTTAACCTCGCCTTGGATGCCTTGTCCTTAAACATAAACCAATTCAATTTATTTTCACACAAATACATGTCTAAGATACTTATAAGTATTAATACATTCTAAATCATGTTTAATGAAAAATTCAATACCTGAATGCTCTCATTGCCGGCTTTTCTTTGTGCATCCAACTTCTCATATGATTTTACAAGTTCTTTCCATACTTTAAAAGGTATGTCAATAGGTCTTTGTTTCAGTCTTTGATCTTGAGGCATTTTTTTAATTTTTCTTGTTTGGTTAAAAATTTTGGTTAAAAAAAACCGAACAAGTAATTCACATCAATGGCATGGGGACTCTATGGATATGTGTAAAAAAATGGCTATAAAGAAAACATCCAAAAAACATATGAGCTCTCCCTTTGATGGTCACTTGGGGCATATGGCTGGAAAGGAACAACTCCATTTTCGAAAATCAAGGACAATCCTTTCTCAAAGTCCTTCCTAATATTTGCTCCAAATGTCTTAAAATGAAAAGCAAAATTCAAACGTCATCCTTAAACATCTCCCTTAAATATAACGTTGGACCATAAATTCTTCACTTTTATTGTTATCGGCTCTGGAATGATTTTTCTATATGCAATTATATAATGAAATATGTGTGCACTAATGAAAAAACATTGAGTTTCATTTTTCATAATCACAAACAATGAAAAAAGAATCACACGTAACTAGCATCATTTTGGAAATTTTATATTTATTAAAAATCTTTAACATGTTTTCCTCCCATATCTCATAAAAAGGTGTGAAATTTTTTATATACTCTCCAATAAGCCTAAGGATCACATACCTTTTAAAACTTTGCATTACCATTATATGTTTCTCCTTGAAGATATATAATATGTTTCTTCTTTAACATATATATTATGTTTCGCATTTCTTAATATTTGACAAAATACTGAAGTTGAAAAGAATATAAAATCTCACTTTTTAGAATATTTTATGATATAAGAGATTGATTTAAGTGATGTTTTGGGTTAGGAAAGGGTTAGATTTATATAATAAAAGAATATTAACAATTTTAAAGTCTAAATTTTGACAATTCAACATAATTTGGCTTTACATAATAATAAAAAAGAAATTAAGAATTTTTATTTCATATATCTTATTTATAACATTTTAATGGTTTATTCATATAGTAATAAAAGTTCATATTTATAGGCAATTTAAAAATGATAATTTTAAGAGTGTTTACATCTAAAAAGTGTGGGAATAGTTTGAGATATGGTAGCACATAGTGTCCCATCATTGTGAGTTTTTAATACCATGAAAATGATCATTTAAGAGTGTTTACGGCGAGGGAATAGCTTGATATATGATAGAACACATTATCCCATCATCGAGTTTTTAATACCATGATTGTTCACTAGTGAGAAAAAATCACATGGAGAGAACACAGAAAAATAACCAAATGTAGAGAAAAAAAAAACAAAAAACAAAAACAAAAACAAAATTTGTAATCAATTGGGTTCTAATGATAATGTGTGTCTTGGTATGTGATTGTTTTAAGAGCACGGTCGAGATATCAAATGCATATGGCATTTCAAAGGTAGAGATGATTATGGTGACTACAAGCCTAGTGACTCTTGTCATGGTTCTTATATGGGCAAAAAATATATTCCTTGCGATTGGATTTCCTGTTCTATTTGGATCAACTGAGCTAATTTATTTTTCTGCAGTTTTGATGAAAGTGGGGGAAAATGGTTGGATAAATGGTTTTTGCCACCTGCTTCCTTCTTGTGATGTACATTTGGAACTATGGAAGTGTTCTGAATTATCAGGAGTTGTATATCTTGTTGGTCACGGAGATGTCAAGGCTAGAAAGGATTCATGGTTTCCTAAGAAACTGGTTATAATCTACTTCTATGCTTTCATGAGGGCAAACTGCAGGGCAGGCCCTGCAAGCCTCAATGTACCTCACACCAATCTCTTGCAAGTTAGCATGACATATACTGTCTAACTTGAAGGTTTCCATGAATCAAACATGTTGAATGTTTTTCAAGGACCAAGTCACAACATCAATATGGTGATGGATAACAAAGATTTCCTTGAAGGTGGCAGAGATGAAGTGAATTTTAATGTGAAGTTAATAATCATAAGTTTTGATGTCGACCAAGATCTTCATTACTTAGTCCTTGATTTTGTTTGATAGAGAATAATAGCCATTCCTACGATTAATCACTGATATTTATGAACAAAGACACCATTCTTTTTTCAATGAAGATGATAGGTGGTATTTTATATGCATGGTTAAGCCTAAGATAAGCCATGTTTTCTACATAAGAAAGTTATATTAAGTTATATCCATGAAAATGAAAGGAAGATGGCATTGCATGTTTCCTCGTATAGCTAACCATCGCTCAATAACATTGGATGCTTCTCCACCTCATTCATTACATCATTGCTTAAGAACCTTGGATGCTTCTCCATTTTTTTTGACATCATGTATTGATTATGTTGTTGTTGGAGGTTTTACACTAAGTTTTTCAACATCGAGCTTACTAGGGCTTGCACCACCGGGGTTATTAGTAAGAATCTCATGAGGTTTGCATAGCCATGATTATTAGAATCAAAATAGTAGGATTTGCACTAAAAAACAGTTCATAGAGCTTTCCTGCTGGGGAGAAAATCACAAGTTCAACTTCTGCAGTGCAGAGCACCGAGAGCTCGTAAGCTTTCTTCAGCAATCCACCTACGTTTGGAAAATGTAGCCTGCCTGCTGGCGATGTTCTCAATCCTCTTCCTCTGCATCTTTCCCCTCACTATTCTTGTATGTCCTCTTTCGTTTTTCCCTCCAAACAAACCCTCTCAAATTGAGAAAGCAGAACAACTCACTCGATGAGAATCCGAATCCAATTATCGCTTCTAACAATAACCCAATACGATACCAGAAGTGATTACACAAAACCTCATTGACTCTTCATTTGTTTGGAAAAGAGCCAAGCATATACTTCTGACGAGGGTTTCCATCTCAAGTCTGGCTCGCAAGACGTCGCTTAGTCAATTGCGAGAAAAGTTTTCCACCTGCCTGTCACATACGGTTTGTCACACTATATATTAAAATCAGGGACAATCCTTTCTCGGAGTGGACAATCCATTTGAATGCATTGATCAATGCTTTATGCAACGCTGGTAGAGTGGACCATGCAAGGAACTATCTAATGGAGATGAAAAAATTTAAATCCTGATATAGTTTGCTATAGGACATTCATTTGAGGCCTATGCAAGTTGGGTATGGTGGATGAGGCAGTGAATCAACTGGCGATAATGATTAGAAAGGGTCTCTCACCCACATATGCTCTATACTATTCACTCATCAAAGCTTACTGCAAATCAAAGAAAGTTCAAGCCGCTGCCCAGATACTGAACAAAATGCTTAGGGAACGTGTTGTTCCAAGTCATGCAAGTTTTATCTATGGCATGCACCATCTTGGGAAGGTAGGAAAAAAAATTGAGGCATAAAAAGTTCTTGAAGTTATAGATTGTAAATCCTCTGTACATGTTAAAGTATACACAGAAGTAATGTCTGCTCTATTTCAGACCAGTGAAGTGGAAAAATCATTACAATTAGAAGGCAAAATAATTAGAAGAGGTTGTGAAACTAACTTTTTGACTCTGTAAAACAGTGTTTCTCTAAGGGAAAAATTGATGAGGTATCCAAGATTTTAGAAGGCATAAACCAAAGATATCCGGTACAAGGTATTACATTATGAAAAAATTGAAATGGTCAGATTTATTGTTTTTCCAAGGAGACCACTCTTGCTTGAAGGAATGGAGAGGGCTCTGCTCGTAAGAAAGTACTGAACCAAGACCATTGTCAAAAAATGTTGAACCAAGAGTATTGTTAAAAAGCAATGTTGCTTAGTTGCATGAAAATTTAATTGTCCAAAATTTAATTTTGGACTCTTTGCTGGCAAAATTTCATATAAAGGTATGCCCTTTTGCCTTATAACATGATGATTTTAATGAAAATGGAGGAAGGGAATCAACTTCAGAGAATCAAATGAAGTTAAAAAATATTAGATTATCAATTATAATCCATAGGAAGGGAGGAAAATAAAGGGAGATGTTTTAAGGCTTGATTTGATGACTCAACCTCAATTCATGATTGATTATGATGGTTGGAGATGCATCTAGCCCTTGTTTTGTATTTTTGGAGCTTTATTACCCCTAAAAGGGCATAACATCATGCTTGGGAAGAGTTTCAACCCATGCATGCGAGCATTAGTGGCTTATTTTGTTGTATTGAACTATTGAGTTGGCTTGGTAGCCCATTTACTTCAAGCCCACTCAGAATTAAGTTTCTTATAAGGCTTTTAGGAAAACTAATGGAAGTGATTGACCTCATATAAATAGAGGATCACTCCCTTGTTTATCATCATCACTTGTGGATTTCAACCTCTTTTATAAAGCTCTACTTAGCCTAGATGCAACTCGCTACTTGTGGAGATGTGATCTTTTTGGACCCATTGCTATTGGCGAATGATTTGTGTCTTGGAGGTGTCTTTTTGGGATTGAAAGAAGGCTATTTCTTGGAAGAATTTAAGTGTAATTGCAGATTTTTATTGTTTTTCATGTGATAAAATTATGCTAGGGTTTTTCTTATTCCATCTCTACAAGCATATCTTATATGGAAATCTTGCTTGATTATTGCATGCTAAACCTTGAATACCATAAAGGACCTCCTAGAGAGCTTTCATTTATTTAATTTCCCCCCATTAAAAAGATAGCTAGGGTTTATCAAGTGAAAACTAGGGTTTTCCCTCTTACTCCAAGCATAAATTTAATTTATCCTAAATTTATCCCTATAGACTACATCACCTAGGTAGGAAAAGGCACTAGGAATCCTTTTGGTGATCAAAAATCATAAAAACTTTCATCTTATCTCCTCTTCTATTTTTTGAAGTCCTTTAAAGCAGGCCGCTAGGGCTAGGGCATAGGGTCAAATTCAACAAGGGTCTCCTATTGGATAGACATTGAGGCTTTAGTAGCTTGAGTTAAACTTGATTGATCCTTGGCACTCAAAATCTAGCTCTCTTCATGCTTGAATTTTCCCCAACAGTCTACCCTAGGCAATTTGTGCCCTAGCTAAATCCTAACTTTGGCTAAGGCTTCAACTTGGGTCTTAAATCGAAGGTTTGCCTTTTCTTATTTGCAAGCCTTTTCTTGGTATTTGTATACCTAGGCATCCCTTTGTTGATCTACACGATGTAACCCTAGGTCACAAGTACCTCTCTAGGGCTTTGTATATGGTACACTGCTCCTACACATAGACAATTGTGCCCTTGTCCATTGAAAGTACCTTTACTTAGCTTTGATTCATCTGATATATCACCTTGATCCATATAACTTAGAATATCATTTAGGTGAAAATTGGGAAGCCTCCTGTGTGGTATAATTCCACTAAAAAGCAGAAGGAGGATTGCTGAGGTGACAATGGAAATGCACCTCATTGTTCTATTAATGTCTGGCCTTTGCCTTGTGAGAGCTTGCTAGATTTTGAAGAAACAGGCCTGATATCATTAAATGGTAGTCATGGTAGTTTGACAGTGATTATATTCCTTCCTGAAACCAACATTGCACTGAAGGCAGGGCACACTTCAAAATTGTTGAAAAAAATGTATACACCATGATAGAAAATGACAATAAAAAAGATGTATGTGGTAGATTGAGCAAGGTAATAACCATTCCTGGAAAGTATCAACTTGTAGCTATTATAGTAAATGTTGTATTCATTTTTCAGATAGTTTTTGGGGACAGTCCTTCAAGGATGTATCAATGCCCTACTCAAGAATACATGCTTGAAGATGCCCTGAGAATGACATTGGTGCCATTCTTTGGCATACTTTAGAAAATAAAATTGATTCTCTTGTAAGGCAGAAGAACACACCAATTGGTCATATGGATCACCACATTGTTGAAATTTGTTCCGGGAATGCCTTGCAAAAGAACAGTGATTTGTGTCCAAAGGGAACAGAAGAGTGCAGAACTGATAATATGGCCTTGACATGCAAACTGCTGAATCTGTGCAAGACTAAAAAATACAACAGTCTTGTACTTTTTCATATAGTCTTAAAACCAGAATCCAAAAACATGCAGTAAAGGGGGATATTGTTTTCTCGGAAGAGATGCTCAAGAGCCAAGAAAACACCTTATGGTTTGACAACAATTATAACAGTCCTTTGCAGGGATGGGTAGATATATCATGTAGCAGAACATGTCCAAAGTTACAGCCCCTTCATGACATACTTCATTTGCAGGCATCCAAATTCATTCCCAGAGAGGCATTGACAGAGATTCCAACTTGTAACCATTCAGAGTTTGATGTCTCCCTGTTTTCCATGATGACTAAGCACTGAGGGAAGGGGCATTGTGCTTCCAAGATGTTAAGGTGGCTGCATTGGATCACTGACTTCACCTAGTAGCTGAATTTTGTACATGCTACAGTAGGGTAGGAAAATAAATAAGTTCACTTGAGCAGTAGTGTAACAAAAATAAGCTCCCTTGAGCATTTTATTTGGTTTTATTGTCAATGATGTGTTTGTTGATGAGGAGGTCAATCTCATGTGTACATGACAAGATTCTGAGGTTCTCATGCACTTCTGAGAAGAGCACATGTCCCCAAGTAGGAGCCAGCTGTTACCCATTATTTTGCACAGGGGTACCCCTATTGAATTTACTTACTAACCTAGTGTTTTTCATCACTAAGAACCTCAAGGACTTGGCTTGTTGGTTTTATGGACATTGACAGAGGATTTGATGACATGGTGGTTAATCAGTGATGTAGTATTTGATGATGTACAGCCCCTTTGTTGGAGCACATAGGGTTCAAGCATGGCATGTTCTTCAGTCAGAATTTTGAGCATCTTCATGTTTCCCTAGGCAATTCACAGATCTCAAGGTAGTTCATGCATTTCAAAGCACAGGTCACATCCTCCAAGGCACACATGGGCTAGTTTCACTCACATGGACCTCTTCTTGACATGCCATGTGAAAATTCCTAGAGCACTCTCATGTTTTGAGCCTCTTTTTACTAAATTTGTGGGGCGACCCACTAACTTGGACATCCATATGGCTGTTGACGATTTTACAACTTATTTTATGACATGGAGAATCATTTTCATGCTTCATGGAGGTGTCTTTAATTGAGATATGGACATGGTCATGCCTTGGAGGCACCTTTGGAGGGATTATGAGAGCTATTTGAGGAGTCACCCACTTCTAGAGGGTTTATTCCACTTATTTAGAAGGTTGTTACACACTTGAGAACTAGACGCCGTACTCTTGCTTGCATGGGATATCACTTCACCATGTTTTGAGGATTGGACCACACTTTCTTAAGGGAACATTGAGCATCCACAACTTTTGGGGAACCTTTGGAGGCTAGATGTGCCACCTTAGAGCCTCATTCGTCATTCTTTAAATGATACATCCCTCTCCTTGGGGGTTACTTCATGTTGATCATTGTACATGTGGCTTGACCAGTCACTTAACATACAGAAACTAAGGCAGCCAAAGAACAATATCCCATCACTCCCATGCCACATATATATGTTTAGGTATAGTTGGAAGGACACATACCTTTCCTGTAACTAATTCAACAAGGTTGTCGTTACAAGTTTTGGGCTATGTTCACTGCCCTGGTATTGAAAGGTATACAGGTTGTTCACCTTAATTACACACATCAATGCATATGTATGTTCAGGGTTTAAGCTCATAGGCCTGTAGCTATTACAACAAAACTACAAGTGTAAATATATAATACAGTGAATTCATTTCTGAGCAAATTCCAAGTCCAGCGTTTGTTCAAGCCAAACAGTCATAAGGTTCTGAGTATCTTATGGTCAAGCATCTCATCAAAAATGCATTCCATCACATTTTATCAATACCCATGCACTATCAAAAGACACGACTCTGTTCCTTCTCCTTGTTATCAAAGGACACGACTTTCTATATGTTAATTTATACAATCTTAATTCTTATTCTATTCTCTATGTACTTTCTAAATCCTAATCCAACATATCCTAGATCCAACTTCTGCATATCCAAGGATCTTCATACTTCCACCTTCATACCTTTCTCACAACAAGACCCAAATATAAACCAAGGCTCTGGAGGAGAAACAAGAAGAGAGGAGTGTAGTGACCAACCTGATCTGATCTGCTAATAATACTACAAACTAAAAGATAACTCTCACTTTATTGTTTGTAGCTTCTTGGGGGTGAATGTGACAATGCTATATATATCATAAGGATCTGGAATCTGATATCTCCTCTTTGTTGTGGGCTGCTGGTTCCAGGGTGAGAAAAAGTGGTATAAAAGTCCTCTAAAAACGAAGGTGAAGGGTGTCATAGTGAGGTGGTTTTCCAGTTGCTTGTATCTATATAAACTATAAATGGATCTTTACTATAAAGTATTCTAAAGAGTTTCTTCAACTTACTTTAATATCCTTTTAAATTAACTCATCCTCTTCTCAAAGACCCATATATAAATAAAGCATTGTTCATCTTTTCAAAGCTCATGTCTTAAGCATTCCATTAATACCAATAATAAAAAGAAGGATGATGATTCCGATGTATGTAATTTGTAGTTCTTGTTGCCTATGAAGTCTAAGGAGCTTAATCCCTCAAGAGTAAAACAGTAAAAGGAATTTAAGTCTCGGTCGTATTGTTAGTTCCTAATCTCCTACTAACAAAGACATTCCGCTATCTTTTTTCAGGAGTCAAGACTAAACTGTATGTAATCCAAAACATACTTTCTTTGTCCAAGATTTCCCTACTTGTAATAGATTACTACAACCACATATACTACAAAAAGAAACCAATAACTCCTAATTATTATTCTGATGCCTTTGCGAGTTACTGATTAGATAATATAAACAAATGAGTTATTCTTTATTCCAAGTGACACTAAACTAATAAGAAGACTAATCATGCTATTCTTGTTTGTATTATCTCTGTATCTTTTCTATCTAAAGTAAATCTAAAGAGGAAGAATTGCTTGTCCTAATCAAGTGGGGTGAGGATCTAGGGCGACCAATGGGAGAGGAAGGCCTAAATGAGGCACACACTTCTTCTGCTGCTAGGGCCTGGGTTTTTAATAGGATAACCACAGGGATATGTTGCAAGGACAGGGGAATAATTGGTTCTATGCAATGCCATGATCTTCTTTACAAGAGTCGTTGCTAATCCCTTGAATGTATCTTGTTTTTTTTTTTTTTTTTGCTTCTAGGATGGACCTACTTAGTCCTTCAACAACTAGAAGAAATAAATAAGGAGACAAGGTACAACCTTGTTTTAAGTTTTAACCCTCTTGAGGGTCTTAAGAAATTAGAGGCTGAACCATTTATAAAAAATGCATAAGAAGCTTAAATTACACATCCCATAATCTAATTTACCAGTGGTAAGTTGAAACTAATATGGATAAAAAGAAGTATCAGAAAGAGCCAAGACACCCTTTATAAGCCTTGGAGAGGTTCAACTTGATCACCATTATTGTAACATTTTTTACTTGAATAATATGGAGGCCCTCTTGTGCTGAAACAATTGCTTCATGGATCTGACGATCCTCTAGAGAACCAAGCGGTTCTGTTATATGAACTTACAAAGTAGTGCTTTCAATCTGACAGCCAAAACCTTAGCCATTATCTTAGAAATACAATTAGACAAAGAAGTGGGTCTAAAAGCATAAAAGTGCAATAGAGGTCCAGATGAAGGAGCCAGGGAGCCTTACTAAAGCTTCTCATTTCTTCCACTACCTGAAGTAAGTTGTCTCCCAACACTTCAACAAATCCCAGGTAGAACTCCACAGTCCACCCATAGGGATTGGGACTCTTGTCCTTATGGAAAGTGGACAAACACATTCAAAAGTGCTTTTCTGGACAGATCACCATTGCTGGAACTTTGTTGACTTGAATAGTGTAGAGGCCCTCTTGTGCTGAAACAATTGTGTCATAGATTTGACAAATTGTTCTGGTTAGATGAAGTTAGAAAGTAGTGATTTTAATCTCACAGACAAAACCTTAGCCATTATCTTATAAATCCAATTACATAAAGCAGTGGGTCTAAAAGCATAAAAAATGTTCAGTCTCAAAACTCTGAAGTAAATTTGTAAAGAATGTAGCATTAGCTTTCTTGGCTTAGTGAAATCCCTAATTTTCTATCCTATTTGCCTGTCTTAAAAATCTCACGAAAACCTGTAAAGATTGTGCCATTGTGTACGCTTAGCCTCTAAAAGCCCTAGCTTTCTATCTTCTTCTGTGTAATTTGAATAGAACACCATCAAATACCAGAATTATCAATTCCCATTCTCCAAAACTTTTAAATGTGCGGAACTGAGACAGAAATCATTCAATCAAACCACTCGAAATGCATCTGAATGCTGATCCATTAACTTAAAAAACTTCTTCCCAAACTCTGCCATTTTTTAAACAAAATTTTGAGCACAACCTTGTCTAGTCCATTTATAGAGAGCGTTAGTTTATGAAATCTTGCCTGTAAGCCAAAATAGAGTCAAAATTTTCCATTGAAAGCTCAGAATAACTGAACCAGAAATAACCCTTGTGAAATTTGCTGCTTAAAACATTGTTTTGAGCACGGCCTCTTTCTTCAGATTTATTTTAGATAATACGGTAGCTTATTTAATGAAATATTTCCAGAAAGTTGAAATATGGCAAATTTTTCCAATCAAGAACTCTAAATAATTTCATTAGGACAAGGCGTAGAGGATTCATGACGACGACAAGAAAATAATGGCGCTTTGCAATTTTAGCACTCTCTTGCAGAAAAATACCTTTTCTGAAATCGTTTTGACCACGAAGAAACGCAGATGAACTGTTGGAAGTCGTGCAGAGAGAGATCTGGTGGCTCGTGGATCGATTCTGGGGCAATGTTTATGCGATTGCAAACCATGATTGTTCATATGCGAGCTACTGAGCTCGTTGAGAGAAATACGCGCAATGGCGCCAAACTACCAAGAGGATTTGAATTTAAAGGCGGGATAGAATATATACCGTCCGATCATGTCATCGACGGCTATGTATTTGTGTTTTAGTAAAACGAATTTTCAAAGAATTTGAAATATTATACATTTTATAGAATTTGAAATATTATACATTCTATTATTTAAGCTGAATAATAGTTTTACTTTGGAAAAATAATTGGGCACATCAAATAAAATATTGATGCGACGGACATAGAACTCCGAAACAATAATGCACCCTTCTCTTACTCCAAAAACAATAATGCACCCTTCTCTAGCTGATGTGTCAATGCTTTCTTTGAAGTGGAACTTAAAGAATTAAGTAATTATTCATTATTAAATTGGGATTTTATATAAATTAATTGATTATTTATTAATGTTAATCTCATTTTATAATTTTATAGTAATTTTTAATAGATTTTTGTTAAAGATAATTATTTGAGCTATTATTGTATCAAGATTTTTGTCGTGTCTTTTATTATTATATTTTAATCCACTTTAAACATGCTCAAAATATGTTTTCATCTTCATTTGTGGAGATTATCTACTTGCATATTCAAAAAGTTTTGATGTAGTTTTTGCCTTGAAAAATGATTATTGTGATTGTAATGGTGAGAAATTATTCTATAAACATTGTTAAGTGTTATTTAGAATAAATTAGAAATTCTTTTTGAATATACAAGACTAATCTTTGAGAGAATAGATATATATTCCCTAATTATCACATAAACAAGGGGTTAATCTTGCATTTAGTGCTTTATCTCTGTAGAGTTTCGCTAAACAAAGGGAATACCTCCTCCTGCGTGACTTCGATTGTCCCTCCCTCTTACAGGATTGCAAAGCATTAAGAATTGAATCTTCTTTATTTTAAAGATGTAGTCTTGTCGAATATACCAAAAACATAGTAGGATTCTTTCATTATTGACAAAATCAAGCACATGTGCAAGGGAAGTATTCATCTATGGATGGTTAACAAGTTCATTAATAACTACAAGCAAACGCTTCAAACTATGTATTTAATGATCTCTAGTCATCATCTAAAGAGTTCAAGAATCAAATCAATTCCAACCTAAGTTCTAAGTATATGGTAAACCTCTACTCTAGAGGTTCTATTATTGTAAAATTTCACAACTATGGAAGTTGTGGCAAGGTCTCAAAGGAGGGACTTTCTTTTTGGGGCAAAACTAACCTTTTTTCAAAAGATAGTTTCTATAATTGAATCCATCTTCAATATCCATTTCTTCAACCCCACTCTGGATTTGAATATTGAATCCCCCCTACTTATTTTGGGATGAGATGATCTTTCAAAAGCCAACATAAATATATTGGGGACTTACAACAATATACAAACTAAGCAAGGAAGGGTATACACACATGTGTTAGAATTTGAATTGAAGTTGACTTGAGCAAAGGTATAACAATGCATATTTAATTAAATATTGGTGATTTTAACAACCACGTCCATTAGATTAAAATAATGATACTTTATGTGTATCTATATGCAAAGACAAAATACTTGAAAGGCACCTTCCCAACAACAAAGGTCATTATAAGAAAAATGGAAAAATAACAAGTTGATGGGTGGTATGATTGAATGAAGAATCAAAGGGCAAGAAAGAAGAGACATCCAAGTTTAGTCCTAATAAAAGATTTTATGGCCCCTTCCAAGGAGTGCGTTATTAAGAGGGACACAAACATGATCATGGAGTCTGTGCTAAAGTCTTATGGGAGAAATAGGAAGCATGTGAATGAGATATTATGGATTTCAAAAGAGAAATCATGTTATTCAATCCAATAGAAGCAAGGGGATTGGTGCTACTTGAGACTCCATAAGCTCTAAATCAATTGGTGAAAGCAAGAAGTCTAAAAGATAAATGCAAAGAAAGGAATATCCATCTATGTACAAATCTACAATAAATAAATTCAAAATTATACAGTGTTTCCATATAGACAATGTTAGGTCCCTATAACACTAGTGATTCCCCCATTACTAGTGTCATTGTGGCCCTTACTGTTATTGTTGTGCCCTTATTGTCCCCATATTGTTATTATTGTGCCCCATAGAAGCCCACTATTGTTATTTTTGTGCCCTTATATTATTATTGTTATGTTGACTTTGATTATATTGTGACCCCTTAGACTCCTATATATAGAAATGAGGCTTTGTCATTTGTATCATCCAATAATTGTTCTTTTGTGTAATGTAAAGGAGGTTGCCCCCTCGAAGAGGCTGATTTCTAAGTTGTTGATCTATCTTTTCTATCTTTTTGTGAGTTGGTTTCATAACAGACATCCTAGGTTCGAACCCTAAAAAGTGTAGGGTCTTTGTGAGTGTTTGTGAGGGAATGTGTTTGACATCACATAATTGGATTCCCTTCATCATCAAAGAGACATGTGTCCCAAAAGTCAATTTGGTTTAAGTGGATGCTAATATGATACATTGTATATTTTCTGAGGGTAGTAGCACAATTGGAAAAAAGCATGTTGGCAAGCCCTTGTGTATCCAAGTGATCGAAAGTTCAATCCCCCAGACATATCTCACCAATTGAACTTAAAAAAAATATGATACATTGTATATTGCAAAGCTATTAAGTTAAGTAATGACCTTGGCTAACCCAAATATTTAATTAGAATTTAAGCTCAAACACAACATTAGAAATGAAACCTTCACTCTAGATCTAAGGATATAGGGGTCAACATTGGATATTGGATACAAGACAAGGTGATCAATGTATCTCTTGGACTAGCATTTTTTACAAAGGAATACAAATTTTAATGCTTATATTAACATGTATGTATAATATAATAATGAAATAGTCACTCTTTAGTTCATGGATAAAAGTGTTGGTGTGGAAGGAAATCTCGAGGGATGTGTCACTATAGTCATAAAAATTGCATTTATTGTGGCACATGGAGAACTTATTAATTGGGTGTAGCTTTAAAAATGGATAGGAGTGTTATCCTCCCCACCTAACTGCAATTCCTACAAATGACATATTTAGTGATTAATGAGTATATTGTTGTAATAATTTTGAACCATGTGTTAAGAAATCCCTATGCAATCCAATTTAACTTAGGTACCATCCTCAAAATGAGGAGAAGTCATTTGTGGGTTTCCTTAGAATGTGTATTTCAAGGAAGAATGTGTACTTTGTCGATATGTTGAAAGGTTTTACGGTCTTTGTGTTTTAGTGTACCATGTCATGTTTGGCATTGAGCGTTGGGTGTGTTGGAAGCCAACTCTTGGTAAACTCAAATACACTTGTCCTAAGGAGGGAGTTGGGGTTTTAAGGTTCTCTGGTTGTAAAAGCTTTCAAAGTCAATGTTTTTCATCCTCTTCTTGCATATTGCAGCCTCAAGGCCATTCGATGAGTTGGTGGTCATGCTTAAGGTTTTCATCCTATTCTTGCATTGTGCTTAAGGTTGATTGGTACCTTGTTCCATGAATTATGATCAACTTTGGGTCCTCTTTCAGTAGACACCTCCTAGCCACAGTATTAAAGGCAACATATTGGTTTCCTTTACTAATTTTAGCTTGTAATAAATTTAGATGTAATGGTTGTCACACACATTCATATACAACTACCTCATAACAAAGCTAACACAAGCACTTCTACCCATGCCTACATCACATCACAGAGGAGGAATCAATCAATATTATTCAATATCCCGCATTCGAGTATCCCTCCTTTGAGGATTCAATCCAACATTTATGGAGATCAGGTCATCCATTTACAATAACTAGCTTTGCCATATAGCATGTTCATATTCCTATTGTCATGGACGAAAGTACCACCGACATATATCTTATGCAATACGAATAAATAATTAGAACGCCTCAATGGATGCAATTCATCCTATAATGCATAATGCATATATTAGATAACCCGAACCATAGGCTCTACCGTTTCAAAACAAAATCATTTATCATACATAATCAATAATCCGTCTGCCACAGTTGCATGACACGTTAACATGTGTATCTTAGGGATTATGCACAATTAATCAGAAGCGCAGCATTGGATGCATAGCACAAATAACTTGTACCATAGTTTATACAGTCGAGCCTTAACCACAGTTAACAAATTTGCATAGCGGCTCAAGCACAACTATTCACTATCTTAAAAAAAGACAGGTTAACACCAATTCTACATAAGATCCACATACTGTGACTGTAATTAGAATTTCATTTATGTGCATCCATAAAATCATCTCATTAACACCACATGCAGTGCATTTAAAACTCAAGCAAATTCTCTCATATGCTAAGGAATTTATAACATAGAGGGTAAGAAACCAACATACAGAACAATCCACGCAAGTGAGTCAAACTAGATCAAAAGAGAGAACGACACTTGGAAAACAGAGCACCGCTACCCAACCTAGAAATGACTCTTCAGTTCACCACCGAGTCGAGGTTCTTGCCATGGATCAACCGCCTCCAATTGATCTATGCAATGGGTATTTAATACCTTCTTTCATGATATGGTTTCCATTAGCGGTGTCTCGCTTTTATGGATCTTTTTATCCATTTGCGTAGGCTTATCTCATAAAAGCTCACCTTTCTCTCCCATGAGGATTTTCCTCATAGAAAATTGCCTTTCTCTCCCGCACAACTTTTATGTTTTTCTCAATGGATATTTATCTCCAATCCATCCAACTTATCTAGAATTAAATCGAGAAGCTTTACCATGAAAGAATTATCCTTTCCCATTCACCAATGTGATTTGGCAAGAATCTCATCTCTTGGTGTCTCGCTTTTCCAAGTGATTAATTTATTAATAATGTATTTACTTTTTATATTACACATCATACCTAGCTTAGGTTTGCAAAGTTTGACACACAAGGGAGGGGTGTTACATTTTGGATCCCTCTCTTTCCTTAAGATCCCTCCAACTGCAGCTAGAGTTCTTAGATGACTGTAAGGAGGAAGCCCCTATTGGAAAGGGACAGACAGTTTGAAGGTGTCTATCTTGTTGGTAATTCCTATATCGAAAAGTTGTATTTTCATAGTCCAGGGGTTGGGAATACACAATTCCCATCCACTTGAGCTCAATTTTATCTCGCAAAACTTCATAATTGTAGATGTTGTAAGAAATATCATCAACCCAAAAAATGTGATCAGTGCTAGAAAAGGGTTGTTTAGGACACATTGATATATGTAAGAGAAATAACAACTCTATTTTTGACAGATGATCGATGATGATCATCATCACCACCATTATCATCGTCATTGTCATTTTTATCATCCCCATCATCATCATTACTGTAATTTCTATCGACATTGTTGTAATCATGCATCATCATCATTCATGCCATTATTGTTTTTGATGATGACCTAGATGAAAATGATGATCATGACACCAAAGATAATGCTTATGATTATGACAATGACAACATCTAAAATTGGGAAGATTCGCCAACGTCATTAGCATCGTCATCATCATAATAATTGCCATCATCATCATTTTCATTGTAACCACTATCGTCTTTATCATCATAATCACAATTCATGTCATCGCCATCATCTTCATTTTCATCATTGTCAATATTATTGACATTGTCATCAATTGTTCATAATTGTCAATGCCATAAGGAATATCATCAATGCAGAAAATATGATGAGTGTTGGAAAAGGGATTCAAAAGCGAACATAGAAATGGGGGCAACAATAGAAGTAAAATTGGATGAAAAGTGGATACAACATAAGTAGATGCACAACAACATGAAAAACCTGACACAAAAGTGGATGCAAAAGTAGATGCAGTTGTCAATGCAAACTTGGATGCAAACATGAAGGCAAAAGTGGAAGCAAACATGGGTCTAATGGTAGGTGTAAAAGTTGGCACAAATTGTGGTGAAACAAATGTGGATGCAACAACGGAAACAAAAGTATATGCAAAAATGGATGAAACAAAAGTGGATGCAATAGGGGATGCAAACGTGGAAGCAAATGTGGTTGCAATGGTAGGCACAAGATATGGTGCAACAAAAGTGGATGTAACAATAGACAAAAAATATGCAAAATAAGATGCAAAAATGGATGTAAAAGTGGAAGCAAACATTGATGCAACAAGCAAAACAAAATTGGATGCAAAAAATGGATATAATGTAAGTAGATGCAAAAGTAGATACAAAACGAGATGCAAAACCCAATGCATAAACCTGACATAAAAGTGGATGCAAAAATAGATGCAATATTTGATGCAAAAGAGGATGTGAACATGGATGCAAAATTGGAAGCAAACATGGATACAACAGTGAGTGCAAAACATGGTGCAAATTGTGGCATAACAAAAGTGGATGTAATGATAGATGCAAAAAAAGAATCAAAGTATGATGCAAATGAAGATGTAAAAAGGGATGCAAAAAGTGAAATTTAAAATGGGTGCAACAGTGGATGCAAAATTGTGTGCAAAAGTGGATGCAATAGAAGTTGATGCAAAAGTAGATGCAAAACGAGACATAAAACCCGATGCAAATCCCGGTCCAAAATTGGATACAAAAAGGGATGCAAAAATAGATGTAGTAGTTGATGAAAACCTAGACGCAAATGAGGATGCAAACATGGATGCAAAATTATAATCAAAAGTGGGTGCAAAAGGAGGTGCCAAACTAGGCGCTAATTGTGGCACAAAAATATTAGATGCAATAGTGGGTACAATAATAGATGCAAAAGAGGATGTAAATATGGATGCCAAACAAGAGGGAAAAGTGGATGCAACAAAAGTAGATGCAAAATTTTATGCAAAACTAGACACAAAACACGATGTAAAACTTGGTGCAAAAGGGATGCACAAATGGATGAAAAAATGGATGCAAAAAATGATTTAAAAAAGGATGCAAAAAAGGATGCAAAAGTGGATGCAAAAGTTGATGCAAGTGTAGGTGAAAAAAGTGGATGCAAATGAGGATGCAAAAGTATGTCAAACAAAATTAGGTGCCAAACTTGATGCAAAACCTGGAACAAAACCTGGTGTAAAGGATGACACAAAACTTGGCATAAAATTTGGTGCAAAACGTGGTGCAAAACCTATTGCAATACCTGGTGCTAAACTTGGTGTAAGATTTGGTGCAAAGCTTGATGCAAATTTTGTGTCAAGTTTTGCACCATATTTGATAAATGGATGCAAATAGCACCAAAAATGGGCTCTAGATGCAAAAAAAGAAGTAAAAAGGGACGCTAATCGCTGGTTTTGTTGTAGTGATATAAACGATATTTTCAAGTTTGAACCCATAAGTGTCACATTTAATGAAGGGCTTCCATCATTTTCTCTACATGGGGAATATAAATTTGGGACCATAAAACTATAAAACTTTGCAACCATTCAAACCCTCTAGTGGTGATAATAATACACTTATGTTCAGACCATAGAAGATAAAATAACATAGTATATATGCAAATTTGAGTTGGATATACTTATGAATATGGCGCAATAATGATCTTTGACATTAGAGATTCTAATAATTGAATGCATGATAATAAAATTAAAACCCTTATTCCTTCATTTGCTTTGAGGAGACTCAACACTTTTCAAAACTTGGCCATATTTAAATATAGGATTAGATTTATTTTCTATTTGTCATACTTATAACAGAAATTCCACCTTCATTTCAAACATAGTCAAACCAAATGTGAAGGAAAATATGATGTATCAGGTGATTTTCCTTAATATCATCTCACATTGTAGAAACTCGTTATGTCATTGTCTTAAATAGTCAAACCAAATGTGAAGGAAAATATGATGTATCAGGTGATTTTCCTTAATATCATTTTACATTATAGAAACTCCTTATGTCATTGTCTTAAATAGTCAAACCAAATATGAAGGAAAATATGATGTATTAGGTGATTTTCGTTAATATCATCTCACATTGTAGAAACTCCTTATGTCATTGCCTTAAAGTAGGGTCCCGCCTACTAGTTTTCTTTTTATTCTCTTTATTTTATGGAATTTGTTTTTAATTTATTTCTTAGGGATAGAGAGTTAGATTGTCACAATGATTTATGAAATTTTAATATTGACGTGTGTCAACACAATCCACAACCAAAAGTAAGTTGTATCGATTTTTATTTTCTAATTATTCAATACTTCTCCAAGCACATCCTCAACTCTCACGTGTCCTTTTGGAAGAGGACTATTGGGTTATATGATCCAAAATATCAAACCTTTGATGAAGTTGACATCAACAAGGTATATTAACTACCGCCTCAACTCTTCCAACTTAGGTACAAAAATTTTATATGGGGTTTTGGCCAAAGGTTGCAATCCTAATTTTAGCTCAATATGATGGTCAACAATGCACTTGGGTGGGAGCCCTTTTTACAACAATTCAAGCATCTAATCTACAAACTCAGCAAACACATCAACCAATGTTGGAAATGCAAGTGTCTTGAATACACTGTAACACCACTTATCAAACTATGTATGCATACATATGTCTTTATAGTTTATGGGGGTTGTTGATTGACATTTAATTCAAATTTTCTCAATGACCTTCAATATATCTAGCTGCAAAATGCCAATTTCTTAAATATTTGCAGAAAGTCTTTAATATGTTTATCTTATCCAAGTGAGATATCTTCCAACAATGTAAAGTATCTCATCATACAACGCTCTATATATGTGTATATTCCAAGGTATACATATACCATATATTTGTATACATGTTCAGTTCTCCTATATGAGACATATACATATGTCATGAATCAATATGTACAAAATGTGCATAAGTAATGATGTTGTGGAAATTTTTTATTTCAATATAGATACATCTTTATGATCGAACCTCCTTTCCATAAATCTAATCCATCTCTTAGAGGACCAATTACCTATAGAAATAGAGAGAAAAATTTCCAAAATCAATCCCTAACATAACTCTAAAAAATCTGCTTATATATTTAACATAGGCTTGCCCAATGCCTTTATAAAATATTCATCCACTTAAACTATATATATATATATATTTAACCTTGTGTGTGTGTGTGTGTGTTACTTTTACTTTCTATATGTTTTATATATTTTGCATTTCATTTAATATATAGCATAGTTATGGTAAACATTAAGAGCATATATCACTTGTATGAAAGTAAAACTTTTCAATTACGCTATAACATGCTATGAGTCTAATGAGGCAGTCCATGACCCGTTGAATATATATATATCAATGGTGCATAATCCATACACATACCAGCAGTTCATGTATGAGTTTAATATTATATACTCGCATTAAATAAACAAGAACCCACATCACCAACGTTGATATATATTTATAGACATATATAATACTAATATTTACACTACATCCACTTCGTCATGATAAAATTTTATTATAAATACAAATATTAATAAAATAATGGAATCATTGTGACAATTTCCATAACATATATTCCATGTTAAAGATTGGTGCAAACCACATAAGTCATATGAATATGCATTTGTAAATGATATAACATACCTATGGGTACACCAAGAGAATCAATGAGTTATTTACTTAATATAACCAAACATTTGTTGGGTATCCAATCGATGTGAGACCATTTTGATGGCTCAACAAAAGACTTGAGTGTTGAATGGTTATCACAATAGAATCATGAGGACACTTCAAATTTTACTAAAGGTGGCCAACAAACCACTACTCAGTCGAATTACATATAAAAGGATTGGTAAGTTGACAGTACACAAATAGGTAAAAACACATTCTTTAATAGCTACACATCAATGTAACCTCCACTTTGGATGGTGTTTTCTTTTAGGACTAAAACCCTCGCAACTTCCATTTTCTGGGCTTCCTTCTCTAGTAGAGATGGCATCCCTTTTCTTAGAGATGCACCCCCCAGAGGTGGTTCTCCTCACAGGTGCGGTGGCCTCAGATGTTTCAGAGCCCCTCCTTTTGATCCAAACTTAAATAGGAACGCAACAACTTACAACTATAATCATAAACACAGAGATGTAGCAGAAAAACACTTCATTTCACTAGTAGAAAAATATATAACTATGCTTACAAACAAAATGGAAATAAGATAGCTCAGGCGATGGTAGCTTATCTCTGAGAAGAGATGTGGTGGCTACATGGCTATGAACTATGTTACAATGAGGCTCAATGGCCTATTTATTATTGGAAAACATGAGAAAACCCTAAACAACCAAAACCCTAACCGCAAGATATGTAACACCAAGAGTTTGTGGGGCCTATTGGGATTAGTTGGGCAACCAACTTCCCAGGGTTGTAACTTGGTCATATTATCTATGTTTTGCGTGTACGATACCTTCTTGGAAAGGTCTCTCCGAGTACTACATGTTTCTCCACAGCCCCCCCCTAAGGCTATGGGGCTATTGGGTTGTGTTATGTTATTTCCACAACTACACCACGCATGGGGGGTCACAGGGGGCACGATAGCCCTCATGTATGTTGCGTCGGGCGCTATTGGGGGGTCACAAGTGGGGTGGGTACCCCCCCGCATGAGGTTCGGGGTAGCGCTGCAGGAAACTTTTTTTGGACCCTATATTAGGTGGGCGGACCTACCTATGGTTTCGTGCATGGATTTTGCACATGGTTTTGGGCATGATGGTTTACTGTCCATGGTATTTTATAGATTTGGTCAAGGGAACTATGGTTATGTTCTAATCCAGGGTTAATGGATTGGGGTTTATGGATGCTTTTGCATGTATATATATGTATTGTAACAGTGAAAGGAATATAATGAAAAATCAATCTGGTAGTCTTGGTTTTGGGATCGAAGGGAAAATCTTTGTGTATATTTGTTTTATGTTTTATGCTCTCCCCATTGTTTATTTTCTGTTTTTTAGAATTAGTATGCAGGTAATTTTTGTATGGGGTTAAAACACACACGGGCTTGCCACAGACCCCAAAAAAACATCGTTTAGGGGGTCAAAATTTCTCTAGAAGTTCAGGACTCGCAAAACTGCTAAAAATAGTAAATGCTAAAATGAACAAGGAAATAGATGAAACTGGTTGGGGGGTTTAGGTGGAATAGGCGGGTGGTCACCAATATCCACTCGGATCATTCCTCCCCCTTAGGAATCAATGGTCCCCATTGCATGCAGAGCCTCCATGAGGTGCAAATTTTTTTGTTGAACCTGGTCCCTGGTGAACCCCTTGCCCTGGTGAAGGAGTTGGCTTACTTTGACAACTCGATATAGTTGTATCCTCTATTGGCGAGTGTTCTTGATCTGTGTGTCCATGATCTGATCATTTATGGCCTGTTCCATGCAGTCTGGGTTGATCTCTATTGGTGTGAGTTGTTCTACAATGTCAGATGTGTCCAACATTGGTGGAAAGGATGGCTGAAGGCAATCTACATTGAACGCTGGGTGCAAAACAAGGAATGGAGGGATGCTGAGCTCAAAGGCATTGTCATCGACGGCCTTGGTGATGGTGTATGGCCCATATCGAAGCAGGTGAAGCTTGCAGTGGCATCCAGCAAGGCGCTCCTTCTACAAATGTATCCAAACTTTGTCGCCCACCTAGAACTTGTGCAAAACTCGATGTTGATCATGACGTTTCTTGTACTTATCATTGGCTTTGTCCAATATATCATGGACCTACTAAGGAATGTGTTGAATGCGCTCAATGAATTTTTTAACCCTTTCAGATTCGGACTGAACCTGAGCCGAAACTACCTGAGTGGTTGCAAATGGTATGGCCACATCAATGGGGCATAATGGTTGAAATCCTATCCCTACCTGAAAGGGGTTGTGGCATTTTGAGTTGTGGAGAGCTCTGTTGTAGCTATGTTGGACATAGGGGAGACTTTCATCCCATGTGCGTGGATGGTTTGAGTTGTACATGCATAGAATGTGTACGATCACACTGTTGACAACCTCTGTTTGACCATCAGTTTGGGGATGGAAAGTCGTGGACTTAGTAAGTTTTGTATCTAGCATCGACCAGAAACTTGACTAAATGCACTAAGGAATCTGTTGTCCCCATCTGAGACAATGGACTGTGGGATCCTAAAGTGTACCCATACTCGCTCAAATAAGATCTTAGCAGTGGCCTCTACTATGATACTCTTCTTATGGGTTGCCATGATGGCCATCTTAGAGAATCTGTTGATGACCACAAAAATGCAATCATTGTCGTGCTTAGTAGAAGGAAGGCCCGACATGTAATCCATGGAGACATATTCCCAAGGCTAGATAGGAGTAGGTAGAGGAGTATACAGGCCTTTCTTCTTGATGGTTGGTTTGGCAATGGTGTAGGTGGTGCGAGATCTAATGTACTTCCCAACATCCTGACGAATTTTCGGCCAATAAAAATACTTCTACAATGCTACCATTGTTTTATCTACTCTGAAATGTCCAATGATCCAACTGTAGTGAGCCTCCCAAATCAACTTGGCATGCTCACTTGAAGGAACACAGATGTGTCCCAGGTGGCATAACGGTGCATCCTGAAGGTGAAATTTTGGAACTTGCTTCCCTTCCAGGAGTGTCTGGTATATGTTGTCGAATTCTGGATTTCTCTTATAAAGATGCAGCCACCACGATGTCTCGTGCCCATAGGATTCAAGCATAGTGATCAGCGCCATGACTGGTGGTTGGCTGAGGCAATCAAAAACATTATTGGTGTTGCCCATCTTATACTTAATGTTCAAATGGAATTTTTGCAAATAGGTGGACCATTTCTGATGGCGATCGTTCTGTAACTTCCCTTGTGTCTGAATAAACTGTAGAGGTTGGTGGTTTGTGTGGCTGATCGTTTCCTTCCCTAGAATGTAATGCTTCCATTGACGGAAGACCTGCACTTTGGAATACATTTCTTTGTCGTAAGTGGGGTACTTTCGGACTGTGTCTTAAAATGTCTCACTGTGGTAAGCCACTAGATTCTCATGTTGAGTAAGAACCGCACCAATATCATAGTCAGAGGCATCTATCTCAATCTCAAATGGTTGTTGCAAGTCTGGTAATGTGAGCACTGGTACAGAACATAAGTGATTCTTCAACTTGGAGAATTGTTTTTGTTGGGTTTCCTACCAAAAAAACTTTGTTTCACTATGCCCTTGGTGACTTGACTTAAAGGCCAAGTGATATGAGAGAACCCCAACACGAACCTACGGTAGAAATTGGCAAGACCCAAAAAGCTGCGGAGCTCTGTTAGAGTGGTTGGGGCTAGCCAATCTTAAATGACTTGTATCTTGGATGGGTCCACATTTACACCCCGTTCATCAATGATGTACCCTAGATATTGAACCTGGGTCAGGCCAAAGGTGCATTTCTCCAAGTTAGCATACAACTTGTGCTGGCGCAGGGTTTGAAGGACCTATCGAATATGGTGGAGGTGATCTTCCCAACTCTGGCTCAAGATCAAGATATCATCTAAATACACCACAACAAATGCATTGGTGAAGGGTTGTAAGATGTCATCCATTAGTCTCATGAAGGTTGTAGGGGCATTCGTTAATCTGAACGGCATGAACAACCATTCGAAAGGCCCTCCTGGTATTTGAAGGAAATCTTCCACACATCAGAGGGTTCGATAGGCACATGGTGATAACCTGAGTTCAATTCAATATTTCTGAAATATTTGGCCCCCTTGAGCTGGTCCAAAAGGTCATCAATCCGCGGGATTGGATACCTATTCTGGATAGTGATCTTGTTCAACGCTCGATAGTCAATACAAAGCCTCTAGGTCCCATCCTTTTTCCATACCAATACAATTGGGCTCCCACAAGGTGATGAGTGTAATGTCCCCTAATAATAATAAAAATAATAAATAATAAATAATAAATAATATAATATAATATTAAAATATAAGAAAATAAATCATAAACAATAAAGAAAAGATAATAATAGTAAATAAATAATAAATAATGAAGAAAATATAATAATAATAAATAAATAAAATAGTAAATAACGATACTAGAGTTTTAAATAAATATAAATAAAAATAAACTATAAAAATAGTAAAAATAAGTAAAGTTATCAAAAAGTAAAATTGAATAAAATAAGAAAGAATTATATTAAGAGAATTATTAAATTAAGTTAAATTTAAAATAAAGAAATACAAGTTTCATGTTGACACATGGAGTGTGTGCATGCGGTTCCCCTTCCAATGTTTTCTCTATTTAATAGATAGTGAGGAAGATGAGAGATCATTCCATGATTCCATCATCCATTCTCTTGGGAGAAACGTGTTGTGAAAGAAAGGATTCCCTGGCAGTAGTACGTTGATTGAGGGCTCGGAGGTGGCTAATTGTAGCAAGATTTTGTGCAACTAAGCCTACCATTGGGTGGAGAGTCATCCCCAAAAATTTGTTGCGGTTAGCAGGACTCAAATAGCGTTCAACTCCGAAATCACAAGTAAGGAATATCATCGCCACAGGTAAGTTGTCTTTGCTCATATTTCTGAAATTTGATGTTAAATCGTTGATAAATTGTGTGTTGATTAAAAATCGCATAATTGATCTAATTAATTGCATGTTTTAATTTCAGGGTTGTTACAATGAGCTTGGCCTGATGTGACCTTTCGGTAATAGTTTATGAATTTACCTCTTGATCTCATTGTTCTCCAGAACAAAGTGTCGATAAATCAGTCGATTGGGTAGCAGTGCGCCCGAGGTTAGATCGATGGAGTGCTTGACTTGACAATACAGAGTTTCCCCTGTGGGTGAGGAGAAAATATCCCTGTATTCCTCCGTGACCTTGTCCATATACTGTTGTTGTGTAGAGGAGCCCTGCCTGAAAGTCATGGCCACAACCTTCTTCTTGCCCTGGGGGTGAATCATAAGGAAAAAAAATCCTAGTATGGGAAATGATCTTACTACATTGCTTTGCAATTATCAAAGATATGGCGGTAGGCGGGGCTACCTTTAATATCTTGTACAACTTATTATCCAAAGTAATAATCATAGAACAAGGTCTAGACTCATTTACAACATGTCACTTCCACAAGTATGGTTTTCCTAAAAATACATGACAAAATTCAAGAGGAGCAACATCACATAATAACTCATCTATGAAGGGATTGATGTTGTAGGGAAGGCGACATTTCTGGCTGACACGAAGATCTCATCCTTGGTGAAGCCACTGGATGGTGTACATTTTTGAATGTGCTATAGTCTTTAGGCCCAACCGCTTCATGACCTCTGCTGAAATTAGGTTCTTTTGGCTCCCGTTGTCGACAATGAACTGTAGCGGAGAACCCTTCACCCACATATGTGAGTGAAAGAGGTGTTCCCCCTCCTCTATATCTTCAAGCTCAATCTTCTGGATCTTGGTGGTGGCCACAGTTGCACTGGGCTCCACATCAATGATCTACATCTCTTTTTTAGTTCCCTTATTGGGTTCTGATTCAAAGTCGGAACTTGCATTTGTTTCGGAAGCCCTCAGCTCGACCACTTGTGACTACTTGGCCCGACACTCACTTGTATTGTGAGTGGAGCTCTTATGGAACTCACACCATTTTCTCGTGTCCTTCTTCGTCTTCGGGGTGTTGTTATTTTCTTGCGGCTTCGGCTGTCTGTCTTGGGTAGTGTCGCCTTAGCTTGGTCCTTTATTCTATGGTTTGGGGGGGCCTTTTCCTTGCTTTAGATTCGCAGATCCAAAGTCCCGCTTCTTCTATTTAAACTTCTGCTCAATGTTGACAGCATATCGATACACCGTTCCGAGCGAGGAAATGTCTAGGAAATCCATCTCATCCTAGATGTACTTGTGTAGACAATCGTGGTACTTGAGTACCAAATGCCGCTCAATATCCTTGATACCCAACTTCGTGCAAAGGGTATGGAAATTATTTGTTAACTATGGCACATCTCGGTCCCTTCCCTATCGTAGCATGGTCCACTTTATGTATTTGTCTTCATAGGTCCTGACAAGGTAATATTGTTCCTTGATGGAATCTCATAAAGAATTCCAAGTGGGTGCAGCTGAAAACAGTGAGGGTTCACTCTCGTCCTTTTGTTCACAGTAGGTTTCCCACCAATCCTTTACATGTGGGGCGGATTTAAGAAGTGAAAAAGTAATCTTTTCCCGATTGGAAAAGTCATAAAATGAAAAATATCATTCCAATAGATTTAACCATTTATCTACGATGTCTGCATCTATCAGGCCTTCGAATATGGGAATATCGAAGTTAACTTGTATCTCAAAAAGAGTGGCACCTCCAGAGTGGTTGTTGGATGAAGATGGATTGCTTGTGGGTAGCGTTGAAGGATCTGTGGAAAGTTATCCATCTTCACATCCCTTTGTCGCTTGTGGGCTTTCTCAAGCAACATTTTGAAAGGATTTCTTGCCCCCTCGTCTTTCTTTTCTTTCGCCATGGGAGGTCATCAGGTTTTGTGAGGCTAATCTTGCAATGGCTCAATTGGATCAAGCCCTAACTCCTTATACCCTGACCTCGTTGGGGACATGCAAAGAAAAATAGAGTAAGAGTAGATTGCTCTGATACCAATGATTTTAACTTAAAAATGAACGCAACAACTTACAACTATAACCATAAACATAGAGATGAAATAGAAAAACACTTCATTTCATTAATAGAAAAATATTGAACTATTCTTACAAACATAATGAAAATAAGATAACTCAGACGATGGTAGCTTATCTTTGAGAAGAGATGTGGCAGCTACATGCCTTTGAATTATGTTACAATGAGGCTCAAGGGCCTATTTATTATTGGAAAACATGAGAAAACCCTAAACAACCAAAACCATAACCGCAGGAGATGTAACACCAAGAGTTTGTGGGCCCCGTTGGGGTTAGTTGGGCAGCCAACTTCCCAGGGTCATAACTTGGTCATATTATCTTTGTTTCGCGCATACGATACCTTGTTGGAAAGGTCTCTCTAAGTATTACAGGTTTCACCGCAAGCCCCTACCTAATGCTTCGGGCCTGTCACGAACCCCAAAAAAACATTGTTTAGGGGGTCAAAACTGCTCTAGAAGTTCAGGACCCGAAAAACTGCTAAAAATAGTACATGTTGAAATGAATAAGGAAACAAATGAAATTGACTAGGGGGTCTAGCTGGAATAACGGGTGGCCACCAATATCCACCTAGATTACCTTCACCCATTCTTCCTTCCGTGGTCTTTCCTCTGTTGGCTTAGACTAGAGATGATGACTCCTAGTAGTTCAAGGGGTTCTTGGGGGAGACCTTTAGGCCTTTTGTAACATAGAATAATCGAAAATATCCAAAGAATGTTCTTGCAAGGAAACAACCTATAAGCATCAAACCATTCCAAATCTCAGTCAAGATGTTGTCTAGAAACTCTATGCTTCTTTAGGTGCAGTCTATGGATCTAATAAAGGACCTCAAACTCTCGTTAGAGCTCAAATCAACGTTTCCCCAAGGGTTTCAATGTCTCCTTTTCGAAGGTGAGCAATTAGAAGATCCTCTTCCCATTATGATTATAATATTTGCAAGGATGCCACTATGTTCATGACTCCTTGCCTGCGAGGGGGTGCCTTAGGGAAGCCCTCCTCCTCCCAGGCTTTCTCATACAAAGATGTAATTCATAATTAGGCTCCTCACGGTGTTGTTCCTCCTTTGAATCACCCTCAGCCTTCAAGAAAAGTGGCCCCTTCTCAGACTGTTCCTAGTCTGTTTATAGTGGAAAAATATGACGATATTCCCTCTGTTGACATTTCCCATCTAATTCTGGAAGACCTTCATGAGCTAATGGCATATAACAACTCGCAAAATTTTCACTCCACTCCATCCTAAAGGATTCCAAATACAATTGATGATCATATGCCATTTTGAAACATTTTTCCTACAAAATTTTCACTTAATTATGTAATATAGTATATGTCGCATGTTTGATGGAGGATTTTGGATTATTGGGACAAAATTTTGCACTTTTTAAAAAATATTATCAAATTTATTGACTAATGGTGAGAGTTAATGGTATGGGACTTCTCTTAGCCTCATTCTCTCTTAATAAAAATTATTAGGAAACATGACATGCACTTTCAAAGTTATTATCTAGAGAGTCAGACATTGAAGGGAAGAAACACATGGTTTTTATATAAATACAACAATAGAAAAGACCAAAATAGTAAGGTCCTGTTGTAGCGGCTACAACCACCCTCCAAAATTTTGGCCTGCACCAATTTCATAGCCTCCCTTGAAGGGTTTCACTTGATGACTGCACACACCTGGGTTCATTCCATGAACTCGTGTGAGTCTTTACATTCTCCTTGCTTGTTCATTGCACCCAAGTCTTTGCATGATGATGTTCGAGTCATGCTTGCGATCGTGTTCTAGTTATGCTCAAAATCTTTGCTTCGTATGTGTTTGTTGTGTTCGCCATGAAGGCATCTGCCTCACTCATTGTTGGGTCCCTATAATACTAGTGATTACCCCATTACTATTGTATTTATACCCCTTATTTATATTGTTGTGCCCATATTACCCCCATATTATTATTTCTGTGCCACATAGAATCCATCTATTGTTATTTTTGTGGCTTTATATTATTATTGTTAGGTCGGCTGGATTATATTGTGACTCCTTAGACTCCTATATATAGAAAGGAGGTTTTGTCATTTGTATCATCCAAGAATTGTTCATTTATGTAATTTAAAGGAGGTTGCCCCCTCGAAGAGTCTGAATTCTAAGGCGTTGATCTATCTTTTCTATCTTTTCTTGAGCTGGTTTCATAACATTTGGTATCAAAGCTTTGGATTTTAGGGTTTCGCTGCTCCAAACAGGTCATCGTGGCATTTTCGCTATAACTTTTTTTCTGTGACGTTTCAGAAGTCGCAAAAAAAACCCATTTGAGAAGAATTGACGCTGAACCTTGGATCCAAATTTCAGAGCTTTTCGCACGATATTTTCGGAGATATGATCTGAGGAAGTTGGTCTTTTTGCAGACTCCTGAATTACATTCAAAACAGGTGACCTGGGGAAAATCGTCATAACTTTCTCTCTGAGGATCGGATTGAAATTTCATAAAAAGGTACAGAAAGAGAACGGATTGTAGTTTCTTGTGGGTGTTTTTTAGATCCAAAGGTTGAAACAGTGACTCGTGGCACGTCGTACAAGTTCGCTCTACTGAACTAGTCTATAATCAAGTCACTGTGGGAGATTTCGCATAACTCTTCCTTGGAGAATCCAATTTGGGTCAGACTTGTGGCATTGGAAAGAGGACACAGAGAGCTACTACAGGTCACAATTTCAGAACTAGATGACTGGAAAGTACAGAGATACATCAGAGGCAATATCGAGCTCCTACAAAGTGAAAAAAGGTGTGTAGATTTTTTTTAAATTTTTGCTTAAGCTTGGTTTGAAAATTTATTTTGAAGGAATTCAAAGGGCATAGTAGAGCATTATTATCGGTAACTGATGCCCCGAGGAAAGAAAATGCAAACACCTAGTAAGGAACCTGAAAGCTCTAGCATGACTCATGAAGAAGAGGAAGAAATGCTACATGATATATCAAAATTACAAGAACAAGTGCAACAAATGTCACGCTCACAAAAGTTAACAGATGCTAAGATAAATGGCGTGGAAGCTAAGATGAATGGCATGGAAGCTAAGATGGACAATTTGAAGATAGATTTGAACACAAATTTGAAGACAGGCATGGCAGATTTGAAGACAGATTTGACTAATGTTCTACAAGAAATACTTACTAATGGTGAAAAGGTAGTAAAGGAAACTCATGATGAGAACAAAAGAAATGTTAATCATGATTCCATAGACGCTAATGTTGGATCGAAGAATCACCACATTCCAAAAATCGATATGAGGAAGTTTGATGGCAAGGATCCCGCCACATGGATATTACAGATGGAGCAATTCTTCGATCTCAATAATGTGCAAAACACACAAAAGGTACGTATGGCAACTTTATATTTGGAACCAAATCAGTTTGTATGGTATCAATGGCTTTGTTCTCGTAAACAATTTATCACTTGGGCAATTTTTACGGAAGAATTGATAGCACATTATGAGGATACAAAAAGCAACACTTTTTTTAGCCAATTGATAAGTCTCAAACAAAAGGGTTCAATAATGGAGCACATTGAGGAGTTCCAAAAATTGAACATAAGGGTAAAAGATATTCCAGAGGAGCATAGGATTGATGTGTTCATAGGGTCTTTAAAGGATAATATCCAACATGATGTGCGCCTTTGGGAACCTGATTCATTAGAGAAGGCATTCAGGTTAGCAAGAAAAATGGAAAGCAAAATTATGGCAACTAGGAAGCATACCATTCACAACTATAAAGACGGAAGTGTTGTTGCCCATAGTCTTCCACAACCTACAAGGTTGACACCACAACAATTGGAAGAAAAAAGAGCAAAAGGGCTTTGTTACAATTGTGATAGCAAATACACAAAAGGTCATAAGTGTGCTGAGAAGAAATTATTCTACATAGATTGTGAAGAGGAAGAAGAAAAGGAGCAAGAAAGGTCAAAAGAAGAGAATATATTCCAGGAACAAAGCCTAGATGAAGAACAAATAAATCCGACCATATCTTGTAATGCATTGGCGGGAATTACCACTCCTCAAACCATCAAGATAGAAGGACAAATCAAGAAGAAAAAGGTAATAGTGTTGATTGATTCAGGAAGCACCCACAATTTTATTCATTGTAGGGTAGCAAAAGAATTGAATTGCTTCCTATATCCAGCACCAGAGTGTCAAGTGATGATTGCAAATGGAGGAACAATAAATTGTTCTGGAAAGTGCCATAATATCAAGCTATCCATGGGAGAATATGTATTGACTAGCCCAATGCTTTCCATTCCAATGGGAGGTGCTGATGTTGTACTAGGAGTCCAATGGCTACAATCCTTGGGTACAATAGCTTTTAATTTTCAAGAACTTTTCATGAAATTTTCTATGGAAGGAAAGGAAGTTGAATTAAGGGGTATTGCAGGGAAACCAGGAAAGATAATCAGCTCTAATGGCATGACAAAGCTTCTAAAAAAGGAGCAAAGAGGTGTAATTGCACAATTATGTTCGCTAGATGTTTCCACATTGGAATCATCTATTTCTCCAGATCTCCAAAAAGTCTTGGACAATCATTCCAAGGTATTTGAGACTCCCAAAGGTCTCCCACCTATGCGTGATCATGATCATGCTATTCATCTGATTCCAGGAAGTGTTCCTCCAAACATCAGGCCGTACAGATATCCATATGTCCAAAAAAGTGAAATTGAACGTATGGTTGCAGAAATGCTAGAGGCTGGTATAATTCAACCGAGTCAAAGTTCTTTCTCAGCTCCAGTAGTATTGGTGCACAAGAAGGATGGATCATGGCGCATGTGTCCAGATTATAGGGAGCTCAACAAGCTCACTATTAAAGATAAGTTTCCCATTCCTGTCATTGATGAATTACTGGATGAATTGCATGGATCAATTTACTTCACCAAGTTGGATCTTCGTTCGGGATATCATCAAATCAGAATGAAGATTGAAGACATTCCGAAAATGGCATTTAGAACTCATGAGGGTCATTATGAATTTTTGGTCATGCCTTTTGGCCTTACCAATGCACCTTCAACATTTCAAGGTTTGATGAATTCAATTTTCAAACCATTCCTTAGAAAATTTGTGTTAGTATTTTTTGATGATATACTAATCTACAGCAAGTCTTGGAAGGATCATGTTGAACATGTTGACAAGGTGCTACAACTATTGGAGGAGAAACAATTATATGCAAAAAGATCCAAATGTTTCTTTGGAGTCCAGGAGGTGGAATATTTGGGTCATATTGTATCTCATGAAGGAGTTAAGGTAGACCCTAGCAAAATTAAAGCCATTAAGGAATGGAAAATCCCCACATCCATAAAGCATCTGCGAGGATTTCTTGGGTTGACAGGGTATTATCGCAAGTTTGTTAAGAATTATGGGAGAATAGCAGCACCTCTAACAACATTATTGAAGAAAGATTCATTTTCATGGACTCCGGAAGCAACAAAGGCCTTTGAACATCTTAAAGAGGCAATGTGCCAAGCACCGGTCTTAGCTACACCGGACTTCACAAAAACCTTTATTGTGGAATGTGATGCTTCAGGAAATGGAATTGGTGCTGTTCTAATGCAAGATGAAAGACCCATTGCTTTTGAAAGTCGTCCAATCAAGGGAAAGTTTTTAAGCAAAGCTATTTATGAGAAGGAAATGTTGGCAATACTCCATGCACTTAAGAAATGGCGACCCTACCTAATGGGAAGACACTTCAAGGTAAAAACGGATCATGATAGCCTTAAATACTTTTTAGAACAAAGATTATCCTCTGAAGAGCAACAAAAGTGGGTCACAAAGATGTTGGGTTATGACTTTGAAATCATCTACAAAAAAGGGAAGCAAAATGTGGTGGCAGATGCACTCTCAAGAAAGGATGAGGATGTGGAAGCATTGTTGTGTGCCATTTCTATTATCCAACCAGATTGGATAAATGAAGCAAAGGAGGAATGGAAGAATGACGAAGAAGTGTGGGCACTTATTCGAAAGCTACAACAAGATTCCAGTACTTCTGATACATTTAGCTGGAAAAATGATTCGTTATGGTACAAAGATCGCTTATACCTCTGTAAGAATTCCCAGCTAAAACAAAAGATTCTTATGGAATTGCACACTTCTCCCTTAGGAGGGCACTCAGGATTTTTAAAAACTTACCACAGGGTTAAGAAGGAATTTTTTTGGGATGGCCTTAAATCAGATATTCAAAAGTTTGTGGCGGAATGTTTGGTTTGCCAACAAAATAAAGTTGAAACAATTAAGACACCAGGTCTATTACAACCTTTATCCATTCCAAGCCAACGTTGGGAGGAGGTTTCAATGGATTTTATCACAGGTTTACCCAAGTCTGAGGGAAAGAGTGTCATCATGGTGGTAGTTGACAGACTTACCAAGTATGCACACTTTTGTGCATTAT
The DNA here is from genome assembly GCA_031772625.1 of Pinus tabuliformis. Classification (NCBI taxonomy): domain Eukaryota; kingdom Viridiplantae; phylum Streptophyta; class Pinopsida; order Pinales; family Pinaceae; genus Pinus; species Pinus tabuliformis. The sequence goes on along the minus strand of CM062816.1, from coordinate 1,720,533,341 downwards.
CACATCCATTTAAAGCCAGTACAGTTTCTACTGCATTTATGGAAACAGTTCAAAAGCTACATGGAAACCCAAAGATTATTGTAAGTGACAGAGATCCCATTTTCACTGGAAATTTTTGGACAGAATTATTTTCTTGTCTTGGTACTCAGTTAGCTCATAGCTCATCTTATCATCCTCAATCTGATGGGCAAACTGAGATAGTAAACAAATGTTTGGAAGGATATCTTCGTTGCTTTGTATCTGATAAACAGACACAATGGGTCAAATGGTTGCCTCTGGCTGAATGGTGGTATAACACTTCCTTCCATACAGCAACAAAAATGACCCCATTTATGGCACTTTATGGGTATCAACCACCATCCATCACATCATATTTAAGAGAAAATTCTAAGGTTCAAGCAGTGGAACATCACATCGAACATCAACAACAAGTCCTCCAACTCTTAAAGGATAACCTCGTGTTGGCACAAAATAGAATGAAACAACAGGCAGATCAACATCGCAGTGAAAGAAGTTTTGATGTAGGTGATTGGGTATTCCTACGGCTACAACCATATAAGCAAATGTCCCTAAAGCAAGCTAAGAAGGATAATAAATTATCACCAAAGTATTATGGTCCGTACAAGGTGTTGGAAAAGATTGGTACTATGGCATACAAATTGGAGCTTCCTGCAGCTTCTCGATTGCACCCAGTTTTCCATGTTTCATGTTTAAAGAAGGTTATAGGCGACAAGCTCCCAGTTCAAACAATATTGCCAGAACTTGACGAGGAAGGAAAAATTATATTGGAACCGGAAGCAGTCACAGAAACAAGAACTCGACAGCTACGAAATCGATCAATTTCAGAGTATCTTATCAAGTGGAAGAACTTATCCGCTGAAGATTCCACATGGGAGGATGAGAATTTTATGCAGAAGTATCCAGAACTACTCAAGCGTTGAGGACAACACTTTTTTGAAGGAGAGGGGCATGTTGGGTCCCTATAATACTAGTGATTACCCCATTACTATTGTAGTTATACCCCTTATTTATATTGTTGTGCCCATATTACCCCCATATTGTTATTTCTGTGCCACATAGAATCCCTCTATTGTTATTTTTGTGGCTTTATATTATTATTGTTAGGTCGGCTGGATTATATTGTGACTCCTTAGACTCCTATATATAGAAAGGAGGTTTTGTCATTTGTATCATCCAAGAATTGTTCATTTATGTAATGTAAAGGAGGTTGCCCCTTGAAGAGGCTGAATTCTAAGGCGTTGATCTATCTTTTCTATCTTTTCTTGAGTTGGTTTCATAACACTCACACACGGAGTCACATTCACTATCGCGCAAGTGTCGTCTCGATCATGAGCGATTAATCACGAGTTTCGCGCTTGTCACTTGCATTGTCGGTCAGTCATGTTGAACATGTTTGTCTGGATGGTTTGGTCGTTTCGTCATCAAGTCATGCGAGTGTGTGTTCATATGATCACCTATGCATCTTTCGACTGTTCACACACTTAGTAATTTTTGTTGAAGTTCTGATGACCAGACTCCTCATTGACATACAAACCATCGCCCTTCTTTCAACTCAATCGACTATCAACTAGAACAACACAGAAGCACCAAGCTAGTCCTTTCAAGTTGCGTTGCCTGCAAGCAGCTCAATCAACCCTCATGCTAGCCACCCAAACAGTTGGACTCGACAGTCACCCTGAGACTGACTCCCCTCAAAAATTGCACAGAGGCCATTGACCTCACCCATTCAACTAACTGAGGAGATTTTGCAGATAAGCTAGACAGACACCAAGTGCCCGTCCTTGTCTCCTTACAAAAATTGCGCAGTTTTCCCAATCAGTCATCAGGACAGTTGACCAACTGTTCATCTCAAAAATTGCGCAGTGCTCATGAGCAAGCTTTCCACTACCCATCAGTTATCTCAGCTCAAAAATTGTGCAGATGTGATCAGCAGGCTAGCCTCCCGACCTCAATGCAGTTTTCCCAACCAGCAGCTCCTAGCAGTAGACTGCTTGTTCCCTCCAGGAATTGCGTAGTTTCTGTTGTCAGTGACTGAGCATCCAACTGGTAGTTCCCTCCGAGAATTGTGTAGTTCTGGCTGCCAGTAACCCCAACATCCAACTGGCAGTTCCCTCTGGGAATTGGGCAATTTTGGCTGCCAGTCTCCCGAGCAATTCCCCAGAAAAACTGTGCAGCCTCTACCTGCTGACCCTTCATGCAACTTGGCCCGTTCCTCTAGAAAATTGTGCAAATCTAGCTTGCTAGCCCCTGATGAATTTTCATTCCGGAAAATGCGCAAAGCATGCCTACCTTTCCCTGTTACAACCCGGACTGTCCCTCCCAAAATTTGCGCAATTTTGCCTCCTAGCCGAGCCAAACCTTACAGACAGTCACTGTTAACTCAAATTGTCTGTCTCCATCTCTCAGTGACTCTTGCGTAATTTTCATCAGCAGTTGCCTGGAGCCATCATCCCACATCACAGCCCTGCTGCCTCTCCTAGTCACCTGCATCTCAACGATCATGTGTTATGGTAGACTAGGAGGATTTGTATTTAATGTCATCTCGTCATGAGTGACTGCAGTTACAGGTACACCAACAAATATGTCAAGACGACAAATGGGACGAATGAAGGGAGCACATACAGATGGACAGGTTCACCAATAGATGAACGAACAAAGCATGTGAAGCAGACGGATGTGACAAACATGCACCTTCACGAACAAGTGAGCCTGTCAAGCCTTCTGGCATGAAAGCAAGGAACAACATGCTAAATCTTTATCAAGCGAACCAAGGACCATTGGAGACTCCACGCACTTCTCCATGTGGAGATGAAGATATGATACACCATGAAGACATCCATCACTTAGCAGCACTGTAGCTCGACATGCACTCAAGCAACAGCATGAATGTACCAACATTTTCATGTCAAGTCATGTCGAGTCAAGTCATGAGTCATGTTGCCCACATCTCCACTATGGGCTTGTTTTCAATCAATGTGATGTAATGTGGAAATCCAAGAGACACACTTGTTGAACATAGAGTCATGTAAGTCGAAAAGTCATGGAAGTTGAACGATCATGAGGGTAGCTGAGCAGCCACAAGGGTTAGTTTCACCCTTGGCTATAAATACACCCCTCATTTGTACATGAAGGGACTTTTCACCTCAGCTCCTCCCATATAGCCAAAAGAGTCTATAATATTTTCTTTGAGGAGTAAGTAGTGGCTCCAACGCCCCATTGATGGAGTTAGTGATGTATGGTGTAACGATGTGTCTTGGAACTTTCACTTAATTCAGAAGCCTGTTAACAGGCCAACACGTTTTCACACATGTATTGTATTTGTAGTAAGATTGATCTTTAACACTTGTAATGCATGTTGATTTAACCAATGTTCTACATCTGAACTGATTCAATTGTTGTAATGCATAATCTATTAATGGAAATGTGTTGTATATGTTGTTAATGATGTCCCGTCCGTGTCAACTACTCTGTCGGACATCAGACAAACCTTTCACATGAACCTTGTTGTAACAATCGTTGCACTTGTTCGAACTAATCCATGAGTGTTGTACGTGTTATCTTACCTTGTATGTTGTGACTATCACATCTGAGTGGACTGCTTCGCCAGAAGCTGTGTATGTCCTTTTGTGTTGTGTGTTCCTAGCCGAGTTGGGATTGATCCCTTTCAATGTGGAACTCACCTTCACCTTCTTCCCCTTACAATGAAAGAACCATTGACACAAGAACACTTACACTCTCCAGACACGTGAACCTCATTTCTCGAAGACAAAGCGAACCACTCTCATGTGCTAACAAGCAAGAGTTGAGGCAAATCCTTAAGACAATGGCAAACGTGCCATCATACCGGATTTGAATCCCACACAAAACAGTGTGAGGTCTAGTTGGGAATTCATACCGGGGTGATCCCCTAAATTTTGGCGGGTCCAACACCGTCAATAGGTCTTGATAGGGGAGATAATCTAGTCAACCAAGACCAAAATAGTCCTTCTAGGTTACAAAAGATGCTCTCATAGAGCTTGAGTTAGATGTGAACGGCATAAGATCCACATATTTAACAGAATTCTATGACTAAACAACTTGTTCAAGAGTTGTGATCTTGCCACACTTTTATCCCTTGTTAGAGTCAAAGAAACGATGGAACAAACCAATCTTTGGTAGTTCTACTGAGCCCAACCCAGAAGGGAACTCTACTGACACTGAATTGAGGTTATTTCCTAACGCATGATTTCCATAATACATTTTTACACATTTATATTACACATATATATTATATGGGTTTTCTTTCATAAAATTTGGAAGATATAATTTTATGTATTGTTAAATCACCATGAAATTTTATAGTCAAGCATCAGGAACATAAACACATAAAAAAAAATCATCATTATTAATCATGATTTAGTGTTTATAAAACAGAGGAGAAAAAATATAATTTTATGTATTGTTAAATCCCCATGAACTTATATAGTCAGGCGTCCGGTGTTATGCAACCAGCTCACAAAATATAAGAAAAGATAGATCAATGACTTCAAAATAAGCCTCTTCGAGGGGGAAACCTCCTTTACATTACACAAATGAACAATTATTGGATGATACAAATGACAAGGCCTCCTTTTTATATATCGGAGTCTAAGGGGTCACAATATAATTAGATCTGACATAACAATAATAATGTAAGGGCACAACAATAACAATAGTGGGCTTCTATGGGGCACAATAATAACAATATGGGGACAACATGGGCACAACAATAACAATGAGGGGCTACAATGACAATACTAATAAGGGAATACGCTAGTATTATAGGGACCTAACATGCCCCTCTCCTTCATAAAAGTGTTGTCCTCAACGTTGGAGTAGTTCTAGATGCTTCTGTATAAAATTCTCATCCTCCCATGTGGAATCTTTAGCGGGTAGGTTCTTCCATTTGATGAGATACACAGAAATTGATCGATTTCATAGTTGTCAAGTTCTTGTTTCGGTGACTACTTTAGGATCCAATATGATTTTTCCTTCCTCGTCAAGTTCTGGAAACATTGTTTGAACTGGGAGCTTGTCACTTATAACCTTCTTTAAGCATGAAACATGGAAAACTGGGTGCACTTGGGAAGCTGCAGGAAGCTCCAATTTGTATGCCATAGTACCAATCTTTTGCGACACCTTGTACGGACCATAATACTTTGGTGATAATTTATTATCCTTCTTAGCTTGCTTGAGGGACATTTGTTTGTATGGTTGTAGCTATAGAAATACCCAGTCACCTACATCAAAACTTCTTTCACTGTGATGTTGATCTGCCTATTGTTCATTCTATTCTGCACTGAAGTGAGGCTATCCTTTAAGAGTTGGAAAACTTGTTTTTGATGCTCTATGTGATCTTCCACTGCTTGAACCTTGGAATTTTCTCTTAAATATGATGTGATGGATAGTGGATGATATCCATAAAGTTCCATATATGGGGTCATTTTTACTGTAGTATGGAAGGAAGTGTTATACCACCATTCAGCCAGAGGCAACCATTTGACCCATTGTGTTTGTTTATCATATACAAAGCAACGGAGATATCCTTCCAAACATTTGTTTACTATCGTAGTTTTCCCATTAGATTGAGGATGATAAGATGAGCTATGATCTGACTGAGTGCCCAGAAAAGAAATAATTATGTCCAAAAATTTCTAGTGAAAATGGGATCTCTGTCGCTTACAATAATCTTTGGGTTTCCATGTAGCTTTTGAATTGTTTCGATAAATGAAGTAGCAACTGTACTGATGAGATAATGCACAAAAGTGTGCGTACTTGGTAAGTCTATCAACTACCACCGTGATGACACTCTTTCCTTCGGACTTGGGTAAACCTATGATAAAATACATTGAAAACTCCTCCCAATGTTTACTTGGAATGGATAAAGGTTTTAATAAACGTGGTGTCTTAATTGTTTCAACTTTATTTTTTTGGCAAACCAAACATTCTGCCACAAAATTTTGAATATCAGATTTAAGGCCATCTCAAAAAAATCCTTCTTAACCCTGTGGTAAATTTTTAAAAATCCTGAGTGCCCTCTTAAGGGAGAGGTGTGCAATTCCATAAGAATATTTTGTTTGAGTTGGGAATTCTTACATATGTATAAGCGATCTTTGTACCAAAACGAATCATTTTTCCAACTAAATGTATAAGATGTATTGGGATCTTGTTGTAACTTTTGAATGAGTTCCCACACTTCTTTGTTGTTCTTCCATTCATCCCTTGCTTCGTTTATCCAATCTGGTTGGATAATAGAAATGACGCAAAACAATGCTTCCACATCCTCATCCTTTCTTGAGAGTGCATTTGCAACAACATTTTGCTTCCCTTTTTTGTAGATGATTTCAAAGTCATAACCCAACATGTTTGTGACCCATTTTTGCTACTCTTCTGAAGATAAACTTTGTTCTAAAAAGTATTTAAGGCTATCATGATCCTTTTTTACCTTGAAGTGTCTTCCCATTAGGTAAGGTTGCCATTTCTTAAGTGCATGTAGTATTGCAAACATTTCCTTCTCTTAAATAGCTTTGTGTAAATACTTTACTTTGATTGGACAACTTTTGAAAGCAATGGGTATTTCTGCTTGCATTAAAATAACACCAATTCTATTTCCTGAGACATCACATTCCACAATAAAGGTTTTTGTGAATTCTGGCATAGCTAAGACTGGTGCTTGGCACATTGCCTCTTTAAGATGTTCAAAAGCCTTCGTTTCTTCTGGAGTCCATGAAAATGCATCTTTCTTCAATAATGTTGTTAGAGGTGTTTTTATTCTCCCATAATTCTTAACAAACTTGTGATAATACCCTGTCAACCCAAGAAATCCTCGCAGATGCTTTATGGATGTGGGGATTTTCCATTACTTAATGGCTTTAATTTTTCTAGGGTCTACCTTAACACTTTCGTGAGATACAACATGACCCATATCTTCCACCTCTTGTACTCCAAAGAAACATTTGGAGGATTTTTCATATAATTATTTCTCCTCCAATAGTTTGAGCACCCTCTCAACATGTTGAACATGATCCTTCCAAGACTTGTCATAGAAGAAGAGTTTGAAAATGGAATTCATCAAACCTTGAAATGTAGAAGGTGCATTAGTAAGGCCAAAAGGAATGACCAAAAAATCATAATGACCCTCATGAGTTCTAAATGTTGTTTTCGGAATGCCTTGAATCTTCATTCTGATTTGATGATATCCTCAACGAAGATCCAACTTGATGAAGTAAATTGATCCATGCAATTGATCCAATAATTCATCAATGACAGGAATGGGAAATTTATCTTTAATAGTGAGCTTGTTGATCTTCCTATAATCTGGACATATGCGCCATGATCCATCCTTCTTGTGCACCAATACTACTAGAGTAGAGAAAGAACTTTGACTAGGTTGAATTATACCAGCCTCTAGCATTTCTGCAACCATACGTTCAAATTCACTCTTTTGGCATAGGGATATCTGTAAGGGCTGATGTTTGGAGGAACACTTCCTGGAATCAAATGAATAGCCTGATCATGATCACGAATAGGTGGGAGGCCTTTTGGAGTCTCAAATACCTTGGAATGATTGTCCAAGACATTTTGGAGATCTGGAGAAATATATTATTTCGATGTGGGAACCTCTAGTGAACATAATTGTGAAATTACACCATGTTTTTATTTATTTAGAAGCTTTTTCATGTCATTAGAGTTGATTATCTTTCCCTGTTTCCCTATGATACCCCTTAGTTCAACTTCCTTTCCTTCCGATTTTTTTTTCAAGAAGATTTCTTAAAAATTAAAATCTATCGTACCCAAAGATCGTAGCCATTGGACTTCTAGTACAACATCAGCACCACCCATTGGAATGGAAAGAATTTGACTATTAAATACATATTCTCCCATTGACATCTTGATATTATGGCACTTTCTAGAGCAATTTATGGTTCCTTCATTTGCAACCATCACTTGACACTCTGGTGCTGGATATAGGAAGCAATTCAATTCCTTGGCTATCTTACAATGAATAAAATTATGGGTATTGCCCAAATCAATCAACATCATTACCTTTTTCTTCTTGATATGTCCTTCTATCTTGAGAGTTTGAGGAGTGGTAATTCCATCCAATGCATTACAATATATGGTTGGATTCATTTCTTCTTTCTCTAGGGTTTGTTCCTGGTGTATATCCTCTTCGTTTGATGTTTCTTGTTACTTTTCTTCCTCCTCCTCATAATCTATGTAAAATATTTTTTTCTCAGCACACTTATGACCTTTAGTGTATTTGCTATCACAACAATAACAAAGCCCTTTTGCTATTTTTTATTCCAATTGTTGTGGTTTCAACCTTGTAGGTTGTGGAAGGCTAGGGACAACAACACTTCCATCTTTATAGTTGTGAGTGGTAGGCTTCCTTGTTGCCATAATTTTGCTTTCAATTTTTCTTGCCAACCTAAATGCCTTGTCCAATGAATCAGGTTCCCAAAGGATAACCTCATGTTGGATGTTATCCTTTAAATTCCCTATGAACACATCAATCATATGCTCCTATGAGAGTATCTTTTACCCTTATATTTAATTTTTGGAAGTCCTCAATGTGCTACACCATTGAACCCTTTTGTTTGAGATTTATTAATTGGCTAAAAAAGGTGTTGCTTTTTGTATCCTCATAATGTGTTATCATTTCTTCCATAAAAATTTTGCAAGTGACAATTTTTTTACGAGAGCAAAGCCATGATACCATACAAACTGATTGGGTTCCAAATATAAAGTTGCAATGCGTACTTTTTGTATGTTTTGCACATTATGGAGATCAAAATATTACTCCATCTGTAGTGTCTATGTTACGATATCCTTGCCATCAAACTTCCTCATATCGATATTTGGAACATGGCGAGTTTTCAATCCAACGCTAGAGTCTATGAAATCATTATTAGCATTTCTTTTGTTCCCATCATGAGTTTCCTTTACTACCCCTTCACCATTAGTAAGCATTTCTTGTAGCAAATTTGTCAAATCTATCGTCAAATCTTCCACATTCCCTTTAAGTTTTTCTTCTATTCCATCCATATTAGCTTCTATTCCATCCATATTAGCTTCCACACAATCCATCTTAGCTTCCGTTCCATTCATATTAGCTTTCATTCCTTTCTTTAAACTATCCATCTTAGTTTCTGTTACTTTTTGTGAGAGTGAAAATTGTTGCACTTGGTCTCGTAACTTTGATATATCATGTTGCATTTCTTCCTCTTCTTCATGAGTCATGGTAGAGAGTTTAGGTTTCTTACTAGGTGTTTCCATTTTCTTCCTTCAAGGCATCAATTGATGATAATTATGCCTCACTATGCCCTTTGAATCACTTCAAACTAATTTTTCAAACCAAACTTATGTAAATTAAAAAAAAACTACACACCTTTTTTCGCTTTGTAGGAGGTCAATATTCAATCTGCTGTATCTCTGTAATTTCAGATCTCCAAGGAATGAAATTGTTTCCTATGGTATCCCTCTGAGTTCTATTTCTAACCCCACTAGTCTGATCAATATTGGATTCTTCAAGAAATATTTATTCCAAATCTTCCACGATGACCTGATTATAGATTGGTTCAGTAGAGTGGACTTGTATGACCTTCCACGTGTCACTGTTTCGACCTTCAGACCTGAAAATGATATAAAACAAACTGAAATCCATCCTCTTTCTACAAATTCTTACGAAATTTCAATCCGATGCTCAAAGAGAAAGTTATGATGATTTTCCCAAGGTCACCTGTTTGGGATGTAATTCGGGAGCTCGCAAAAACCCTAAATTCCTTGTATCATATCTCTGAAACTATAGCGATACAATATCTGAAATTAGGACCTGAGGTTCATCAATATTTTGTCTCAAATTAATTTTAATTTCAGCTTTTGAAACATCGTAGAAATAAAGTTATAGCGAAAATTCCACGATGACTAGTTTGGAGCAGTGAAACCCTAGAATCCAAAGCTCAGATACCAAATGTTATGCAACCAGCTCACAAAAATAGAAGAAAAGATAGATCAATGACTTCAAAATAAGCCTCTTCGAGGGGAAACCTCCTTTACATTACACAACTGAACAATTCTTGGATGATACAAATGATAAGACCTCATTTCTATATAGGAGTCTAAGGGGTCACAATATAATTAGCGCTGATATAACAATAATAATCTAAGGGAACAACAATAACAATAGTGGACTTCTATGGGGCATAATAATAAAAATATGGGGTCAACATGGGCACAACAATAACAATAAGGGGCTACAATGACAATACTAATAAAGGAATACACTAGTATTATAGGGACCTGACATCTGGGTAGATGGATTAAAGAATTTAAACATCCAATCTTTACATAGAAACATATATTTACATGAATCTACCAAGATAAGTTAATCATAACTCAATATTTACAAAACAAAGGACATATATCATATTACTTATCTGATGGATTATAAAGAAATTAAAGGAGGGACTTCCACTTTCCTCCCAACTATAGGTTAGTTTCTCCTTTGCTTGTCTTGCAGCTGACCACCCCCGAGCCAGATCTAGGGTCTAAGGACATTTTCAGTGCTCTATAAGCACGATTTCTTTTGTACTTTCAAGGAATTTTTCTATGATATTTGTTTCCATGATGATACTAGAGGCTTTACAGGGTTCTCAAGCATTGAATGGACAACCATAATGGGGAAAATCATATCCAAATTCCTTTTGCTCATATGTTTAAGTTGATTCCCCAATGCCGCTTCAGGTTGTCGTGTTAGATTAAGATGTGTCTTCCCTTCACAAGAAGATAGACAGTGGAAAAATTAATGAGTGAGTTAGTTCAGGCAGTGGAATTTTTCTTGAATTTTTTTCCAACCACGGAATATACTTGTTTTAATTTGGATGTAAATATATTCAATGGGTGATAGAGAGATCCTCTTGATGGAAGATAAAATTAATTCACATTAACATGCATAGTATCAAATTAACATGGATCAAATTAAATAATTATATTTTAAACATAATTACATAATATTTTAAACATGTTTTGAATATTATATTTTAAAAATAAGTTTTTATTTACTTTAATTATTGCATTTACTTAATAACTTAGTCAAAATAGTAAGGTTGAAATTTTTCCAAAGGGTTCGATATTTTATTTAACGGACAAGGGTGCGGCTTTTTAGGGCTACAAGAAAAGTCTGAGAATTTCTTCCTCATACCAAGGATCCATAAGGCAGTCTAGCCTTTAATTGCATTAATTAATTAATGTAAGTCATCAATTTGGATTTTAACCAGTCGTAGTTGTCTCCATGTTGGTGTGGCCGTTAAACATAATGTGGTAGACAAGAGGGTATTACAAACCCTACCCCTTTAAAGGAACATCATCCTCAGTGTTCTATAATGGGAATAGAGACAACTAAACCATATGGTGATGGTTCCTTGCATCAGTGACGTGTTATATCATGAATTTTCCAGTCTAGCCACATGATTCAATGTCTTCACAGGAACATATTTAGCTCATCAATTTTCAGAGCATACCTTATTCATTCCTAATCCCATTGAGTATTCCCATGACTTATTGAAACCCAATCTATTTTGATTTTTCCTTCATTATAGTCTCACACCTTCAAATTTTAGGCATCCCCCTCTCTACTTCATCAGCCCCTTGGGTGATCCATACCTTCCTCACATAGGAAGGCTCTTCACAACCAATACATCCCTCTAACATATTTTCTAACACAACACATGGTCATGGTATTTCATGGTGATCAAAGCACATCATGGGTTTCTAGTACACTACAATGGCCTAGTTCTCAGGGTTTTCAATTATATCATGCTTCCACTACATAATATGATGTCATAACGCTCATATTTCTTTGTTTTTTAGTCAGCTACATACCTTGCGTTGTATGGTTCAATAGTTCACTTACATCATAAGCAAATAATTCTTATAAGATTAATCATAATAACTTTAGAACATATCAAATCATAACTTAAACATAAATTTATTTACACTAATAACATATACTTATCTTTATAGTTTATCTTGGTTTGAAAAGCATTTAGTGGTTTCTCAACCGAAGCAAGAACTTATTAATGTATATTCTCCATAACTTTGTCTTTACCGAGCCCAAATCACTTAGTGGTTTATCGGCTGAAGCAAGCAATTAGTGGCAATGGAAAATATATTGCTCCATGTAGTCCTTTTGTACAAACCCATCCTCAATTCCATCTCACTGAGTGGTTTATCAACCCCAAGTAAAGTATTGATGGATCTCATACTGCTTCACGCAGTCTTCAACCAACTCCCATTTAAGTAGGGAAATACACTAATTAAGATAAAAGCTTGATATCACTTGTGGGTGGTTTATTAGTAGTTTGGAAAGCATTGGTGGTTTCAATTAGAAAAAACAAGAATCTATTGTTTTTTAGCAAATTTCAAGCATCAGTGACTCATTGTACAGATGGTTTCTCAACCAGAGATAAGCATTGGTGGTGCTTAATCCAAGGAAAGCGTCAATTGTTTATCAATCCCAACAAGCTCCTAGTTTATGCATTGCATGGGTGGTTTATTAGAAATATATAAGCATCAATGGATTTTCAACCACAACAAGAACTAGAGGTTTATCATTATCAACAAACACCCAATGTTTTCAAACCAATCTCTCTATGCCCATTTTCATCATTGACTTGTCCATCATGGTAAGCTTTCTTAGCTAGAGTCTTTTCAAAGAATCTAGTTAGTTGTTAGTGTACTCATGGTTGCAATATTCAACAATTCCATGTCATAAATATATACACAAAGGTGCAATAACATAATACACTTAAACAAAAGAAATCATACACATGATTATATCAACAACAATTGACAAGGATTTTTATTGAGTAACCTAATCATGTTACCGCAAGCATACTATGGTCATAATATTTAAAAAAATTAATTACCCATCCACCTACTATGATGGTTTTCAGCAAATGACTTGTCACATGAAATGACATCATTATATATTCATCTCATCATTAACATATTGATAAAATGTAGAACATATATGTATGCCAAGCAGTGTTAAGATTTACAAAAAAAATATTCTTAAGTTGTCATGTTATTGTCTAATTGTTTAAGTGGGCCCCATCTGAGCCCCTTTTGTTTGATCCATCAATTATTCTACCCTTTGTTGCAATTTTATCTCATGCACAAGGTTTAATTATGGTCTTGGATTTTTTATTAGATTTTACTTAGATCTTCTTCATGAGCTCCTTTTCCTCACACCCAACAACTTAATCAAGACCAAACGAATAAGGCAAGAAGAGAAATACCACAACAAAGAATGAAAACAACAGTAACACATGACCACAACACAAAGCACGACCATGCTCACAATCAACCACAACACAAAACATGTAGTTAACAGTGATAGATAAAGTATTTTACAACACATCGAACATTTCACTTCATCAAGAGAACTTTGTACATGCTTAAAGTTTAAAACAATGCCTTTCTCAGGGCCTTCAACAACTTTAAGGTTTCAACAATTCTTTAAAACAATTTAAGAGAACTCTTCAACATCTTAAAGAGCTTGAGGAGTTGCTCCCTGATTACTTTCTGCATTGTTGGTTGTTTTTTCCAACATATGGGATTTGCATGAGTCTTTCTCCTCTTACTGTGTCACACATACACAATTGTTAATTATATCAAGTATCAATATATTGGTTTATTACCTTGTAATGCAAACCCTAGGTACGCTGATTCGAGGCATGTTGATATGGTGTTGTTTAGAAATATAACACCCGTGTCAGTTGAATAAAAATACATCTGGTAACCATACACTTTTTTATCAAAATGAAATTTAAGACTCATCCAGTCCTATCACAACACAATAATGAATTTTATTTTAAAAAAAGTGATACCTAGAATAAAGAATAAATTGTTATATTTCCATCCTAGTTTTCTCTTTAAATCCATTGAGAAAATTCCAACACTGATATATATTTATCGGTGTAGATAATATCTACACTACATCACTCTGTCATGATCAAAATTTTATCATAAACATTGTAACAGCCCTGGTGAAAATTCCATGTAAAAATATATAAATACCACAGATGATGGGACACATATTCCAAGTTGAATGGTGGACGGAACATCCTAGTGTGTGTTCATTTGGTTGTTTATGTTTAAGGAAATTAGCAAAGGCAATGGCTAAGGCATTAAAGAGGATAAAAGGTATTTTGGCACAATTATTTATGAAAATAATGGAAATTATGAGGAAAATGAGGTGAAAGGTCACAGGTTGCATGTGAGGAGGAAACTGAAGGAAAATAATGGAAAATGAAGAAAATAGAGGCCTCACTCATAAAAAGGCTTCTGAGGATCAGTGGGCAAGCTTCTTCCTTTCAGAGTGAACCTTTTGTCAGTTTTGTTTTGGAGCTCTCTCATTATTATTTCTCTCTCTCATACTCTTGGAGACTTTGAGTTTTCTTGGAGCACTCTTGGTGGGTGTGGCATGCTTGGATTCTTGGAGGAATAAGGCAAAGGAAGAGAGGAAAGCGCAAGAAGGCATCGACCTCAGTAGCTACATCAGATTTTCTTGCAGGTACCGAGTTGCATGTATGATTTCTTAACTATTTTTGCATGCATGGCACATGCATGTGGTTTCTTGGTTATGATTTGTCATTGGCATGGAGGATTGCCTTGATCGACAATGGATTGTCTAACCTTGCTATTTACTGGATATCGATGGTGATTGTGGATTTACTTTCATTGTTTTGTTTTGGTTGGTTCTCATGTTTCCTTAGCTTGGGTTGAGTTATTAGTCCTAGAAGCCCTGGTTGAAAGAATGCTCTAGAAGCCCTGGTTGAAAGAATGCTCTAGAAACCCTGTGATAGCTTGGGTTGAGTTACTAGTGCTAGAAGCCCTGGTTGGACAAATTCTCTAGAAGCCCTTGGTGGGTTGAGTTACTAGTCCTGGAAGCCTTGGTTGGACAAACGCTCTGGAATCCCTATATAGGTTGTGGGTTGAGTTACTAGTTCTGGAAGGCTTGGTTGGGAAAATGTTCTGGAAGCCCTAGAAGGATTGGATGGAGACCAATCTAATGATGGTTTTTTTTGGTGATGTCCGACCGTGAGATGGAATCACTGTTTGATGGGTTGAGGTGGATGGCCTCTGGAAGCCTTGGAAGAATTTTGATTGATGTTTTCTATGAGATCCCAAATTCATGCTTGGAATATGGCATGGGGGTGAATGGATGAAGAGAGATTTGGCTCATCCATTCTACAGTCAGGTGGACCGTCGTAGTCCCATCTCCAGTTGGTTCATTACATTCATTAATGAGAAATCCATTCCTTTTATTTCCATGTGTAAAGGTACTGGTGTATTTATGGATTTGATGGTTGATATGTTTATTCTATTTGTGTTCCTATTATGTTGGTTATATGCACATTTTATGACAGCAACTATGCATGTCTCTCAAGATGTTTTACTTGTATGTGAATGGATAATGTGTCCATGCCTTAATGGAGAATAATGCAGCAATTGGCATGAGGGAAAAATGGTTCATAGCGATTCTCAGACAAGTATGAGACCCCTACACTTAATTATGTTATTTACACCTGTAGATTACATATCAATGATATCTTTGACGAAACGCATGTCATGGTTGATGGGGTTTTGGTTATGATCTTGTTCAATTGATTGCTTTTTCGATCCCATTTCCTTAAAGTCACCAAGGAGGTTGAATCTTATGCATAGTGGCATCTTGTCACATGTTTACCTCAGATGGTCGGTTGCTTGGGTATATATGGGAGGAGGGTGTTACAGAGTGGTATCAGAGCATGGTTCAAACACTTGGACTGGATGGGCTCTATCATAGGTGAAATGAAGAACACAGGTTTAATTTTAGACCTTTCTTTCATATCTGTTATAACTTTTCTTCTATGTTATATTAGAAGTTGAAATTTTTTCCATATTGAAGGTAAATCAGACTGATAATATGGTAAAAATTTCAGATATTGGTTCACAATACTTTAGAAATTATGATCTAAGGCAGATGACCTTCCTGAATGCACCTTTAAACAGGTCATGTTAGCATTTCTGCAATAAATTATCTTCTGTAGGCTTTCAGAAGCTGAAAACTTGTTCACATTTAGGGGACATACCACTAACTATGTGGTAGAAATTTTAGATATTGGGTCAAAATATTTTAGGAGATATGAATAGAGGGATTCAAACCTTCTGAATGCTCCTAAAATCAGGCCTCAAAAAGGTCATGCTGACATTTTTGTTATAACGTTTCTTTTGGGCACTCTCGGGAGCTGGAATTTTTTCAAAAATTAGGGGAAAGCTCACTGATATTGTGATAGAAATTTCAGACATATATTCGCTATATTTTAGGAGATATGACTACTGGAAATCGAGCTTTCTGGATACTCCTAGAATTGTGCACAAAATAGGATTGTGTTGGTATTTTTGTTATAACTTTTCATCTATGAAATCTCAGAAGTTGAAACTTGAACCATAGTGAGGGAAAATACCACTGATCATATGGTTCAGTTTCCATAACTTGTACTACTACAATTTAGGATATATGCATTCAATCATTCGCTATATTAGTTTGCATGCAAAGTGTTTGATGAAATGCTTAAATGGTTCAATGATTAATTGCATATAAATTGTTTGATAAAATTCCCCAATGAGTATGTGTTTTGTGGTTGGGGATAATATTGACGTGTAATAGTATTTTTTGTAGTTGATATATGCTTACTTGTATGCAAATAGTTTTGTATGTTAGTTTGCATGTAAAGTGTTTGAAGAAATGCTTACATGCAAATGTAATAGTATAGTAGTTGTTTGAAGAAAATGTAAAAGTATGGTAATTGTTTGAAGAAAATGTTAATTTTTTTTAGATGGGATAGTATTGTAGTATAATAATATGGATGTAGTTGATCTATTCCTATTTGCATGCAAATAATTTGAAGAGTTTCATGTAAGGAATTTGAAAGGTTGCATGCAAGGAATTTGAAAAGTTGCATGTAAGGAAATGGAAAAGTAGCATGTTTTTAGTTATTATGTTACAAGTGGAATAAGTGAAATGCTTTGACTTAATCTCATGAAAAATGTATGAGAAATGAAGATCAATTTCTTTTCAAGTGTGGTTAAATTTAGTAGAGCTTTGGAGATCCCATTTCCATAATTGGACATTGGAGATTGGGCCATTATAGTAGCTTCCTCCTTCTACCTTAGTGTGGACCATGGATAGTAAGGGGGTATGTTTATACGTTGTTTAAATGTTTGATTAAGTGCACGGTATGTGTTTGTGCTTATAAAATTGTATGAAGGAATTACCTTGTTTTAATATGGTTGTATTAACACAATATGTGTTGAGACAACTGTTCAGCACTTGCGTGCAAGTGGGTGCTAGTTTTAGTATTATGACTATGATTGTGAGTTGATTGCCGACTATGACATGGTTGTTAGTATTGGTGAAGGCTGATTTCAAATTAATAGACATGATGTCTTGATTTTTGGAACATGTGATTGACATGTGTGAGCAGTTGCAGGGCAACGTGTTTGGTATTATCTTGACAAGGTAATAGTTGATTTGTTTATATAACTAACATCTTGGTGAATGTGATAGCACATAATAAGACTCAATTGCAGCAAGGTACAAAGGTTAAATAAAGAAATTGGGTGAGAATTCCTTTGGTTATGTTTGAAAACCGCAATTCCAAATGAATGAGTGCTTTGCATGAATACAAAAAGTTTTCTTAACCTTGATTTTGTTTGATGTTATGTGGATACCTGCTAGATTCATGAACATGTAATTGATAGGTATATTAGCTAGTATCTAGTTACAAATGGATTTGTCAAGATAATTGGAGTCCCTTGAGAGATGGAATGGATGTGTTCAGTTGCAAGGTAACATGCTTGGCACAACAAGCTGAGGTATCTGGTGTATTTTTATGTTTCTGATTGCACTAAAAGTAATGTGTTAATGGCAGTATGATGTAGGGGATTGCATCGAAAAGCAAATTTCCATGAAATATTAAAGAAGATTGAGGTTGAGCTTGCCTTAGGGGCCATGGGGATTGAGTCATGGTGTTTGTTTTTAGTCTTGTGAATTTTGTCTTTTATTGTTTTATCGCGGTTGATTTGCAGTTTTGTTGTGTCTAGTGGATGATCATGCCACTTTTTTCGAATTCGTGTTGTTATTGGTTTTCTTCTTGTTTGTTTCTTGTCTTGCCTTTTATGTTTTGAGCCTTGGGAATTGTTTGGGGAAAGAGGAAAGTTAATGGAGCTTGGGGAGAATTGTGTGGTACCAAACAGGTAATGCAAGTAATGCAAGACCCGGATGAAGCTCAGTGTATGAGTAAGCGCATCGAAAGGTAAGGCTATGACAATCGGATTAGATTGGTTTGGTCCATTGGCGTAAATGGACAGTGGCAATATAGTCATGAGAAAGGTAACCAGAAAAGGTAAAGTAAATGGATCTGAGGCATCAGATGCCTTTGCTATGTTGGGAATTATTGTTCTCAATATTGTGCATGTTGTGCATGAATAAAGGAAGTTCTCTTAATATTGACCTTGATATCTGGTAATTATTTTATGATCATGATTATGTTGATGTTTATATATGTATACATGTATGTATGTATGTCATATTTGACATGGTGATCATGAATAATGATTATTTTATGTTAATATTTATATGTACATATGTATCTATGTATGATGTTGACTAACGAGATCATTATTATTTTATGGTGTATGTATGTGTACATGTATCTATGTCAGTGTCTGATAGGGTCATCAGGAATCATTCTTATGGAGGAACGATTGCTTATGCAGACGAATGTAATGAAGAGGTTCCTGGTCTCGCAAGGAATCAAGTGGAAGAGTAGTCATGACAAATATATGAGGTCAGTGTCATGTGAATATGAATTTATATGCTTGTATTATGCCTATGTTTATGTTACGACAGGTAACGTTGAAGGATACACCAAACTATATATGTTGTACATGTTTCATATATGATGTGTGCACATGTGATGTTGTGTATATATAGTGTGTGTACATGTTGTTTATGCAGTGTTATGTATAGGATGGTACAGATAGTGTTGTATGAATGTTACATATTCAATACTAGGTATAGATGGTGTTATGTACATGTTGGATATGCGGTATTGTGTACATATTGTACTGTGTGCATGATGGATATGCGGTGTTGTGTGCATATGGTGCTATGCGCATGTTGGATATGCAGTGTTGTGTATATATGATGCTATGTGCGTGTTAGATATGCAGTGTTATGTACAAGTGGTGTTGCATGCATGTGGTACATTGGTACTATGTACATATGGTGTGGTGTGCATGATTGTACAAGTGGTGTTGTGTGCATGTGGTGTTGTGTACATGTTGTACAAGTGGCGTTGTGTGCATGTGTTGCTATGTACATGTCGTGCATGTGGCATTGTGTACATGTGGTGTTGCGTACATGTCATGCGTGTGGTACTATGTACATGTGGTATTGTGTACACGTTGTAAAATGGTGTAGTGTACATGTGGTGTTGTGTACACGTTGTGCAAGTGGCGCCATGTACATGTGATGTTGTGCACACGTTGTGTAGGTGGTGCAGTGTATAGGTGGTCCTATGTACATGTTGTACATATGGTAGTTGTGCACGTGTGGTATTGTGTTCATGTCATACATGTTTTGAGGGCATGTGGTACTATGTATGTGCATTGTGTAGGTGCATGTATTGTGTTATGCACTGGGTGTAGGAGTATGAGTTGCATTGTTCATCAAGTATAGGTGTACAAGTTGTGTTGTATACTAGGTGTATGTGTATGCATTTTTTGTTGTCGCACGTTGTGTGTGGATGCATGTCTTATTATGTACATTGTGCACGTATATGTACATACATTGGGTGTAGGTGTATGTGTTGTATGTTAGGTATAGGTGCATGCGTTGCATGATGTTGTATGGCGTGTGTGGTTGTATGTGTGTGATGCAAACTATGCATATGTGCACCTGGTGGAGGAGAAGGCATTGGTTGTTTGCTGGGTGTGGAAACCAATCCGGTGTGTGTACAGAAAAAACAAAGGCATAAGGATCGATGGAGGATAAGTATCAGTATTGTATTTCCGTTTTAGTATGCATGTGATTTATGATTATGGTCTATGATGATTACATGTGATCTATGATTTTTATTTATGATGGTTACATGTCATTTATGATTTTGATGGTTATGTTTTGAGCTAACCTAATGTGATATTTTTATACATGTTGATTTGGTCAAATATGCTAGTTTGACTTGTTGTGACAGGAAGTGAACATGATTGCAAATGTACCTTATTGACGAGCTACCAATGAGGTATGATGTGAATTTATTTCAAATTTAATGGAAGTTATGTGTTTGGTATAGGAATGCATGAAATGCCCGATTGTGTGATTGAAATCGACTGTAAGAATTGGCAGCAACAACAAAAGAAATTGGAACATGCAACATCATGTTAGTAAAGTATTCAGGATCAGGGCCATTGTGGGACACTAGTACCCAATAGTGTCCATTGATTTCCATGAGCACATTATGACCAGTATGATGTGTTGAGGTAGGTATATGCCTTGGTTTTTGTATCTTCCGGTGTGAGGAAGCCTTGCCATGGACTACACAATATGGGGGTGGCAACAGAACTTGGAAGGTGAGTGATTGCATGGAAGGGGAGACCAAATTTCCAACGGACTATGTAGAGGAAAAGGGAAGGTCACAAATGGATTTGTTTTGGTCTTTAGCATTGCCAGATGGGATCTGATGCACATTGGGAGTGCGCCCTAGAACAATGAGCTGATAAATGTTCACTAAGAGGACAAGTGGCACGGGATTGCATCACTGGACATTGGATGAAGATTTGACTTTGCAGTGGATTTTGGACTTCCTGGGAAGGAGGTGGATCCTAGTATTACTTTGATGGTGGAGGTGTGAGCCTATGGATTCCCTTGTTGCAGATGAAGGCATCATATTATTTTATTTGTTGGTTGAGAAAATGTGCATATGTGTATATGTATATGTGGTTATTCTAAATACCGTAATGAACTATGTTATAAAGCTCCAGTATGTGGTATGTTGTCATGTTTTCATGATGTTTTTATTTTGAGTAGGTCTTTCATTATAAATACTGCAACGAGTTGTGTTATAAATCTCCAATGGGCAGTATGTTTTATTTTTAGCAGTCATGTTGGTTATAGGTGTCATTACCGAGGATGGTGTTCCCCCAAGGGGGAGCATTCTATAACAGCCATGGTGAAAACTCCATGTAAAAATATATAAATACCACAGATGATGGGACACGTATTCCAATTGAATGGTGAGCAGGACATCCTAGTGGGTGTTCTTTTTTTTGTTTATAGTTAAGGAAATTGGCAAAGGCAATCGCTAAGGCATTAAAGAGGAAAAAAGGTATTTGGGCACATTTATTTATGAAAATAATGGAAATTATGAGAAAAATGAGGTGAAAGGTCACAGGTTGCATGTGAGGAGGAAAATGAAGGAAAATAATGGAAAATGAAGAAAATAGAGGCCTCATTCATAAAAAGGCTTCTGAGGATCAGTTGGAAAGCTTCTTCCTTTTAGAGTGAACCTTTTTTCTATTCATTTTTGGAGCTCTCTCATTATTCTCTTTCTCTCTCTCATACTCTTGGAGACTTAGAGTTTTCTTGGAGCACTCTTGGTGGGTGTGGCATGCTTGGATTCTTGGAGCAATAAGGCAAAGGAAGAGTAGGAAATCGCAAGAAGGCATTGACATTAGCAACTACATTATATTTTCTTGTAGGTACCGAGTTGCATGTATGATTTCTTCACTATTTTTTCATGCATGGCACATGCATGTGGTTTCTTGGTTGTGATCTATCATTGGCATGGAGGATTGACTGGATCGACAATGGATTGCCTAGCCTTGCCATTTCATGGATATCCATGGTGATTATGGATTTACTTTCATTGTTTTATTTTGGTTGGTTCTCATGTTTCCTTAGCTTGGGTTGAGTTATTAGTCCTGGAAGCCTTGGTTGAACAAATGCTCTAGAAGCCCTGTATAAGTTATGGGTTGAGTTACTAGTTTTAGAAGCCTTAGTTGGACAAACGCTCTGGAAGCCCTCGAAGGCTTGGATGGAGACCAATCTGATGATGGTTTTTTTTGGTGATGTCTAGCCATGAGGTGGAATCATTGTTTGACGGGTTGAGGTGGACGGCCTCTGGAAGCCCTGGATGAGTTTTGATTGATGTGTTCTATGAGATCCCACATTCATGCTTGGAATATGGCATGGGGGTGAATGGTTGAAGAGAGATTTGGCTCAACCATTCTATAGTCGGGTGGAACATGGTAGTCCCATCTCTGGTTGGTTCATTGCATTCATTAATGAGAAATACATTCCCTTGATTTTCATGTGTAAAGGTACTGATGTATTTATGGATTTGATGGTTGATATGTTTATTGTATTTTTGTTCCTATTATGTTGTTTATATGCACATTTTATGACAACATCTATGTATGGCTCTTAGCATGTTTTTACTTTTATGTTACTGGATAATGTGTCTATGCCTTAATGGAGGATAATGCAAAAAATGGCATGAGGGAACAATGGTTCATAGCAATTCTCATATAAGTATGAGATCCCTACACTTAATTATGTTATTTACACCTGTAGATTACATATCAATGATATCTTTGACGAAACACCTGTCGTGACTAATGGGGTTCTAGTTATGATCTTGTTTAGTTTATTGCTTTTTCGATTCCATTTCCTTAAAGTCACCAAGGAGGTTAGATCTTATCCATAGTGGCCTCTTGTTGCATGTTTACCCCGACTGTCCGGTTGCTTGGGTAGATATGGGAGGAGGGTGTTACACACACACACACACATATCACAATGGTGCATAATACATATACATACCAACAGTTAATGTATGAGTTCAAATATTATATACTCTATTTAAATAAACAAGAATCCACGTCACCAACGTTGATATATATTTATAGGCATAGATAATATCTACACTACATCACTCTCTCATGATCAAATTTTATCATAAATACAACTAGCAGTTGCCCCAAAAGGTGCAAGGGGACGCCAATGGGATTTTTAAATTAAAAAAGTTGTACCTATAAATTAATTATTTATACAATAAAATATATTTTTATGAACATAAAAATTGTTTATAATTATAATGAATTATATTTTTATACATCAAATTAAGTACATATGATATTTTTATACATTTGATAAATGCATTAAACATAAGTGATAATGTGCAATGTGGAGAAAAATTATAAGGGAAAACAATAAATGAAAAGGGAATGTATTTAAGCAATATAAAGAGTTACAAGTTTGAGAAGGGGATGTGACTCTGCACCAACCATTAAATGAATCCATTATTTGAAAGAAAAAAAATTGAAAATCCAAACCATAAAGATGAGATGGTGTTAGAAAACTAAAAATGCAGTGGATGTTAAATTGAAATGACTAAAATATGAGGGAATAAAACCATCTTTCCACAAGACCAAAACTGAGTTGGGTTTTTTGTTTGTGGAAGTGAAACACAACCTCCACAAAAGCATCATACCATGTTAATGGCACTATTACTCCTAGGATTTCATTAATAATGACTACATCTCTTGTAAACACTTGGGGAAAGAGCCATGGCATTGTGCTAGAAATACATCCTAATGAACAACCAAATATTGTTCTAATGAGGAGTAGTGAGCGAAGGAGCTTATTATTCCTTTCTTATGTTGCAGTTAACACGAGAAATTAAGTCAAACATGAATGATTGAATTGTTTTTTCCAGAGTGAGCTTGCCTTTCAATGCCAAACATTTCTTATTACAAAAGAAGAGAACAAAGACAAGAGAATTGAATAAATTAAACTATTTGAGCTTGTCTTTCAACCCCGGACATTTTTTATTACAAAAATAGAGAAGAAAGACAAGAGAATTGAAGAAATTAAATAGTTTAGCTCTTATTATCCATAACCAAACAATATGAAAATAGTTTTTCTATACTATGAAAACAAAGCATGGTGGCTCATGCTTCATTGTCCATAACTATTAAATTAGGAGTAGGAAATACGTAAAAATATCATCATCACTGTGGGTGAATGAATAAACTTTAAATTAAACAATACTTCCTTTTACATTGGAGCATTCAGCTTTCTCCAACTGCCTCAAGTGTTCAACACATTCCATCTCCACCTTAGCACATCCCTGGATCCCCATAAGACATCAAGTCTCAAAGAGTTAGCAACATCAATAGTGATTTCCATCCATATGCCCATGTTTTTATTTTCCTACGGCTCCAAACATCCAAGCATTAGTGTGATTTCCACCCACATGCCCCTATTTTTATTTCTTATCTTCATGCATGGGTTTTTAACTAGAACAAAACATCAAATACATCAAGCATAACACATAATGCATTTTCCCAATTATTTTCCAAAAAAACACATTCTCATGTGGCCTATTGCATGTTTGTGCTGATGAAATTTTCTACAAGATTGCTACTATTTGTCTGTTGCAAATTAGAAGCTGAAAGGTGGACTAATGTTTTTCTTTTCACTTGCAATAAACTTTTCCATTTTTTTAAAGAACTCATTGCAAATTATAGATAAAGTAAAAATATATGAATACAAATTGATGCACATTTTACACGAACTTGGAAATAAAAATTATTTCACAATGTACACCAATTTTACAAAACAATTAAAACTTAGAATTGAGTGCAATATTTATCCTTGAAAAATGCATGTAGCTTGTTCTAAACCTCAAGCCAATTGCAACAAGGCTTTTTCAATCCCAAATTTTCCATTAGTTTTCTCACCTTTGAAACATCATCCCATATACGCACTACAACATAGATCTTTGACATCAACACATAATTTCCTGCATTCTCATGTTCCAATTCATAAAGTTGTTCTGCAGCATATTCTCCTACTTGTATATTGGAATGGAATATGGATGCACTAAGAAGGGAATCCCACAAACAAGCATTAGGTTGAAATGACATCTTGTCAATAAACTTTTGTGCCTCATCCAACCACCTAGCATGGCCAAGAAGGTCGACCATACAAGCATATTGCTCCATGTTGGGTTTCATTTGATGATCTCGACTCATGCAATAGAAGTAATCCAAATCTTCATCCACCAGGCCTACATGACTGCAAGCAAACATGACACAGGTGAATGTAATGTGATTTGTCTTTATGCTTGTTTGTTTCATTTGGGAAAAAAATTCAAGGGCATCTTTACCATGGCCATGTACACAATAACTTGTGATCATTGCAATCCAAGAGACTATATATCTTTGGGCCATATATTAATATTCATATGGGAACTATGTTTTAACCCTAATTGTAAAAGTAAATTTATAGATAAAAAACCCAACCAGTAACCATCAAAACCAATGTTATTCTTATTCTCCAAAATAGGGACCTCTTATTCTTGAAATACATGGCATTTTACTTTTAAAAGTCTTACAAACCATCTAGTATTCACTTCCACTAAAATTTTCCATTGTTACAAGAAGTCAATACTCACTTGCAATAAACTTTTCCATTTTTTTGAAAAAAATCACTACAATTATAGATAAAGTAAAAAACTTTGAATACAAATGGTTTCCATGAATAATCATATATAGTCATAATAGTACTGAACTGTGTGTTGGTTATTATCTTTGTTTTGCAATACATTTTGTTTACATGAAATTAAGTTGATTGGAGATGTTTGAATTAAACTTGGACTCCATCAGTGGTAAGGAAGAGCTTAGGAAATATTTTGGGTGTGTATGCAAGATCTAATAACGCTTGTAATGCCACAAAGACCCTAAAGTGGTGGCAACCCTTACATTCTTCAACCTGACCAAAATTTAAGAGGAAATATTTATACATGGTTGTTCGCCAATTGTTTACCAAAAATTTGAAGTGAAGAATTACAAATCTGTATAAAGCACTATGCCTCAAAATTTGGCATTCAAAAAGTATCCTCGCTACCAACACTAATCGGTTATTGTCAATCCAAATTATGTTATAATAGTGAATTCTGTAGTGCTTATTATCTCTGTTTTGAAAACCATTTTCTTTACTTGGTTCTATATAGAAACAAAACACATTAACAACTTTAATCACATGAACAATAATGATGACACCAAAATCGCCATAAGTGTTTCAAAACAAAATAGAATACAATATTCAAACCCTAAACCGGTGGAAAAGCTAACCATGAAACATTCAATTTTTTAGGAAAAATTCAAAAAATATATATAATGTCTACAAGGGAAGGGAAAACAAAGTTATTTTATGGCAAAGCAAAAACTATAATTGGAGAATATCTTACAATTCATTCAACTATAAATAGTATATCATTATATTCAAACTGAAACATCATGAACGTGGAATTGAAGGTTCCCTAAAAGTATATGATGTCATATATATAGGATGAGGTATATACAGATGTAGTTGATAGTGAGGAACTAATCATATATAAAAAATGATGCATGGCATTGGCAACACCAATTGATATTTATTGTGGTGTTAAGATGTGAATGATGTTCTTGTGAGTCAGCTCGTATTTTTCTAATTGCGCCTCTTTCATGGATGTGGATAATTTTTTGCAGGAGTCTTCTTATCTTATGAAGCAAGATAATAGTTGGACGCAGACGATAAAGGGGAAAAGATTGTGGTAGCATGA
This sequence comes from Pinus tabuliformis, assembly GCA_031772625.1. NCBI lineage: Eukaryota > Viridiplantae > Streptophyta > Pinopsida > Pinales > Pinaceae > Pinus > Pinus tabuliformis. The sequence goes on along the minus strand of CM062816.1, from coordinate 1,720,506,585 downwards.
TCCTGGCTCATATATTTTATAAATAAAGTTCATGTTGTTGAATTTCTCGGCAATATTCATATAGCATGGATAGGTAGCCTGTATCCATATCTATTGGTCATAAGAAAATAGATAAATAATAATTGTTAGTGGAAATGTATGTTAAGAGAATTACTTCTTTTTTTTAAACAAAGCAACTGAATATGTTTTTTTTTCTAAAAAGTAATCAAACAATATGCAATTAAATGCAATAGTAAGTAACTGTATGTAAAAGTTTTTCGAGTAGCAAGCAATGTTTACCATGGGTAAATTTAAAGGATAGAGTGTATGGTTGATTGAGTATATTTTCTTGTGGAGATTTTGACGTGAGAAGTGATTCTTATTTTTTCCTACGCTTGAGATATGGATTATCTTGCATGTGTGAGAAGTGTGAGAATGGAAATGTTGGTTTGATTCGGAGGTCCAACAACGATCTTACTCTTGATATGGCAGTAAATTTTAATCCATGTCATTATTTGGTGCCAATGTCTATAGTTGCTTTGTCTAATGTCATACCTTGTGATTTATGTATTGTTAAAGCCCATGCCATTTGAAAGGGAAGTTGTCGATGTGAACCTCTTGTGATGGGGGAAATGGGTACATATGTTGGATGTGAAAGGTCCCATGGTGTCCCTCTATATTGGTGGAAGTCAACCACCACGAAACATGGAAACTTTGGAGGCTTTGAGTCAAGTTCATATAAGATTGAAATGAATTTGCCAAGCGCACCATTAACAAGGCCTGCATTGACCCACAAGTTGCTGGTAAGTATAACTTTTTGTTCATTACATAAGAGGACCTATTTATCTAAATGTTCATCTTCTATTGCAATAGAATTTTGTTGTCTTTGTTTCTCTGCATAGCATATTGCAATTGGCATGTTCAATTTTTTTAACATTATTTTATTATGCAAAGAAACTGAATGGTTCATTGCATATAGGTGCATGGAATATTTGAATGTTTGATGCTTACCATGCATGAGATATGAGTTTTTCCTTGACATTAGAATATTATAGACTTCCAAAGTAGGTGTTCCATTTCTGATATTTATGTGGAAATGACGAAAAGTAACTTGGGAAGTGCTTTCACCTTGTTGACGAAAAATAGTTGAAAGTGTTATGAATGTGTTGAAACTGTGCCAGAGTGCATTGCCATATGATGTGCCAACATAAAGAGGAATTTATTTCAAAGGTGGTAGCTTCCCTAAATCTCCAACAACGATAATGGAGTGATTTTCCAATGGTGTATTTCGTTCAAAAGGGAATGCTTCTCTCAAGCGATCATCAATATGGGAAAGAATTTTTTGACTGATGAATCTCATCTCATCAATTAGAATGTAATTTATATGGTGAAGTTTCTCTTAGAAGTTTAAAAGTGATTGTACTTCAAGAGGATGCATTGTTTGCACAGGGATGCGAAGGGCATAATGGATTGTAAGGGAATTTATGTTGAAAGTTGCAACTCTAGTAGGTGCAAGTAGTAGCAAGGGGTTTTTGTTTGGTGGAGAGTTTTCCAAGAGTTCCCTTTATAGATAGCTAATTAAATGAGATTTTCTTGTCCCAACTATTCCTTAGATGATCATTCTGAGTGGAGGGATTGGTGCAGTGTTTTTGAAGTTAGAAAGAACAATGTCAAAAGTTGTTCTTTGGCTGGGAGAGAAGGAGTGATTTTGGTGTGGGATTGAAAAGGGATGGTGTTGGATTTAGGTAGCTAAGTGGTTGAATTTAATGAAATGTATGGCAGTTTCTTGCAAGTGGAGAGGAATAGTAGTATGTGACCAATTATGGCTAGCATCGAAGTCGCGATGGCCAAGAATTTCAAGGTCATCAACTTCAATGTTGTATCCTAGGTGGAGTTGAGCAAGGATTTTCCATTCATCGATGTTAATGGAGTCAGGAGGGGCAACCACAAGAGTGAATGGATCTTCGAGATGTGGGTATTGTTTGGTTTCAGGTTCTCGATGAACATGCCATGGTGTATATGTCCCTTTTTTGTTCCAAGTGTGTAATTATTTCCTCATCAGTGGAACCAATGTCAATAGCAAGTTTGCAGAAAGGAAAATATAGCAGTAGTTCACTATAATAGAAAGTGGCATAACAAGGATCACTAGGAGAAGGAATGGTAGTGTATTGTGGCAAGACATGAAAAACTAGTGGAGGGAATACATGTTTCCATTGGTTTTAATTTCGCCGAGTAGAAAATTACCAAGAATGTGCAACTTCAAGTTGATTGACCTATTGATGTATGCAAGAATGAAATTTTGTGTTGAAAGGGGGTTTTCAAAATCATGGGAAACACATCTAAAAACAATTTGGTTAACATTAAAAGAAACAATTGTAGAATGAAAGTGGTAGTTTCTATAACATGTGGCATATTTTTTATGCCCCAATATCTCTGTCTACAATAGTTTCTGTAAGGAGTTTTCAGATGACATTAACAATAGGTGCTTCTAGAGGAACAGTTTGTGAGAGGCATGATGACATTTGACAATAAATTTATGATCTTGTTTATGATTTTTATGCATACTTTGAAATGTAGTTTGACACAACATGGTGCAAAAGAACAAGTTCGCAATCAACATTTGCTCTCCAAATGGAAAGCATATCAACATCGTGGATGTTCAATCTATCCTCATTCAGTTAAGGAAAAGACCATAAAAGGCATCCTTCTTTATCTTCGCTAATTTCAAATAGAAAGTATACTCATGAAGGAATACAACCCCTTGTTCCCAATATTATGCAAAACACTTGGATGCCCATAGTAGAAATGATGCCTAGGTCATGGCTTTAAGGACAGGAAAATAATATGCATGAATATAGAGCTATAAAATATCATACTTGTTGTTTATTTTGATGAAAATCACCAATAATCTCCACACAAGAAGAATGGATTCTTTCTCTTCCTCCCCAACATCATGTACCACAAAGTTTGTATTAGGCACATACCCTGACTTCTTAATCTCCCTGGCCAAGCTATCTAATTTTGCATATATTTCCTTGATCCGTGGTTGCAATTTTTGTCCTTGAACAAATGAATGTACCCTGTTCTTAACCTCAATCCAACTATAACCTAGAGGCTTTTCAATCCCAAATCTTCCATTATTTTTCTCACCTTTGAAACGTCATCCCATCCTACATTCACCTTTAACACTAACAATGGTTCCTAAAATCTCAGTGATAAGAGGGAGACAGATGGGAAAACATTGATTCTCTAGTGTTGTAGCAAATTTTAGTCAAGCACGTATCCAAAAATCACTCCCTATAAGTTGTTACAAATTTCTGGGTCATCTACTATGAGGATTTTACAAGGGACTAGTCACTGATTTTGAAAAAGCGTGTTTCCTCTTAGTTCTTGCAATTGCTACTCCAATCTCCAATTTTTTAATATTACGTTATTGCATCTACAGAAGTCATTATCATCAGTCTACCTAGCTTGGAATTTTAAAATTATAAATCCATCAAAATTGGAGGTTCTTACTCTTTATTTGAGGTTTTGATCTTTTAGCATTTATTATACTTAAAAAGACAAATCACTCTGTAATCTACAATTTATTTGGCAAATTCCATCCCTATTTCCTTCTATAAGGACCTACTTTTTGTTCATTTTGGTTAACTCTAATCAAGTTAGGTTAGCAGAGGAAAAGATTTTGAGGTGATTTTATAGACCTTCAAATCCTTTATAGGTGTGACAGCTTGGAAATCATGTTAGACATTTTAATTTATACCAAATTTTCTACCAGACAGGCAATTTCTATCAAAGTTTTTATTGACACTTGTTTAATCAACAGTTCAATTCAAACGTCATTAAATTTATTTCCTACAGTTAACCCATATAATAAAGATCAATGTTCGATCACTCCCCAAAAATAAAATGAATCCAACATTATGTTCGCAATGATTTCAATCTTTTGGAAAACTAATTGAACAATCTATTGATTCTCTCTTGGTTACCTAATAATCTATTACTCTGAAAGTCAACAATCATCCAGATATATATATAGTATTCATTATAAGAAACATGATACAAATGGCCATCACCTATTCAATTTGAGAATTTAATACACATTATGCTCAAGGACATTCATCAATAACCCTTAAACAAAAAAAACCTCAACTTTGTACAATGTCATCACCATTGTAAAAAAATATTCCCTAATTTAAAACCACAAGATTTGCATATATCAGGATGCATTTATGTAGATTTATTAAATACAGGTAGATAAATCCTCACAGACTAACCAAATAAAGCAATAAACGCTCCCAAGTCCTTCCAAGAGAGATAACAGATGTCACCAACCCACTCAATAGGATAGTTGCAAGGCACCTCATATCCACTGCACGCATGACTATGGCTAAGCGAAAAACAACCAACACATGATCAACATGGAACTAATTACCCAATTAATCAATGATCCAGGTGTGTATTGGTGACCACCTACCTATTCCACTTGGACCCCCGCCATTTTTTCTTTCAGTTTCCTTAATTCTAGCATAGTTTATTATTTTTGCTAGTTTTTCAGGTCCTCAACTTTCAGAGTTGGTTTGAGGCCCTAAACGATGTTCTTTTAGAAAATAGGAAAATGTCTTTATATTCCTCGGATAGATCTTTCTAATGAGGTATCGTTTGCGTCAAACGAAGATTGTATGCCAAATTTACAACCTCGGGAAGTTGATGTACCAATTTACCCCAACGAGGCCCACAATTTTGGTGCTTCACCTCCTAGGGTTAGCTTTTTGGATGTTTAGGGTTTTCCATTGTTTCTCAATAATAAATAGGCCTTCAAGCCTCATTGTAACACAACTCAAAGGCATGTAGCTGCCACATCTCTTCTCATAGATAAGCTATCATCGTCAGAGATAGTTTATTTCCTTTTTGTATGTAGGCATATTTAAGTTCTTTGATATTAATGAAATGAAGATTTATTTTTGTTGCATCTCTGTGTTTATTTTTTATATCTGTATTATGTTTCATTCATGCATAAGTCTGGATCAGTGGCATCAGAGTGGTTTTCTCTTTATCTGTTTTTATTTTCATGTGCCCCAATGAGGTCGAGGTATAAGGAGTTAGGGCTCAAACTAGTTGAACCTTTGCAAGATTGGCCTCGCAAACCTTGATGTCCTTCCATGGCCAAAGAAAAGAAATATGAGGGAGTAGGAAATCCTTACAAAATATTACTCGAAGAAGCCCTCGAGTGACAAAGGAATGAAATGATGGACAACTTTGTCTAGATCCTTCAACAGATGCCCACAGGCAACGCATCTTCATCCAACAGCTACTCTAGAGGCACCACTCCCTTCAAGGTACAATTCAACTTTGACATTCCCATATTTGAAGACTAGATAGATGAAGACGACGTAGATAGACAATTAAATTTATTGGAAGGGTATTTTTCAATTCATGATTTTTCCAATAGGGAAAATATTACTTTTTCACTCCTCAAAGTTGCCCCTTGGGAAACCTACTATGAATAGAGTGACAAGAGAGAACCCTCACTGTTTTTAGTCGTACTTACTTGGAATTATTTCTGATACACCATCAAGGAATAGCATTACCTCGTGGGGAGCTATGAGGATAACTACATACAATGGACTACATTGTGACAACAAAGGGATCAAGAGGTGCATGAGATGGCGAATCGTTTCCATACCCTGTGCACAAATTTGGGTATCAAATATTCTGAGAAAAATCTGGTGCTCAAGTACTTAAGTTGTTTGCACAAATACATTTAGGAGGAAATGGAGTTCCTGGACATCTCCTCATTTAGTGCAGCATACCAATATGCTACCAAGATTGAGCATGAATTCAAGTAGAATAAATGAGACTTTGGATTTGCAAACTAGAAGCAAAGGAATGACACCCCCAAGCCGTAGAGAAAAGGGAAGATTCAGGCCATGAGCCCCCAGGACAACTCCTCAAAGCCGCAATATAAGAATAATGGGAAGGAAAAGAAAGACATCGAAAAGTGGTGTGAGTTCCATAATGCTCCTACTCACAACACGAACGAATGTCGTGAAAAGCAGGTGATAGTGGATGAGCTAAAAGACTCAGAGACGGATGCATGCTCTAATTCTAAGTAGAACCTAACAAGGGAAAGTAGATCATTTACGTTGAACCCACTGTGACGATAGCCACCACCAATCTCCAAAAGGCAGAATCTAAGGAACCAGAGGAGGGGGAGCATCTCTTCCACTCACAGATGTGGGTAAAGGGTTTGTTGGCACAATTCATCATTGATAGCAGGAGGTAGAATAACCTGATCTCAACCGAGGTTGTTAGAGATTGAAGCTGCCAACGATGTCGCACCCACAACTGTACGCCATTGGGTGGCTCCACTAAGGGTGAGATCTTTGTGTCAACCAACATTGTCGCTTGCCTTATAGCATCAATCCCTTTGGTATTGTGCGATGCTTCCCCTCTCGAAGTTTTTGATGTTTTATTAGGTCAGTCATACCTATGGAAGCATAATGTTGTATATGAATTTATACCTCGTTATGTTATTATTACTTTGGGTCATAAATTGTACAGGATACCAAAGGTAGTGTCGTCTACCTTATTTTCTTTGATCTCTACTGAACAACATAGTAAGATCATTTTCTAGAGTGGGAAATTTGTCTTCCTTATAATTTTCTCTCAAAGAAAGAGGAAGATTGTGGCCACATCTATAACTTCAAGAAAAGGATCCTCCACATGGAAGCAACAAATGGACAAGTTCATGGAGGAGTATAGGGACATCTTCACCTCACCCACAGGGTTACCCCTACAATTTCAAGTCAAGCACTCCATCAATCTGACCCCGAGCGCGCCGCTAACCAATGGACCAATCTACCAACACTTTGTTTTGGAGAATGATGAAATCAAGAGGCAGATTCAGGAGTTGTTGTAGAAAGGGTACATCAGGCCAAGTTCATCACCCTGTGGGAGACCTGTTGGTATAGAAGAAGGATAGAACCTAGAGGATTTGTATTGACTATCGGGCCTTGAATAGATCACTGTCTGGAATAGGTATCCAATCCCACAAATTGATGGCCTTCTAGACCAGGTCAAGGGGGCCAAATATTTCAGCATGTTATGAAACCAGCTCAAGAAAATATAGAAAAGATAGATCAACGCCTTAGAATTCAGCCTCTTCGAGGGGGCAACCTCCTTTACATTACATAAATGAACAATTCTTGGATGATACAAATGAAAATACCTCCTTTCTATATATAGGATTCTAAGGGGTCATAACATAATCAGAGCCGACATAACAATAATAATGTAGGGGCACAATAATAACAATAGTGGGCTTCTATTGGGCACAAGAGTAACAATATGGGCACTACATGGGTACATCAATATAATAAGTGGGTTGTACTAATAACAATAAGGGGTTACACTAGTAGTATAGGGGCCTAACATGCCCCTCTCCTTCAAAAAGCGTTGTCCTCAACGCTTGAGTAGTTCTTGATGCTTTTGTATAAAATTCTTGTCCTCCCATGTGGAATCTTCAGCAGGTAAGTTCTTCCACTTGATGAGATACTTTGAAATTGATCAATTTCGTAGCTTTCGGGTTCTTGTTTCTGTGACTGCTCCAGGTTCCAATATGATTTTTCCTTTCTTTTCAATATCTGGCAATATTGTTTGAATTGGGATCTTTTGCAAGTTTTGAATAAGTGGCCATACTTCTTTGTCCTTCTTCCATTCATCCCTTGCTTCGTTTATCCAATCTGGTTGGATAATAGAAATAGCACAAAACAATGCTTCCACATCCTCATCCTTGAAGAGTCTTCCCATTCGGTAAGGTCGCCATTTTTTAAGTGCGTGTAGTATTGCTAACGTTTCCTTCTCATAAATAGCTTGCTTTAGATGTAGCAGTAAAAATACCCAATCGCCTACATCAAAACATTTTTCACTATGATGTTGATCTACCTATTGTTTCATTTGATTTTGCACCAAAGTGGCGCTATCCTTTAAAAGTTGGAGAGCTTGTTGTTGATGCTCGATGTGATCTTTCACTGCTTGAACCTTTTTCTTCTTGATATGTCCTTCTATCTTTAGATTTTGAGGAGTGGTAATTTATTCCAATCCTTTACAAGATATGGTCGGATTCATTTCTTGACGCTCGATGTGATCTTTCACTTCTTGAACATTTTTCTTCTTGATATGTCCTTCTGTCTCGCTAGTTTGAGGAGTGGTAATTCCAACCAGTGAATTACAAGATATGGTTGGATCCATTTCTTCTTTCTTGATGTGATCTTTCACTTCTTGCACCTTTTTCTTCTTGATATTTCCTTCTATATTGAGAGTTTGAGGAGTGGTCATTCTTGCCAATAGTTTACAAGATATGCTCTGATTCATTTCTTCTTTCTCTGGGGTCGGGTCCTAGCATATATCCTCTTCTTTTGATGTTTCTTGATCCTTTTCTTCCTCCTCTTCATACTCTATGTAAAATAATTTCTTCTCAGCACACTTATGACCTTTAGTGCATTTGCTATCACAATTGTAACAAAGCCCTTTTTCTCTTTTTTCTTCCAATTGTTGTGGTGTAACCCTTGTAGGTTGTGGAAGGCTAGGAGGAACAACACGTCCATCTTTATAGTTTTGAGGGGTAGACTTCCTTGTTGCCATAATTTTACTTTCAAATATGTCACAAAGCCCTTTTACTCTTTCCAATTGTTGTGGTGTTGCTCTTTGTATCCTCATAATGTGCTATCATTTCCTCCGTGAGAATTGACCACGTAACAAGTTTTTTACGAGAACAAAGCCCTTTATACCATAAAAATTGATCCGGTTCTAAATATGAAGATGCAATACATACCTTTTGTAACAGTGGTACACCATGTAGATCAAAATATTGCTCCATCTGAAGTATCCAATTTACCGGATCCTTGCCATCAAACTTCCTCATCTTGCTTTTTCTTGATTTTAGGACCTCGAACTTGAAACGACTGTAACTCTGTACTTGCGGATATTTAAGTTCTGAAATTGCTACCTGTAGTAGCCCTCTATGTCCTCTTTCCAATGCCACCAGTCTTATCCAAATTGGATTCCCCAAAAAAGAGTTATGCACAATCTCCCAAGATGACCTGATTATAGACCTTTCCAGAAGAGCGAACTTGTATGAAGTGCCACGTGTCAATTTTTCGACCTATGGATCTGAAAAATGCATACAAGAAACTACAGTCCGTCCTCTTTCTGTACCTTCTTACGAAATTTCAATCCAATGCTCAGAGAGAAAGTTATGACTATTTTCCCCAGGTCACCTGTTTTGAATGTAATTCAGGAGTCTGCAAAAAGACCAACTTCCTCAGATCATATCTCCGCAAATATCACGCGAAAAGCTCTGAAATTCGGACCCAAGGTTCAGCGCGATTTCTTCTCAAATGGGTTTTTTTGTGACTTATGAAAGGTCACAGAAAAAAAGTTCTAGCGAAAATGCCACGATGACCTATTTGGAGCAGCGAAACCCTAGAATCCAAAGCTCCGATACCAAATGTTATGAAACCAGCTCAAGAAAATATAGAAAAGATAGATCAACGCCTTAGAATTCAGCCTCTTCGAGGGGGAAACCTCCTTTACATTACATAAATGAACAATTCTTGGATGATACAAATGAAAATACCTCCTTTCTATATATAGGAGTCTAAGGGGTCATAACATAATCAGAGCCGACATAACAATAATAATGTAGGGGCACAATAATAACAATAGTGGGCTTCTATTGGGCACAAGAGTAACAATATGGGCACTACATGGGTACATCAATATAATAAGTGGGTTGTACTAATAACAATAAGGGGTTACACTAGTAGTATAGGGGCCTAACACATCAAGATTGACTTGAAGTATGTTTATCACTAGGTACCAATCGAGCCTTTCGATGTGTGGAAGATTGCCTTCAAATCCAAGGAGGGCCTTTTCAAATGGCTGGTCATTCCTTTTAGGTTGACAAATGCCCCCAAAACCTTTATTTGGATAATGGATGACATATTGCGGCCCTTCACCAACTCGTTTTTGGTAGTATATCTGGACGTCATCCTGATCTTCATCCAGAGTTAGGAAGAGCACATACACTATTTCGATAGGTCCTCCAAACCTTACGACAACACAAATTGTGTGCTAATTTATAGAAATGCACTTTTTGTATGACCCAGGTTCAATATCTGGGGTACATCATTAATGAGCGGGGTGTACATGAGCGGGGTGTTTATGTATTGTTAAATCACCATTCACTTTTATAGTCAAGTGTCAGGAACATATACACATAAAATAAATTTCTATTGCCATTAATCATGATTCAATGTTTATAAAACAAAGGAACATAGATATAATTTTATCTACTGTTAATTGACCATGAACTATACAGTCAAGCGCCCATGATAGATGGATTAAATAATTTAAACATCTATTCATTACACAGAAACATATATTTATATGAATCTACCAGGATAAGTTAAGCATAACTCAATATTTACAAAACAGAGGACATAAGTCATATTACTTATCTGGTAGATTATCGAACAAGTGAAGGAGGGAATTTCACTCTCCTTCCAAGCATAGGTTAGTTGCATCATTGTCTATCTTGCAACTGACCACCCCCGAGTCAGATCCAAGGTCTGAGGATGTTGTCAGTGCTCTATCAACAAGATTGCTTACCTACTTTTAAGTAGGTTGTCTGTGATCTATATTTCCATGCTCATGGTACGAGAGGCTTTATAAGATTCTTAGGCACTGAATGGGAAACCATAATGAGGAAAATCATATCATGTGTTTCCTCTGCTCAGACTAATTTTAAGTCGATTCCACTGTGCCCCTTCAGGTCGACGTGTTGGATTAATATGTCTCTTCCCTTCCAGAGAAGATAAGAGAAAAATAAACTAATGAGTGAATTTGTTCAAGCAGTGCAATTTTTCTTGTAATTGGTACCATCCATGAAATATACCTGTTTTAATTTGGATGTAGATATATTCAATGGGTGATAGAGAGATCCCCTTGATGGAAGATACAATTAATTCAAATTAACATGGATCAAATTAAAGAATTATATTTTCAATTATAATTTAAACATAATTACATAATATTTTAAACATGTTTTAAATATTACATTTTAAAAATAATTGTGTATTTACTTTAATTATTGCATCTAGTTAATAACCTAGTAAAAAATAAGAGGGTTGAATTTTTCCCAGAGGGTTCAATATTCGATTCAGTGGACAATGGTGCATATTTTTAGGGCTATAAGCAAAGCTTGGCAATTTCATCCTTAGACCATGGATCAATAAGGTAGTCCAACCTTCAGTTGTGTTAACTAATAAATTAATACAAGTCATTAATTTGGATGTTTATCAATCATGGTTGTCTCCACATTGGTGTGGCCTTTAAACATAGCAGGGTAGACATGGGAGTGTTACATCCACCCTCATCCACTTCCCCAAGGCTGGTGCAAAAAGTTACAATTTTGGGCACATGGTCTCAATCTTCATGCTCGAGTGCAATGTCAATTCACATCCTTCTAGCTCTAGCTTCCTTCTTGTTGTGCACACAACACGTCTTTCACCCACTTAGTAGCACCAACTTGCCCACTGTTGAAAAGTGTAACTAGGTCCGATCTTCATAATGACATGTAATTATGATCTTTGTAAATAATGAAAAGAAGAGAATAAAATTATTTTTGTAATGCCTTGCTCCATGGGTTTCATGAGAAAGATATTTTATTTGTTAGTGGCTCCCATTGAGAGCCTTAGGATTTATCTTTAGAGTCAAAGAGTCAATTTCATGGATGAAGATCTCTTCTTGAGCATGTATATGAGTCTATTAAAGTGTCTAGAATCCCTCCAAAGACAAGCACAAACCTCCTTTTCAAGTTAACCTCTAAAATGAATGAAAGAACTCATGTTGGCTTTGACACCCTATGAAGACACACCTATTCATTTTTATAGGTCAGACTATTTATGGACAGACTACTAGATATATGAGTGTAGGGTCTTCACTTTTCCACAGAGAATTTCAAACATCTCTCTAAAGGTTTCAAATGGGTAGAACAGAAGATGAGTTTGGACTCCAATACAGATACAAGCTTAGATGATGCAGAAAATGAGGATGTGTTTAAAGGGTGATCAAAATTAAAGAGGAGCTCAGATCTCTCCCATAATTCGAATCACAGAACAGAAGACAAGTTAGATGTATCTCTGAAATTTGTGTGTATGATTATAGTGACATGAAGTTCAGATCTATGTCTCAGTGCTAGGAAGAAGTATCTTATCAGTAGTATAATCAAGCTACATAAATTTGGTGCTATCTTTGATGACATGACAGTGAGATTCGGTGTTGCTACAATGATCACAGTTTAGTGACATGAGAGTGATAGGTTTTTGTGGTGACAGCGACATGACAGTTCGTTGCTATAATAGGACATGATATCGGTCTTTGTTAATGCTATGTATCGAAGAAGGTCGAAGTGCAAGAGGAGTCAAGAAGAAGGTTGACTGTCAAGAGAGATTGTGTCTTGGTCTTGGTTTTTGTCAATTGGAATCTCTATAAGAACAATTTGTGTGGGTTTTCCTCTCAAAGAGTGAGAGGTTTTGGCCTTGGCTCATAGCCTACATGTTGTGTCTCTTGTCTATTTATGTTTGTGAATTGGTAGATGTTTGATGAAGAACACTAATAACTTAAGCAAAGAGAATATCCTACTCTAATAAAGTAAAATATACTCACAAGAACTTACTAATCAAGAGAAATCACCTAAATTATGATGCCCTAGATTTCTCAACATGGTATCAGAGCTAAGGTGTCAAAGTCAAGAAAAGGGAATGCAATAAAAGAGACACTCAAGGATCAATTTTCAAGAATGGCATCAAAACAAGTTGAAGGATACCAAAGCAAAAGTTCAAAGATCTAAATTGAAGAATCAAACCCTAGATCAAAGAAGAAGGTCTACTTTAGAAGAATTCTTGGGATCATCAATCAAAACAATCAAGGCCAAAGCCTTATTTCTACTCAAGGCAAATAGATCTACAAATCAAAGCAGCTAGAAGTCTCCACCAGCAAAAGTGTTGTATCATATAGTCATCATCGAAATACCACAAAGACCCTCATCAAGTTATCTACAAATCAAGTTATCTCAAAGTACTTTAAAGATAAAGATCACATCATGTTGGAGAAATTTGAAACCTTCGAACCATGTCTAATATGCGCTCATTCACTACCAAAGAAGTCGAAGTATCTTGAAGGCAAGAAGGTATTATGATCATCTTCAAAAGCTCCCAATCATTGTGTTGGGTGTGACTTTTTACCTGTTTTCTGCACCTTCTTTCCCTAGTTTTGATCCTCTTATCCTCCAGGCCCATGAAACTTTACATGATTAATCACCCTTTTTCTCATTTTATATAACCTATTCCATTGTCACGTTACTTTGCCATATTTTGATGAATAATACGATACTTTATTCTTTTTCACGGCTAACTGGGGTGAGCATTGGAGGAGTATTTTGGAAACTCTTCTCCTTCTCAGGTGTTGCTCACGGGAACAAGACTTTGCAGTAAACAAGCAGTGCTAATCGATTTCAGAGCAGGGTAGAGCAGTTCATTGTTACACTCTGTACGTTGTTACAAGTTGTTACACAGTGAATGATGTTACAGGTTGTTGTTATACTGCGTGTTGATACAGAGGACTGTTGTTACACCAAGGGTGCTATCGCCAGTGCTTGATGTTACATCCCAAACCGATATTCACTCGTAGGATGTTGTTGCACTAGAGCTGGCAAGTTGTGGGTACTATTCCACATAACAGTTGTCGGGTGTTAGGAAGTGTTTATTTTAGAAACAACAAACCCAAGTGGTTGCAATCCTAACCAATATATCTTAGAAGTATTTGTATTTAGAAATAGGTTGTAACTACTTTTATTTTTTATCAGCATGAGAATCATGATATTCTCATGACTAATCTATTTCTAATTTTGAGCATGTAATATTTATAAAAGAAACTCAATTTCCTATATACAAGGATGGCATATAGAAAAGCACTGTTACTCTGCTCTTATAACTCTGAATTATTTCTAATATTAAATCACTATAGTGATGTTGTTACTGCTCTTCATCTAATTCGTTAATTAATCTTATGTTTGTTGAGGAATCTTCGGCGAAAATCACATAGAAAAACTTTTGTCGACGCGTTTCGAACCAGCCAGTGTGGTTCATCGTCGGGACAAGTTGAATGAGCAGATCTTACTAAGCACATTAAATAGATAGGGCAGAGAATCTCATGACTTAACGGTTAACAAGCAACAGCTAGAATTGACTGGATAATGGCTAGATTGACTCAGATAAAGGGTCAATTAACATTGAAAACAGTTTTAATATTTTTAATTCCTATAATGAAAATAATGATATTAAACGTAGTGATAATAATATGGAAAATCATTTCATTAACGATATTTATAATAACGTTTCTTGTGATAATATTGATATTATTAGTAGTACTAATAATAAGGATAGTAATTATAATATTTTAAATGATATTATTAATAGTACTAATAATAAGGATAGTAATTATAATATTTTAAATATAAATAGTAAGAAGAATTATAATAATATTAATTTTAATATGAATAATATTAAAGATAACTGTGATAATATTATTAATAGTTATAATATTAATGATATTGGCTATAACATTAGTATTAATAATCATGACTATAGTGATAGTATTATTAAGAATGATATGAATAAGATTAATTTCGTAGTTGATAAAGTAGATAATAACACGATTAACAATTCTAATAATAATCTTAACATTGTAAATAATAATGGGAGGGTTAAGTTGATAATGAATAATGATAATAGGTTAACTAAACTTGGCTTTCAGAGAGACTTTAACTCTAAATTGAGGAAGAGTCATTCAAATGGTGTTATTCCTCACCCTTCCTCTTCTAATAATAATAAGGTGGTTAATTTATCGAGCTTTTCTTTTCCTCCTTCTGTTTTTAGTGTTTTAAGCAAAGGTCTAAACTTTGCCTTAGCCCCCAGGAAGATCCCTGTGGATGATATTATCTGTGACATTGAATTTGGGATTCGGGGTTTACCTGATAGTATTAAGAATACTATTAGGCAGGACTGTGCTGTTATCCTTAGGAAGGCTAAGCCTCCCAGAAGCAACCTTAGTAAGGATGAATTTGAAGCCCTTAAATCGTTAAATCAGAACAAAGATATTGTTGTTCTGAAAGCTGACAAGGGTGGGGCTACTGTCATTCTTAATAAGGAAGACTACCGCAATAAAATGCTAGATCATCTTCATAATAGCGGTAGTTATAAGAAGCTTCCCAAAAACCCGTTAAAGAGGATCTCCAGGACTGTGGCCCTTGCCATTAAATCCAGTAACTCAGTGAGTCCCCTTCACCATAAACTCATTGAGAGCAATCCTATCACGCCTAGAATCTATGGACTCCCTAAAATCCATAAGGAAGGAGCTCCCCTTAGGCCTATCGTCAACACTATTGGAGGTCCTACCTATCTTCTTGCGAAGTTTCTTGCTTTAAAGCTTAAGCCCTTAGTTGGTCATACCTCGTCCTTCGTCAAGGACTCGGCTTCCTTTATTGAGGAACTCAAGGACATCAAGCTAGACTCTGGAGACATCCTGGTTAGTTTTGATGTTGTTTCCCTCTACACTTGCATCCCTATAAATGAGGCCCTGGATGTGATCTTCCGTCTAACTGATCCTGATACCGCTCGGTTAGTTGAGATCTGCCTCACCTCTACCTTTTTCAGTTTTGAAGGTGAGTTCTTTGAGCAAACTTGTGGGGTTGCCATGGGCTCACCCCTCTCCCCTATTGTTGCTAATCTTTTTATGGAGGATTTTGAATCTAAGGCTCTGAGCTCAGCCCGTCTCCTTCCCAAACTTTGGAAAAGGTTTGTTGATGACACCAATGTCATTTGGCCTCACGGCCAGGAGGAGTTAGATCTCTTCTTCGATCATCTTAATAGTCAATCCTCAGCCATTCAGTTCACTAAGGAACAAGAAGTTGATGGTTGCCTCCCTTTCCTTGATATTCTTATCTCGAAGAATGAGGATGGTTCTCTCTCCCACCGAGTGTTTCGCAAGAAAACTCATACGGAGCAGTATCTTCATGCTAGTTCCCACCATTTCCCGGCCCAGAAATTGGGGGTTCTCAACACCCTTGCAACTCGTGCCTTGAGGATCTCTGATGAAAAGAGCTTAGAGGAGGAGAAATCCCATCTCCTTAGTGTCTTTGTCGAGAATGGTTATAGCAGACACTTGGGACAAAAGGCTTTCCTCAGAGCAGCTAAGAGTTCGTTAACGAGAAGGGGGCCTAAAGAACGAATTCCTGGTGTCCTTCTTCCATATGTTCAGGGGACCACGGATAAGATTGCGAGGGTTCTTAAAAGGCATAATATCCCCGCCACGTTTAGACCTCTTAACACCATTCGTAAATCCCTAAGATCGGTTAAGGATCCCATCGACCCCAAGGACATGAAAGGAGTTTATATTATTCCTTGTTCTTGTGGGGCCCCCTATATTGGTGAGACTGGTCGCTCCATTAATCAAAGGATTAGTGAGCACGCAACGGACCTCAAGCATATGAGAACTAAAACTTCCGCGTTAGCAGAACATGTGGAGAAAACCAAACATCATGTCTGCATTGAGGAGGCTAGTGTGGTTGCTAGAGTGTCCCAATTCCATCACCGGAAATTTAGGGAAGCCCTTGAGATTGAAAAAAGGCCGAACAATCTTAATAGAGAAGATGGCTGGAAGATTAGTAGTTGTTGGGTCCCAGCCCTCTCCTCCTAGTCGTCTTCTTTCTTTTCCGCCCTTATTTTTGTTATGTTTGTGATTTTTTTTTTTTAATTTAAAACTAATATTCTAATTTAAATTTTTTTAATATTATAATATTTCTTGGGCGAATATTCATAAAAATATATATATATATATATATATATATATATATATATATATATATATATATATATAGATATATATATATATATATATATATATATATATATATATATATATATATATATATATATATATATATATATATTTATTATTAACCATTTCTATTTATTACTAACTAATATTTTTTAACTAAACTCTTGGTCTATTAATTTTATTTTTAATTCACATAAAATAAATTTAGAATTAATCTATTTTATAATTCAAAGCTAATTTACTATTTTAATTTTAATATTATAACACTATAATATAATTAACTATTACTCCATTTTTTATTTATTACTAACTAATATATTTTTTTAAATTAATTTATTTTACATAAACTTTTAATTTAATTCATTTTAATTTATATTCATTAATATATTTACAGCATTTATATATTAATTCTAACATTGTCCCTTACATTTTAATTTTAATATTAAGGACCAAAAAAATTAATTAAAATAATAAAATGAAAAAAAAAATTATATATATTAATATTAATTGACCCTTTATCTGAGTCAATCTAGCCGTTATCCAGTCAATTCTAGCTGTTGGTTGTTAACCGTTAAGTCATAAGATTCTCTGCCCTATCTATTTAATGTGCTTAGTAAGATCTGCTCATTCAACTTGTCCTGACGATGAACCACACTGGCTGGTTCGAAACGCGTCGACAAAAGTTTTTCTATGTGATTTTCGCCGAAGATTCCTCAACAAATTGATATGGATCACAGAAGTCTCAATTCAATAATCTTATGTTATTCCTACGCCCCTGCTAGGGAGGAAGGGCCCTCCTCTTTAGCAGGGTCTGCAGCGGTAGAAGTAGTGTACATTATTGTTTCTTTTATTTTCATATGGTTTTCTGTTGTTGCTATACAAATTGTCAAATACATCCACTTTTGTTCCAAATTATATTATGTTGTTACACTGGTTTGATTAAACAGAATGATAGTGACTAGATGGTGTAGTCGTTAGTTACTGTGTGGCATGCCCTTACTCTGGTAATTGTGAAGTGTGATTTCAATTCTGTGGAGTGTTTTAATTTCTACATGAATGATTTGATTTTTGAAATTGGTTCAGCGACATCTTTTACTGTTCTTTCTATTTCTCATTCTTAGCTATGTGTATCGGCACAAACAGTGTGAACTCCATTGAAATAGCAAGACCCACCCTGGGTTGACAATTAAATGTTGCAATCTCATTCAATTAGGATTGATTAAAACAACACTACATTTTGGCGTCATTGTCGGGGTTTGCAGTTGACGATACAATCAGCCAAGTTGTTTGTTTGATGATAGAGTGTTCCTATTTCACAATTGTTGGGCAGTAAGATGAGAGGTAAGAACCTACACATCGCTCTAACATACCTGGGTGGGCTCACCGTTGTGATCAATAGGGCACTTAGGGTGTGGAATTTTGGTGTTTTATTAGTGTGTCTTCAGCTCTTCAGTTGCTAGGCGGTAAGATGAGAGGTGAGAACCTATGCATCGCTCTAATATACTTGAGTTGGCTCACCACTGTCGAAGACTAAGACACTTAGAGTGTGAATCAATACACATAGGTTCCATGTGTGTGCAACTATAGGAACTATAGAAATACCAAAACTACCTCCACTCTAATTAGTCACATGAAAAATGGGTCGTAAAAAGGAAAGGAAGAGTGTAGATTTGGGAAGGAAAACATTTATCCAGGAACTAATCTCTAAGGCAAAAAAAGAACAATCAAGCTCTCAAAGGGACACAAGGAAAACAGGGCCACAAAAATATGTCACTCCCATAACAAGGGCAGAAGCCTTTGATTCCTCTATCTCGGGGTCGTATCATTCTAAAGGTAGCACCCACACTCCCAAGATTAAGAATTCAATCCAAGAGTAGCAGGGGGAAGCTAGTAGCTAGAACTTCAGGACCGAGGGACAAGGGGAAACTGGGGGGGTATCAAACACCTGAGACAGGAGAGCACCTATTGGTTTATCAATATCCAGATTCAGGTAGTGCAGTGAAACAACTAGCCCTGGGGTTACCTGATCCATCAATTACACCTGTAAGACCATCACAAGAATAGTTTGAAGAACATCTGTTACAACAAGGGTTAGAAGGATTAGCCATGTGGGACAACATTGATAACAAAGCTAAAACATATGCTATTGTTACCACCTTTGAGTTCCCAATTGGGGATATCAGAGGTGAAGCTCCTATGAAAAATATTTCTCTATCATCATTACCATCCTACCAAGGGATGACTTTGGAAGATCCAGACCCCTTTTTATTTGAATTTGATGTCTTATGCAGGAGTTATGACTATATCTCAGATGTTCAGAAACTGAAATTATTTCCTGCTACTTTAAAAGGGGAAACCTTGAGATGGTTCATGGGATTGAGCTCCACTTCTATTCGAACATGGAGCGATATGAAGGAGACATTCTTATCAAAGTACCAAGACTATTGCCGAACTAGGGAATTAAGTGAGGAAGTATTCAAAATGACATAAAAGGAGGATGAGAGCCTAGAAGACTATGTAGAGTGGTTCCACTATAATCTACAGAGGTCTAAACACAGTGATTTAGACCATGAGATCTTGAAGACCATATTTATTAGAGGAATGAGGGACGACTGCCTCGACACCATGAACCTGCTAGGGAAAGTGGATATATCACATGAACCATTCACTAAAATCGTAAAGCTCTGTCTAAGATGCTCTAGAGGATCGTCTAAGGGGAGAAGCACAATTCGAGATGCCTCTGCCCGAATACAAAAATCTGCATGAGGAGGAGTAACCAGAGCAGAGATCGGGAATTTGTTCAAAAATTTTAGGACTGATATCCTCAGTACTCTATCTTCTCAGATAACGACAGCGCAGATCAAGAAGACACAAGAAAAAGTTGATACACCTCTGACTATGTTCTGTTCGAATTGTCAGAAGAAGCATCCCTTTAGGGAGTGCGAATTGAACAACATCAACTTGTGCAATATCTACGAGCTGGAACATTCGACAGGTCAATATTCGGAGCTTCCTAGACTAAATGTGGTGCTTAGAGATTCAAGCAAGGAGGTGTAGTCCTCTTATTTCATTGCACCAAGGAGGCCATGGCATCCATGACCTCCAGGTATGTGTCAATATTTTTCCTCTTTTAATTTGTGGGAAAATGCATATAATACTCAGTAATATCCATGGTAATTGTTGGGCCTAAGAATTATCCTTAAAATACATCCACTTTCACTCCATTCAACATCCACTTTCTCTCCATTCACACCTTTTCTCACCTCTATTCCACCACCATGTCATCACATTAGCTTCACTTTCATCATTAAATGATTTATCATTGTGTTCTCCAAAACATTATTAATTCTTAGTATTTTTAAGAGAATTTGTGGTTAAAATTTAGAAAATAATATCCATATACTTATGCCTAACAATTAGAATGAGTTTTTTGACATGTGTAGGTACAAAGGAAGCTTCCAAGGCATCTTTATGTGGCACTCTATGTTCAAATTCGAATTTGAGGAGATCATGGACCTCATCGAGAAGATCGTGGACCTCGTGGAGGAGATCATGGAGGATATGGTTATGTGTCACCATTGGTTGAGAAATATGTAGATCAAAGGAGGGAATAGTGGATTTACATTTATTAGTTTGTTATCATAGCTTTTGTATAAATAGGAGTGTTATCTCCTTCATTTGTAATCTTCATTTTGTAATCTTAGTATCTTATAGGTTGGTAATGAGAAGTTAGATTTGGAGAATCATTGTAATGGTTGTAATTGCAATTTGCAATTGATGATGAATAAAAAGGAGCTTCTTTGATCCTCTACATTTGACTTCTCTTTTGGTGTGTTTGCGAATCCTCGGAAGGATCCCCATTGCCTAGCAAGTACAATTTTATTTTGGTAGACTTTTATTTTATGTTTGTTTGTGAATTTCATTAGATTAAATTATTAGGTTCATATGTTTGAAATATTAACAAATAACATTTCGTAAGAAAGTATTAGTGTTTCCTTCAATGAATCTGATTTGTTATTTAATATTTGATTTCATTAGTTTAAGTTTCTGATTTATATGCTTGAGATATAAATGAATAGTCTCTTGTAAGAGAGCTTTAATATTTCATGCAATCAATCAAAATTAGGTTTTGTTGATTAAGATGATTAGAAATATTAATGAGCAGTCTCCCGTAAGGGAGCTTTAATATTTCTTACACTTATCACAATGTCTTTTAATTTTTAGATTTCATTTTGTTAAATGACTACATAGATGTTGGAGATTCCAATGAAAAACCTCCTGTAAGGGAGCTTTGGCATTTCTTCACCTAGCTTAGTCTAGTTTGTCTCTAAGTCCATATATATTAGATGATCCTTGAAGTTTACTTACCCAGATTGATAGTAAATGAAACTCTAATTTGCATCGCATTTTAGACCAAACATTTTGGCGCCGCTTCCGGGGAGGATGATTTGGAGATAGACTTAGGAAGTTAATTTTATTGCAATTTCTTTTTATGGACTAACTTGTGAAACCTGGTGACAACAGGATCTTCATAAAGGAGTTCAAGTTTGAGTTTTTTTATTTTTTCGTACTTAGTTAGTTTCAAATTCAGTTTTTAAACTCCCCATTTCTTACTAATCCATCTACAGATGAGGAAATTGAAGATGTTGAACAGGTACTTCTTGGAGAGCAAGGACAATATAGAGGAATGGTTTCAAAATAACCTTGCGCCAACTCCAAGAATAAGACAGGTTACTCACATGTTTACAAATCATAAGGTAAAAAATTTAAATCTTGATGTGAGCATTTTCGAATTTTTAGTTCGTAGGTGGCTTCACTGGAAGCATTCTTTTACCTAGGAAAAAAAAAAAAAATCTTTCATGTTAAAGGTAGAATAGATTAGACAAATAAAACGAGATCTCGTAAAGTTTTCTTTTAGCCTTGTTTTTTATCAAAAAATAAAAAAATCATCCACATTTCTCATGAATAAATTTAAGTAAGAGCCACTTCATCCACACTAATCTACTAAAAAAAAAACGCTTTCAAAAAAAAAAATCACACTAAAAACAATTCTTATTTTTTTAGAAATAAATTTAGCATTATACAAAAATTTTGGTATTTAAAATCCAATTCCAAAACTTTATAACTGTAATTTAGATTTTCAAAAATTTACTCTAACCTAGATTTCCATAATGATTCCCTAATTTCTAAAAAAAATTACCTCATTAGACTAACGTTTTTACATATATTGAAATTACCTTGCATTAATAAGCGGTAAGGGTAAATTGTTAGCATATATATTACGATTGCTTTTTGTGACCATTATTAAAGTGTTGTAAAATGCATATGAATCAATAAACTAATTTTGGTTAAGTCAAAATCATTATGAACTTTTGTTTGATGCAAATTCGAGAAGAATGATGGCCCTCACTTAAATCTTTGGCGCGCTCTACAGCTGCCACACCGACTTTCCGAGTTCCATCTTTGGATCGTTGAAGAAGAAAAAGGTTCACAAATGCTTCGATCTTCCCTCTAAAAAAAAAACAAAAGTTACACTATTTAATTAGTTTGTGGACAGAAGGTTGTAGGCATTTCCATGAACCAAAAGCCATGCCATCTCATGTGACTCGTCATTGTTCTAGACACATTTCAATCACCCAATATCATGTTGCATTTAAACCCACCACGTAGTTGGCTCAACTCTCAAATTCCACTCTATTGTCACACCTTTAAGTCCCTTCGTTGCTTGAGTAAAGCCATCCTTTCATAAAGAAATGTTTATTAAAAGTTTAAAGACGTTCCCACTTGTTCATACATAGAGAGATTGTTGATTTCTTAATCGAGCAGCGGAGAAATAAAGGAGATCATTGCACTATAGTAATGCTGACAAAGGCCAAATCCAAAGTGCTGGACCAATCAGAGATATCATCTTCAGCATGAGAAGGATTTGTGGACAGAAGGGTTCATGTGAATTAAACCAATGAGTAATTACCATAAATATAATTAACAGGATTTTCCTTCTCCGCTCTGCAGCAGCGTCTTCACTAGAAAGTGCAATGACATCGTGACAACTACCTCGTCTAGAAGGGACAAAAGTGATGGCACGAATCCATCTAACCTACAGCAACAATATTCCAATTTAAGCAATTTGATGATTGCATGCAGATTTTGTGGCAGGATTTGAGCAATTTAATGAATTGATGATTACATGCAGATTTTGTGGCACGATTTCAGCAATTTGATGATTGGTGGCAGCATGAACGCAAGAAATCACGATTCAACCATTTACCACCAGCAGCAACAATAGATAGGATTACCTCAACAACCAGACCTGCAGGCCTTTGCAAGCAATAACGATTCAACCATTCACCGTGAATTTTCTGGATGATGTATTTTTCTGTACATTGTAAATTTCTTTAGCCTTTCTCCCCTGCCATGAAAATTCAATGAATAATCTTTTGCGATGACGACAATAAAAAAATGGTAATGTGATCCACATGCACAAATGGAACACTTGTTTGCGGTGAGAATGGTGGAGGAGTTGCAGAGAAATTCAATGAGGAAAGTGATATTGATATTTGTGTTGAGCAATCTCCAGCAAATCATCAAGAATTGTAAAGATGACTTGATCAAAAACTGAATTCATACATGACAGACATCCAATTTTAAAATAAGTTGCAAAGATCTCAAAAGTTCATCTACAAGATTTTCCTTGTAAGGAAGCAAACGTTGACAGATGCGTAGGAGTCCAAAGACAACTTTTTCTACAATGGCGCATGGCATAACTGTAGATATGCTCATAAACACCCTGGCACAGGAGCATAATTCTATTCCGGCTGTTTAGAGTAATTGCAATTAATAATTCAAGGCAGAAAACAACAGTGTTTTCATATTCAGGTGAACTACTACCCTTCTATGGTCTACCTGCTACCCAAATGAGGACCCTACAATGAAGAAAATGGTTATGGCCTTGAGTACGTCTACGACAATTATTTCCAGCTCCTTGAGGCAAACGAAAATGTTGAATTTTGAATTCAAACTAAAGACATGGAAACAACATATCATCTCAATCCTTTCCACTCTTTGTTTGTGTCCATGTGGAAACAAGGATATTTACATGTACTCTGTGGCTGTTGTGCATGAATGATGGCGTTCTATTTGTCTATATTCACCCACGTGGATGTGTATGCTTGGTGTACAAGATGGAAGCAACCAATAAAATGACAAGATCGTTTGAAGCTATCAATTAGAGAAGATATCGATTCAAACAGGAGGTTGACACAGCAAAAGGAATCTCCAGAAAGGAATGCCAGGTAAGTGATCTGCGTTTTTTATTTTTCCCAGAATAATGAAACTAGTTTCTCCATAAAACTAATGAGAACTGCAAGTTGCTTGTACGACTTGAACAATGGTGTCGGCGACAATAAGAGTGTTAATTCTCATGGCACACCCAAGTTTCTGTAGTCTTCAATATCTCTAATACCACGTTTTGCAGGACAATCCTTGCATGAATTAAAAACCATTTTTTCACACGCAGTTTGCCAAATAAGGCTCCAGAGAACCCCACATATCTCCCGATCAATTACAAATTGGCGCAAAACATTTCTGGGTTTTATAACTGCCCCTGTTCTGAGAAAAACCCACGTTTTATTTTTTAGAAATTCGTTTTTATTTGGCTATAAATCGAGTTTTAAAATGATGTGTCAAAATTGCTATGCGTTTCTGGCAAACTGCTATGATGAAAAACGTTTTCTATCTTGGAAAGGTGGTGACTAGGACTGTAAAATTCTCCTCACAAACATATGAATAGGATAGAAACTTTAAGGTTCTATTTGTAGAGCAAAGAAGGATCTCGGATCTCTGCCTTTTTACAAGATTATCCGTGTTCTCATACCTCTGAATAAGAGTTGTACCTACACCTTTTACCACCATTGCTTGGATTCTGTATATTCAGTGCAGATAGCTTACAAATTTGTGGCATTAAGGTCTAAAGGTTGTGACAATAAAAACCTATTATCTTATGAGCTGGGAATTCCTCTTTGAAAGACCTTTTCCTTCTGCACAAAACATTCCAACTTGGACTGACTATGTTCACTGGGACTCTACTTGAACGAGTTATTTGTGTTGTTTCTGCAAAGATATTTCAAGCAAATCAGTGAAAGGACTTATTCCACCATCTATTTGTGAATTAGGCATGCTGAGATTCTTGACACCACAAATCTACAATGCCAAGCTTTTACATGCACATTCCATGAGTCATCGGACACAAACAGGAAGTTGATTTAATTATTATGGTTATTGTTTTTATTAAAAATAGATTGTATTAACATCATGAATTAGACTAAAAATATGCTTTTGATATTCCTTAATCTATTTCATATTGGCATTCAATTTTTGCATAAGAATTACGAAGGGAATGGCCATCTCTTATTGAACAAACTTATGTTCTTTATGCCAAGTTATTTTTTTTTCAGGTTTTGGATCCTCAACTGATCATTAAGGAGATTAAATTGTGATGACAATTGGTCTTCAAAAGACTAGTTTCATGAAAAATTCTAAAGAACAAGACCATTATCATAAGAATGACATTTCCAGAAACTTACAAGTTCTTGTAACTTCCTATAAGGGTTTAAAGGTTTGATATGTTGCATGACAGATTAGCAAATTCAAAGAGCCGGGGTTTGTTCCTAAATGTACAAGGATGGTGAAATACCTATCCACACTTGAATTCGACGTATACAGGTGGCTGGTCAACGCTGGTCAAACTTAGCTATTTTAGCAGAAAGTCCAGAATTAAGGAGCATATTTGCTATTTTTGAGATTTTGCATGCCATAATTCACTTTTTCCCAGCAAGAGTCATTATCCATTTCCCATTACCCACATACACTTCATTACATTTTCTTCAATCCTAACCCACCAATAAAACCAACGAATCTCATCTACAAGTTGTTTGTTCCACTTTACATATTCATTGTCAGTTTCATTTTTCCTACACTTGCAAATAAAACCTTGCTTCCATACACCATTGAGTCCATAGTCCTTGAGTCTAAATATTTTTCTAAAAACACCTTGAAGCTTGCATGCCTTAAGGGCAAGCTATCATGCCGATAAAAAAAGGGAATACATCAATGTCCCTTGTTCATTGGATCTTCTAAGGATTCGACAACAACAAATTCATTCATACTTAGAAAGATGTGTTTGGGGCATATTGACTCTCATCCACATCAAAGATGGGAGATCTCGTGTTGACTAGTGGCATCCATCAATGGCCACTAAGTTAACAATTTCTTGTTATGTTCGACACTGAAACATTTATTCACATGACAAGGATTGTGCCAAAGAGCGTTGAAGACTTGAAGACCAATGATTTTGTAGCAGAGGAAGCATATTTACTTTCATTACTTTTCAGTTTTTGATATAAATGACTTGAGGACAAGTCAATAAATAAGGCTGGGGGGAAAGTGTAAATTCTAAATTTTGTATACCTTCCAAGCCTTACACATTTTCAGCCACATTCAACATTAGATTCCGAACATTCAACAGAAGATCCAGCAGCAGATTTAGAAGTTGATGCAGCAACAATAAAAGATTCACTTTTTCGATTTCATCCACCATTTTCACAACCAAGTAAAGAAGACTATGATCAGAATTTTGCAGCCACACATGCACAACTCTCATCCATTTTTGAAAGGCTAAGTTGAGGTATGATATTTTCTAACTTTTAACCATTTAATTCCTTGAAAGCTAGAATGATAATTTTTGGAAAAAAAACTTCCTTTCCTCATTTCAAAAAATTGCCAAAACCATCAGTTTTGTGGGGGCAGGGAGTTGGTGGGGGGATACATTTACATTCATACTTTGTCACTTTCATATTTTTCCATATTCATATATCACATTATAAAACCACATACTTTCAAAATATATTTAGTATTACATCATCATGAGCATCAAAATGGCTTTGTAAAAAGTATTTAAAAGTTAATTGGATGCCAACACAATCATGGTTGTTACACAAGAACCAACCATGATGCATTCCAACAAAATACTTTGCAATAAAAATCAAATTATCATGATGCAAAGATCATACATTAAAATTGAATGCAACAAACAAAATATGGTTGACACATAAGAACCAACCAAGTTGCAATTCATCAAAAACACTTTGCAAAAGTTAAGTAAATGATATTATGCAAAGTTTAAGCCAAAGCTCAAGTATCAAAAGTAATGTAATAGATTGCATGAGGACATGAAATACATTCAGTTTGGGGGTATGTTGGGCCTAAGAATTATCCTTAAAATACATCCACTTCCACTCCATTCAACATCCACTTTCTCTCCATTCACACCTTTTCTCATCTCTATTCCACCACCATGTCATCACATTAGCTTCACTTTCATTATTAAATGGGTTATCATTGTGTTTTCCAAAACATTATTAATTCTTAGTATTTTTAAGAGAAGTTGTGGTTAAAATTTAGAAAATAATATCTATATACTTATGCCTAACAATTAGAATGAGTTTGTTGACATGTCTAGGTACAAAGGAAGCTTCCAAGGCATCCTTATGTGGCACTCTATGATCAAAGTCGAATTTGAGGAGATCATGGACCTCATGGAGAAGATCATGGACCTCATGGAGGAGATCATGGAGGATAGGGTTATGTGTCACCATTGGTTGAGAAATATGTGGATCAAAGGAGGGAATAGTGGATTTACATTTATGAGTTTGTTATCATAGCTTTTGTATAAATAGGAGTGTTATCTCCTTCATTTGTAATCTTCATTTTGTAATCTTAATTTTTAGAATTTTAGAACCTAGTCCTTCATTTGTAATCTTAGTATCTTATAGGTTGGTAATGAGAAGTTAGATTTGGAGAATCATTGTAATGGTTGTAATTGCAATTTGCAATTGATGATGAATAAAATGGAGCTTCTTTGATCCTCTACATTTGACTTCTCTTTTGGTGTGCTTGTGAATCCTTGGAAGGATCCCCATTTCCTAGCAAGTACACTTTTATTTTGGTAGAATTTTATTTTATGTTTGTTTGTGAATTTCATTAGATTAAATTATTAGGTTCATATGTTTGAAATATTAACGAATAACCTTTCGTAAGATTAATGTTTCCTTCAATGAATCTGATTTGTTATTTAATGTTTGATTTCATTAGTTTAAGTTTTTGATTTATATGCTTGAGATATAAATGAACAGTCTCTTGTAAGAGAGCTTTAATATTTCATGCAATCAATCAGAATTAGGTTTTGCTGATTAAGATGATTAGAAATATTAATGAGCAGTCTCTTGTAAGGGAGCTTTAATATTTCTTACAGTTATCACAATGTCTTTTAATTTTTAGATTTCATTTTGTTAAATGACTAAATAGATGTTGGATATCTCAATGAAAAACCTCCTGTAAGGGAGATTTGGCATTTCTTCACCTAGCTTAGTCTAGTTTGTCTCTAATTCCATATATATTGGATGATCCTCGCAGTTTACTTACCCGAATTGATAGTAAATGAAACTCTAATCTGCATCACATTTTAGACCAAACAGTAATATCCTGCTCCTTCTTCAACACATTTTCCTTCACCCTGGAACCAGTGGTCTCCATCTCCCTCTATCCAATATCCTCCATCTCAACCATACCCTTGGAACCAGAACTAGAGAGGAAATTCCTAGAATACATCTTTACCTGGATTACCAATGCAACAACAACTACAATTACCTCCTCTCCAAACTCATGCTCCTACACTGCATGTGCCACCCCAAATACCTATGCAACCTAACCCAAACCCGAACAATAAAGCAACTTAGGGCATAGAGGCTTTGACTACCTTCCAGACCCACCTCATTACCCTCGTGGGGCTTAATGAAATTCAATTTCGATCGGGTAAGGTAATTAAACCAAGTCACTCCCCTAACATTACTGAGGAGGAATGTGAACCTTCCAGAGGAGATACCATAGGCTCTAAGGCAGTTGTTGCACCTATAACAGCTAATACATAAGAAACTGTTACGTTTGTAACAACCAACCTGCAAAGGACTGTTACTCCTATAACAACCAACTTGGGAAAGGTTGATACACCTGTAACAGCTGACTCGACTGCTATAACTAAGAATCCTTTGTATCCTCAGAGATTGACTAAGCCTGGGATGACCTCACAACCTGAATATGATTTTCTTAGGGAGTTGCAAAAATTGCATGTACGAATTCCTCTACTGCAAGTGCTTAAGGAAGTACCTATTTATGCTAAAACAGTTCGAGACTTTTGCATCAAGAAACCTAGGAGAAAGCCTAAAGACCCTGCTACCATACATGGGATGGGAAAACTATCTGAATTAATGTCCGCTCAGCCTCTTCTAACTAAATACAATGATCCAGGAAATCCTACGGTTACTATCTACATTAATGATCAGCCCATAACTAATACATTGATCGACCTTGGGACTTCCATTAATGTGATGAAAAAGGACCTCTTGACCACCCTAGGGCTACAGGGGCTTAGACATACTCCTACTGTACTTAAATTAGCAAAATGATCCCGTGTTAAACTTGAGGGAGTGTTAGAGGACATAGTAATTACAATAGCTTCCTAGAGGTATCCAGCTGACTTTGGGACATCCTTTGATCTTAGGGAGACCTTGGCTGGCCACTGCAGAGGCATTTATAGGCTGCACATCTGGATCTATGGTGATCTCAGATGGCTAGGCTACAAAGAATCTTAATATTTACCCCCCCAAAACCAAATGTGGATTTATATAACTCTTGGTGGGATGAGTTTGAGCCCGAATCAGATCTTTCCCTATCGCTACCCACTCTGGGGAAAGTCGAGTACTTCAAGGATGAGACAAAAGATGACATCATTAATGGTTTTATTAGTAACTCTTCCATTAAAAATTTGAATGAGGAAGAGGAGTTAGAAGATATAGATTTTGAACAAATGAGAACCACTCCAAATGCTGACAATAGTCCAATTGAAACAGAACTAGGAAATTTTTTTAACATTAACCCCAACCTAACTGCTGAGCAAAACCAACTGTTGTTACAGCTGTTACAGAAATACAAAAAGGAATTTGCATGGGACTATACAGATATGAAAGGGATCCACCCTAACCTGTGCACTCACCATATTTATTTGAAGGATGGCTGCAAACTAGTCAGACAACCGCAGTGTCGCATGAACCCTGCACTGAAGGAGGTGGTGAAGGAAGAATTACAAAAACTCCTAAGTGCTAATTTTATTTATCCGATATCTGACAGTCAGTGGGTGTCTTCGCTTGTCATCATTCCTAAGAAGAATGGCAAGTGGAGAGTCTGTGCGGATTACAGATAACTCAATAAGGCCACTCAAAAGGACCATTTTCCTTTACCATTCATAGATCAAGTCCTTGATACCCTTTCTGGAAAAAAATCCTTTTCTTTTCTAGACAGGTTTAGTGGCTAAAACCAGATACATATTTCCCCGGAGGATCAGGATAAAACGACCTTTACTTTCCCTTGGGGAACTTTCACATACAGAGTACTCCCTTTTGGACTCTGCAATGTGCCAGCAACCTTTCAAAGAGCAATACTGGGGATTTTTTCTGATTTGTTGAATGACTGCCTTGAAATATTCATGGACGATTTTACACCTTATGGAGATGCTTTTGAAATAGCATTAGATAATCTGGAAAAAGTGTTGGAATGTTGTGTACAGACTAATGTTGCTTTGAGCACTGAAAAATGTCACCTGATGATGACTAAAGGGATTATGCTAGGACACTACATTTCTGCTGACGAGATCAAGGTAGACCCTACAAAAATAGAGGTAATTCTAAAACTTCTAAACCCCAAGACACAAAAAAAGGTACTTAGTTTCTTGGGGCATGCAGGGTATTACAAGAGATTTATAGAAAAAAAATTCAAAAATTGCATTGCCATTATTTTCTTTTCTCATGAAAGATGTCAAATTTTTGTGGATAGGAAAGTGTGAGCAGGCCTTTTGAAGCTGAAATGTTGTGTATCAACAACTCTGGTTTTACAGGGACCTAATTGGGAATTGTTGTTTCACATAGCTACAGATGCATCTGATATTGTTGTAGGTGTTGTTTTGGGCCAATTGGAGGATAGGAAACCTTATGCTATTTACTACATAAGAAAAAATCTAACTCCGGATGAGCTCAACTACACATTGACCGAGAAGGAATTCTTAGCAGTCGTGCACGCCATCAACAAATTCTGACATTATATCACCGGGTATCAAGTATTTGTACACACTGACCACTCTGTCATTCGTTTCTTAATGAATAAGCCAATTACCAATGGTAGAATTACATGTTGGTTATTGTTGTTACAAGAATTTGATATCACAATTGTTGATAAACCTGGAAAAGATAATGTAGTAATTGATTTCCTTTCTAGGTTAACTATTGGTGACAATTGCATTCCTATTGAGGATTCTTTCCTTGATGAATATCTCTTTGCTATTTCTACTTACTCACCTTGGTATGCAGATATAGCCAATTATCTTGTTGCACGGAAGTTTCCACAGTATTTGTCCTCCAAGGAGAAAAGAAAGATTATACAACAAAGTGCTACCTTCTGACTTAGTTACCGGAGAATCCACAGTAAAAACCATTTTTCATCAACGTTTCAAATCCCAACTGGGATCCATCATCAGGACTTCATGAATGCTTGATAGAAGAAGAGCTCAATTGAGGGATTAAATAGTAATGAGGAGATTAGGTTTAGGGTTGAGATGAATGTCGGCCCTGTTTCAATAATATTATTAATTTTTTGATTAATTAATGATGAGTAAATTAATTGATTTTAATTTTATTATTATTATTTTATTACTATTATGCTTAATTATTATTCTAATAAAGTTTAATAACTTATTTTTATTTTTATTTTTAATATAATGTAATATAATATAATATAATAATCTTTATTCTAAATATTTAGTGATTATTAAATTAATAATACATAAAAGTATTTGAATTTAATATATGTTAGTATAATATAATATTATTAATTATAAAAATATGTCAAATCTATATATTAATAAATAATATATATTGGTATATGATGAATAGTAATATTTGTGAATTATATATTAAAATAACTTAAATTAATAATTATTATGATAGAATTAATTAATATTAATAATATTAGAAATCAATATTAATAATTAATAGTTGATAATTAATAACTAAATACTAATAATATCAAAGTTAATAATTAATAGGTGATAATTCATGTTAATACCTAATAATTAATATTAATAATTAAAATAGTAATCATAATAATTAATAATTAATAATAATTATTGATAATTCCTCCCAAGTGTTTAATTTTTAATCATTAATAAATAGTTTAGTTAATTAATAAATTTTATTTTTATTTTAATGAATAGAATACCTAATGAATAGCTTATGATTAATACATCATAATAATGCTTTATAATAATAGTTAATGATAAGGTAATAGATATATCATAATTATTAATGAAATATTGTAATTAAGTACTAGTTATTATTATTATTATCCTAATTAAATTATTAAAGCAATGTTACTAACTACTAAAAAAGAGAAAGGGAGAGGGAAATCTACCACTAAATGCTAAGCCTAAGATGAATTGTTGACCTTAATTTCTCTTATTAGGGGAAGCCAGCTTCCACTAATGTCCATACCATTGTCTCTGTTGAGATTATCCGGATGCTTCATAATTTCAAGAGCTTCTCTAATCTTTCGTCTATGATGCTGTTCTTCCCTTGCGACAATTGAGGCGCTTTCCAAACAGACATGGTGTTTTGTTTTTGAGGAGTGTTCTGCCAAGGCCGAGGTACGAGACCTTTCATTCTTGATATCAGCTCCATGTTCCTTAAGTCTAGTCTGCAGGGAGCGACCAGTTTCACCAATGTAGCTTTTTCCACATGAGCAATCTATTTTATAGACTCCCTTAAGCTGATGTCTATCAATACTATCTTTGACTGACCTCATACCTTGCCTAATAGTTCCAGGTGCTGAGAATTGCATGTTTATGTTTTTCTTCCTTAGGATTTTAGCAATCTTATCTGTTACTCCATGAATATAAGGTAGGAATACCCTTCCACACTGAGGCTGGTCTTGAGCCTTAGGTTTATGAGATGACATCCTTTTTTCAGCTTTCTCTATAGCTCTTTTAATCTCTTTTTCTTTGTAGCCTATACTCTTAAAGGTTGAAACCAAATGTTTCTTTTCTTCATTCAGATGCTCCGCGTCAGAAATTCGAAGGGCCCTGATAGCAAGAGTGTTTAAAACGCCAAATTTCTGGGCTGGGTGATGGTGGGAATTAGTGTAGAGGTAGCTTTCTATGTGGGTTGACTTCTTGAAAACCTTATGCCCTAAAGAGCCATCCTCTTTCCTGATGATGAGCACATCCAAAAATGGAATGCTCATGTTTTCTTCAAGTTCCACGGTAAATTTTATTTCTGGAGAGATAGAATTCAGGTGAATAAAGAACTTGTCAAGCTCTATTTTACCATGTGTCCATTTTATATTGGTATCATCGACAAATCGCTTCCACCAAGCTGGCTTCAAAGGGTAAGATTACAGGGCTTTCTTTTCAAAGTATTCCATGTATAAGTTGGCCACGATTGGCGAAAGAGGTGATCCCATTGCTACACCTGATGTTTGTTCATAATATATTCCTTGGAAGGTGAAGACAGTTGATCGCAAGCAGATTTCGGCCAACTTTGCAGTTCCTGGATCAGTGATATCTCTTATAACCTGAATGGCTTCATCAAGAGGAATCTTGGTGAATAAGGACACCACGTCAAAGCTAACAAGAATGTCATCACGTTCTATCTTCTCATTTTTAATAAGATTCACAAAATCATGGGAGTCTTTGATGAAAGAATCAGTGTTTCCGACAAGGGGCTTAAGGATTTTCGCAACATACTTAGTGAGCTCATAGGTTGGGGATCCAATGGTATTGACTATAGGTCTAAGAGGAACCCCTTCTTTATGGATCTTGGGTAACCCATAGATTCTTGGGATAGTTTCACAGGAAGGGGTCAATTTCTTCTTTAATTTATCTTCAAGGTTGGAATCCGAAATTGTCTTTTTTACTTCCTTCATAATCTTGGGAATGGGATTATTGTTCAGCTTCTTATAACTCCCACATCTGAGGTGTTCATTCATTTTGCATACATAGTCTTCTTTATCCAAGATCACCGCTGCTCCTCCCTTATCTGCCTTAAGAACCACAATTTTATCATTGTTCCGCAGGGATTTCAAGGCTCTTTGTTCTTCTTTACTCAAATTACTTTTGGGAGTTTTGGCCTTTCTTATAATGAGGGAAAATTCTTGTCTTAATGTTTCTTTATCTTCCAAAGGAAGATTATTAATCCCATCCTCTATGCTACATATCAAATTTTCTGTCCGACATTCATCTCAACCCTAAACCTAATCTCCTCATTACTATTTAATCCCTCAATTGAGCTCTTCTTCTATCAAGCATTCATGAAGTCCTGATGATGGATCCCAGTTGGGATTTGAAACGTTGACGAAAAATGGTTTTTACTGTGGATTCTCCGGTAACTAAGTCAGAAGATTTAAACCACAGATGTCTTAAATCCAAAGTGCTACCTATACTTGGATAGATGGGAATCTCTATCACACTGGACCAGATTTCTAGATCAGACGGTGTGTTAGAGAAGATGGGATCTTTGACATCCTTAAGGCCTGTCACAAGGAACCTTGTGGAGGGAACTTCGCAGACAAGCGGATATGGTACAAAGTCCTTTCGATAGGGTATTATTGGCCAACAATATTTTAGAATGCCAAGAAGTTTGTGAAAGGATGTGATAGTTTCCAAAGGATGGGTCAAACAAAGAAATTAGATGAGATGTCGTTACAGCCCCAAATCGTCTTAGAACCTTTTGAGAAATGGACCCTAGATTTTGTGGGACCAATTAATCCTTCATCTAGATAGAAATATTACATCTTGGTCTGCATTGACTATGTCACAAAATGGGTTGAGGCAAAGGCACTAACCAGAGCCATGGAGTAGGTTGTTTTAGACTTTTTGTTTGAAGACATCTTTGTCTGATTTGGTATACCTAAGGAGATAGCCATAGATGGAGGGCCCCAATTTACATCCCATATGATCCAGAAGTTGGTTGAAAAATAAAATTTCCATCATAGAATCACAACACCTTATCATCCACAAGAAAATGGCCAAGTGGAAAGCACTAACAAAGTCATTGAGGGGATTCTTACCAAGACCGTGGCTAGTCACCAAAGGAATTGGGCCGACAAACTTCCAGAAGTGTTGTGGGCATACAGGACTACATGGAGGAATACCACGAGATTCTCACCATATGAACTTGTGTATGGAAAAAATCCCTTATTCCCTATTGAGTTCGAAATCAAGACACTGAGAACAGCATTGCAGGTAAATTTGGATCTGGCTACAGCACAAAAGCAGAGATTGAACCAACTCAATGAATTGGAGGAGAAACGATTAGTTGTTATCCAACAAACAGAGATTATCTAGTAGTAGAGAGCTAAGTGGCATGACAGATTCATCAAGAAGAAGAAGTTCCAGAAAGGAGATTGGGCTCTCTTATATGACTCAAGATTCAAAGACTTCAAGGGTAAGCTCTGCACCAGATGGCTAGGTCCCTATGAGGTAGATGCAGTCTTTGACAATGGGACTGTAAATTTGGTTACCATTGATAGTGCGAGGACACCATTACTTGAAAATGGGCACCATCTTCGGTTATATCACAAACCTTCTTCAAGGGATTCATTCGTCAACATTGTCACAAATTCAGATCTTCAGATTACAGGAACAGGGGAAAGCCCCCCTGTGCTGCAAAAATTCTAATTTTTCCAATAAGTGTAACAGCTGAAAATCAACCGTTGTTGGCCATTGTTACACCTTGACACAAAAAATAAATAAATAAAATAAAAAAAATATGGCTGTGAAAACCTTTTTTGGGCACAGACAGACAATTTGTGTAGCAATTGAAAACCACTTTGTGGTGGCTCTTACACACTCTATAACAACATTTGTTATTTCAAGCATACTTTACAATAATTTTGTTACATGACCTTTTTCTTTGTTTTTTTTGTAAATAATAATAATACGTAATAGTCTTCCTGGCTGTTACATGTGTAACAGCCGACGAATTCTAGAAATAATTCGAGTAAGATATTTATTGCAACAGACAAAAGGCATCATCGTGGTTCGAAAAACAGTTACCATGACCACCAGAGTTAAGTTCGCATGTCTCGCCACCAACGACTGATCCCCACATCACCCAGGTACATCATACAAAGATAATATCGTTATCTGCTTTTAGTCGGTAATTATGACAATTTAACATGATATCCCTTTTGACAACCGAGGTCGGCTGTCACATTTAAGCTGGGGGGGGGAATCAGATTGAGACATGACCTTTGCATGACCTGTGATTATTTAAAAAAAACTACAATTAAAGCATGGTGATCTGGTAAGCATTGTCACTTAATGACCGATCATACCAAAAAAGGGAATTATACCTCCGACTAGACCTCCCATAACCTAGCATTAATAAGGAAACATTACTATGCAGTACAAACCATGATTGCAAATATTAATTTGAAATTCTCACCTGTGCCACTATTGACACCTAATCATTAGGATTGGGTGAATATAATGTAAATAAATAATAAGTAATATGAACAGTCATCGGGAGATGAAGTGAACAGTCTCTCCCTCATGTATATAATAAAGACCAACCTGAAGGAATGTAATATACAAATCAATTTGTGTTGAGGAGTTACTGCCTGGTCTGACATGGTATCAGAGCCAGCTCCCAAAATTAGCTTTTGTGTTGTAACTCCTTGTATCAGTTTTCTGCCATATTCTGTCCCTCTATTCTCTGCGCTCCCTGGGCTCTCTGCCATACTGTCCATGTGGTATTTTTTATAACCACTGCATAATTGTTCTGTGCCCACTGCATAATTGTATTGTTGCATAACTGTTCTGAGCGGACTGAAGGCCATCTCTGCCGTGTGTCATGATGGAGTGTTGAACCTTTGCTCATTCCACGCTGCTGGAGGTATGCTCATTCCATGCTGCTGCGTTGAGAGCATGGTGTAGTTGCTGCGTTGAGAGCATGGTGTGGCTGCGGCATTAAGAGCATTGTTGCTGGTATCCTGGACATCGTCAGAGGCTTGGGTTTGTTCTTGGACAAATCCATATTACCAGATTTCTCATATATGCGTGCGGTGAAGAGATTTATTTAATAGAGATTTATTTTTTGAAGATTTATTTCATGAAGATTTATTTAAGAGCGTGATTATAAAGTATGATCAGCACACCTGCGTGCGGTGAAAAGTGAATGCTTTGATACCATTCATTTTTTAGAAAAGCATCCGTCCATTTTTTTGACAAATTCCAATTACATAAGAATTCAAGTTATGATAGGCATTTGAGCAGTTGACATTCTATATAGAATACAGTTTTACTCTTTGTATATCAAATAAAATTCTTACCTAATCAAGAAGGAAGAATAAGGTTGTATTATTCTGAAGCACATTTTTGCCAGTAGAAGTATATTTTTTTACAATACACAGTTTTTTTTACAGTACAAGATTTTACAATGCATTCAATCATATCCATTATGGGAATAGTTCTCACTGGCAAGGAGAACTATCCTAAGTGGTCTCGGATGATAAAACACACCCTTATTTTCAATGAGTTATGGAAAGGAGTGTGTGTTGGAGATGGAGACAAAGAGCCAGAACAGCCTACCTCAGACAAAGAGCTTGTCATTTGGGAAAACAAGAACAACAAAGCTTATGCATTAATCACAGCATCTGTAAATGAAGAGGTGAGTCACCATATTTCACCATTTTCAACTGCTTTTGAAGCCTTACAAAAGCTAAAAGAACTCTATGACTCACATTCTGCACTTGAAGTTGTTCAACTCATGATTAAACTCTTCACTCTTGAACTGCAAAATAATGATCCTCTTGCTCTTGCATCTGAAGTAAAGTCTATAATGCATGATATTAAATCCACTAAGGTTGAATTGGATATTCCTCTTATCACTTTTCTCAAGGCACTTTATCCTACTTACTCCAATTATCTTGAGTCATTGCAAGAAAATGGAAATCTCAAAGATATCACCTTTGACTCTCTTGTGAAAAAGTTTGCTGAAAGAGAGAAAGCTTTTGGAAAGAAGACAGCCCCTGAATCTTCTGAAGAGGCTGTGTGCCTTGCTCATAAAGAAAAGCATCCTGCTCAAGATTCTTCAAGAGGAAGAGGTGGTCGAAGAGGAAGAGGAAGATATTTCAGAGGCGAGGGGGTAGACATTCTCAAGGAGAAAAGGAAGATTTGCACTGCATATGCTGCAAAAGAAATGGATCACATGATGCCTCTACATGCAAGTTACCATGGGACAAAATTGAGCAGCAAAGAAACCAACAAAAAGGTAAAACTGATGATACAGACAAAGGTAAAGCACCTGAATCCGCTCACTATGTTGTGGCACAATGTAATATTGGAGTAAATGAAGATTCATTTAATGCTTCACTTGTTTCTTGGAAAAATGATTGGTTGCTTGATTCAGGAGCAACCTGCCACATGACTCATAGAAAAGATTTTTTTGAAGAATTTACTGACAATGTTGATGGAGCAGTATACTTTGCAGACTAATCAAAAATCAAGCCATCAAGGCTTGGCACAATCAGGCTTCAATTTCCTGGTCTTCCAGACTTTCTTCTACATCATGTTCTCTATCTCCCACAGCTAAAGAGAAACTTGTTGTCCTTGGTCCACATCCACCAGCAAGGTCACTCCATTCATATGTTTGATGGCAAGCTTGAGGTGAGAAAAGCATCTGACCACTCACTTGTCATGAGGGGAATAGAAGAAGAAAGGCTTCTCAAGCTGCAAGGTACCTCTGCTCATGCACAACATTTCTCATACAATTCTCATCATGAAGAAGGTACACTTCCATCAAGTTCATTATGGCATTCTAGACTTGGACATTTGAACTATGACAGGCTCCGCTTGTTGAAGAAAAATGGTGTTGCTAGTTTGCCTACAATTTCTAGGAAATTTAAGCAATGTGATGCTTGCATTCTAGGAAAGCATAACAAACAATCTTTTCATGATTCACATTCAAGAGCACATAGAAAACCTGAACTCATTCATTCATATTTATGTGGTCCAATGCCTGTTCCTTCTGCAAATGGAAATAAATATATGATGACATTTATTGATGACTACACCAAAATGTGTTGGGTTTATTTATCGAAGAACAAATCTGATGCTTTTCAAACATTCAAGAACTTTCATAAATGGATTGAAAATGATGCACAATATCATATTGCGTCTATCCGCGCTGATAATGGAAAAGAATACACATCAAATGAATTTGAAAACTATCTTCGCCAACATGGGATCAAACATCAAACAATTGTGCCTTATAATCCCCAACAAAATGGTGTAGCTGAAAGAATGAATAGGACAATCTTAAATATGGTATGATCCATGCTCTTCTTCAAAAATGTAAAGATAATGTTTTGGGCTGATGTTGTTCTATGTGCTGCATATATAAAGAATAGATGTCCATCTAATGCTATTAGAAACAAGACTCCATATGAAATGTGGTATGGAAATGTTCCTTTGGTAAAGCATCTCAGGGTCTTTGCTTCCACCTGTTATGCCTTGATACCAAAGGTACAAAGAAACAAACTTGGTGCTAGAAGTCGTAAATGTATCTTCCTAGGGTATTCAAACACCTCCAAAGCATACCGTCTCTATGATGAAGTAAATAAAAAGTTTGTTGTATCTAGAGATGTAATTTTTCTTGAATCATCCAAAACTGACAATGTTGTTGAGCGGCAGCTTGATCGCTGGGATAGATTTGCAAAAGCAAAATCATTTCAAGAATTTGATAATCATATTCCACATCTTGAAGGGGGGATTCCTATACTAGATCAACATGTGGAATCTTCTTCTAAATAACACTCTCCCCTGCATGAAACTCCAACAACGGATGATGCTTTAAGTGATGTGATTGACATAATTGGGAGACTCAATCTTGATTTAGTCCCAACTCAATCAGTGGAGCAGCCTAGACCATCTGAAAAGGGTCCCCTAAAGTGGCTGACAAAGACACTTGAAAGTGTTCATCCTGATGAGGTTGGAAAGACAGGAACTAGAAATTCAAACCGGCAAAATGGAGGTGATGTAGATGACTCTAATTCACCTGTTGATATGGATGTTTCTTATGATTGTGAATTGAACTTGTCTACAGATTTTGAACCAACTTCCTTCAAAGAAGCTGCTTCTCATGATGAATGGAAAGAAGCAATGCAAAAGGAGTATGATGCCCTCATAAAGAATGGCACTTGGAAGCTGGTTGATCCTCCATTAGGAACCAAACCAATTGGCTGCAAGTGGGTCTACAAGAACAAGTATAAAGTTGATGGCTCACTTGACAAGCACAAAGCTAGGCTTGTGGCAAAAGGTTTTGCACAGAAGGAAGGGGTTGATTATGAGGAGGCTTTTTCCCCCACAGCAAAATGGGCTACCATCCGGACACTCTTTGCCCTAGCAGCTCAGAACGGTTGGAAAGTCCATCAAATGGATGTAAAAATTGCTTTCTTAAATGGAGATCTAAAAGAGAATTTTTTTATGTCCCAGCCTGAAGGATTTGCTGTGAAAGGACATGAACATAAAGTATGCAAACTGGTGAAGTCCTTGTATGGCCTCAAACAAGCACCGCGAGCCTGGTATGAAAAACTAACTGAGCATCTTCTGAAACTCAATTTCAAACATTATGATCTTGATGATGCAACTTTATTTGTCAAGAAAGTTGGAAAAACAGTTGTATATCTTGTGGTATATGTAGATGATCTTTTGATGACAGGGAACAATGAAAGCTACATTGCATCCATAAAGAAGGAATTGAGGAAAAGTTTTGAAATGACTGATTTGGGCTATGTTCATTACTATCTTGGTATTGAAGTAACCCAACATCCGAAGTCCATATTTCTTTCTCAAAAGAAGTACATTGGAGATTTGTTGAACAGGTTTGGCATGACAGAATGTAATCCTCTTACCACTCCAATGGAACAAAACTTAAAGCTCACATCTATTGAAGGAAAAGAATTTGAGGATGCAACAAAGTATAGACAGCTTGTAGGAAGTCTCAACTACCTAACTACTACCAGACCAGAAATTTCGTTTGTTGTTGGAATCCTCTCCAGGTTTATGCAAAAGCCTTGTGAGGGACATTGGTCTGCTGCAAAAAGAGTTCTAAGGTACTTGAAGGGAACTCAAAACTTTGGAATCAAGTATACACATGTAGACGACTTCAGCTTGATTGATTCAAACTTCGATGGAGACAAAGAAACTGGGGTATCTACTTCAGGATATGCTATGAGTTTTGGATCAGGAGTTGTCTCCTAGAGATCATGCAAACAATTAGTTCCAACAAATTCCACAACAAAAGTAGAATACGTGGCAACAACGAAAGCAACAAAAGAAATTGTGTGGCTTAGGAAAATTCTTGAAGATTTGTAGGTAAAACAAGTACAATCAACTCCACTCATGATTGACAATACCTATATAATAAAGTTGGCCAAGAACAGTTCCATGATCGAACAAAGCACATCAATACCAAATATCATCTGATTCAACATCATGTTGAGGCCAAAACAATCCATCTCCATCATTGTTCCACTAATGAGCAAATTGCAGACATCTTCACCAAAGCGCTTGGAAGAGAAAAGCTTGAACGATTCAGAATGATGCTTGGACTCACCAACATCCCTTCAGATTAAGGGGGGGAATGTTGACACCTAATCATCAGGATTGGGTGAATATAATGTAAATAAATAATAAGTAATATGAACAATCATCGGGAGATGAAGTGAATAGTCTCTCCCTCATGTATATAATAAAGACCAACCTGAAGGAATGTAATATACAAATCAATTTGTGTTGAGGAGTTACTGCCTGGTCTGACAGCCACCTTACCGTTTAACCCTGCTAGAGCATTGCATCTCCATTCAGAGTGCTCAAAGAAGTGGAAAAGAATAGTTGCAGGCTGGAACAACTAAGTAGTGTGCCGACTACTCCAAAATTTCTAAAGGAAGGAAAAAGGAAGGAGAACAACATTGAATTTGTGTAGCGATGGGTGGAGCAGCAATTCAGCATGAGCCAGGGTCGACAGAGGCTTTGGATAATTGCCCCGAAGCATGTCAAATTTTTAAGGATGTAGGCTGGTTTGAGTTCTTCAAGAGGCTAGAGGGATCAAACGGGGGAGTTGCCATGGAATTTGTGAAGAATTTAGAGAGAAATCAGATGGAGGTTAGGGAACTAAAGATGGAGGTTACAGAAGAGGTGATTGCCTGAGTGACGACATTACTAGTGGAAGGAAAAAGGTGGTTTAACAGGAAAGTTAATGACCCCTCCTTGAAGGGGGATTTCCTCCAAGAGGAGGAACAACTGGTGAAGAAAGGGAGGGGGATTGACAGGTTGTCACTTCCCTAGCCATGGGCTGATGTTTCCCTTTACCTCATCAAGTACATCACCTACGAGGGAAGGGAAACAATCGTGTTTAATTACCACTTTCCATTGCTAAACCACCTTCGGCATCGACAACTGATAAATCTTCCCTACTTCTTGATGGGAAACATCAAGCATATGGCCGCAGCCGTAAAAACAGTTGCGCATCCAGAAACATGCATCACCAACCATGGCCTCATCAAGCTCATTGTGTTGGATGCCTTAAGCTGCCAGGGCAAGAGTTGGGAGGAATTCATGAGGAAGAAGGCTAGAACTACCCGCAGGAAACAAACTGGGATGTCTGAGGAAGCTCCAACGGCAACAAAGGAGCAACCCCAGCCTTCAAAAGTAAGGGTTGGTAAGAGGCTAGTCAACAAACCAATTGGTGATAGGCGGCCAAAGTAGAGAATAAGGGTTAGTGGGCACCTAGAGTCCCCATCCATGTCCAAGAAGAACGAAGAGGCAGTAGAGTAGAAGGACGAGGAGCAGTGTCATTCGGAGGAACCTTCCTCACCCAGTAAGAGCAAAACTCAATCCTTGCTATTAAAAATTGAAAATTTAGAAAAAGAGAATAGAGAGCTAAGTGAACAACTAGCAAAAGAGAAGGTAGAGGCAAGAGCCCCGGGGTTAGACACTTTGGCCGACGCCATAGATAGGGCTAGGAAGGGAGATGTCTCGGGTGTTGTGTGCATGGCCTGTGCTGAGAAGCTAGTGACAGCGGGGTTTAGAGTCTGTGCAGCGGACACCATCTCGAGGGAAACACAAACCGAATCCTAGGAGGCTAACACACAAAAACCCATTGAGGATGTTGTTGTTACAAAAGAACCAACAACTGAGATGGCGCAGTCCACAGAAAGTAATTTGGTAGCGGATACACAAGAGCCCTTGGTTGACACTGTTGTTACATAAGAACCAGTAGTGGGGACAAAAGTCAGCCAAGGAAAGGAAGAAGAAGTTGATACACAAAAACTTATGGATGACACTGCTGTTACACAAGAACCAACAGTGGGAATGGAAGCTGATTAGGGAGAGAAGGAAATTGTTACACAAAAATCCATTGATGACATTGTTGTTACACAAGAACCAATAGCCGAAATGGAGTAGTTTCACCCTCGGGAGGCGGTTACACCCTCAATTGTTAGTGCATGTGGGAGAACACGGCTCCTGACGAAGGATGGTGTTTTGAAAAGATGTTGTTGTTACCAAAGCTACAGAAATGGAAGTAGCAGGTGCTCTCCCTACAAGAGGGGGTGATCTCGCTCAAGGCACACAAAAGGATGATGGATTCCCTTAGGGAAAAGTGGTTAAAGGAAGAATGGGAGAGAGAATGGGAAGCACAGAGGCATAAGGAAGCCATGAAGAAAAAGGACGAACAACTGCATTTGTTACAGCGACAGATCTCGGACCTGACGAATGACAAGACAAATCTTCGTGATCTTGCCTTGAACCTACTAGCATGCAGATGGTCATCCCCATCATATCTAGTGTTCCTTTGGGAACGATATTATCTATTTCAGTTGAACGCAACTTTTGAGAATAAGTCTTGTTTGGGTTCTTCTACCCAAACTTTTCATGACATTTTTCACACTTGCGATTTTGACGAACAGAGCTTGCTTTGTGAGCTATTTTTGCATAACATCATGTGTGAGTATGTCAGCACAAAAATGGTAGCAAGTGTCTTCTCCTATATGGGATATTTGCAGTTGCGGGGTTTTCTTTTGTTTATGAGAAACCAGATTGAATGGCATATGGCCATGAAATCAATAGAAATTAATGAAGAAAGGGAAACATTATGGGTTAGAGTAGAACTAGGGATGGTTTATGAACTCAAGCATGAGTTTAAGTTGTTCCTGAGCACCCCAGAGATCAGGGAACAATCAACC
Source organism: Pinus tabuliformis (assembly GCA_031772625.1). Classification (NCBI taxonomy): domain Eukaryota; kingdom Viridiplantae; phylum Streptophyta; class Pinopsida; order Pinales; family Pinaceae; genus Pinus; species Pinus tabuliformis. The sequence goes on along the minus strand of CM062816.1, from coordinate 1,720,462,242 downwards.
ATCTATAGGAAGAGGATTGTGAGGATTTGCCTCAATTTGCATGCACAGATGAAAAGTCAAGCACTAGAAAGATGTCTTAAACGCACCGAAGCCTATAGCGCTGAGTTGCAAGAAGGGGATCCTTTTGAATACAGAAATTTCGTGGCTGTTGTTACACGAGTGCCCGAGTATGCTTGGATTGTGCAGACATTGGGGGCATTTTGGATCATGCTCAGATTTAAATTTCCTTTGATTTGGTTACCAGTAGAAGAGTATCAGTCGGACTACCAACTATATGGTTATGAAGAAGAATCCTAGCCATGACAGTTGATGGCCATTCAAGGGTACAGAGCTCCGAGTGAAGACACTACTGGTGCTTACAGTTTTACAGACTTGCATCGGGGGTATAGCAGAAGAAGCTGAGATTCTACATGGGGACATGCAGTTTCTTCAGTTGGGGGGAGATGTTGGGTGTATCTTTTTACCTATTTTTTGCACCTTCTTTCCCTAATTTTGATCCTCTTATCCTCCAAGCCCATGAAAATTTACATGATTAATCACCCTTTTTCTCATTTCATATAACCTACTCCACTGTCACGTTACTTTTCCATATTTTGTTGAATAATACAATACATTATTCCTTATTGTGACTAACAAGGGTGAGCATTGTAGTAGTATTTGGGAAACTCTTCTTCTTTTCAGGGGTTGCTCGCGGGAACAAGGCTTTGGAGTAAATAGGTAGCGTTGATCGATTTCAAAGTTGGATAGAGCAGTTCGCTGTTACACCCTGTATGCTATTATAGGTTGTTGTTACACATTGAATGATGTTACAGGCTATTATTATACTACGTGTTGATATAGAGGACTGTTGTTACACCAAGGGTGTTGTCGCCAGTGATTTTTGTTACATCTCGAACCACTATTCACTCGCAGGATGTTGTTGCATCCAAGTTGTCAAGTTGTGGGTAATATTCCACATAACAGTTGTCGAGTGTTAGGAATTATTTATTTTAGAAGCAATAGACCCAAGTGGTTGCAATCCTAACCAATATATCTTAGAAGTACTTGTAGTTAGAAATAAGTTATAACTAATATATTTCTAATTTTGGGCATGTAATAATTATAAAAGAAACTCAATTTCCGATGTACAAGGATGACATATAGTAATTCCCTTCTCAGAGGCATCTATGGAAACTGTCAATGGAGTACCATCATCAAACAAAGATATCTCAAGGGAAAAAGCATTGCTTTTTGGTTCAGAAGGCGCGCTTTGGGCATCAGATCGGGTTCTCCTATTTGGAAAAACTTCAGGAAGATTCAGTCACTATTCTTCGGGCATTTAAGATGGAAATTTGGTACAGGATCTTGCATTTTTATAGGCATCGACCCCACTGTCTTCAATCTGGAATCGAGGATTCCCCCCGCTCTTTTATCTTTCCTCTTCTCGAGAGGCTTGTTCACATGGAATAAATTGATTAAATCATGGTCTTCACAGACCCCCCTATGGAAGGACGCGGCGGAATTATCGATGCCCCTCCCTCTTCATCCTTTATGGTCAGCGGCCACCCTCTGGTTTTCCAACAAAGGTTTCACTCAAGCGGTTTCAAAAGATGAACTTATTTGGTCTCCTCCGAATTCATCTCAGCCTATCAGCGTCAGAGATATTTATGAAGCAGTCCTATCAGACCTGCGGCCTCCCTCCCCCATCTTTCCTCTCAAGCTTTGGAAAGCTCCATGTCCGCTCAAGTCGATTCTCTTCTCCTGGCTTCTTTTCTCGGACAGGAACCTCTCATGGGAGGTTCTTCAAAGGAAGGGTTGGCAGGGCCCGGGTAGATGCCAAATGTGCCTATCGGAAGCTGAAACAAACTCACACATGTTCTTCGCCTGCGCCTCATCTTCTAAAATCTGGTATGAATTATCTCTGATTTATGGTTTTCCTCACCGGGTTTTTTCTTCTGTTCAGGATGCTTTCTCCTGGTGGTGCACGAAGAATCCGTGCTGGCATTCACTGTTTATTCTTACTTGCTGGTCCCTATGGAAATGGCGAAATGCATGCATTTTCCAGAACTCCAGGATGCCCTTGCACTCCATTCTGATCTCCATCACGGGCCTCCTGCCTTGCTCAGATTAACATGCTCTTTTTGGGACATGTCTTGGGGCTGCTTTTACAGCTCTTGGCTCTCATTTTTGTCCACATGATTCTCCTTATCTCTCCATGACGGTCTGCTTTGTTTTCTTGCGCCTCTGATAACAGGTGGATGGATCCACTAGCTCGCACTTACAGCTATGTTTTGGCTTATTATGGCGCCGCATCAAGAACATTATCTGTTTCTGTTTCAGTTACAATCTGTTACTATTTCAGTTGCATGTTTTCCAGCTGAATCAATCACTTCTTGACATGTATCCAGATTTTTATATCTCCTTAATATAATCTATGTCGGTTTTTTCTTTCTGAAAAAAAAAGGATGACATATAGAAAAGCATTGTTACTCTGCTATTATAGCTCTAAATTATTTCTAATATTAAATCACTACAGTGATGTTGTTACTTCTCTTCATTTGATTCGTTAATTAATCTTGTGTTATTCTTGCACCCCTGCTAGGGAGGAAGGGCCCTCCTCTTTAGCAGGGACTGCAGCGGTAGAAGTAGTGTACACTATTGTTTCTTTTATTGTCATATGGTTTTCTGTTGTTGTTGTACAAATTGTGAAATACACCTGCTTATGTTCCAGATTATATTATGTTGTTACACTGGTTTGATAAAACAGAATGATAGTGACCAGCTGGTGTAGTCATTAGTTACTGTGTGGCGCGCCCTTACTCTGGTAATTTCTAAGTGTGATTTCAATTCTGTGGAATGTTTTAATTTCTACATGAATGATTTGATTTTTGCAATTGATTCAATGACATATTTTAGTGTTATTTCTATTTCTCATTATTGTCTCTGTGTATCGGCACAAATAGTGTGAACTCCATTGAAACATCAAGACCTACCCTGGGTTAACAATTAAATGTTGCAGTCTCGGTCAATTAGGATTGATTAAAACAACACTACACATTGCAGCAAGGATCCCCTCCTTATCCTTGAATAAGATCATCTGAGGAATCATCAAAACATCCTCATCAATCACCATCAACAAAGGAAGCTAGATCTAAAGGTGTTGACATCATAAAAGGATCAATCTCCTTTATTGAAGAAAGGATTTTCATTTGGAAGAAGATCATCCAAAAGGAGAACTAATACATCTTCTTCAACCACCATCAAAGTGATCAAGTTGAATATTTCATCTTCACTTGTCAAGTAAGTATCTTTCATTCTATAATCAAATTTGGTAAAATGACTTTGTTTTGCAAGGAGATCTATAAGCTGGTTGGGTCACTGAAATTCCTTGCATAGAAAAGGAGGATAGACATAGTCCTCTAAGAAAGTGAAGTCATTGAACATATCAATGAAAAGGTCTCCTATGAATACATGGAAAGGGATTCTTATGAAAGGTCCCCTCATATAGTAGTATTGGAGACATCAAAGAGATATATATGATAAGTTGGTAGAAATATTCTCTAAAGATGTGATAAAGAAGGTCATGTCACTTAGATTTGATCTACACATATTGAAGGTATCAAGAGATAAAGGATTATCTTCATAATATCTCAATTGAAAGATCTGGGAGAGATAATCCTCATGCACTAACTGATGAACAAGGTAACAAATGTCTATAAGGATAAGAAATCTATCCCATTCAATAAATTGTGGTTTCTATGCTAGATAGGAGATCAAAAGTTGAGGGAAAAGTGTTGAAGGATCAAATGAAAGGATTCAGACATTTTTTTGAAAGGAAAGAAGAACATAACTAAGATTGAAAGTTATGAGCATTACAAGAAATATTGTCCTAAACTCAAGAAGTTCAATAACAAGAAAGATGGAGAAGAAGTCCATTTCACCGAAGAAGCGGAGAAAGTTGAAATAAGGAAGTCCAAGAAAGAGGAAAAGCATTAGAAGTAAGAGCTTGTGACATCACCATAAGAAACATGAAGGATGCCTGATAGTCAACTATGAAGGATATAGCTCTTGAGAAACTCATTGGAAACTAAAGGAAATGAAGAAGTCATCCAAGACAAGGCTCATCATACATCAAAAGGTAACATCTTTTTGATAAGGATATGCAAGATCCTCAAGACTCATTGATGGAATCTTCATCGGAAGGTTCACCAATTTAGAGTGGAAGCAAGTATTTCATCATGAACTTCAACTTGTGGAATTCATAGGATGATGGTATGATGACATAAGAGATGAAGTATATCAAGGGGTTGAAACTCTTTTCAATCAAGGAATGTTATGCATTCAACTCACAAAATAGAAGAAAGAGATAGATCAACGACTTCAAAAGTATCCTCTTCGAGGGGGAAACCTCCTTTACATTACATAAACTGAACAATTCTTGGATGATACAATTGACAAAACCTCATTTCTATATATAGGAGTCTAAGGGGTCACAATATAATCAGAGCCAACATAACAATAATAATGTCAGGGCATAACAATAACAATAGTGGGCTTATATGGGACACAATAATAACAATATGTGGACAACATGGGCACAACAATAACAATAAGGGGTACAATGATAATAATACTAATGGAATACACTAGTATTATAGGGACCTAACATGCCCCTCTCCTTCATAAAAGTGTTGTCCTCACCGCTTGAGCAGTTTTGGATGCTTATGTATAAAATTCTCATCCTCCCATGTGGAATCTTCAACGGGTAAGTTCTTCCACTTGATGAGATACTCTGAAATTTATTGATTGCATAGCTGTCGAGTTCTTGTTTCTGTGACTACTTCAGGTTCCAATATGATTTTTCCTTCCTTGTCAAGTTTTGGCAATATTGTTTGAACTGGGAGCTTGTCACCTATAACCTTCCTTAAGCATGAAACATGGAAAACTGGGTGCACTTGGGAAGATGAAGGAAGTTCCAATTTGTATGCCATAGTACCAATCTTTTGCAACACCTTGTACGGACCATAATACTTTGGTGATAATTTATTATCCTTCTTATCTTGCTTGAGGGACATTTGTTTGTATGGTTGTAGTCGTAGAAATACCCAGTCACCTACATCAAAACTTATTTCACTGCAATGTTGATTTGCCTGTTGTTTCATTATATTCTGTGCCAAAGTGAGGTTATCCTTTAAGAATTGGAGAACTTTTTGTTGATGCTCGATGTGATCTTCCACTACTTGAACCTTAGAATTTTCTCTTAAATATGATGTGATAGATGGTGGATGATATCCATAAAGCACCATAAATGGGGTCATTTTTGCTGTAGTATGGAAGGAAGTGTTATACCACCACTCAGTGAGAGGCAACCATTTGACCCATTGTGTATGTTTATCAGATATAAAGCAACGAAGATATCCTTCCAAACATTTGTTCACTATCTTAGTTTTCCCATCAAATTGAGGATGATAAGATTAGTTATGAGCTAACTGAGTACCCAGACAAGAAAATAACTATGTCCAAAAATTTCCAATGAAAATAGGATCTCTATCACTTACAATAATCTTTTGGTTTCCATGTAGCTTTTGAATTGTTTCCATAAATGCAATAGAAATTGTGTTGGCTTTAAATGGATGAGATAATGCACAAAAGTGTGCATACTTAATAAGTCTATCAACTACCACCATGATGACCCTCTTTCCTTTGGACTTGGATAAACTTGTGATAAAATCCATTGAAACATCCTCCCAACATTGACTTGGAATGAATAAAGGTTGTAATAGACCTAGGGTCTTAATTGTCTCAACTTTATTTAGTTGGAAAACCAAACATTCTGCCACAAACTTTTGAATATCAGATTTAAGGCCATCCCAAAAAAATTCCTTCTTAACCATGTGGTAAGTTCTTAAAAATATTGAATGCCCTCCTAAGGGAGATATGTGCAAGTCTAGAAGAATATTTTGTTTGAGATTGGAATTCTTACAGAGGTATAAGCGATCTTTGTACCATAACGAATCATTTTTCCAACTAATGTATTAGATGTAATGGGATCTTGCTACAACTTTTGAACGAGTGCCCACACTTCTTCATCATTCTTACATTCATCCCTTGCTTCGTTTATCCAATTTGGTTGGATAATAGAAATGACACAAAGCAATGCTTCAACATCCTCATCCTTTCTTGAGAGTGCATATGCAACAACATTTTGCTTTCCTTTTTTGTATATGATTTCAAAGTCATAACCCAACATCTTTGTGGCCCATTTTTTCTACTCTTCTGAAGATAATATTTGTTCTAAAAAGTATTTAATACTATTATGATATTTGTTTACCTTGAAGTGTCTTCCCATTAGGTTGTAATTTTCAACCCTGTACAGAAATTACATGCATACGAATTCTAAAACACAGAAAATAAACAATGTGAGAGCATAACACATAAAACACATATACACAGAGATTTTCCCTTGGATCCCAAAATTAGGACTACCAGATTGATTTTTCATTATGTTCCTTTCAATGTTATAATACATATTTATACATGCCGAAGCATCCAATACCATGGACCGAAAACCATTGCATCCAAAACCATGTGCGAAAATCATGCACAAAACCATAGGTAGGCCTGCCCAAACTAACATAGGGTCCAAAACCAAAATTTTTTGCCCCTAGAGTGGGGTTACCTACACCACTCAAACCCCCTGTGACTCCCCCTGCTACGCAATCGGCGCAACGAAGGGGAGGCTCTGCCCCCTTCTAACCCCACGGTTAACTACGTGGGCTAGTCGTGGAAAGAATATAACACAACCCAACATATGTAAGATCTCTATTTCTTAAGTGCATGTAGTATTTCCAACATTTCCTTCTCATAAATAGCTTTGTATAAATATTTTCCTTTGATTGGAAGACTTTTGAAAGCAATGGGTCTTTCTTCTTGCATTAAAACAACACCAATTCCATTTCCTGAGGCATCACATTCCATAATTAAGGTTTTTGTGAAGTCTGGCATAGCTAATACTGGTGCTTGGCACATTTCCTCTTTAATATGTTCAAAGGCCTTCATTTCTTCTAGAGTCCAAGAAAATGCATCTTTCTTCAGTAATGTTGTTAGAGGTGCCGATATTATTCCATAATTCTTAACAAACTTGCGATAATACCTTGTCAACTTGAAAAATCCTCATAGATGCTTTATGGATATGGGGATTTTCCATTCCTTAATGGATTTAATTTTTGTAGGTTTTAACTTCGTACAAAAATTACCTGCATATGAATTCTAAAAAACAAAAAATAAACAATGGAGAGAGCATAACACATAAAACAAATATACAAAGAGATTTTCCCTTGGACCCCAAAACTGGGACTACCAAATTAATTTTTCATCCTTTCAATGTTAGATATATATATATATATATATATATATATATATATATATATATATATATATATATATATATATATATATATATATATATATACATGCCGAAGCATCCATAAATCCCAATCCATTAACCCTGGATTAGAACATAATTGTAGTTCCCTTGACCGGATCTACAAAATACCATGGATCGAAAACCATCACACCCAAAAGCATGTGCGAAATCCATGCACAAAACCATAGGTAGGTCTGCCCACCTAATATAGGGTCCAAAAAAATATTCTCGGGGGCACTGTCCCAGACCCCATAGAGGGGGGCTACCGCTTCCCCTCTCACCCCCCGATTTAACTACTGGGGCTAGTCGTGGAAAGAATATAACACAACCCAACAATTTTGCTAGGGTCTACCTTAACACCTTCATGAGATACAATATGACCCAAATATTCCACCTCTTGTACTCCAAAGAAACATTTGGAGGTTTTTGAATATAATTGTTTCTCCTCTAATAGTTTGAGCACTCTGTCAACATGTTGAACATGATCCTTCCAAGACTTGTTGTAGATTAGTATATTATCAAAACGAATTAACAAAAATTTTCTAGGGAAGGGTTTGAAAATGAAATTCATCAAACCTTGAAATGTAAAAGGTGCATTGGTAAGGCCAAAAGGCATGACCAAAAATTCATAATGACCCTCATGAGTTCTAAATGTTGTTTTTGCAATGTCTTCAGTCTTCATTCTGATTTGATGATATCCTGAACGAAGGTCTAACTTGGTGAAGTAAAGTTTTCCATGCAATTCATCCAATAATTCATCAATGACAGGAATGGGAAATTTATCTTTAATAGTGAGCTTGTTGAGCTCCCTATAATCCAGACATATGCACCATGATCCATCCTTCTTGTGCACCAATACCACTGGAGCAGAGAAATAACTTTGACTAGGTTGAATTATACCAGCCTCTAGCACTTCTGCAACCATACGTTCAATTTCACTCTTTTGGGCATAGGGATATCTGTAAGGCCTGATGTTTGGAGGAACACTTCCTAGAATCAAATGAATAGCATGATCATGATCATGAATAGGTGGGAGACCTTTGGGAGTCTCAAATACCCTAGAATGATTGTCCAAGACTTTTTTGAGATATAGATAAATACATGATTCCAATGTGGGAACCTCTAGCAAACATAATTGTGCAATTACGCCTCGTTTTTCTTTGTTTAGAAGCTTTGTCATGTCGTTAGAGCTGATTATCTTTCCCAGTTTCCCTGTGATATGCCTTAATTCAAATTCCTTTTGTACCCAAATATTGTAGCCATTGGACTCCTAGTACAACATCAACACCACCTATTGGAATGGAAAGAATTGGACTATTCAACACATATTCTCCCATGGATAACTTGATATTATGGCACTTTACAAAGCAATTTATGGTTCCTCCATTTGCAACCATCACTTGACACTCTGGTGTTGGACAAAGGAAACGTTTCAATTCCTTGGCTATCTTACAATGAATAAAATTATGGGTATTGCCCAAATCAATCAAAACTATTACCTTTTTCTTCTTGGTATGTGCTTCTATCTTGATAGTTTAAGGAGTGGTAATTATGGCCAGTGCATTACAAGATATGGCCAGATTCATTTCTTATTTCTCTAGGGTTTGTTCCTCGTGGGTATCCTCTTCTTTTGATGTTTATTGTTCCTTTTCTTCCTCTTCTTCACAATCTATGTAAAATAATTTCTTCTCAGCACACTTATGACCTTTAGTGTATTTTCTATCACAATAGTAACAAAGCCCTTTTGTTCTTTTTTCTTCCAATTGTTGTGGTGTCAACCTTGTAGGTTGTGGAATGCTAGGGGAAACAACACTTCCATATTTATAGTTGTGAGTGGTAGGCTTCCTTGTTGCCATAATTTTTCTTTCAATTTTTCTTCCCAGTCTAAATGCCTTCTACAATGAATCAGGTTCCCAGAGGCAAACCTCATGTTGGATGTTATCCTTTAAATTACCTATGAACACATCAATCCTATGCTCCCCTAGAATATCTTTTACCCTTGTATTCAATATTTGGAAGTCCTCAATGTGCTCCACCATTGGACCCTTTTGTTTGAGATTTATCAATTGGCTAAAAAAGGTGTTGCTTTTTGTATCCTCATAATATGCTATCATTTCTTCCGTAAAAATTGCCCAAGTGAAAATTTGTTTACGAGAGAAAAGTCATTGATACCATACTAATTGATTGGGTTCCAAATATAAAGTTGCAATGCGTACCTTTTGTGTGTTTTGCACATTATGGAGATCGAAATATTGCTCCATTTGTAGTATCTATGTTACGAGACCCTTGCCATTAAACTTCCTCATATCGATCTTTGGAACATGGTGGGTCTTCAATCTAGCATTAGAGTCTATGAAATCATGACTAACATTTCTTTTGTTCTCATCATGAGTTTCCTTTACTACCCTTTCACCATTAGTAAGCATTTCTTGTAGCAACTTTGTCAAATCTATCTTCAAATCTTCCATGTTGCCTTTAAGTTTGCTTCTATACCATCCATCTTAGCTTCCATGCCATCCATATTAGCTTCCATTCCATTCTTTAAACCATCCATCTTAGCTTCAGTTACTTTTTGTGAGAGCGAAATTTGTTGCACTTGGTCTCGTAATTTTGATATATCATGTTGCATTTCTTCCTCTTCTTCATGTGTCATAGTAGAGATTTCAAGTTGCTTACTAGGTGTTTCCATTTTCTTTCTTCGGGTCATAAATGAATGATAATTATTCTTCACAATTCCCTTTGAATCACTTCAAACTACTTTCTCAAACAAGACTTATGCAAATTTTAAAAAAAACTACACACCTTTTTTCTCCGCTTTGTATGAGCTTGATCTTGAAGTGACTATAACTCTGTAATTTCGGACCTCCAAGTTCTCAAATTTCCACCTGTGATATCCCTATAAGTCTTCTTTCCAATGCCACAAGTTTGATCCTAATTGGATTCCCGAAGAAAGAGTTATGCCCAAAATCCTGCGATGACCTAATTATATACTAGTTCAGTAGAGCAAAATTGTATGACGTTCCACGTGTCACTGTTTCGACCTTAGGTTCTTAAAAATATACCCAAAACACTACAGTCTGTCTACTTTGTGTCACATTTTACGAAATTTGAATCATATTCTCAGAGAGAAAGTTATGACGATTTTCTCAAGGTGCCCTGTTTGAGATCGAATTCGTGATCCTGAAAAGAAAAAAAAAAATAAAATAAAATAAAAATAAAAAAACCTTAAATTTCCTCAGTTCATATATCCGGAAATATAGCGAGATAGGATCTGAAATTCGGGCAAGAGGTTCATCACAATTTCATCTCAAATGGGTTTTAATTTCATCTTCTGAAGCTTCATACAATAATGTTATAGTGAAAATTCCACGACGACCTGTTTGAAACAACGAAACCCTAGAATCCAAAGCTCTTATACCAATTGTTATGCAACCAGCTCGCAAAATAAAAGAAAGAGATAGATCAACGACTTCAAAAGTAGACTTTTTGAGGGGGAAACCTCCTTTACATTACATAAAATGAATAATTCTTGGATGATAAAAATGACAAGACCTCATTTCTATATATAGGAGTCTAAGGGGTCACAATATAATTAGAGCCGACATAACAATAATAATGTAAGGGCACAAACAATAACAATAGTGGGCTTCTATGGGGAACAATAATAACAATATGGGGACAACATGGACACAAAAATAACAATAAGGGGTACAATGAAAATAATAATAAGGGAATACACTAGTATTATAAGGACCTAACAAGGAAGTTGTTGAAAGAAGCCTAGATGACCTAAAGGTAAATGAGGTATGTATTCTTGTATTCAATATTATAAAGTCATGTTGTATGGTTGGAAGTAACATGGATCACTACTCGATCTTGAGAATCATGATCAAAGGAAAGGATTCTCTTCCTATGAAATATTGTCAGAAGGCATGGGTCACACTAGATGAAATCAACATAATATGTCCTTATATGAAGTATGAGGTGGTTGACTACAATTGAGGAACTTTGAATGGAAGCTCTTGGGAATGAAATGTGTGAAGAAAGGAAGGAATAGATCATGAGATATGAAACCATGGTAAAGGCAATCAACATCCGAAAGACCCATAATATTTGACTAAGAAATATCCAGGAAAGATATGAAGACTCTGGTGGAAGTCTGAAAAAGATGGAGACCCTTAACAATCAATATCTTTGGGAAATGTGTCAACATGTATGCAAGATGATTATACCTACAGGAATATGTCATTATTAAAGACCATCATAAAGGTAAGTCTGATTTAAGTGTTCATTTCTTATTTTGAATAAATATATGGATGGGCTTATGCAGGATTGCCAAAGGGAAGAACTGTGAATGAATTCCAAGAGGACTATATAAAAGGATGTAAGATCCTTTTGGAAAATATGGCATGAAGAAGGAAACATGACATGAATAAAGACAAGATGAAGACTAATATATCACTTTATGATGAAATGAATAATGACATGATTGACCCATGCATGAAAGTGATGGATGATCTGTGCCCTATGTAGAAGCCACAAAATATGAAGACTCCTTGACAAAGAAACTCTTGACATCGAAGGAAGGAGCTCTTCAAGAAGATGGTTGAGGAACTGTTGTAGGTCCCTAATTAAGAGGGAGCTTGAAAATAAGTTTCTTACTTGGAAGAAACTTTGAAATTCCTAAGCCAAGAGGGAGCTTAGGTACATTCCTTCCATAGGAATGAGTACATTCCATTATTGGAATTGATATGTCCTCCCTAATTGAGAGGGAGAGATAGACACATAATTATGGTCTTACCTTGAAAGATAGAATGGAGGATTGGGCAATCATCTGGCATCTGATACTCTTTGAGGATGAGATAGGGCATCCAAGATCAGAGTAGTCATGGATCGATATTCTTTGAGGACTGGCTATCCAAGATAAGAATAGTCTAAAGTAGGTCATTCTCTGTGAACACTCGAGTGGAGTATTGATTTAAGTGGATATTGATGGCCACCTGCCTATTCCACTTGGACCCCCAACACTGTCTCTTTCAATTTTTTCTATTTCCTTAATTGTAGCACAGTTTACTATTTTTGGTAGCTTTTCAGGTCCTAAACTTCCGGAGCTGTTTTGACGCCCTAAACAAAGTTTTTAGGGAAAACGGAGAGACTAGAAACATCCCAAACCAACTTGCTTGTTTGTTTTCAGCCTTCTCTTTGAGATCTTCGAAACGAGGTATTATGATAGCCAAATGGAGATCGCATGCCAAAGTTACGACCCCAGGAAGTTGATGTACCAATTTACCCAAATAGGGCCCACAGTTTTGGTGCTTCCTCTCCTAGGGTTAGGTTTTTGGATGTTTAGGGTTTTCCATTGTTTCTCAATAATAAATAGGCCTTTGAGCCTCATTGTAACACAATTCGGAGGCATGTAGCCACCACATCTCTTCTCAGAGATAAGCTACCATCACCCGAGCTAGTCTTATTTCCATTCTGTTTGTAAACATATTTCAGTATTTGATATTAATGAAATGAAGTGGTATTTATACTGCATCTTTGTATTTATGGTTATATCTCTAATTTTGTGTGTCCCTGTTTAAATCCGGATCAAGTATTTACCTTAAGAGACAATGATTATGGTGTCTATGAATCATTGGTCTCGCCGTCATTGTGCTCTGATCATGTGGATAGAGTTGTTAGTCAAGGCCTTGCTATGTGACAATGCTAGTTGATATGATGCTAGACAAATGGGCTACTTATCTGATTCTTCTTATGAGAAATTCTTTAGATTGAGAATGACCAAGTACCATTATGAATACCTCCTTAGTTAAGAGGGAGTGTTGAAAAGTGTAACTAGGTTTGTTCTTCATAATGACATGTAATTATGATCTTTGTAAATAATGAAAAAGAAGAGACTAAAATTATTTTTGTAATGCCCTGCTCCATGGGTTTCATGAGCAAGAGATTTTATTTGTTAGTGGCTCCCATTAAGAGTCTTAGGATTTATCTTTAGAGTCAAAGAGTCAATGTCATGTATGAAGAGCTATACTTGAGCATGTATATGAGTCTATTAAAGTGTCTAGAATCCCTCCAAATACAAGCAAATTCATCCTCTTCAAGTCGGCCTCCAAAATGAATGAAAGAACTCATGTTGGATCACCCTATGAAGACACACCTATTCGTTTTTATAGGTCGGCTTATTTATGGACATACTACTATATATATGAGTGTAGGGTCTTCACTTTTCCACAGAGACTTTCAGACATCTCTATGAAGTTTTCAGATGGGTAGAACATAAGATGAGTTCAGACTCCAGTATAGAGACAAGCTCGGATGATGCAGACAACGAGGATGTGTTTAAAGGGTGACCAAATTAAAGAGAAGCTCGGATCTCTCCCAGAATTTGGATCACAAAACACAAGACAAGTTAGATGTATCTCTGAAATTCGTGGGTATGATTACAATGACATGAAGTTCAGATCTCTGTCTTGGTGCTAAGAATAAGTCTCTTATCAGTAGTATAATGAAGCTACAAAAAATTTGGTGTTATCTTTGATGACATGACAGTGCTGCTACAATGATCACAGTTTGGTGACATGACAGTGATAAGTTTATGTGGTGACAATGACATGAAAGTTCATTTCTATAACAGGAGATGATCTCAGTCTATGTTAATGCAATGTATCGAAGAAGGTCGAAGTGGAAAAGGAGTCAAGAAGAAGGTTGTCTGTCAAGAGAGCTTGTGTCTTGGTTTGGAAGTGGCTAATAGGTCAAGGGTCTTGGTCTTGGTATTTGTCGATTGGAATCTCTATAAGAAGAATTTGTGCGGGTTTTCCTCTCAAAGAGTGAGAGGTTTTGGCCTTGGCTCATAGCCTACATGTTGTGTCTCTTGTCTATTTATGTTTGTGCATTGGTAGCTATTTGATGAAGAAGAGCACTAATAACTTAAGCAAATAGAAGATCCTAATCTAATAAAGTAAAAGATACTCACAAACAGTTACTAATAAAGAGAAATCATCTAAATTATGATGTCTTATATTTCTCAACACCCACAAATAACATGAGAACAATCTACACCATCGTTAGGAATTCTTGCCCAATAATGACATCAAAGTCATCCATCTATAATATTATGAAGTCAACAAGGCCCTTACACTTATCCAAACAAATGTAATTTGTGGATGTTAGCCTAGTGACTACATTAGCCTTAAAATTGACTGTATTAATTGAACCATCACACAATCTAACTCTAAGGTTGAGTTCACTTGCCAACCCCTTCCACAAGAAGTTGTGCAAGGCACCAAGATTTGTATTGTATGCCTCAATTATGTTGATCAAGATTCAAACATGCATTTTCTATTAAAATTAAATTAAAATGATATAGTTCACATAAGAGGTCTTGGTCATGCTAAGAAGTAGTGGAAAAGGCTTTTAGATACCTATCTTTAGTAATTTTTCTACCATCATTCCCTACTATAATTTGTTGGATTCAAACTTTCACCCATCTTTCCTGCAAATATACTTCATACAGTCTAGATCATGGTATATACGTTATTCCTCGTAATATAACAAACTTGTTGGAGATGATGTTGACACTCAGTTAATTGATCCTTGTAGTTTTTAATTCTATTTTCCCACTTTTTCTCTTGAATGAGATACATCTGAAACCCATTTTTTTTAATTTTTGGATAACATATTGATGATCTTCCTTGTTGATGATGTCAAGGTCAAAGAGTTCTTCCTTGTTCCTCCAATTGGGAAGTTTAGGTTTGAGTTGAAAGAAAGCATAAGTATTTGTCATCACATCATCTAGAATTGCATTAATGAACTTATCAACAAAAATAATGATGTTGTCAGTTTTAGAAGTGGAAAAATCCTTTGCATTGGGGTGTTCTTCATGGTTTCTCCCTAAAAATATCTCTTCAGGCTTATCATGAGAAGTCTTACCCTCATAATCATCCATATACCCATAATTTTGGCTCCTACCAGAGTCATAGGTATCATCATTAAACATTCTATCATTGGATTTAGGTTCCTCCTTTTTGGATGGCTATTTTTCTCTTAACATTTTTTTTCCAATTCAGAGGCTTGTTGCCTGGTTTCCATAAGTTGTTTCTCAAGTTTCATATTCTTTATTTTGAGATATTTTGTGATTCTAACCAACTTGAGATAAGCAAGTTTCTGATATAACCTAGACTTAGGTAGGGGGTAGGTCTTACCTTGTTGAATTTTGGAGGATGATCCATTGAGACATTTTCTTTGTACACGTCCTTAAGCTAGGGGTTCTGGAGTCTCCAACACCTCCTCATCTTTTCTATCAAATATTGTGATCCACATATCGTGATATTGGCTCAACCCTATCCAGTAGACTAATCAAATGGTGCCTTTTGCTTATATTTATATACCTTAGCTTTTGGATACATTATCGTTCCAGTAAAAACTTTAATTTTCCCTTTTTCAAGACCAAAATCCGCTGCTAAGTGAGGCATTGGTATCAAGGGAGGTTGACCCTAAATCTTTGGCTTGTCTCATTGAGTTGACATACATGAAAGGCAATACCCTTGCCTTAGGTTTTCTAGCTATAACGCTTGATAACACAAAGGTTCCCCATTGCCACTCATTCCCATCCACACACTCATAATTTACTTACCACAAGGATTTTAATAAGCCCGTGGTGGTAAAGGCATGCTTGTGCTTCTTGTTTCTTCAATGTATGGTCATCATTTTTCTAATATCTTCTTTAAATAATATGGTATATTGATGGGTTACTTCCCCTTTGGATGCAAGAATAGTTGTATATGGTAGTAATAAAAGTGGCTACATCAATGCCCACATGTAATGAATTTTTTAATATAGTATACTACCTTATCTTATGAAAATGTTAACATAGTCTTGGTGACACCTTTATGGAAGCTCTTTACTTTCTCTAGGTGCTAGAGAAATAGGTCCAACTTATCTTTGAAATCTTCACCTTCTTAGACCATCATTCCCCAACTCTAGGCAAGCTTGTTTCCCTAGTTATCGAAGATTCTATTACATCAAACTGGAGGACTCTAATCCCAGCCTAGACCCCATCGAAAGAGTGGATGAAATCTAGAGTAAGCTAAGGATCACCACTTTTAAACTATCGGAATAAGTAAAACCACCCAACATGAGCAAACAAAACAAATATTTTGGAATTAGCCAACGGAGTATCAATTTTGTCAGGATCTTGGCGATTGACATCCTCCCCATACTACATATAAAGACAATGTATTTGTTATTTGTACTGCTTGGATTTTAAAACACAAATAAAATGTTGCAATACTTATGTTGGAACAAATCCTTTTTTGTTGCACAACCCAAGCAATTGTAGTATCCAATAAAATGTAACAATCTTTAGAAGCTATTAATTGTCACTTGCCTGTGGATTCGTACACTGATAATGGTGTTGTGTCATAATGATGTTGTTGAATTATGATTATATCTACAACCTTTTCAGTAATGATGCTACAGGATGATGTTACAAGAGTACATGTAATTTCCACTCTATACACAATTATACCACAAGCAAGTCTTCAAAATGAAACTATTTTATATTATCATAGAGTTGAGGGATCATACCACTAATAGTGGTGATGTATTTCAATCAATTCGTATTGAAAATAATAATATAGCTTAATACTTTACTTTAAAAATGAAGCTTTGTAAATTATTACCACTTATGCCTCTTGTCATTAGGTGTGATTCGTTGCTACCATAGTTGTAGCTTGACTTTATCCTTTTGATAACTGGCAATTTTTTTATTGTGACTAATTCAGAATGTTATTTCAATGTATAAATGGAGGAATCCTCCTCCTATTGTGTTGGAAAAATTACACGGTCTGGCACTCTAATGTCTACCTTGGAGAAGTGTTTTTTATCCAATTCATGGGAACAATCACACAGTGACTTCAATATCATTTCATTCTTGTCTGAAATCCTTAGTTGATGAATGCAATTAGAAAATGAAATGAGCATTTGACTACTTTGAACCCCTTTATAATGAACTCATACATTTGTGGAATATGGACATTTACAACATAATGTTTTTTGTAATATGAATGGTTTGAATTTTGGGGTTATAAAATAATGATGGTGATAGTGAGTGTTCTGCTATAGGTCAATAGTTTCAATATGCAGGATAATAATAGTGGAGGAGAGAAACATCAATTTAAGGCTTTGCATCACAATATTTGTGGTGCATAAGTTATAATGGTTATGGGGAGGACTTAAGGTATCATTATGTAACATCATTTAACTCAAGTAAATTGTGAACTAGTCTAACTACTTAACTTTATAGAAAGATCAAAATGTATTTGATTTTTACCTTCATTGTTACTGAGTTTGAATGAATTTGTTCTTCCCTATCCTTGATCCTTTCTTGCCTTGAAAAAGAAACAAGTTACTTTTAGTACAAGACCTATTTCTTGGAGAATCAAGAATTATTGCAACAAGTAAAGTATTATGTCATCCTTTGAAACAACAACACTACAACTAAGAAGAATCAAGGAAACTTCAATCTTAGAAAAAAATAGAGTACTCTATTGCTGCCACTCTTAAATATTCCTGCAAGTAACAACCAATATGATCACATCATGGCTCTGTATTCCTTTTGTTAGAATATGTTCTTTGAACTATAACCTCATGATGAAATCGATTTCTTGTGATATTCAAAAACTTGACATAGGGTAGCTAGGCATAGATATGGAGATTCCCTTAGATGTGGTTTGATGTTATCAATTTTGTAAATTTATGAACCAATCAAGTGGCCATGTCTAGACAATATGAAGTTACTAGAATCAGTTCCTAGTATGATGATAATGTAATGAAACCATGAAGTTAGGCTATTAGGTAGGAGGCAAGAAAATGCAGTGAGAATGGTTGGGTTTGTCTTATGATAGAAAGGATATCCCAGAATTATGAACACAACTATCTAGGGTATAAGTTTATATATATAGATATATTCTCTCTCTCTTTGTTTTTTTTAACAAGTTTTGCTTGCCAAAAGATTGGTTTTCAAGCAAATGCTGAAAATTGTGCCTTAATGGAGTTTTCACAACTAGGTTATTTTATCCAAGAGACCTCAACCAATATTATTATTATTATTATTATTATTATTATTATTATATTATATTATATTCAAGGTCATTTTTTAACTGTAGAATCAAATGGAGGGAGTAATATTTGGTTAGGTTCACACTCGACTCACAACCTCTAAATCAACTTATTTTATCACATCTTGAATGAACTCCTCTTTGATATTTGCTTTCAATACAAACACAATCTATGGCCATTCACCATGAGTGGGGTTCTATTGTCATAAATAGTGAGGAGCTTAATAGATCCATTATCATAGATGGTATCGATATCATATGCTCCCAACCATCTAGTGCAAAATTTGCTCTTAAATTCCTTGATGTGGAGTCGAATAGCAGGGCCCAATCACCTTCCTTTAAACTACTTTTTCTTGATAAATCCATCGTGCCACTTGGCTCTTTTTTATTGAATGAGGGATGTATGTTGGATACCATCTTGATGAATCTCATTAAGCTCATTAATTTGATATAGCTTCTGGTGTTGAGACTCTGAAAGGCCTAACCCTACTTGCATTGAGGTTCTAAAGGTCTTAATTTCAAATTATATCAAGAGAACCACATGTTTTCCATATACCACCAGCTTGTATGGAGTGAATCCTGTAGTATTCCTATGAGTAGTGCGATAAGCCCAAAGTGCCTCAAGAAGTCTATTTTCCCAATCCTTATGGTGTTGTTGGATGGTATTTGTCAAAATGGTTTCTAGCACTTGTTTGTTGCTCCTGTCTGACCGTAATCTTAAGGATGATATGGGGTGGTCATATGATGTTTGATTTTGAATTGTTTCACGATATTCTAAATGAGTTGAGATGTGAATTGAGATCCTTGGTCAGTAACTATCTCTCAAGGGAACCTAAAAGGGATATAAATTTCTTCAGAGAGAAAAGTTGTTATTTCTTGTTCTGTTGCTTTCAGCAAGGCCTTGGCTTCGACCCATTTGGTGATGTAATTTGTGCATATGAGGATATACACCTTTTTCTTGGTCAAAATATTGATTGGACCTACAAAGTCAAGGTCCCATCTTTCAAATGGATTAATTAAAAATTGAGGTTGCAATAGCATTTCATTTGATTGATTTGGTCAACCCATTTGTTGGAAACTATTGCAACTCTTTGTTGGGTGTGGAGCCTGATTATCTTTGTGATTCAGACATCTTGTTTTTATCTGGTGTATATGCAAGGAATATTGTACACCTGTCCATGCAGGGGGTGCAGGGGGGACTATCCCCTCCGACTCGGGGATCTAGGGGCTAGCAGGCCCCCGATGGGGATTCGGGGGCAACACCCTAGAAGCTAAAAGTAGATGAAAAATTACCTTGTAAAATATTGTAATTTCGTAGTCAATCTGGGTTTCATTACGCAGATGATATGATGGTAGAATTTATGTTAATTTACGAATTTTTTCCCTAGAAAGCAACCCTCAATTTATATGATGGAATTGTGTTATGGCTGTGTATTATTATTCTGAGTGAGAAGGAGAGAGGAGATTGTGTGAGAGCGAAGAGGAAATTACAGTAGATCTGTTGTAGGTTGTATCTCTTCATTTTGTTGGATAATATAAAAGGAAGAACTAGTTGTTTCTCCATGGACATAGCCCAAATTGGGTGAACCACGTATATCTGTGTCTCTCTTGTTTTATGTGTTTATGTGTTTTATTCCCACAATATTTTATGTGTTACATTGCTCTGTGATTTAATTTTCTAACACTCTTAACCTATTACTTAGCATCCATATAAATGGTGGGCCAATAGTTATTCGAGGTGAAGCACTTGTAGTAAGTTAATAGTGTTCTATTATGAAGATGTGGAGGGGTAGATACCAATCCCAACACCATAATATTGGTGTAGCTAAAATCTTCTTTTCGAGGGCGTCAAAGGCCTCCTGGAAATGAACATCCCAAGAAGGCTCTACATTTTTTTAAAGCAATTGGAACAATGGTGATATTATTTTAGTAAATTCTTTTAAGAATCTTCAATAATATCCCACATATCTTGAGAAACTATGAACTTCTTTTTGTGGTGATGATTCTAGAAGTTTTAGAATTACTTCAATCTTAGTACAATCTACTCTAATCCCTATAGGTGATATGTTGTGATCTAAAACAATTTCCTCGGTAAGGAGCATTTGACACTTTTCATTAGTAAGAGAAAGACCAGTTTTTTGGCACCTTAATAGAACCATTTCAAGGTTTCCAAAGGCTTCTTCAAGAGTTTCATTACATACAATGAAGTCATCCATGTATATCTCAACATAATCATGTATCGAATTTGAGAAGATTCCAAGGACAACCCTTTGAAAAGTAGTCATGGCATTACATAATCAAAAGGGTAACACTTGATAAGCATATGTTCCCCATCAAAAGATGGAAGTAGTGTTCTCCTGGTCTTCAAGGGAAATCTAGATTTGATTGTAGCCACTAAATCTATTGAGAAAATAGATATGCTTGTTTCCCACCAAGTTATCCATTAACAGTCAATGAATGGGAGTGGAAAATCATCCTTGAGGGTTTCCTTGTTAAGCTTTCTATAGTTAATTCATAATCACCATTTCCCATTTTTCTTGAGAATAATTACCAATGATGGGACCCATTTTCTATCTAAGATGGGATAAATAAAATTTGCATCGAGTAGTTTTTGTAACTCCTCTTTGAAAATATCCCTCAGAGCTAGATTCATTCTATGTTGAGGTTGTCTAATGGGTTTGGCATCCTCACTAATGTATATATGGTGAGTACATATGCTAGGATGAATCTCTTTCATATCAGTGAAACTCCAAGCAGATGCATTGATATGATTTTATAGTGTTTTTTATGAGTTGATCTTGTTGATTAGCTTTCGGGTTAGAGTTAATATTTAAAATGCTAACTGGATCAATTTTGATTGATGTACTTTGATTTGAAAGGGCATTAACTAATGGAGTAGCTGAATCAATTCTCTCTCCCATTTCTTCTAATGAGTAAGTCTTTTGGGGATGTGGCCCCATAATATGTCCCAAGGAGGGGTATACTAGAGTAAATTCTTGATATATTATGAAATTGTGAAGGAGATAATCTTTAGTATCTCTTATGAAAATTGATGCCTAGTTCAAGGAGAGGAGAGGTTGTATAAATTCATCGTCTCTATCTTCTACCCATGAAGTTTCCTCGGGATCGAATGAAGATTTAGTGAGAAGGTAGAGCATGAGCATTTTAATGGAGTTCCCATGCGAGATTGTTATATCTCTTGATCGACAACCATTATACACATATGTTGTGATTAGCCAAGGTATGCCTAATATCCATGGATGCCCTCCTAAGATGGCCTTCGGTTGTAAGATCATAAATTTTGTTGGATATTTCTTGGAGTCCACCAAAAATATGGCATCATTTATTATGTCCTCTAGCTTGACTATATACTTATCGACTAACTGAATAATAATGGGTGTAGGTCAAAGGTTAGTTAACTAGAGTTTCTCCATTATTTCCTTTGTCATTATGTTAATGGTAGCCCAAGATCAATCAAGGTATTAGAGATAGGAATATTATTAATAAAAATATTTATGGCTAAACCCCCAAGGTCTACATATTTAGTCATAATTACCTTGCCTAGCACCAAATTTGCTAGCTTCGTGATGACATGGACCTATAGGGGGTCCTTTCTTCTCCCAGGGTTTCTCAAGAATAACTCTTGAACAACCTTTGAATATATTGGGACATCATTGATTGCATAAAACAAGGGTATTTTCACACACATATTTCTCAGTTCCCCTAGAAGATCAAATTTAGGTTGTACCAAAGGCTTATCTATATATATCCACTATGGGTATGGTGGAGTTAGAGTATATTTAGGTCATTTACATTGATTTATGTTTTTTATGGAGGATGTTGGTGGGCTAAGGGATGGTTTCAGTTTTATAGTTCATGAATTTCCTCCTTATCATCTTGTTCTTGGATAAGAGGTGAAATTTGGTCATTCATCACGTTCACCAAGCATAGTGAAATACCATCACAATCTAGAGAAGAAACAAAATAATTTGGATGAGGTGGTAACCTAGTGTTGTTGGTAGGATGAGCCACTTTATTGTTGGGGTTAGGTATGGGTTGGGCAAGAATCAAACGTGGTCTAAGAGGTTGTTGAGATGATGGTAGATGCAAGTACTATTGATGTTGGGTTGTAGGGCGTGATTGAGGCATACATTGTTGAGGTTGACTTACATAAGGTGTGGGCCCTTGCTAGCCTTCTTGCCAAGGTTGGCCCTGGGCTTGAGAGGCCAATTCTACCAAGGCATGGGGGAATACTATTGTTGTGGATATTGGTAAGGGAAAAATATTTGTGGTGAATTATGTGTTATGCTAGTTGGTCAAGGTGGCCATGGTCATTTCTAATCCACAAAATAGATTTTCTCAGTTTTCTCTTTGGCCCATTGGTAGGTTTCCTTAAGTTCAAGTAGGAGGGAAAATATTTTGTGGGGTGACTTTGCTCACAGATACCACATATTTTTGCACTGTAGAGAGGGAATTCCCATAAGGGATGCTTCTTTTTGCATTTGGAATAGAAGATAGCTAAAGCAAAATTTGCCCCTTCTTTCTTATTTTTGGCTTGGAAGGCATCCAAATGTGAGCTTAATGAGCTAAGAATATCAGTGTTGAAATTACTTGATAAATTTCCTCTCTCAACTCGAGTAACTTCCCCATTGGATGACTTAGTTGTTTTTGGAATTACATCTCTAGGCCCTGTTATCACTCCAGGAAACTCTCCTAGGTTGTAGATCAGATATGCCTAGTAACATGTAATCTTCAATATTGTTCTCTGAACTATTGGAATAAATGATGGTTTGGATCAAGTTAGATAACCATTTCAGCTCTATTCCCACTCAAGACATGCATGAACACCCTCAACAACACAAGGCTTTAGACCACAAATGCCCAATAGTTTGTAGATTTAATGGATAGATGGAGAACACTGACAGTACCGACAGATTGCATACATGAACATATATGAATGGCTAGCTACAGGAAGCAAATGAACTTACTGACTATACTGGAAGATGCATATATAATAACACATATAAATGTCTAGCTACAGGCAACAAAGAAGCTTGCTAATCTAATATATCAAAGTAGAGATAAGATGATAGTTATTTGGCCTTAAACACACAGAAAACCTAAACAAATTGATCAAGTGCAAGTGTAGAACAGCATAAAGGGAATGGACATTGAACATCTAATGGCAAAAGAAGCTTATATTTCTTAGAGTGAAGATGAGAAACTTGAATGAACAAAGGAAGAATAATCTCCAAAAGTTGAACCTTTGTTACATCTAGTTTTTAGATATTTATATCCTTTACAATGATATCAGCCTTCTGAGGCTTGAGAGGTCTTAATCTATCACTCTCTTGTTTAACTGTTTGATTCCCTGAAGGCAAGCATGGCTTGGAGTTTTTTTCTCCTTCTGACAGAGGAATAACAACATTCATATATTTTGGGTGCACTGGCAGGGAGCTCTCTCTTAACATAGATGCCCACAATCTCTTATGTTGATTTCGGTTGTGTCGCGCTGTGCTGCTACATGATGTATCTAATTCGGGCTGTATTGTGCTATAGATGCCCATGATATTTCCGTTTCAGGTTAGTTGGGCATGTTGTGTTGCGCTGTAGATGCCTCTTGGCCTCGGTTTCTCTTCAAACTGTTTAATAATGAGTGTTTTCTATTTTACATAGAAACCACTGTAATGTTGTAAACTCCCACCAATGTTTGTTCCTTTCGGACTTTAAAAGTCCAAAATGGTTTATTTACCCATCAGGTCTGCCCTTTGGGTCGTTGTCGCCTATCACAAATGGCCCAGTCCCTTTGTTCCCTTCGTATTTTTGCAATATGGCGAAAACCTTAAAAAAATGAAAAATCGGCCTTTGTGGACTTGAAAACATATATATATATATATATATATATATATATATATATATATATATATATATGTACATATATTTCACCTTTGAAACACATCAGGTCCGGACTTCATCGCTATCGGTGCTGCCAAGGTTCCTGTGTGTTTCCTTAAATAACGAAATATATGAAAAATGCATTAAAAATGGCTAGGCAGCGGACTTCAAGTATTATGGAATATTGTTCACAATGTCATCAGGTCCAGCCTTATCGCATCACACATAGAAATATGTAAAGGCCCAACCCCTTTGGTCTTCCCGATCTACGATCCGCCGATGCGATTTGGGCCATCGATTCGTGTATGCGATCGACGATCCTCGTTTAATCACCGATCGCCATCACCATCGCACCATGATCTGCGCTGATTTTCCTCCGCTGATGCGACCCGCCGATTAGATCTGGGCCATTGATCGGCCAGATCTAACGACTGTTGTGCCTTCTCACTTTAAGCCTGTGATTTTGGAATTTTAATGGTTTTCAAGCGTTTCCTGCCTCCCGATAGTGTATTTCCTCCCTTTTAAGGGCTTTCCTCCTTCGACCATTTTGATTTTGAACGATCCTTAAGAGGATTTTGAAGAATTTTGGGGCACACTTGGATCCTTTGGGATAATTCTTAAGCAAGTTTGGAGACTTTTAGGACATATATGGATCCATTTTTGGGTCGTTTGCCTCCAAGGCTAACATTGGCTCCTTCTGGGGATGAAATCCTCCCTGTGAGGTTTCAAGAATCACAGATCAATGCCTTTCCTGTAAAACAAAAATTAAATCTTCCTTCTAGTGTTCCATTGGGCATGGAGTCTTTTTAGCATAAAAATAAAAACTGAAAGAAAAACATATTTACAATACCAAGGCTTTAAGGCCTTAAACGAAATAGAGTTTCAAGAACCGCCCATTTACTGGGCTACCAAAAGTATCTCCTCCTTCCAGACTGTGTAGAATGAATGTATTGTTCTGTTGAGCTTGAGCGATGACAAAAGGACCTGTCCATAAGGAGTCAAACTTGCCATGATTTCCTCTCTTTTCCTTAAATGCATCCCATTTAAGCACCCAATCACCAACTTGGAAATTGTCCACTTTTGCTTTCCTGTCAAAGGTTTCTTTGATTTTCTTCTGATGAGCCTTTGACTTCTCAATCAGCTGCTCTTCGATCTGTTGTAGTTCAACCAGGTTATTCATTCTTCTTACCATGTCATTTTCTTCATCTTGTTCTTCTTGCAAGAACTTAGCCACAGGAAGAATTAGTTGGATGGGGAAAACAACATCAGCACCATAAACCAGTTTAAATGGAGAATTCCCTATGGATTTTTTGATGGTAACTCGGTTAGCCCATAGTGAAAACTTCAGCTTGGAATCCCAACTCTTTTTGTTGTCCTCTAATAGCTTTTTTATTACCCTTACCAGGCTCTTGTTAGATGATTCTGCCAGGCCATTGCCTTGAGGATAATATGAGGTAGAATGCACCACTTGAATGCCCATGGATTCAGTCATGTCCATCAATTCTTTTTCCTTGAACACTGTTGCATTATCAATGACTAGTTTGGTTGGGCAACCAAATCTAGTGAAAATATTCTCATTCAAGAACTTTATGACAACTTGATGATTGGCATTCTTAGTGGATATAGCCTCAATCCACTTGGTAAAATAATCGGTGGCTACTAAGATCCATTTGTGTTGGCCACTGGAATGTGGGTTGATCTCACCTATAAAGTCAAAGCCCCACTGCTAGAAGGGACCATTGACATGTATTGGCTTTAAGGGCAGAGATTTTAGCTGTTGTCTTCCTGCAAACCTCTGACATTTGTCACAATCTTTTACAAAAGAAAACACATCAGAGAACAAAGTAGGCCAATAATATCTAGCCCTCAAGATTTTGTGAGCTGTGGTTTTCCAATAATGATGCCCTCCACAGATGCTAGAATGAAACTGGTGTATGACCTCCAGAGATTGTTCTTTATCTAGACACCTCAAGAGGATTCCTGATGGGTCTTTCCAATAAAGCAGATTTTTATTAATGTAGAATTTGGCTGATCTGAGTTTAATGGCACGAGCTTGACTTGAGCTAAGTCCTGGAGGGACTTCTAGCTTTTGCAAAAAATGAACTATGCTATAATACCATTCACATGTGACTAGATTTTCAACCAAAGACTGATCCTGATTTTGCTCTTCTGTTGCTCCCTCTGCCTGCTCATAATCTGAATTTAGACCCATGGAATTTATATCTAACAAGCTGCAATTTTCTTCAGCCATAAGTTTAGCCAAGCCCTGGCCTTTGACAAGCTTAGTGGGCTTCACCTCTATGTTAAAATCTATGAATTTTGCAATCCATTTAGCTCTCTTCCCATCAATATCTAGTTGAGTTAAGACATCCTTTACTGAGGCTGAAGGTACATATGCAACTACTTTGGAATGAAAAATATAAATTCTAAATGCCTTTAAAGACTTTATGAGAGCAGAAGCTTGTTTTTCGATAAGGTTATACCTTAGTTCAGCATCCCTTAAAGTTTTGCTGAAAAAGGCCACAGGGTGCTCTATGCCTTCATCATTTTTCTGCAACAGAACTGCTGCAAGTGTATCATAAGAGGCAAAAGAGAAGATACAAAACTCCTTAGTGTAATATGGGCTGATTAGATTGGGAGCTTCCATGATAGCTTGCTTGATGGCTTCAAAAGAGCTTCTTGAAGCATCTATCCATTTTATTTCTGCTCCTTTCTTCAGCATGGAAGTGATGTGCTTTACAAGCTCTGCAAAGTTTGGAATGAACCTCCTTACGAAGTTAATCTTACCCAATAAGGATTGAATGTCCCTTTTTGACCTTGGGATGGACAATATTTGAATGGATTGAACCCTGGCTGGATCAATCTTCACACTTTCAGCAGAAACAATATGTCCCAGAAGTTTGCCTTCTTCTAGAGAAAACTGTGACTTCTTTGGGTTGACTAAAATTCCAAACTGTCTGCACTTTAGGAAGACCTTCTTCAAATGTTGTAAATGGTCTTTGTGGATGCTAGAGAAGAATGTTATGTCATCCAGATAAATAAGAACAAATTTGTCCTTCTCTCCCATGAAGGCTATGTCCATGGCCCTCTGAAAGGTAGCGCCAACATTCATCAGTCTGAAAGGCATCTTGGAGTACATGAAAGTGCCCCAAGGAGTAGTGAAGGTGGTCTTTTCCTGATCTTTAGGGTGTACAACAATCTGATTGTAACCTGAAAATCCATCTAAGAAATACATGACTCTAGCCCCTGAAACTCTTTGCAGCAAGTGTTCCATCTTAAGCAGGGGATAGTTATCTTTTTTAGAGCACTTGTTCAGATTTCTGAAGTCAACACAAAGCCTAATTTCTCCATTTTTCTTTCTTACTACCACAAGGTTAGCTATCCATTTTGAATACCTTAGGGGCACTATAATTTTTGCATCCAATAGCTTCTTGATCTCTTTCTCAATCAAAGGCAATAAGGGCTGATAGGTCTTAGCTTCTACTTAAAAGGGGTGGTATTCTTTTCCAGTGGGATCTTATGCTGGATGATGTCTGTGTCATAGGTTTTAAGATCGTTGTATTCCCAGGCAAAAATGTCAGTGAATTGCTTCATAAGGGTGCAATACTCGAAATTCTGGGCAGAGGACAAATGCGTGGACAGATTTATGTTTTTTGGATGGGCTGGGCTCCCTATATTATGTTTACGAACAACAGATTCATTTTCTGTTTCAGCAGGCTTATATGGCACATCGTTTTGGTCGAAAAGCTTCTCTAGAGGCACCAATCCTTTTGGTATGTGATTACTTGGTAGCTGGACAATGCTTCCTTGGCCGATATCGCTTTTTAGCTTGGGCTGGCCGCATTCTCCCATGGCTTCTTTTTCCTGATTGATGTGTGTTTCAGAAAATTCCTCCACGACTTGAAAAAATATGTTAATTTCCTCATCGTCTTCAAAAACCCTCCAATATTTGACATTTTCAGACAGATACGGTCTATATTTTACCTAAACTTCGTATGTCAATTTAAGAGGCAAAGGAGGAATAAACATGGTAGCAGAGACATCGAGGGAGTCGACAAGCTGGTTCTTCATTCTTGGAATATAAGAAATGCTGAAATCATTAAAAGAATCCTTGAGCCTCCATACCTCATCTCTATGTGCCTTCAACCTTGGATGCTTAGCTTGGAAAGTTTAATTTACCTGTTGAATAATGAGGTCTGCGTCTCCAAACACTTTCAGGCCTTTAATACCCATTTCTTTAGCAACGCTTAAGCCCAGAATTAAAGATTCGTATTCTGTGATGTTGTTTGTGACCTGAAAGGTTAATTTGAAAGATAAATGAATGTATTCCTGTGTTGGGGACACAAGGACCACACCTGCCCCTGCAACTTCTTTAGAGCAAGCCCCATCAAAAAACATATCCCAAATCTGTGGGTTTTCTTCCTTAGTGATCTGGAAAACTAGTTTCCTGAGCTGCGTGGAGGCCAACTGAGATTCTTCAACATGAAGGATACAAGCTCCAAAATCAGTGTCGATAGAATATATGGGATGATTGGCAGGATTCTTTTCGTCGCTGATTATATAAGCCAACTGTGCCTCTCTGTATAATCTCTTGCTCTCACCTCCGAAAACTGGGACAATAGCATATGACAGATCATTTTGTAATGATCCACCTAATCTCTTGATCCAACCTCTGGAAAGTAACATGCCAAACTTGGGAGGTGCATCTGCTACTACAATGTCCATCATCATGCTTTTCATAGGCAGCTGAGACAAAGTGATGGCTAAGTCCTTAATTAACCCTAGACATTTCACTTTTCTAGAGTCAAAAGAAAATAGGTCATGATAAGGCTTAGTGATGTCAAGACCCAACTCATCTGTGAC
This sequence comes from Pinus tabuliformis, assembly GCA_031772625.1. NCBI lineage: Eukaryota > Viridiplantae > Streptophyta > Pinopsida > Pinales > Pinaceae > Pinus > Pinus tabuliformis. The sequence goes on along the minus strand of CM062816.1, from coordinate 1,720,432,959 downwards.
AGCCTGCTGGCTCTAGTGTCCAGAAGGTAGTTGTGAAGGATTTTATCATGAATAGTCAGAGAGACATAGAATGATGGGGAGATGTCTTCACAATTTTCAATCATTGGGCTGAGGATAACAGCTGGCTTGTCATCTTGCAGATTTACATAGTCAGTGAAGGCTTGGATGGATTTAGGTTCAAGGACCTCGAGGATGGATCTTTTGAAGGACTCATTCTTCACTAGTTCAATCAGAGGTATATGTATTCTTAGCTTCTGAATTTCTGATTGAAAACTGAAAGGAGAAGGAGACTTGTCCAAGCCTCTTACCTCATGAGATGGAGCTTTGAGGATGATGGGATCAACTGCCAATTGTTTTTGCGTACTAGCTTGTTGTACTGTAGGGAAAACAGCTCTTTGAACAGGAGTTTCCTTGGCATTATTTATCTTCGACCTCAAATTATATCTTTGCTGATCTATAATTTGTAGAACAGCTTCACCATCCCATTCTTGGCTGATCTGGTCATTGCATAATGACTTTTCATAGGCAGCTGAGGTTAAAAAGGAAGCATTGCCTTTGTCTTCCAGACAATGGATCTCATCCTCTTCTTCAAACTGCTCTTCTTCCATGACTGTATTTTGAAAAGGAGCCCTCACCCTTTGGTCTTCATTAGCATCTTTGTTTCTTTGCAAAATCTGCAACTGCTCATTAGCTCTTCTATATGTATTTGGATTTAGATTTCTTGGGGCAAAGGTATTAGGCATTCTTCCTTTCCTTGGTTGCTACTCAACCTTCAATTTAGAGATTTCAGAGGCTAATGACTCGATCATTTTGGTCATTTTATCTATCTTAGGATCAGAGGATGATGAAGACTCGCCCCTTTGTCTTCTTCTATCAACATTTCCCTTGAGTTTCTTTGCAGCCATGATGTTTGATTCCACTTCAAAGGCTGCATCTTGCATGTCAGCCAAAGTAGCACATCACCTCTCTCTCAACAGTAAGCAGAAGTCAGAATCAAAAGCACTGGCATAGGTGAGTTTAGCAGAGGTAGTAGTGGGTTTCACTTCAACTGGAATCTTGTTGTACATACAGTTAAATCTTTTATTGAAATCAGACAACAACTCACCATTTTGTCTCTTTAAGTTGCCAAACTCAATGTGGTAGTAGAGGAGGTCCTTTTTATCCCCATAATGCTTTAGGAATGCATCATCTAAAGCTTCAATATCTGATATAGATCTGGGGGTTAGTTCTCTAAACCATTTTCTAACCTCTCCATCTAGGCTTTGGACAAAGACTCTCATCCACACATCATCTTCACTAATGTCCAGATTATCAGCATAGTTATAGAATGACTCAAGATGTTCTTCAGCAGTAACACCTTCAGTCCTAGTGAACTTATGCCTATATTTATGATATTCTCCAATAGGCATGGCCTTCAAAGGAGTGGGGAGTATTAGAGGTCCATACCTAGCAGCTATGATTCTTTCCATTTTGGAAGGTGCTTGTGGACCTGCCATAGCTGTGGTAGCTAAAAGAGTACTGGCAGTCTGAATGATAGAGGGCTGAGGAGTGACTGACAGGACTAAAGGAGTATGATGGATAGGAGGTGAGGTTTCCTTTGGGCTTAAAGAAAAAGGAGAACCTAAAGAATAAGGAGCTTTATGAATCTCTGAGAGTTTTTCTTCACTGCTAGTATTAGATGCTATACTCTCAACATGTATTTGTTCTATTACAAGCCTTTCTTGAAGAGATATAGGAGATTGTTTAGGTTTACCTGAACCTGATGCTCCTTTCTGCAATACCTTTCTTTCTTTTATGATTTTTTCAGGATTAGGTACTGGGTTAGCATGTAGCTTTTGAGGATTTCTCTGATTACGCCTCACAAACTAAGTCAAAACTATGAAGTAGAGTCGCCAACAGGTTCGGCCTCCAGTAGAGTCGCCAGATAGATGATTACAACCAAAAATGTGCCCAGAATTTGTCTATCATCAAAACTGGATCTGTGTCGTTTCCCAGGGAAGCTGAGCTTCAGTTTCCTCTCCCTGGCAATGACGCCAATTATGTTATCACTCCAGGAAACTCTCCTAGATTGTAGATCAAATATGCCTGGTAACATGTAATCTTCAATGTTGTTCTCTGAACTATTGGAATAAATGATGGTTTGGATCAAGTTAGATAACCATTTTAGCTCTATTCTCACTCAAGACATGCATGAACACCCTCAACAACAAAAGGCTTTAGACCACAAATGCCCAATAGTTTGTAGATTTAATGGATAGATGGAGAATATTGACAATACCAGCAGATTGCATACATGAACATATATGAATGGCTAGCTATAGGGAGCAAATGAACTTACTGACTATAATGGAAAATGCATATATAATAACACATATAAATGGCTATCTACAGGTAGCAAAGAAGCTTTCTAATCTAATATATCAAAGTAGAGATAAGATGACAGTGATCTGGCCTTAAACACACAGAAAACCTGAACAAACTGTTCAAGTGCAAGTGTAGAACAACATAAAGGGAATGGACATTGAACATCTAATGGAAAAAGAATCTTATATTGCTTAGAATGAAGATGAGAAGCTTGAATGAACAAAGGAGGAATAATCTCTAAAAGTTGAACCTCTATTACATCTAGTTTTTAGATATTTATATCCTTTACAATGATATCAACCTTCTGAGGCTTGAGAGGTCTTAATCGATCACTCTCTTGTTTAACTATTTGATTCCCTAAAGGCAAGCATGGCTTGGAGGTTTTTTCTCCTTCTGACAAAGGAATAACTGCATTTAAATATTTTGGGTGCGTTGGCAGGGAGCTCTCTCTTGACAGAGATGCCCACAATCTCTTCTGTTGATTTCGGCTGTGTTGCATTGTGCTGCTCCATGATGTATCTGATTCGGGCTGTGTTGTGTTGTAGATGCCCATGATATTTCTGTTTCGGGCTAGTTGGGCATGCTGTGTTGCGCTATAGATGCCTCTCGGCCTCGGTTTCTCTTCAAACTGTTTAATAATGAGTGTTTTCTGTTTTACACAGAAACCACTGTAATGTTGTAAACTCCCACCAATGTTTGTTCCTTTCAGACTTTAAAAGTCCTCAAAAATGGTTTATTTACCCATCGGGTCTACCCTTTGGGTCGCTGTCGCCTATCGTAGATGGCCCGGTCCCTTTGTTCCCTTCGTATTTTTGCAATATGGCGAAAACCTTAAAAAACATAAAAAATCGTCGGGCTAGTTGGGCATGTTGTGTTGCGCTATAGATGCCTCTCGGCCTCGGTTTCTCTTCAAACTGTTTAATAATGGGTGTTTTCTGTTTTACACAGAAACCACTGTAATGTTGTAAACCCCCACCAATGTTTGTTCCTTTCAGACTTTAAAAATCCTCAAAAATGGTTTATTTACCCATCGGGTCTACCCTTTGGGTCGCTGTCGCCTATCGTAGATGGCCCGGTCCCTTTGTTCCCTTCGTATTTTTGCAATATGGCGAAAACCTTCAAAAACATAAAAAATCGGCCATTGTGGACCTGAAAACATATATATCTATATATATATATATATATATATATATATATATATATATATATATATATATCTAAATATATATCTATATATATATATATATATATATATATATATATTTCACCTCTAAAACACATCGAGTCTGGACTTCATTGCTATCGGTGCTACCAAGGTTCCTGTGTATTTCATTAAATAACGAAATATATGAAAAATGCATTAAAAATGGCCAGCGACGGACTTCAAGTATTATGGAATATCATTCACAATGCCGTCGGGTCCGGCCTTATCGCATCGCACATAGGAATATGTAAAGGCCCCGCCCCTTTGGTCTTCTTGATCTGCGATCCGCTGATGCGATTTGGGCCATCAATATGCATATGTGATCGACAGTCCTCATTTAATCGCCGATCGCCATCGCCATCGCACCATGGTTTGCGCCGATTAGATCTGGGTCATTGATCGGCCAGATCTAACGGTTGTTGTGCCTTCTCACTTTAAGCTTGTGATTTTGGAATTTTAATGGTTTTCAAGCATTTCCTGTCTCCTGATAGTGTATTTCCTCCCTTTTAAGGGATTTCCTCCTCCGACCATTTTGATTTTGAACGATCCTTAAAAGGATTTTGAAGAATTTTGGGGCACACTTGGATCCTTTGGGATAATTCTTAAGCAAGTTTGGAGACTTTTAGGACATATATGGATCCATTTTTGGGTCGTTTGCCTCCAAGGCTAACAGGCCCTCTTCTTGTCCTTGTATTACCTTGTGAATATTGTCTACATAATTTAAAAATCTTGTCATAAGTCAATTGAGAAATATCCCCACCCCTCGTAAGGTTTAATATATCTATGCAGTCATCCCTAATTCCCTAAAGGAGAATGATACACAAGGTTTCAAGATCTAATGTATTTTTCTTTGTTCTTTGTAGATTATATTGAAACCTCTCGACATAGTCTTCCAATATTTCCTTATCTTTCTATGTCATCTTAAAGATTTCCTCTTTGATATCCCTTACTTTACAATAATCTTAGTATTTATCTAGGAAAGTGCTCCTCATTTCTTCCCAAGTTTTGATGGAATTGTCACCAAGTCCCATGAACCAACGAAGCACTACTTCTTTCAGGGTGGTGGGAAATAATCTTAATTTTTGGGCATAAGAGGAGTAGTCATGGCTTCAACATAGAACATCAAATTCAAAGAGAAATGTGTTTGGATCCTCATTGGCCAACCCATGGAAATTAGGTAAGGTAGAAGGTGGGATATTTTTCATTTGGACCAATCCATTATGATCTTGGATAGGAAACTCAACTGTGACTGGCTCTTTTTATTTTTTTCCTTCCACCTATTCCCCCACATTGAGTAATGGATCTCTCCAAAATTTAGACTCTTGTGACCCTATTGAGGAATCAAGTTCTACAATAAGATTTTCTTGATTGCTTTCACTTAGACTTTTAGAATGGATAAGATTTCTAATAGGAGAGTCTATAATGGTGTTAGTTGTGGGTTCATCCCTAGAAGGAATTCCTATAGAAATTTTGAATAATATGACACTTATTCAACATAGATTATCCCGATTATACACTATTGCGGAAAACATGCATAATACATAACCTCCTCTACGTTGATCATCAATTTACAGAAGCAGAAACAATAACATGTGCACATAGAAGCATCAATCACACATATCAACACAGTATTTTCCCGGGGAAAGCATCTCGCTAAAAACCCCAACTATCTGTATATTATATTGATTGAGAACATGTAACAATACATAGTACAATACTCCTCACAAGTATCCAGCACTATCTCCACCTGTTACACACAATACAGCTCAGATCTGATCTCCAAATCTCCTCCGCTGCTTGCCTGCCTCCACTGCACAATACCTGCTGAGAATGAATAAGAATGGCTGATCCAAACTCGTTTTTACCTTGTGAAAGTCACCCACACTAGAAATCACGTGAGCACAAGCTATATTTCACTTGGTATTGGCCCACACTACGCAATCCTCATTGGCATTACTCAATCCATGCATGTGCAAAATCTCATGCACAACTGATAGCAATCTCAACCTCTAACACCTGTCTCCACTGAATTGTACATGCACTGAGTTAACTGATGTATTCTTCAGCTGCATTATGAGTTAATAATTAGTGAATTAATTAATAACTAATTCACACAACTCATCACTTAGTCTATTGATCAGTTAGACTAAATACAACTAGTTCAACTAAGTCAAACTGAACACAACTCCATTAACTGCTCATCTGACTCCACAGAACTCACATGCATGAGTTCTAACTAATGTCCTGCATGCAATAGCTCAACTGACTCACAAAGAAAGCGTATTTCCTTCTGAAAGCTGCATGTGCCACATCTGTAGCTCAAACTGAAGTGCTCCAAGAGGATAAGATAAAGTTTATAGTCTAAATATTATTATGAGACAATAATATTTGACTTTTCTATTTTTGACTGGCAGTCTAAAAATAGACTCTGATCACTCCTGCTGTGATCCAAAAATAGACTTTGCGCCATAATTTGCCTGTGGGCCCACTTAGTGAAGGAAACTCCTTTCCACTAAGCTCCATCATCTTGTTGTATTCTCAACAAGCATTTGTTGTTGCACACTTTTCAACACTCCCTCTCAACAAGAAAGGCTTCCTCTCAAACCCGATCCTGAAACTCTTGAATGTTCTGCATGCAACACATCTGCCTAGTCCACTTTGCTCCAACAACACTTGGAACAAAAACACTCCCAACTGACCACTCTGTTGGGCTAGGAACATACTCTGATGCTGAAGCTCTACATGTTGCTGACAAGTGCTCCCTCTCTGACATCTGTGCTACTGCAACATCTCCATGCATCTCGCACCATTGCACACCTCTTTGTGCCACCTAGCACTGTGCAAAACACTTGTGCCTCTCGCATTACTGCAGCGTGCATGCTATGCGTTGTCCTGGGATTCCCTACATTATCGCTCTTTCTGCCGCTCCATCCGCATCTGTCTCTACCCAATCTGTCAGTTCCTACTACTCCACATCGGGGCTTCGTAGCAAGGTCTCATCCAAGAGGTTGGGTACCTCAAGGATCCTGCCCCTCCTCCTTGGGACGATCAATCCACATCACCTCACCTCCTACCTGGAGGTATGGATGCATGCGATCCCTCAGCCCACCTGGCTCGAAGTTTCCCCCTACTGGAGGTCTCTGGATGAGTAGATGTCTCTACTCGATCTCCTCTCAACTTCCCTTGTTGTGGCTGCTCCACAACCTCCTGAAGCTGCTGCACCAATCGTGGCTCCTCCACAATCGTCTGAGACTTCTTTTGGCTCTGCATGTTGAGAGGTAACATACGCTCCCTCTCAACCACCAAGTCTCCATCAGTTGCCTTGCTGCTCAAGGCTTTGCATGCATCTACATGCAACTGATAAAGGTTCCTGACTCGAACCCCTATCTTCCGGGTTTCTCTAGTTCTCTTGCTGCGCAGGAAAGCCTTTCCCTCGCTGAAGACAACATCATATCCCTTGTCTTCTAACATCGCCACAGAGGTAAGATTCTTCTTCAATCCTGTAACATGCATCACTTCCTACAATCTGAAGGGTTTACCATACTCCCTCTCAAAGGAAATGGTACCGATACCAGTCGCACTGTATCTACCATCATCGATCATCTCGATCTGCACTCCAAGATCTTTCTCATCCAGATCAGAAAACAAATCTTGATCTCCTATCATGTGAGAAGACGCACCACTGTCCAAGAACCATACCGATCCCATCACACTTGATACCAAGCATGCGATCAGCGAAAAATCCAGCTCAAACTGCGAGGCTAAGGCCTCTCTCGCTGCAGATCCAACAACTTGCTTATTTTTCTTCTTCTGCGGACAATCTGTGGCATCTCTATTCTCAACTTTGATGTTTCTGAGTTTATCCTTGAGTGCCAACTTCCTCTGGTCGCTCTTGCTTTGGAATAATTCTATCAACGTTTTCCACATCAAATATGGAGAAGCCTTTCCATGGAGGCTGGACACAATGTGATCCCTCATGCCCTCCAACAGAATCCTTTGACACTTTGCTGTCTTCTTTTGCCAATCCCCGACTTAAGAAGCATCAGTAGGTTTTTGGACATCCGCATCTATGAACTCCTTCAACCCATTATCATCTAACACCGCCTCCATCCTGTCCTTCCATGCAATATAGTTCGAGCTACCCTCAAGGGCATACTCCAATCACAATCCGTTGAAAGACATTTCAACTTTGACACCAAGAAAACACTGCTGCAAATTCGAATTCCACCAGCTAAAAAACTCAACCACTTCTGATCTAAAATTCGTGAGAACAAAGTATTTCTCATACAGAGATCGACTGTATGGGCTTTTACCAGATATCTCACCTTCCAAAGGAAGGATGAATCCAGAAGCTACTTGGCTCGATTACAGACTCTGCCTGAAGAAATAAAATGTAAACACTTTCTGAATAATAGATCTGATGATCAACTCTGATACTTGTAGAACTTTTTCTACAAATAAACTACCTCTGATACCATGTAGAAATTTTGAATAATATGACACTTATTCAACAGAGATTATCCTAATTATATACTATTGCGGAAAACATGCATAATACATAATCTCCTCTACGTTGATCATCAATTTACAGAAGTAGAAACAATAACATGCGCACATAGAAGCATCAATCACACATATCAACACAATATTTTCCCGGGGAAAGCATATCGCTAAAAACTTGTCCTGACGATGAACCACACTGGTTGGTTCGAAACGCGTCGACAAAAGATTGTTTATGTGATTTTGCCGAAGATATCTAAACAATGTTATGGATCACAGAAGTCTAAATTCGTTAAAAACCCCAACTATCTGTATATTATATTGATTGAGAACATGTAACAATACATAGTACAATACTCCTCACAAGTATCCAACACTATCTCCACCTGTTACACACAATACAGCTCAGATCTAATCTCCAAATCTCCTCCGCTGCTTGCCTGCCTCCACTGCACAATACCTGCTGAGAATGAATAAGAATGGTTGATCCAAACTCATTTTTACCTTGTGAAAGTCACCCACACTGGAAATCACGTGAGCAAAAGCTATATTTCACTTAGTATTGGCCCACACTGCGCAATCCTCATTGGCATTACTCAATCCATGCATGTGCAAAATCTCATGCACAACTGATAGCAATCTCAACCTCTAACACCTATCTCCACTGAACTGTACATGCACTGAGTTAACTGATGTATTCTTTAGTAGCATTATGAGTTAATAATTAGTGAATTAATTAATAACTAATTCACACAACTCATCACTTAGTCTATTGATCAGTTAGACTAAATACGACTAGTTCAACTAAGTCAAACTGAACACAACTCCATTAACTGCTCATCCAACTCCACAGAACTCACATGCATGAGTTCTAACTGATGTCCTGCATGCAATAGCTCAACTGACTCACAAAGAAAGCGTATTTCCTTCTGACAGCTGCATGTGCCACATCTGTAGCTCAAACTGAAGTGCTCCAAGAGGATAAGATAAAGTTTATAGTCTAAATATTATTATGAGACAATAATAATTGACTTTTCTATTTTTGACTGGCAGTCTAAAAATAGACTCTGATCACTCCTTCTGTGATCACTCCTGTTGTGATCCAAAAATAGACTTTGCGCCATAATTTTCCTGCGAGCCCACTTAGTGAAGGCGACTCCTTTCCACTAAGCTCCATCATCTTGTTGCATTCTCAACAAGCATTTCTTGTTGCACACTTTTCAACAATTCCTATAGTATTAGATGTTATTTGTTCAATTTTAGGTTTTTTCTTAAGGGATACTTAGGGCTTCCCTCTTCCTTTTGGTTTACTTGTAGGTGTTGTAGTGTAATGAGTGGCTCCTACCACACCATGGGAAAAGCCTCAAGGAATTTTAGTTCCTTAAGTCATGTATCCTAAAATAGCCTAAGGTGTGACACTTTGAAAGAGAATGACTATCTAACTAGTTCAGGTAATGCCTAGTGTAAAACAAGTAACCTAATATCCTTTAGTGCATCCTCAACAACGACACCAAAAATGACATGTTTTATAAATGGGTGTATTTCAATCCTATAGATAGTCATTTAATTCATCAACCAATGTTACTTTTATGCTAATGAGGCAGCTCATTGATTGTGCAAGATGTAGGGATTTGTACTGGCTAATGGGATGATACCAATTCCAATTTCTAATTCGTGTACTAGAGCCAGTGGAAGAAAAATAAAACTAAATTACAAAACAACACTCAGAAATAAGAACAAATCTTGAGTTTGAGTCCAATATATGGCCACATTTTTCATTCAAGCATGCCATCGGTGATCACGTACATTTACCCAACTCTAAAACTGGACTTTGGATATTCACTATCTCTAATGTAAAAAAAGAGAATCATACGAGGGAAACTTTTAAGGATGGAAAGTTATCTTAAATTTAAGAAACCTTAGAAAATCTTACTAGTCCCTAATATGCAAATTTTAAAATGTTTGATGATATTTTTGTAAAAATATTCAAATTTATATTGATTTTATATAGTATTTATAAAATTTTGGTGATTTTTAAGGTAAATTTATTTTATATTATAAAATTTGGGTGAATCATTTTTATAAAAAATGGAAATTAGATGATTTTTTTTGGGAAAAAGAATGGAAAATTGGCCCACTACAAATATTAGCCCCTAAAATTTTCCTTAAATCCTATTGTAGAAAATCTTACTATTACTTATAATGCTTATGCAATTGGGATTAAAACTAAGAAATACACAGTAGAACACTCCTTGTCACACAACAATTTAGCAACAACTACAATGGCACAATGAAAACATGAACCAACATACATATAATTGGCAATGTGGCTCCTTAGAATGGGCTCTTGCTCTAGGCTCTTGTTTCATTACACTATTAATTTCTATTTGCAAACTCAAGATTTAATCATGAACCCATTCTTTCATTAAGGAAATATGAAAATCACAAACTCAATACATATCACTTCTTCTTGTCCCTTGCTATCAAAAGTATATCATATTATATAAGATTCGCTCATTCCCAAGTTTAGAAAATAGATAACAACTATTAAATGCAAAAGTCAAGTTCCCCTGCGTTGGATATTGTTGGTTAGAAAGGAGCTTCGTTCCATCATCCAAGTCTGTCATGAAAACCAAGTGTGTGGGTGAACAATTAGATATGTTTATCAGTTTATCGGGGTAATAGCTGCAAAATAAGCCCAATCTACTCATGATCCTATAACAACAAATAGAGAACATGATCACTTTTGTGCATGCTCCTATTAGTATTGAATTCCTTGCCAATCAAGTGAGCAATTATTAGGAATAGGGTTAAGAACCTCTAGAAGTTGGTTGTAGTAGTAATGGTGCCTAAAGGATCCATGTTGCTAGAATATTCTTTCAAAAATCCTATCAACTTGTTAGCACTGGAACTTTTACACACTTTCAAAAATTAACCTATACTCACACCATAACTTATTAATAAGGAAATAAGAAGCAACACACCAAAATACTCTTTTAATCATAACTATAAAGGAAAATAGCCAAAATGTCATTCAAAAAGTTCATGTGCAATTTTTTTTAATGAAGTGACTAATTTTGATAATAAGTAAGTATCCAAGGGGTAAAGAGATATGCAAAGAGGACTTATGCAAGGCTAAATGATACCATTTACAAATGTTGACAACTACCATATAGGAAATGGTCCAAACTTCCTATTAAACATGTGAAGAAGAATAAGGAAGTCATTTCTTTAATATAATTTTGCTAAGAGACTCTAGAGTTTCTTATAGATTAGACTACTGATGACCTAACCATGATACTTTGCAATTCTATGTAATGACCTAGCCATGATACTCTGCAATTCTATGTAAACACTAATAGTGATAGACTAAGCATCACATTCAATGTCGAGTTTCCCAAATTAGGTTACTAAGGTAAAATCACTATCCTTCATGGTAATTTCATGGGTATTATTTGTTCTGGTACTCTAAATGCTTAGCGTAGTGGCATCATCCGATCTTTCCATTAAATGAAAGATAATTATTCAACCTATAAATTCATGGTTTTGATTTCAGTAGCTTGTTGGCTCCTCTTTTACAATAAATCAATCTATATTTATGTTTATCAGCCTACAAGGTTTTGATGTGAATTTAAGAGCAATGATGTGGGTATGCAATTTAATATTGGCTTGAGTACATCACCCTATATCATTCATTGGTAAAGCCTTGCACATAACATTCAATTATGTATTACACTAACTCTTCATTAATTAATTACTTTGGTTGGGTGAATATACATAATAGTTCGTTCTTGTTCCCCATGCATCATTTGGAAGTCCATTACAGACAATTTGTACAAGTTAACAGAAGTCAATCTTTGTTGTATTAATTGAAAACATGTTACAATGAATTCATATTTCATACACTTAAAATTGATGAGTTTTTGTATTAATTGAAAACATGTTACAATGAATTCATACTTCATATACTTAAAATTGATGAATTTTTGTATTAATTGAAAACATGTTACAATGAATTCATACTTCATACACTTAAAATTGATGAATTTAATTATCATTACATGAGTTGGTATCATGGAATCAGATGTCTTTTGGCTCACATACATATCATTGTTTTGTTGCTTGGGGTTGAGCCCTCATACAAAGAAACTCCCTACGCCATTGTTGTGTTGGAGTAAACTTTTTCCATTGACTCTTTTTAGCAAGCACTTCCTTATGATTGGTGTGTCTCAATTGTAATTTTCTAATGTAAATGGACAAGTAAGGAGTTGGTGAGTTTCAAAACTCATAGTTACATGAGTATGCAACCCTTGTTTTGATCGAGATGTAGATTTCCTACATAATGATCCACTCGTTTCTTACTTGTTGGTTTCAAACCATTCCATAGATCTTGTTTTCCATCATTTTTTTCTTTGTTGGTGTGTTGCCTTCAACAGATCTCGTTTTCCATCATTTTTGTCTTAGTTGGTGTGTTGCCTTAGTATCACCAAGTAGTAGAACCAAGATGCAAGCATGAAGATAGAATAATCTTTTTATTAGAAGGAAAATACATCGTGAATTGTAATTACACAGTCGATAATAGGGTACTTTGATTTAGGTGTATAACTTATAGGATGTTTGTAATTGATTAAGCATAGGAAGGCAAAGGAAATATTTATCTTATTAACCAATACAACATGGTGAAACACTTTTACAATTTAATAGTGATTATAAGAGATAAAAAATTTGTGTTCAATGTTAGAGAGACAAATATGCCAAAGGCCTACCATTTACAGATCAAGAAGAATGAATAATTGTAAAATAAATTTGATAGACGATTAAAATTCTTTGCGAGAACAGTGGATGGAGGAATATGGAGATCTATTTTTGAAAAATAGAGACTATATTTAGTAGAAAGGACATATTTGAGGAGAAACATGTCCAAGTGATAGAGAACCAATAATAAAAGTTAAATGTAAAGAAATCATTTTTAGCGAAGCCTCACAAAGAGAATAGTAGAAGGTGATCAAGGGAGAAAAAAATGTTGTTTCTACCCAAGATGCATAAACCATGACCAATGAAATCATGGTAAGAAATTCAACATTAGGCTTTTTATTTCTCTTAAAGCATTAAGTGAGCATCCAAATTGATGAAGAAGATTGCCTTCAATGGTGAAGATCTTGGTAAGAGTGATCAAGGCCTACAAGATACCATTGTGGTGGAATTGAGGCCAAGAATTGAGGGCTCAAAGACTCTTGAATGGAGTAGTGATAGAAAGTGAATGCTCAAATGCAACCCTAGTCAAAGTACAAGTAATCCACTTACACAACAAAGTACAAGTAAAGTAGTTGCCAAGACCATAAAGTACATCTTTTTGTGAAGGCTCAAATTGAATCTGCAACTACACCAAAGTGAGAGCAATCAACTCATGATGAGAAATGAGGAGGTAGAAATCTAATAGCCTTGTGTAAAATAAATAAGGGCAACAAAGAGGTGTATGAAACATCTTAGGTCTAACAAAGGGAGCTAAGAAGCTTAAGATAATTCTTAAAATGTGTATGAGTATGAAGCCTCATGTCACTTATATTCATTGCACAAAGGGAGGCTGTTAGGCATACAAATATTGGTATTATTTTTGATAAATTTATTTTCATGGAATGAATAACAATTGTGTGGCTAAATGTTAGTGGAAGTAATATCCCATCAAAGGACCTAAGCCTTTTGGGAAGAGGACAAAAGAATGTAAAAACTCCTCTTTAGGCCAATACAGAGAACAAAAGAAGTAAATAAACAAGAAATATAGAGCTATCCAAAGAAGGAATGATAATATTATTCTAACCATGACAAGATGACTAGATATTGGGTTGAGAAGTGTTTAAAAAAGTCATCCATAACCTCACCCGAAGAAGCACAAGGACTTACTAAGGAAGAAATGGGTAGTCAAGAGAAGATCAAAGAAGTAGAAAATTATCTAGTAGTTCAATAACATAGGTAAATGCCATTTGTCAACTTCACAGGTTTACTTAACAAAGGGTCTAATTATACTTTCCATTATAAAAATGGGAAGCCATCTAGTTTTGGTTCAACTACCATAATTTTGATATGGGAATGAAATGTAGCTAATGTCCAGATGCAAAAATATGATGTGATATGCAATTAACTAAGTCCTTGGTAGGAGCAATAATAAAAAATGGTGATACAACCAATAATAAGGGGAATAATCCACCACTATCATTAGAAATGAACCTTAATCAAACACCCACTCCCCCACCCACCAAAGGAAAATGTTTCAATTGCTAAGAACACTTCCCTATTATAAATCCAGTAAATGAAATGAAACAAGATTATCCATATAACATAAGAAAGAACATTCTATTATTGATGCATATGAATAAATAAAACTTAAGAATGTCAATTGAGTTTATCTAGGGTTGTAGGGATGAATTACTATTATCTTCTCCACCCAACCTCAATTCCTGCAAGTGACATGTTGAGCTCATACTGAGTATATTTTTATAATGAAACTTAAGAATGTCAATTGAGTTTATCTAGGGTTGTAGGGATGAATTACTATTATCTTCTCCACCCAACCTCAATTCATGCAAGTGACATGTTGAGCTCATACTGAGTATATTTTTATAATGACTTCAAGCCTTGTTGAATTGTCTTAAGCCTTGAAGAATATCTTACCTAAAGGTTTTGAAGAACTAAAAATAATCTCAAGCTATCATGAAGCTCTTTATTTCATATCATATCGTTAGCATAATAAAATAAGCAAGAATAAACATTATAACAAGGGAATAGTTCACAAACATTATGACAAGGGAATCATCCACAAACTATAATTTTTATGTCTGCTTACTCAAATTTGTCCTTATCTTCATGCTTTTTTTGTTTGCTAAGTTGTGTGAGTCTTGAGATGATTGCACACTTAACCTTTGGCTTGAGAAACTGTGATATGGGGGCATCTAAGTCATCAAAATCACCTTGGAATCGCACCCGACCTGGGTCACAGCAACCCTTGACATGGTTGGATTCTTGCCCATGGATTTTCGAATTGGTGACCTTCACATCACATAGTGCCTTAACAATACACCCCATCACCATCTATTCTATGCCCCATGGGAATCCTTATCCTCATGTTGACTATCACAATAATATTTTGATATTGTAAATTTTAATGTGAAACCCTTAATAAAAACAATTTTAATCTTTATGTGAATAAATGTTGAACACACTTTCCAAGACTTTAAGTAATGTCTTGACTTGCTATGTTCTAGTCTCTTTCATAACTTAGAAACGTGCACTCTAATAGAAGTATGTGTTTTGATCATCTCTTCTCTCTCCATGTCTCATTCAAATGTGAGGCACATGGTTTGTGCTTCTACTTCATTGTATAAAAGACCATGTATATCATTTTTTCATGAATCATCTTCTTGTTCAAACTTTTGGCAATGGAAAAGAGTCTGGTGGAACTTTTACAAGTGAATCTTTCTCTTTTAACATGCAATGCATCCTTTTACCATTATCTACACACATGATTCCTATAGAACCATATATCGCTTTAGTTAAATAGACTTTGTGTGAATGACCATAAAAACTTTTTTCACCTATCTCGTAATGGGAACAACAAATTTAAATGGTGAGTTGAAATATCATTTTGGGTGTTTTTGAAATTTCATAAGGACATGGTTGATTAAAAAATAACTAGAGGTTTCTATAATTAGCCTAGATTCATCTTAACTCAGGATCTACCAAGGGCGAAGAGAAATCAAATCTCTTTTCGCTCTAAAAGAGGTTTGCATCTCAAGAGATTTGATCCCTCTTCACACTTGGTAGATAAGTTAAATGTTTACACTCATTTATGGACACCGCAACATCTCCCCCATCTTATTTTTTTTTTTTTGGTAGGTAAGCACCCACAGGGGATTTGAACCAGTGACCTATCGCAAGGAGTGCCTTAACAGTGCACCCATTCACCGTCAATCCAAAGCCCCTTGGGCTCCCCCATCCTAATATTACTTTTAACCTTTTATTATTTTTTAATTGATCCCACATATAAATCTTTACAAACATATACACCACTACAACATCCCCATAACTTTTTGCATCTCAAGAAATTTCATCCTTGGCAAGGCTTGATAAATCGATTTTATTATTAATTACAATTATAAATATTTATTTTATTTTTATCTTTAGTTTTATGTAATTTGACCAAATTAAAATGTTTTATTGATAATTATTAGTCCTAATGATGATGGATTTTTACCAAGAGTAATTCTGAAATATCAATATGAATCACAAAAGCTTGAATTTAGATATTATTATTTTTATCTAGCCAACATTTAAATGTTAGATTTAAGGCTTTTGTGATCCATATTGCAAATGAGATAGATATTATTATTTTTATCTAGCCAACATTTCAATGTTAGATCTAAGACTTTTGTGATCCATATTGCAAATGAGAATGTCTATCAGATTAATCACATCATTAGGATTTACTCAATGTTCGTCGACCAAACCTGATGATGTGGTTAATTCCAAAGACATTCTCATTAACATTTAAATGCTTACACTTATTTTATTTATGGATATTACATCTCCCCATACTTTTCTTCTTTTGGATTTAATTTGAAAAATATTAGTAAATTAAATTAAAATAAAATATTTTGATTTTGAAATGAATTATGGATTTTGGGCATGTGGTATTGATAAGTCATGGGATTGTCCCATGGTAATGTAACAAAGCCTATTTAAAAATTAATAATATCTGTGGGGTGAATATTCATGGTTAAAAATTGTAAGTATTCTACAATCAAAGATTTCCAAATAAAAGATTATTTTTATTAAACTATAAATATAGATAGTGGTGGATCTTGATTATTTTAGCTAGAATTTTGATAGTAAATCTGTAAAGTGTAGACCAATTAATTTATGTAGATATAATATAATCCTCACGAAATCATAGCTAAGACTTGAGCTATTTTTAGAAAAATTGAATTATTGTAAAAAGTGTTCCAGCTCCACCCAACATTACATAATCCCTCCTACTAATAATAGTAATAGTATTCCTACTAATCTTTGGAATTGGAATCAACCCTAGTTTGGTTAAAAGAAAAACATAACCTTAGTTTGGTTTAAAAAAAAACAAAAGAAAGAAAAATGACTTTCAATGATGGTCTTTTTTTACCAAGCTCCTTTGAGAGAGAACGGTTGGTCGCGACGTGAGTCGTCCACGTTGGGCAATCTTTATCCTCGCCCGTACGCGCGGATAAATTCAATTTTCAAATCTCTTAAAAGCAAAGCTTCTTATGGATGTTCAAGAGTATTCTAGAGCTGTACTATGCCTGCCTTGAAAGTTCGAGAATCCAGTAACTTCTTCTGCATCATCCTCTATAAAATTCCACTCTGCAGAGAAGCTTATGACGCAGAGCAACAAATTTAAGTTTTCGTAGTTTCCAGTTAAGAAATTTTGTCTTTTGAATCGTTCAATCGCTTGAAAATTATGGAAGACCCTTTCTTTGGCAGGTTGTGGGATCGATTCCCGCAGAGGTCGCATTATGGTCCCTACGGTTCTCATCCCCACGCTGCAGCCACTGTGACCCCGACAAAACCAGAGTATGATTATTGGGGCGCGCCCAAGATTAAGCCCAAGACGTTCACAGTTCCAGTCCACGGTCCTCCTATTAATCCCTCGCCAAATTCGAATTCGGTGACCAATAGGAAAAGTCCTCTGAAGCCTGATCCCAAGAACGTTATCTCAATACCCATCGCTTCAGAGGCTCTCAATTCATCTTTCGAGGCTAAGAAGACGGACGCTCCTCGAATGGACGAGACCTCTGCGGCTACAAAAATGCAGTCGGCTTTCCGAGGTTTTTCTACCCGGAAGGGTTCGCCGTTGAAGAATCTGAGGGTTATACGAGATGTCAAGGCAGATGCCGACGCTATTAGGCGGCGTCTTGTTGATCGTCAAGTCGTGGAGTCGATCCTTCAGAATGAGAAGGAGCGCCTGAAGATCACTGAGGAAATAATGTCTCTGCTGCTTAAGCTTGATGCAATTCAGGTGTGTATTTTGAAAGCCCTGCTTGAATTTTGTCTTGAAAACCTAGTTGAACTTCGGTTCAAAACCTTTTTTGCATTTCGTGTTGGTTCAAGCCCTGTTTGAGTTCTGTTTTGTTCAAAACATGGTCTGTATTTTGGATCCAAGCCCTGTATGTATTTGGTTTCCAAACGTTCTTTGAATTTTTGTCCAAAATGCATTTTGAATGTTGGTCTGTTGGAAATCGCTATTCCAAAAATTGCCTCGAAACCCTTTCTGAATTTCGGTTTGGATCAGCGCCCTTCTGAATTTCGATTTTGTTCAAATCCTGTTTGAATTTTGGCTGAAAACCGTCAGTCCGAGTTTCTGGGGGCTTTAAAATTCCGTTATGCATTTCTCCAGGGAGTAGGTCTTACAACCTATTTACATCTTCAATGTTTTGGACTGTGAAAGAAAATCAGATATAAATATACAAGTATTTTGATTTGCAGGGAGTGAATTCATTTGTGAGAGAGTCAAGGAAGGCTGTGATTCGTGAGCTTCTTAATCTGGAAGAAATGGTAGATGCCATAATTGCTGGCAAATCGATAGAAGGGGACTGTTTCGATGGGTGCAGAAGCTGCAGAGGATGATAACGATGGCGAGGAAATGGCCTCCGTAAAAGAGAACGGAGAAGCCCCGTTTTCGGACGGGGGTCCGAACAATGAAGAAGTCAGAGATGAAGAGTTACCGGAGGGGGGTTCCAATAAAGAAGAGGTGCTGGATGGGGTGAAGCTAGCCTCTGCGAGTGATTCAAAGGTGCAAGAGGTATCTTTATTTTCTGATGAGATTGAAATACCGAATATACAAATTGAGAGTTCAAACCATACTGACGATAATTCTATGGGCGCGGGTGGGCAGTGGAGAGGATTGTCACCCGAGGCGGTTGCACGCGGGGAACCAGTGGACTACATGGAAAAGAAACTTGAAGAACAGGAATTGGAGCCATATGATGAAGAGGCAATGAAAGATCCAATAGATGGCGAGAAACGCACAGAGGGTGCTTCAAGTTGTGAAGGGCGGACTGGGGAGAAGCTGAGAGCTTTGGGATGTGACAGCATCCCCTGCCCAGACGAAGAGGTTATGAGACATTCTACGGATGAAGAGGAATTCCCCAACCGTGCTTCAGTGCGGACGTGCAAGAGGTTTAAAGCTTTGGACTGCCCGCAGGTAGAGGCAGAGACAATTCAAGCTGATGAACAGCAGAGACAATGTGAACGCATGGAGTACGAAGAGACTGGGGAGGTCACTGAAGCGGTAGCAGGACAGGATGCTAATGTTGAAGAAGACTTTGTGAAGGTGAATGATGAGAATGGGAAACTAAAGATGTTGGTGGGTGATCTGTTCAAGAAAAACAAATTGCAGAATAAGTTGATCAAGAACCTGACCCGGAGAATTGCACAATTAGAGGAGCAAATATCCAAGTCGAAACGGAAGAAAACTGGAGACAAGAAAAAGAAAATGAAAGAAACTGAGAACAGTACCACTGGAAGACGGAAGACGGAGTGACCTCTGGACCACCAACACTAGTGGAATAACAGAGTGTGGGGGCGGGGCGGCCGGGCATTCATAGGCATGTGCACATATTTCCTGTTAATATTGGTTTTGAGAAAATGTAGAGGCCATTTCTGTGAAGTCTAGACAAAACCTTTATACAAAGTAATATGTTAACTTTTTTTCGGAAATTATTTTGTTCAGTGTAGTAAATATTCAAGCTGCTTGTTTCTTTGGATTATGGAAGGAAGGCATAGAATCTCAGTGATAAATCGGCAAAGGTTTTGGTAAATGAAAGAATTTTGTTCCTAGGGCTTCATTGTAAGATTCTGATTTTAACTTTCCATGATTGAGTTTTCAAAAAAAAATGTTTCGAAGATTTCTTTGTAACTTCCATGATTGATTTCCAAAAATGCTGTTTCGAATGTTTCTTTGTAATCGGCATAATCGATTTTGTGAGAACAAAGTAGGCAGGCGGCAGTCTATAGATTATTTAATTAAGCAGTGAATAGTGAGTTGTCGCCCAGCAACAACTCGGATTGCAAGCCCGAGAGTAGAACCTTCAGGGTAAGCTAGATTCTTATCGCGAGTTGTACTTCAGCAACTTGGATGCCAATGTAGATTTTGAAATTTGCCGCGAAATGTTTGAAATTTGCCACGAAATGTTAGATTTTTCAAGGAGGAGAAAGGGTTTTTTAACTATTTTATTTTGAAATCTAATGTTTTCAGATACAGAGGATGAGGATTGGATTAGCTTATTATCAATTTGAATAAGAAAAACATTGAATATCAAAAATATTGAATTGTAAAAAACAAAAACAGACTATTTTTAATTAAAGATTATTTTTAATTTAATAGACATTAAAATATCATTTATTTTAATTTCTATTAAAATAAATACAGA
Source organism: Pinus tabuliformis (assembly GCA_031772625.1). NCBI lineage: Eukaryota > Viridiplantae > Streptophyta > Pinopsida > Pinales > Pinaceae > Pinus > Pinus tabuliformis. The sequence continues at coordinate 1,720,412,436 of CM062816.1, read as the reverse complement.
GGATAAGGATTGGGTCAGCTCATTATTAATTTGATCAATTTGAATAAGAAAAATATTGCTCATTATCAATTTGAATAAGAAAAATATTGAATATTCAAAAATATTAAATCGTAAAAAACAAAAAATAAGAATAAGAAAAATATTGAATCATAAAAAACAAAAAATAAATACAGAGGATAAAGATTGAGAGAGCTCATTATCAATTTGAATAAGAAAAATATTAAATATTCAAAAATATTGAATCGTAAAAAACAAAAAACAGATTATTTTTAATTTATTAGACCTTAAAATATCATTTATTTATTTCACTGAGACATTTTATCTCCTAATCATTTTATTTATTTCACTGAGACATTTTATCTCCTAATCTTTCACTGGGGATATTTCATCTCCTAATCTTATCTGAGAAAGGAAGAGTAATAATTTTTTTTATCTGTTGAATCGTTTTGGATAACGATTCTGATTCTTATTTAATGTTTTGAAAATTAAGAAAAATATATTCTTTTGCTGAAAACATGGATTTTTTAATATAAAAAAACGCGAATCTGATCTCCTGTCACCACCTACATCTGATCTCCCAAAAGACTGTTATGCAGCTGAGCATGCCATAATGTTGCCTACTTATGAAAGGACTATATGTTTATTTAAATGCATGGACTATAAAACTCCATTGTTTTTTTACGTTATTGTTATATTTTCTGAATATATATATACTAAAATCAATTTAATGAAATAGTAAAATGCATGTTTTCAGGTTCCTATATTGTGACCTTCAACTTGCTTCTTTGAGTTGTTCATGGGCTTAACTATTTGATTTCTAGAGTTCTTGAAAAAAAAATTGTTTGTGATAGCCTTGATTTATGGATTTTGAATTTTAGAGTTTTTGTATTTTTAAGCGTGGTTAAAAATGGTTTTTTTTATCATATAAATTTAACATGATATTTTTAATGTGGAGAGTTTACAATTGAAATTTGTGATTTAAACCAATTTTTATCAAAATCTAAAAAAATAAAATGGTGATTTAAACAAATCCCTATCAAATTAAAAAATAATTTAAATCAGAAAATAAATAAAAAATGGTGATTTAAACAAATCTCTATCAAATTCTAAAAAAATTAAATCAGAAAATAAATCAAAAATGATTTTCACTTTTAGGGGATTCTTTTTCAGATCCACTGTCATACAAAAAGCCCTGCATATCCCTATTTTGGTCCTTCTTTTCAACTGAAGAAATCAAGCCTGTAGCAGCTTTCAGGGATAAATGGCCTTGTCTGGGATTGGACCACAAAAATTGTAGAGACTAAATGTTTGGGATTGGACCACAAAAATTGTGGAGACCAAACCTCCCTACCTAACTATTAAACCACATCTTCCAGGCTCCATCTTTATTCTTCCTACTGTTTCCATCAACACCACTTTCTTCCCATTTCACCATTGTTCCCATCAACCCCACTTTCTTCCCATTTCACCACTGCCAACCACTGCATTTATTCACACCATTGGGCCCGTCCTCTCCCTCGGCCCCTAGTATGGTCGTCCACAACGTAGCGTCCATTTTTGTAATAATTTTGCCCTTTTTGTCGGTTCGGAGGCTTCGGCTCACTGACCTATTATTCGCTGTCACTGCCCACAACTCCTCACACTTCCTAGATTTGAGAACGTCTTCAACCAGACATTAACAGGTTGCATATCCTACAACAATCACCCTCAGGTTGCATACCCTGTTGGAAACCATAAGTAATTCCAACTCCCTGTCCGCAATATTCAACAAACTATTTAATGCTATATCAGCCGCTGTTCTAGAAGTGCTGTATCAGCCGCTGTTCTAGAAGTCGGCGGAATTGACAATGAGGGAGGCTTCTCATGGAAGCCACCGACTAAACCCTGCTCCAGAAACTTCTCCTGCATGTATATATATCTGATCAATGAAAGCAAGTTCTCAGGTTCTTGTGTTCAATGTGTCTGAGTGTGTTGGTGTGCTGTGCGCCTCTGATCATTTACATGGTATCAGAGCTGTGAGGTCGAGAAGCTGTGTGTCGCTGTGTTGCAGAGGCGCTGTGTGTCGCTGTGTAGTTGAGCGCTGTGTGAGGAGTGCGTTGCTGTGCTGCAGAGGAGCTGTGTGGTCAAGAGCTGTGTGAAGCTCGGTGCAGTATATAAGGAGGTGAAATATCGCTTTAAAGTGAGGTGTGAACTGTGGGTTGCTGCGGTGAGCGTGGAGAACCTTGCGAAGCACGCCGTTTCGGAGGGAATCAAGTCCAGCGGATTTGAAACTTTTGCTTTGTGAGAAGTCTGGTCAATTAATGGATAGTAAGACAGACGTTAACCACTTCTTAGTGTTTGGTTTGATTTTCTGAAAATGATATGTTGAGTAAGTTGTGTTGTTTTAAGTTATGCGCTTTTTGATATGGTGTGGAGTAAAAGTTATGCTTGTTTCTGATGCGCTTTTTGATATGGAGTAAAAGTCATGTGCATTAGAGTAAAAGCCGTGAAGCTTGTTCCTGCTCAAGCCTGGCCAAGTATGGAGTAAAAGTCATGTGCGTTGGTGTTGAATTTTCTCAAAATGCAATAAAATAAATGAGGGTCGATTGAAATAATGGAAAGAATTTAATATATTTACACACGGTCATTAAAGTTGTAAAAGAACCTTGCGTCAAAATTATTTTGGAGACTTTTGAGTGTATTTTTGTTTTAATTGGGTTTATTAAAAGAAAAAAGGAAAAAAATAAGATTTTTATGGTGCATGAGTGGTGTAAAAGATTTTGGGATATAGTGAAAAAATTGGTGCATTTGGATTTGGTGGTATTTTGGTGATTGGATAAAGTTTTTTTTCATGGCAAATTTATTGCTTGATAATTATATGAATGAATCCACCAAGCTTGATGGCGAAAATTATGTAAACTGGAAATTCAAGCTAATGACTATTTTAGAAGGTAATAATTTGTGGTCCATTGTAAGTGGGGATGAGCCCAAACCCACTGTTGCAGGTTCTATCCCAGATTGGGAGAGAAGGGAGACAAAAGCAAAGGTGCTGCTGCGTATGTCTGTAAAGGACAACATTATTCCTCATATCAGAGACTGCAAGACATCAAAAGAAACATGGGATACATTGAAGGGTTTGTATGAAACAACAAATACAAACCGGATCTTGTTTTTGAAGACTAAGCTTTTATCCTTAAAAATGGAAGCAAATGAAAATATAAGCAATTTTATATCTCGTGTCAAAGATTTAAGTGATAAGTTAGGAGATATTGGTGAAAAGGTGTCTAAAACTGACTTAGTCATCATCGTATTAAATGGCTTAGTGCAAGATTATCAAATTTTTGTTTCAAGTCTTGCAGCTAGAGAAAAACCCCCTTCATTTGATGAATTGACAGGAATTCTTCTACAAGAGGAGGAGAGGATGAAGAATTTTTTGGGCTCTAGCAGTTCAGATTTGGCATTGGTGGCCAAGGGCAAATATCCATACAGAGGCAAACCATGGGACAAGAACAAAGGAGGCAAGTTTCAAGCCAAGCAAAAAGGTATGATACAGTCTAAATTTCCAAAGAAAAATGATGAGTGTTATTATTGTGACAAACTTGGGCATCATTCTAAAGATTGCTATAAAAGGAAATATAATGAGTCTAGGCAGAGAAACAGAAGGCATAATGGAAATTTTGTGGACAAAGATATCAATGATGGATTTAAAAATCTTAAATTGTTTGTTTCTGATGCTGCATTGTCTGTGGAAAATGATGATAAGAATGCTTGGTTCATTGATTCTGGTGCATCACTCCATATGTCTTGTAATAAGGAGTGGTTTGATGAATATCATGAAAATATTGATGGAACATATGTTTGCCTAGGAGATAACAGATCACTTAAAGTTCAAGGTTATGGAGTAATAGGTGTGAATTTGCCTAATGGACAAGAGAAACAGATTCATAATGTGATGTATGTCCCTGATATTAAAAAGAATTTAATTTCAGTTTCTACTATTACTGACCAAGATTTGAAGGTGGAATTTGTTAAATCACAGTGTGTAGTGAAAGACATTCAAGATAAATACAAGGTTATTGCCACAGGAACCAGAGTTGGAGGTTTGTATAAGTTGGATGTGACCAGGAAAAGTCATCAAGCATTAGCATCTACAACAATATCAACAGAAGATTTATGGCATCAAAGGTATGGACATCTAAATCACAAAGATTTAATGCTACTGCAAAAGAACACTATGGTTGAAGGTCTTCCTGTCTTGAAAGATGATCGTGTTGAATGTGAGGCATGTGTACTTGGCAAACAACATAGGGAGGAATTTCTTATACATAAAGAAAAAAGGCAAAGGGAAATACTTGAATTAATTCATACTGATGTATGTGGACCTATGCAAACTAGATCTATTGGTGGAGCATGGTATTTTCTTATTTTTGTGGATGATAGATCTAGATATACATGGGTTTATTTCATAAGAAAGAAGAGTGATGTTTTTGAGTATTTTAAAGAATTTAAGAATATGGTAGAAAAACAAACTGGTAATTATATCAAAATCTTGAGATCTGATCAAGGGGGAGAATTCAAATCAAGAGAATTTAATCAATATTGTAAAAGCAATGGGATTCAGCAACAATTTACAGTGCCACATACACCTCAGCAAAATGGAGTTGCTGAGAGGAAAAACAGAACACTAGTTGAATGTGCACGTAGTATGCTTCAAGGTAAAAATATCTCTAATGTTTTCTGGGCTGAAGCCATTAATACTGCTGTTTATTTGAAAAATAGGAGTCCAACTAAAAGTTTAGAGCTTAAAACACCTTTTGAAGCATTTTTTGGGTACAAACCAAAAGTAAGCCATTTAAGAGTTTTTGGTTGCAAGGCATTTGCTCACATTCCAAAAGATGAAAGAAGAAAACTTGATGCAAAGTCAATTAAGTGCATATTTATTGGTTATTGTGATAATCAGAAAGCATACAAGTTGTTTGATCCCAGTACTCATAGACTGCTTGCAAGTAGGGATGTGGTGTTTCATGAGAATGCAAATGAAGGCAATAAAATAAATAATAGTGTATGGCATAATATTGATGATTATCTTAAATTAGACACAAGTGTTCAACAAGAACAGGAACGAGCACAGGAACAGGTACAAGATCAAGAACAAGTAGCATCAAGTAGTCATGACACTCCAAAGAGAGGAGAGGAGACTCTGCAAAGCCAAAAGAAAGAAGAAAGCAGTAAAACTCCAAGAAGGTCATCACGTCAAAGTCAGGTACCTGTAAAGTATAAAGATTATGCATTAATGTCTCAGATTATGAATGTTGTAGAACCTGCAAGCTATGATGAAGCTAAAGAATATGAAGAATGGAGAAATGCAATGAATGAAGAATATAACTCTATAATGAAAAATGACACATGGGAATTAACATAATTGCCTAAAAATAAAGTTCCCATAGGATGTAAATGGCTTTATAAATCTAAATTTAATGCTGATGGAAGTATTGATAAATATAAAGCTAGATTGGTTGCCAAAGGATATTCTCAAAAGGAGGGAATTGATTATGAAGATACTTTTGCACCTGTAGCTAAGATGAACACAATTAGAATTATGATTGCATTAGCTACAAAATATAATTGGAAAATGCATCAGTTAGATGTCAAATCTGCATTTTTGAATGGTGAGTTAAAAGAAGAAGTTTATTTAGTTCAGTCTGAAGGGTTTGTAAAACAGGGACAGAAGCATCTGGTTTGCAGGTTAAAGAAAGCTTTATATGGCTTGAAACAAGCACCAAGATCATGGTATGTGAAAATTGATTCTTTCTTTTATGAGAAAGGTTTTATGAGAAAGGTTTTATGAGAAGCAAGAATGATCCTAACTTATACATCAAGAAAGATGAAGACAAGAATGTTGCTTTAATATCTGTATATGTTGATGATCTAATCATAACAGGAAATGCATGCAAGTTGATTGAAGAAATTAAAAATCAGTTGTCACATGTATTTGAGATGAAGGATCTTGGTGAATTACATTATTGTTTAGGTCTTGAAGTTTGGAGGGAGCCTGGTAAGACACTGATCACACAAAGCAAATATACAAGGGAAATCCTTAAAAGATTCAATATGATTGAATGCAAGGCAACATCTACTCCTTTAGAACAGAATGTCAAATTGTGCAGTGATGATGGAACCAAAGAGGTGAATGGAACTATGTACCGTCAATTGGTGGGAAGTCTGAACTATCTCACCACTACCAGACCAGATATAGCATATTCTGTCAGCATACTTAGTCAGTTCATGACTAAGCCTTGTGAAAGCCATTGGAAAGCATCAAAGAAAGTCCTTCGATATCTGAAAGGAACACTTAATTTTGGTATTATGTATACTGATGAATTTGATGTTGAATTGGCAGGTTATTCTGATTCTGACTGGGCTGGAAATCCAGATGATAGGAAATCTACTACTGGATACGTTTTCAACATTGGTTCAGGACCGATATCATGGAGCAGTAAGAAACAACCAACAGTTTCATTGTCATCCACTGAAGCTGAATATAAAGCATTATGCAGTGCTACCTGTGAAGCAATATGGCTTAAAAGAATACTTGAAGATGTTGGGGAAACACAAAATGCACCTACAGTAATCAGTTGTGACAATCAAAGCACTATCAAATTGGCAAACAATCCTATATATCATGCAAGGACAAAACACATAGAGACACAACATCATTTTGTAAGAGAAAAATTGCAATCTAAAGAAATTGACTTATCATATTGTAATACAAATGAAAATGTGGCTGACATATTCACCAAGCCTCTTGGAAAGGCTAAATTTGAAATATGTAGAAATAAGATGTACATTGTAGAAAACCCAAATTATGTTGTAAGCCTAGCTGAGACTTAGACCAGCAGGCATGACAATTAAGAGTATAGTGTCTTGTTTATTGTATGTAGTTGAAATTAAGGGGGAGTGTTGGAAACCATAAGTAATTCCAACTACCTGTCCGCAATATTCAACAAACTATTTAATGCTGTATCAACCGCTGTTCTAGAAGCGCTGTATCAGCCGCTGTTCTAGAAGTCGGCGGAATTGACAATGAGGGAGGCTTCTCATGGAAGCCACCGACTAAACCCTGCTCCAGAAACTTCTCTTGCATGTATATATATCTGATCAATGAAAACAAGTTCTCAGGTTCTTGTGTTCAATGTGTCTGAGTGTGTTGGTGTGTTGTGCGCCTCTGATCATTTACATATCCTACAACAACCACCTTCTAATGAATAATAGTGGTTTGTACACACCTGCAACGTCCCACATGGTTTTGAAATATTTCTATTTGCTTTGCAATGAATGGTTAAAGTTAAACTCATGAAAATTTATTGTATTGGTAAACTAATTGTCAAAGTTAAATCAAGATTCAATTCATTACACAGCCACATGGTCTGGGAATATTTATACCTTATTGAATTGTTTTCCAATAAATTTGCTTTAAATTAATTTAAAGCCTGTAAAGACAATTCAAAAATTTTAATAGGACGTTGTGGACAGGGAGCATTATAAGAATCCTCAGACTGAGTCATTACGAAAATTCTTTTCAAGTATGGAGTTGACCGCACTTACACTATCCCAAATTTTCTATGGAGTTTACGGATTTTCAAAAGATATGGTGTTAGGCTATGTCCCGATCAAATTTCTATTTTTAAAAACAAATTATTGAATACTGCCAAAAAAAATTTGTTCACTTCAAGTTAATCTTAATATTAAATCTATTAAGTATTTGGGGAATAATTTTTTCAAGTGTTTTTAGTGTAAAATTTGAGGAAATGTTTGTATCATTATTGAATATGGTAAAAAAAAATTGTTCACATTAAGTTAATCTTAATACTAAATCTATTAAGTGTTTGGAGAATTTTTATTTTTAAGTGTTTTTGAGTGTAAAATTTGAGGAAATGTTTGTATTGAGAGATTTGATCTCTCTTGGCACTTGATAGATTCGGAGTTTCAATTGTGCGGTCATAAAAGTTGTGTAGTAACATCTAATTATTCTAATCATTTTAAATATATTAAAAATGTTTAAGATGAATTTGGTCATTTTAATTTTAAATTTGCTCAGTTATGTTGGTTTGTTGAAATAATAGATGGTTTTTGAAATAATAGAGACTGTGAATAACTTATATGATGAGATGAGAATTTTGAATGCAAAATCACAATGTAACAATGTTGAATGATAGAAGATATAAATAATAAGAATGTAGTCAAGTACAAATACATTTCATTGTGATCAATTTCAAACTATTTTCTTCTACTATTAGTCTTGCCATTTTTTCATACGAATCATATGAAAATGGGGTTTGAAATTGTAGAACCCATGTAAGTTTCAATGGTAGTTGTTTTCTATTATCTCATTTAAATGTAAAGTGACTAACATTGTTAAATGATGGAAAATATGAATAATTCAAATACAAATAGCTTACAATTTAGGAAGCAAATATTTCAGGTAAGTGAACATTTTTATTTAAGATGAAATTTGAAGTGTTTTATTTATGCTTGAATTACTATAACACAAAATTCAATGAACTTCATCAATATTTTTTTGTGCTTACACTAAAATCAATGCATGATATTAGTTACATACAACCTGAAATCAACATCTACACTAAAATCAATGCATTTAGGCATTAAAAAAGAATTAGAAATTAGCATTTACACTAAAATCAATGCATTTAGTGCAAAAAAATCAAATAGGATCATATCAATGCATTTAGTGCAAAAAAATCAAATAGGATCATAAATAACTATCTACATTGAAATCAATACATCTAATGCAAGTAAAATTAGGATTAGAAATCAACCTCTACATTGAAATTAATTCATCTAGTGCAATCAAATAAGACTAGAAATCAACTACTACATTGAAATCAATGTATCATCAATGCATCTATTTCAGTGAATAACATTGAGTGAATAACATTGTATTCCCTCTCCCTTTCTTTCCCGTATCTCTCTCTCCTCCTCTCCCTATCCCCATCTCTCCCCTCTCTCTATCCACCTTTCCCTCCCTCTATGTGTCTCTTTTTCCCTACCATCTATATTTATATCTCCCTCTATCTCTCTTATTTTGTCTCTCTATTTCTCCCCTTCACACACACGATCTCTCTCTCTCCATACCTATCTCTCTCTTCTCCCCCCTTCCATCTATATTTCTATCTCCCTTTGTCTCTCCTTCTTTGCCTCTTTATATCACCCTCCAAACACACACACACATTGTCTCTCTATCTCTCTTTCGTCTGCTCTCTTCCTTCCTCCCCATTCATATGTTTTTAAAGTAATATTAAGCCATAAGACTTTACATATGATTTTACCTCTTGTAAAACTTCTCTATGATTAATAAATTACATAATAATATATAATATTAAAAATATAATAATACTATAGTATTATTATTATATAGTATTATATTATATTATAATATAATATTAATATATTATAATATTCATATAATATAGTATTATATTATATTATATTGATATATATTATAATATTTATATTCATGTTACTTTTTTATATTATTGTATTATATAGGAATATTATTATTAATTTTATGATATATAGCTTAATATATTAGTATATTATAATTATTAAATTTTAGATTTAATAATTGAGTTGAGAAGTTCATTCCATAATAGTGTGAAGGTGATGTATAAGTATGTTGTCGGTCTTAAAATAAAAATAAAATATTTTTAAATAGAAAAATGCAATAATTAAAAAGAAAAAAAAAATATGCTATGCATCTTTAAATTTTATATTTTTCAAAAATATTTTAAAAGGTGATATCAACATCATATATATTTGTTTATAGAAAAAAATGTTAAAAAAATATGAAATAAAATATCCAATATGAGTTATAAATATTTTAATATAAATTAACATTTTGATATACTTAGAAGTATATTAATAACAAAAAGAATCAGTTCAATGCACATGTTATGTAATCTATATAACATTCAAAAATACAATTTAAATAATAAAATAATTCTACATGGTTTACAATTTAAATAATAAAATAATTACACATGGTTTTTTGCACTCTAAAATAAGTTTGTACGTAAAGAAATTTGATCCCCCTGGAGAACATCCGTGGTTAAAATAAATCTATGCTCTAAATAGAAAAATAATGTTGGCTATAATTAAAAAAATTGAATCTGTTGCAAAGTAATTAGAAGAAAAAAAATTGTGTGAGTAAGAGGTTTAAAACTTATATTTTTCAAAAATATTTCAATAGGAATTTTAAATAAACTATTTAAGATATATGTTAACTAATTTACATTGATAAAATGTCTCTTTGCATATGTTATGTACAATATTTTAATGTCAATTATGTATATATTATATATCATTTAATTTTTTTATGTATATATCTTGAGAAATAAGTTTTTATAATTAAAATGTTTATTTGGTCCTATATATATTTTATATTGCATTTAAAAATACAATTTAAACACTAAAAAATTACACATTATATTTAACACTCGAAAGAAATTTAAACGTGACAAAATTTGATCCCTCTCCACTCATATTAAATTCGTATTTAACATAGATTTATACTTGAAATATTTTTTTCTCTAATATTATATTAAAAATTTTCACTTTAAATTATATATTAAATATTTCTCAAAACTATCTAACTTAATTGAAGTGTGTAAATGAATATTCAAAATATTAAGATGGTGTAGCATAGTTGCCCAATTATGTAAAAATCATGAATATTCAAAATATTAAGATGGTGTAGCATAGTTGCCAAATTATGCAAAAATCATGAATATAAAAATTGAATATATAAGGAATCTATGACTTATGTCCCGTATTTTTCCGAGAACGGAATTCATATCCGATCAATTCAATTTAGAACCATCTGATAAAACAGGGACTCTTTCTATTCCTACTAAGAAAGAGAAGAGAGATCGTTCTTCAGTGGAAGAAATGAGATTATCGACTCATTCTAGAAAAGAACTAATGAATTCAAACCTGTTGAAGAAAATAAGATTTTTCATAGGAAAATGATAATGATAAGGGATTACGTACATCCCTTACGGGGATAAAGAGGAAATAATTCTATGTAGAGTGTTTCAATTTGGAACGAAGATTCAATATTACTAGATCCTTATGGAACAGAATATATTACCATGCATAATATGGAAGGAACGCAATAATTGATTCTTAAGCATTACCATTATAGCCCACTTCTCCCCCATAGAAAATGTAAAAACTACCATTAAAGCAGCCAAGTTATACCGACTATATCCATACGGATCATAGTTGCCAAATTATGCAAATTATGCAAAAATCATGAATATAAAAATTCAATATATATTCTTGAAGGTGAATCGTTCGATTTAATTTGATTTTATCAGTTCCTGCATTAAAATTTGATTTGCACGTTTTGATTAAATTCATTGTTTTAAGGGAAAATATCCATAATGCCTTTAATCCTCAAGTAACTATAGCTTTCACATAAGGTAAAGCTTCATATTGTGCTTCCGGATTTTTTATTAAGAGATAATGAATAAGATGTTAATGTAAGTGAAGTCAAATGTAACGATGGTAGAGAAATTGCAAAAATGTTTATTGAATTCTACATATATTTTATTGTTTTTTTAATTATATTGTTGAATTTTAATAAAATATGTTAATATATTTTGACGAAATTATTTTCAAATTAAACATTTTCATTCAAATTTTTAGGATTGAGACTATATTTTTTCCCAGGAAAATAGAATTCGTAATTTTTATTAAAAAGATGATAATAGAGATTACATGTTGTTGATGCCGGAGCATATGCAGTAGTGTGGTTTAACCACTGTACATAGCGTGGGTAAACCACTAACAATATCCAATACTTCAGGGAAGTATGCTGATAAAGCCCTCAGACAGGGCATCCATAAACAGGGTATGTAAACCCCAACAGGAGTAAACTCCTACCCTATCAAGCTAATAAAAACAGTAAAAAACGAAAGCTCCTGTGTAATGTGCAGAAATAATTCAAATGGCAGCCCATAAGACAGTGGGGAGAGGCACGAAATGGGAAGTCCACCTCCCCCATCCCCTCAACTCTCCACCAAAACCCGCAGAAGCCAGTGAAAGAAAGCCACCCATATATCCAGAGAAGCCAGAAAATAAACTAACCAGCAGCAGCCATAGCCGAGCGGCACGGTTCGATGCAGAGACAGACTCTACATCTCAGAACCCTCAACACTCTCCATAGCTGCAGTGGTAACTAGCAGAGGACCAAAAAAGTACCCAGCCATCAGCAAAGGAGCCCAACAGGTCCCAAAACGAGCTGAGGCGGGTCGGTTCCGGGGGCAGAGGCGGCTAGGGCAGCCACCTCGCCCCCATGAAAAAGGTCAGGAGCCCAAAAAACCCTTGGCCCCTGCTGCGGCGCAGTACAAAACGCAAGGCCAAAAACCCTTGTTAAACCGCAAGTCAGAAGGACTGTCTGTGCGTAGAGAGCCGCCGAGGCACCAGTCGCCGCCGCCGCTCAGCCCAAAGCCCAAGACTCGCAGAGGAAGAAATACACCGCGCAAGAGAAAATGCAGGAGATAGGGGAGCCGAGGTCGAGGTCACGCCGCAGGCAAAACTGGTCCGCAGCCACCAGAAGTCGAGCCCCGGCACTGATATCAGGCGAAGGTAGCCGGAAGGGCGACCAGAACCCCCACCAGCAGGTAGCCCCGCCGCCGCGGCTCAGGCAGCAGCCAGAGCCGAGAAAACCCTAGGTTCGCCGCCCAAGTTCTTCCACCGCGAGGATTGAGACTATATGTATGGACACTGTATATATTACAATGCGAGAGTGTGAGTTTATGAATCTTGTTTGACTCGCAATGTGTAAATCAAAGAGCCATAAAGTTTAGGGTGAGCATATTATGAGTCGATCTATGTAAATAGATTTGTTGTTAGCTATACAATTATCCAAGTGTCTCAAGATTTCGTCGTTGACCTTACAATTGTATAAATTGCACCACCAATATGAGTCTCACAATGGTATGCTTTCTCGTAAGGAATTTTATTATTTTGTTGTCCACTAGAACTGCATATATTAGTATGAACGATTCTCTATTGATCACATACATTTGTGTGGAAGGAACGTGCCAATGCGTCCTCTTTTTCCGAATTTTTAAAGACTATAAAATAAATTTGGCAAAACAATGATCTTCTCTCGAAAGATAATCTCAACTTCGTCGCATAAATATATATTTGTTTGGACTCAGTTATACTGAGAAGTTGATAACATTTTAATTAGATAATCTCAACTTTGTAGTATAAACATATATTTGTTTGGACTCAATTATGTTAAGAAGCTGATAACATTTTAACTTTTGATAGGTTGCCTACATGGGTTTCCATAAAATTATGAAGTTGCAAATGAAAAATTGTTAAGAGTGTGAGTTTATGAATCTTATTTGACTCGCAATGTGTAAATCGTGAGGGTACCACGTTGCGACAAACTACATTTTTTGCACAACAATTTTGACCACAAAATTGATATCTATACACAAAATTTTGTCTTTTGATAGCGACTATCTTTGCACGGAAATACAACATTTGGTGATTTTGCGTAGCTCTTTCCATCGACATTTCTAAGGAGTTAAGAGAGGAATTCCTTAACCTCATAAGTAGAATCAATCATTTGAGCAGGAATGATTTGAAAGCCCCTGGTCATGACCTGCGAAGGACTTGATTGATAGGAAGATTGGAGATGATTAGCTTTGCAATAATATTAAATTTGATGGTAAGCCTGGTTTCCCTTAAGGGCGGGCGATGACCTGTCCATGTTTTGTAATTTTCAAATGGTTTTATAGTAATGGCAAATAGAGTACCGCACTAGCTTACAAAAAAAAAAATTAATATCATTTAAATTTAATTTAGTGAGCTGATATTAAAAATGTTCATATACTTTTTTTTATATTACATTTAACACCTACACATTTACTTTACACTCGGTTATAAAGCGCTTCTCGGCGCAATTATGGTTTTAAAATTTTTATGGAAAATTTAAGTGGTGAAAAAAATAATTGCGTTATTTTTATTAATTTTATTCATTACAAAAATTTAGCTTTCAAAATTATTCTTAATTTCAAATTTTTGAAGTATAATTATTAAATTTTTATATTAAAAAATTGCATTTGGAAATGCAGCTATATCAGATGAAGTACAAAGTTCAACGTTCATGCTTTGTAGCTTCTAAGCTTTTTAGATAGCTTTTCAACTATACTATATGAGTAGAAAGTTGAATGTTCATACGGTCCTATAACTTCTAAGCTTCCTACATAGCTTGGTTTGGTGGTAAAACCAACCTAGATCCATATAAAACCTTGGATCTATCAAGCGTTGAGAGGGATTGAATTTCTCGAAGTGCAAATCTCCTATTTGAGTGCAAAACTTGAGGAAAGGTTCCCCCTCGAGAGATTTGTCCCATCTCAACACTTAGTAGATCCAGGAAAGGTCGATCTAGGCTAGTTTTAGTCTCATGTGATCACACAAATTGTTGAATATCTAATTATTTGATCATTTTAAATATGTTAAAGATGTCTAAGATTAATGTGATCATTTTGATTTTAAAGTTACTTTGTTACCTCAGTTTGTTGAGATGATAAAAAACATTAATAACTTGAATAATGAAAAATGATTAAATAAATTTTTTGAATGCAAATTGAGAATGTAATAATATTGAATGATAGAAAATGTGAATAATAAGATTGTAGTCAATTACAAATAGTCTTTATTGTAATTAATCGTAAACTATTTTCTTCCACTGTTCTTATTGTCATGCCTGTTAGTTTTTCCATCTTTTCATATTGAGCATATGAAAAGGGAACTTGAAATCATCGACCATTCAAATTTTTAACTCGTTCTATTGTAGTAAACATTATACCTTGTCTCTTTCTTTCTAATATTAATAGTAGCTCTCTCCAATGTCAACGATTGTGACTTACGGAGTGTTAAACCCCAAGTAAGTGTCAATGGTAGTTGTTTTCTATTACCTTGTTTGAATGAAAATTGGCTAACACTGTTGAATGATGGAAAATGAAAATAATAAAAATGTAGTTAATTACAAATAGTTTATAGTTTCAAGAAGCAAACATTTCAGCTACGTGAACATTTTATTTAAAATGAGAATTCAAGCATTTTATTTATAGTTAAGTTATTGTTATACAAAAATTGTTGGGTGTGCAACTTGCTTATCTTCTTGATTCAAAAGTCTTGTTTCAGTCGCGTTTGGATCTTAGTCCTTGACATGGGTCTTGCCCCCCTCATTATTGATGTTAGGGTGAGAGGGGCGCTTTAATTATTTGGAGCCCCCTTGGAGGGGGTTTGGGGGCAGCACCTCTGAAGCAAAAATTAAATGAAAAATTGCCTTGTAGAATATTGTAATTTCATAGTCAATCTAAGTCATTCATTAGGCAGAAGGTCTGACAGTAAAAGTTATGTTAATTTAGCATTTTTTGTCTTATAAAACAATCCTCCATTTATATGAAGGAAACCCTTAGTTTATATGAGAGAATTGTATTATAGTTGTGTATTATAATTGTGTGAGAAAGAGAGAGGAGACTGTGTGAGAGCAAATAAGAAATTACAATGGATTTGTTGTAGGTTGTATCTCTTCATTTTGATGGATAATAGAAAAGAAAAGAATAGTTTTTTTTTCGTAGATGTAGCCCAAATCGGGTGAACCGAGTACATCTGTTTCTCTTGTTTTATGCTTTTCTGTGTTTGTGTTTTCACAATATTTTGTGTTCCATTGCTCTGTTATTTACTTTATAATACAAATTAATGTATGTCGTTAATAATTTTGTGTGCTTATACTGGAATTAATGTACACTATTTATCTAATTACTTTGAAATTAATGTACAACATACACTTAGTTACATTGAATAAAAAATTGATATCTATATTGAAATCAATGCATTTAGTGCAAGCAATCAAATAGGATTAGAAATCAACATCTACATTGGAATCAATGCATCCTGTGCAATAAATCAAATAGGATTAGAAATTAACATCTACATTGAAATCGATGCATCTAATGCAAATAATCATATAGGACTAGAAATCAACAACTATACTAAAATAAACACATCCAGTGCAATAAATCAAATAGGACTAGGAAAAAAAACTAGACTGAAATGAATGCACCCAATGCAATCAGTGAAATAGGATTAGAAATCAACATCTACATTGAAATAAATGCATCTCTTGCAAGTAATCAAATAGGATTAGAAATCAATAATTGCACTAAAATCAATGCCTCCAATGCAATCAATCGGGTAGGATTAAAAATCAAATTCTATGCTGAAATTAATGCATCTATTTCAATGAAAAACCAAAATGTTCATGGCTTTCCAAATCCAACTTCTTTTACCTTTTGTAAAAGCCTTACTTTCTCTTCCTCGATAGTTATGTTGATGACCAAAAATGATCTCATCAACCTCAAGGATGGCCACTTGGTTAGAGTCTTAAATCAAACTCCTATCTGTTTCTATAATGAATCCAAATGGTTCAATTGAGTCCAATTACCCCTTCTCTTTCCCTATTAGCGTGTGATTTATCTAATACTCACAAATAGACAAAAAAAGAAATCAGACCTTTCCTCTTGTTGTGCACATGCAAGCAAGCAAATCCTTAAGCTGCTTTAAGGGCTCAGCGAAGCCATACCTAAATTCTTCTCCTACGTAGTGTGACTTCTAGGATGCAGACTTAAATTTAAATGCAAATTTACTCTAATATGCAAGCAAAAAATAATCCTATCTCGAATTACAAAATGATAGCCTTCTCTCAATTCGAGAGAAAATGAACTAACTAGCCAAGGGATGACTGTTTATATAATGGTTGAATTAATTATATGTTTTTCATTAATTAAAAAAAGTAGTTCATTCAATTTATGAAAGAGAAAACAAAATGTGAATGTATTTAAACAATAAATAATTACTTCTCAGCACATTCCTATTTCAATGAATTCATATTAATTCTATTTATGTTTTTCTCCTCAAAGATAGCTCCTACAAAACTTCAATAGCATAAAATTTTTTAATATGACAATGTTGCTCAATCATAATGTTTAATACACTATTTAGAACAGAAATTAAAATCAATGGTAGAAATTGTGATAACAAAGCGATTAACCCACATTTGAGACAACAATGCATTGAAATGAAAATTTATTAAAATTATATCAGAACCTAATTACAATTTTGCAGTCCATGAGCAACTTAAACTCCTTGAAGAAATTGCTTACAATAGTGCAAAACAATCTTCTCTTTCATAACTCAAAATGCTCTGTCTCTTCGTAATTCAACTCACAATACACTACAAAATGTACAAATGCACAATAAGAAAAATCATAGAATTTTCCCCTAACACCTCAAATTTGAAGTTTTCCCCTCACCTACAACTACAATTTCCTATACGATAGTGCCTTTAGAGCATCTAGTTGTAGAGAAGAGGAACCCTTTCCTCATTTTCAAGACTGCTATTTAATTACAAAAAATGAAAACTAAAAATGGAGAACTGTTGAAGTCGTTGTTGCCAATCTTGTATCTTCTTTCTTGTTGGTCCATTCTCATTTCTCCCACTCTGTTGTGTTTAATCCCACTCAACATATCTCCTGCCAGAAACCATTAAAAATTAAAATTAAAATAAATTAAATTGCATATTAGAAATGAGAAAAATAAACTCTCAGGAAATTACTAAATAAAATAAATAAAATCCAAAGAAATTTCCATGTTGTGATCGCTTCAACTGGATCTGTTTAGCCTTTGAGTATTGTTGAGTAATGAATTAGTTGTAGCACTTTTCCCAAGCCAATGAAATTTACCCAAATCAAATTAGGAAAAACCAATTGTTGTTTAAAATTTGTCACTTTGTTTTCTGTTATTTTTTTGGGTCATTAAATGATTAAATATGCTAAATTTAACATTTCCATATTGTTCTCCTCAGTATTATCTTTCCAACAATATTTTACGATCTTCATTTGGCCAAGTAAAATTCAATTTATGAGCTTCTAAAATCCCATGAAATTACTAAATAAAATAAATAAAATCCAAAGAAATTTCCATGTTGTGATCGCTTCGACTGGATCTGTTTAGCCTTTGAGTATTATTGAGTAATGAATTAGCT
Source organism: Pinus tabuliformis (assembly GCA_031772625.1). NCBI lineage: Eukaryota > Viridiplantae > Streptophyta > Pinopsida > Pinales > Pinaceae > Pinus > Pinus tabuliformis. The sequence continues at coordinate 1,720,394,303 of CM062816.1, read as the reverse complement.
GTAGCAATTTTCCCAAGCCAATGAAATTTGCCAAAATCAAATTAAGAAGAACCAATTGTTGTTGCAAATTCGTCACTTTGTCTTCTGCTATTTTTTTGGGTCATTAAATGATTAAATATGTTAAATTTAACTTTTCCACATTGTTCTCCTCAGTCTTATCTTTCCAACAAGAGTTTATGAGCTTCATTTGACCAAGTAAAACTCAACTTATGAGCTTCTAAATTCTCATGAAATTACTAAATAAAATCCAAATAAATTTCCATGTTGTGATCACTTCAATTAGATTTGTTTAGACTTTGAGTATCGCTGAGTAATGAATTAGTTGTAGTGGTTTTCCCAAGTCAATGAAATTTGCCCAAATCAAATTAGGAAAATCCAATTGTTGTTAAAAATTTGTCACTTTGTATTCTATTATTTTTTGGGTCATTAAATGATTAAATATGTTAAATTTAACATTTCTAGATTGTTCTCTTTAGTCTTATTTTTCCAATTAGATTTTATGAGCTTTATTTGGCCAAGTGAAACTCAACTTATGAGCTTCTAAAGTTGAAGAGTCAAAACTGCCACAATTCTGCAAAATTACATGTCCAAACCAAAATTGAACATTTTTAATTAAGAATTCTAATTTTAAGTCAACTTAATAAATATTAATTAATTATTAATTATCATTAAATTAATTCCCTATAAACAAATAAAATAAAATTAATTATAAGTTAATTAAAATATATGCCATTAAATAAATAAATAAATAATTATTAATTATATTAAAAATTATATTATTTAATAAAATATTAAAGGTATGAGTGAGTGGCTTTTGGCTCATTGGATGAGCGGAGACTTGAAGGAAGAGGAGAGGGATTTTATGATGAAGGAGAGTGAGAGGCATAAAGAAATAATGAGAAATGATATTGGGGTTTTGGAAGGCATAAGGAAATAATGAGAAATGATAATGGGGTTTTGGTAGGTACAAGGAGCTCAAAACAAATTAAAAGGGAGATGAGACGGATAGGGATATGAGGTGGATTCATTTTGGAGGGCAAATTTTGGAGAGGTCTATTAAAAAGCTATGAGAAAAAAAGTTTTGAGGTGAGGTGGAAGAGAAGGGAGGTGCGGTGAGGTAAGGCTTATGTGGGAGTGGGATTTTTTTTTTAAGAATTACAATCACTTTAGTATTATGTCTTGACCTACATAAAAATTACAACCACTTTTTAGTAAGTATTGGGATCTCAAAAGTTTTTTGAAATTGTAAATGAAATAAACTTCCAAGATTGAGATCCGAGATTTTACAAACTCTCTCTCTATATAGTTTTAATTATGATATATATACATATTAGCGGTGATTTTGTAGAATTGTTAGTAAAATAAAATAATAATTAATTAAATTAATTAAAAACTAATAAAAATCAATGTTTACATAAAATTAATTAATTTATAAAAGTTAAAGTAATATATATTATATATATATATATAGCCTAGGTGGTAAAAATCATCGAAACTTCAAATAGACAACATTTGTAAACTGTGAGTTCAAACAAGAACCGATGGAAATCTAGCTAAAAATCGAACACAATGATGCAATCAAAATGGAAATCCGAAGAAAACAAAAATCTTTCAAAATTGTTGCACACTTAACCAAAAATGCGATATAACCAGAATTTATTTAGAGTGTCCACATTATTATTTTGAAGATCATAAGATAAAAATGACGAGTTGTGATTTCACCACAACAATGACGACAGACGGGGAAGAACCAATTATCTCTGATTAAAAAGATAATGAGCCTAACTTTACCCAAAGGTTAAAGTGAAAAATTCTATTACACCGTCAAATGGTAAAACATTTTCCAAGGGTCCCACATTAACAAATCAAGCAATATAGGTTCAAAAAGATAAGTACTCAAAGTAGACTGAGTCTAAAGTAATGAATCTAAATTATTGAGAATATTTAATATTTAAGATTACCTCGTATGAGTAATAGAAGAAGGTACACATATGAAGTTTTTTGATTAAGCATACATCCATCGATATGAATGGTCTTTGAAATTTCTTCGATTCCAATGAGCTTGGTTAGTACCTCAAAAAAGTTATCTTTAGTGCCATACAAGCATGGCTCCGCTGCCAGCAAACGTCTATAGCCCCGGTAGGTTTGCTTGTGTTTCACATGCTTCCCCTTTGATCACCTTTTTGATAAGCACATTTACAACTTAAGTTTATGATGTACCTAAGTGAAAGGGGTGGGATGATAAAAGATACTTAAACAAATGGATATAATACTTCCATAATGTTGAATCTGTATTCTTTCCCCGCAACTATTCATTCAGAGACTTTTATAAAGTGGAGGGATGAGAGGGATCCATTGAGCTAAATTCAGGTCAGTTCTTTCCTTGAAAAGATGAACTATATCACTTATAAATAATATATGTTCCTCCATGAAAATATTTAAGGAAAGAGGACTTTAGGATTCCATAAAAATATTATTTTAAGGTAAATGAGACCCATTGAATTGACAGAGTATACATTTCCCAAGTATGTCAACCAATGTTGGAAAAGGAAAAACCCTTCCAAGTAATTTTTGGTGGTATTGCTGAAACCAAACCATAACTAAGAACAAAAGGAAAAAACAAATATAAACTAAAGCAAAATAAATAAGCAAAATCCAAAAATGTCAAATAAGAAAAGGAAAATAAACTGGAAAAAAAAAAAAAAAAAAACCCAAATTAAAAAGACAACCTTAACAAGACTAACTATAAAAAATGTCTCAACAAAAAGTAAAATAAGACAAGCATGTGTGTGCTCATCTTATATTCATATTTTAATAAATTCTATTTTGAAAATTTATAAGAAATTAAGCTCTCAAACCATAATGTGAATAACAATCATGGGGTAAAATTAAGCCAAATGAGAAGTTTATCCCCTTTGCAAATTCTCTGGTTTCATAAGAACGTATTAACAATTTTCTAATAAAAGCAATGCTTAAGAAACAAATTAAAGTTCAGAGACTCCCCAATTTAGTTGATTTAATTAACATCATAACAACTCATCCAAAACTCAAAAGCAAGCAAAACAAAAAAAAATGAGTTCCAAATCTAAGTTGGTAGGGGTGTGAAAATTTCTTGAAGACCTGTAAAACAAAGGTTTATATCAGTGAAACTAAAAACAATGCTGAAACAAAAATATACCGAAATGGAAAAGGATTAAAGTGGGCATATGAAACTTACCATTGAAGAATCTCATTAAAATTTTACCTGAGAGATATCGATTTTCTACAACAAAAGATAAACTCTTCTTTTGATTGGAATTAGAAACATGAGAAAGTTGTACTCTTTGAAGTTTTCATTGGTCCAAACTCATCACCTATTAAATCTAAATTAAAGTGATCAGTAAAGCTAATATAAAAAATGATTCAAGTTCAAGGAATAAAAGTAAATAAAATTCATAAAAAGTGAAAATGAAAATGTGTCTCTATGAAGTGAAGTGGCAATTGTTCTCTTTGTATTTGAGATTTCATATCAATTCCAAGGTTTACATAAAATCTCAAAAATCAAAACCAAGTCCCAACTTATGTAACACTTGTGTATATGGAGAGGACTTAAATCTTGTATGCTAAATATAGAGCGATATATCAAAAATAAGAAAACCATACAAGAATTCAAACATAAATTTACCATGATCCATTACCTTTGCATGTTTTGAATTTCCTTATCAATTGACCGCATTACCAAATCGGTTTCTCAAGAGTACCTTAAGAAAATGAGGATGCACATTAAAAGATGATCGAGATGATGATATGAGCACCCAATATTGAGATAAAGACAAAAACGTAAGCGAGCAACAGGTGATGAGTTTTCAATAGCCAGGAAGATTATCGTGAAGAGTGAAAAGAGACCCAACTATATATGTGAATATGTATGCCCAATGAGGTCACAATGATAAGATTCATGTGCACACACCATGATAAAAAGAATATCTCTAAAGTCACAAAGTAACCTCGAGGAATGAATGCTTGGAAGTTTGTTGAAATTATATATTAAGAATTATTACATCCAAGTTTCGACAAAGGCCACTTCGGATTAGCCATGAACTGTAGGACAAAACTAATGGATCATATGGCAGTAGGTCTCTTGGTAGACATAGGTCAAATAAATTTGATACGAAAAGAGATGGCAGGTTGTTGGACAATTCAGATAGGAGGGGTGATGAGTACAAGTACTATTATAATTATGGTTCTAACAGACATCATGATCGTCATCATTATCATCCATACAGGAGGAATGATAAGGGACACTTCCTAGATGATTTTAAGAAAGTGAAGTCACCTAAATTCGATGGAGATGTAAAGAAGCCAGAAGATGCAGAGGCTTGGATACTTGGGATGAAAAAATTATTTGAGTTGCATGAATACATAGATAACATGAAGGCCATAATCGCTATCTTCAGCTTGAAAGGTAAAGCAGACATTTGGTGGGAATATGTTAAGCGGGACAAAGATGTCAGGACAGATGACTTGAGTTGGCAGGAGTTCAAGAGGCTTTTTAGGAAGAAGTACTTGTCAAAGAGGTGCTACGATAGTAAGGAAAAATAATTCTATGAGCTAATGATGGGGTCAATGACAGACGAAAAGTACACGACCAAGTTTCTGGAGCTATTGAGGTATGTACCGTATCTTATTGATGAGAAGGCTAAAGTTCAACAATTTGTCAGTGGTTTTCCATTAGAATTTAGAGATCAGATTGAGCATGATGAGCCTCAGTCACTTGAGGAAGTCATTGGGAAATTGAAGCATTGTTATGAACATTCAAAGAATAAGATTGAATCTCAGCAATGATGGAAAGGGAAAGACAAAAGTAAAGGTAAATGTCAGCCAAGAGAACAAGGCCTCAGAATGTAGATGGGAAAAAATATGGCATTGTAAAATAAGTTTAATGCAACTAGATAGGGATATGGGTCATAGCAGCAACATAGAGGTGAGGGCACTGTTCGATTGGAGTGTTGGACATGTGGAGAGGAGCACTTTACAAGATATTTTCTGCAACATCAGGGTTGTAGGCCTAATATATACAATGCATAGGAGGTGGACACTGTTAGGGATGTAGGGAAGAGTATTCCTCGTATCTATGCAACAGTGGACAACAGACATGAATAACACCAATCATCTATCATTGAGATGGAATTAGGGGAATTTTGAGGTCTAAAATGGGCCTCCTAAGAAAATTGTACAACCAAAATAAACTTTATAAGAACTAATAGGATTCAAGTTGATGATGTCAACCATGGGGGATGATTCACCATTTTTTGAGTAAAAAGGTAAAAAGATTAAAAAATAATAAAATAATAAAACTACATTTTCAACTCATATTTTCAACTTATCTGCCTAAGGTTTTACTCAAATTTCGAGCAGGATTACTCATTGGATGCAAAATTTAATTCCTCATCCAATGAGTACCCATGTTGTGTACTTTTAATGGACCTTACTACATGAAAAATGAGAAATACATGAAAAATGTGATTGCAATCATGTTTTTTCATGTATTTCTCATTTTTCGTGTAGCAAGGTCCATTGAAAGTATGAAACATGGGTACTCCTTGGATGAGAAATCAAATTCTTCATCCAACAAGTGTTTCCGCTCAAATTTGAGTAAACCCATAAGAAGATAAGTTGAAAATACGAGTTGAAAAAATAGTTTTTTCTTTTTTCTTTCTAAAATTTGATGATGTAATCTAATATTATTTTATTATTTCCACTATTATTTTATAATTTCCTTAGGAGGCCCATTTGAGACCTCAAAACTCCACTAATGACTGTAATCTTTGTGATCAAGTTATTTCTATTTTGATTGACCCTGGATCTAATTATAGCTATGTTAGTCCTGACTTGGTGGATAAGTGTGGTTTCAGTAAGGAATTGCATGAAAAGTCTTGGTTAGTGCATCTGCCTACATGTACAAAGAAGCTAGTCCATCATTGGGTAAGATCTCGTGGATTTGATTTAAATGGTATTCCTACCACAACACATCTGAATGTATTACCGTTGGGATCATACACTATGTTGTTGGGCATGGATTGGTTGTATCTTCATAGAACCAAGGTAGATTGTTATGACAAAGCAATTGAATGTGTTGATGACAATAGGGAATGAAGAGTCTTGTGAGGAAAGAATAAATCCACATCAGTTAGGATGGTGAAAACTATGAAAGTAAAGCATATCCGCAAGAAATGGTGTAAGTTATTTGCATTGCACATTTCTAGTGATAAGGGTAAGGAAGTTGAAGATGCAGATCTATTGAGAGGGTACCCAGATTTACAACAGTTCAATGATGTATTTCCCGAGGACATTACAAAGTTACCACCTCACAAGGAGGTAGAATTTTCTATTGAGTTAGTGTTAGGGGCAGCTTCATCATCAAAAGCACCTTACAGGATCGACACACCTGAGTTGGTGGAGTTAAAGTTGCAATTGAAGGAAATGTTGGGCAAGGGATAAATTAGGCCAAGTGTATCACTTTGGGGTGCACAATTGTTGTTCGTAAAGAAGAAATATGGAACTCTTAGATTATGCATTGAATATAGGCAATTGAACAAAGTGACCATCAAGAACATGTACCCTTTACAGAGGATTGATGACTTGTTCGATCAGTTGAAGGGAGAAGCAGTGTTCTTAAAGATCGATATGAGATCCAGATACCATCAGGTGCACATCGAAAAGGAAGACATTTACAAGATTGCTTTCTGGACCAGGTATGGGAATTATGAGTTTGTTGTAGTTCCATTTGGCTTAAATAATGCCCTAGCTACATTTATGTGCTTGATGAATAGTGTGTTGCATCTGTATTTGGATAAGTTTGTTATTGTGTTAATTGATAATATACTAGTATATTCTAAAAATGAAGAAGAGCATGACGAACATTTAGTAGCAGTGTTGAGGTTGTTGAGGGAGCAACATTTGTATGCTAAGATCAACAAGTGTAGTTTCTTTCAGACTGAGGTACATTAACTGGGGCATGTTGTCTCCAAGGATGGCATTGCAATAGATCCAGAGAATATAAGAGCGATCATGGAGTGGGTAGCTCCTAAGAGTATGGATGAGGTGAGATCCTTCATGGGGTTGGCAGGCTACTATAGGAGGTTCATCAAGAAATTCTCACATATTTCTTATCCTATCACATCATTGCGGAGGAAAGGTAAGAAGTTCGAATGAACATAGGAGTGTGAGGCTAGCTTTGAGCAACTTAAGTAGTTGTTGACACATGCACTAGTGTTACAGATTGCAGATTTAGACAAAGAGTTTGTAATATGTGCATATGCTTGCAAGAGAAGACTTGGTGGAGTCCTTATGTAGGATGGACAGGTGGTGTGCTATGAGTCACGAAAGATGAATGAGAACGAGCATAACTACCCAACACATGATATTGAGTTAGCAATGATCATACATGCATTGAAGATGTGGAGGCACTATATTCTTGGCAGGAGCTTGGTACTGATGAGTGACCATATTGGGTTGAGGCATTTATTTGACCAGTCGAATATGAATGCCAGGAAAGGTAGATGGTTGGCCATGATCAGTGAGTTTGATTTCGAAATTAGGTATATCAAAGGTAAAGAGAACAAGGTAGCATATTCTCTCAACAGGCGGGTATAGGTAAATCACTTGGCAACTATGAGCTCCTATGAGACAGATCTACATGATAGGATCTTGCAGGCAGGTCAGCAGAGTGTCAGGTATATGGATTTTGTGCACAAGTTGCAATAGAGTACAAGTACATGTACAAGTGATAGTATAGGTATAGGTACATGTGATAGTACATGTACAGGTACAGGTTGAGGTGCAAGTACAAGTATAGGTGCAGGTGCACAGGGTGTGGATTATTGTCTTACAATAGATGGATTAGTTAGATTTAGAGACAAGATATATGTGCCAGATAGTAGCGAGCTCAAGAAGGTGATATTGAGAGTGTTTCATCCGAAACCTTATTCAGGTCACCCTAGTTATCGGAAGACATTGATTGCAGTGAAGAAATTCTATTATTCGTTGAATATTAAGAGGGATGTAGCAGAGTATGTGGCTCGATGTTTTGATTATCAGTAAGTGAAGACAAAGTGTAAACATCCAGGCGGACTGCTACAACTGATTGTGATTCTAGAGTGGAAATGGGAGGTCATTTCCATGGACTTCATCACAGGGTTGTCGAGAACAATGAGACAACATGGTTCCATCATGGTTGTTGTGGACAGGTTGAAGAAGGTTTCACACTTCATTCTAGTGAAGTTTACATTCTCAACTAGCGATGTGGCACATGTATTATCAGAGATGTGGTCAGATTGCATGGTTTTCCAAATAATATTGTGTCGAAAAGGGATGTGAAGTTCACGTCCAAGTTTTGGAAGGAGTTATTTTCAGATTTGGGCACAGAGTTGGCCTTTGGCACAACTTATCATCCATAGACACATAAAAAAACAGAGAGGATCAATAAGATATTGGAGGACATGTTGAGGATGTATGTGATGCATCAGTGGCAAAAGTGGGAGGAGTATCTTGCCTTGGTTGAGTTTGCATACAACAATTATTATCATGAGTCATTGATGATGAGTCCTTTTGAGGCATTGTATGGGCGGAGTGGCAATTCTCCTATTAGTTGGATTGACCCAGTTAACAGGGTGTTGAATGGACCAGATATGTTGGCAAACATGGAACAATAAATGCAGGTAATCAAAAAGAATATAAATGAAGCACAAGATAGGTAGAAGAGTTATGCAGATTAGAACAAGTTATTTAAGGAGTTCCAAGTTAGGGAACATGTGTACTTGCACATTAAACCAAAGAAGAGCTCCTTGCAGATTGGATCATGTGCCAAGCTGGCACCACAATTTTGTGGACCCTTCAGTATCATTGAGAAGATTAGGTCAGTAGCCTATCGACTTGCACTACCTCCGATAGGGAAAGTCCATGATGTTTTCCATGTGTCATTTCTTAAGAAGTATATTAAATATGTTGATCATGTGATTGAATGGTCTGTATTGCAGGTGGAACCAGATGGAGAATTCCAGCTGGAGCTTCAATGTATATTGCAGAAAAAGATGCTCATGCTCCATAACCGAGCAATCGAGCAAGTTAAAGTGCACTTGAAGCACTTTGGGACCGATGAAGCCACATGTGAGATGGCGGATCAGATGCAGGATATGTATCCTTCCTTGTTTGCCAGTTGAGGCAAAATAATCTTGAGATGGTGTTTTGGTGTATGCTTTGATATGGTGTTTTGGTATATGTTCTGATATGGTGTTTTGATATGATGTCTTGGTATATGTTTGGTATATTGCTACATGTACATATGTATATGGATGTAAATATCGCCATGATCTATGTTATAAATCCCCACTAAGGGGTATGGGTGTCATGCCATTATGATTATGTTGTCATGTTACTATGCTATAATGTGGTTATGTTATCATGTTATTATGATGTCATGTGGGTTGGTACTCAGTAGGGTGGTCATTGTAAATACTTCATCGAGCTATGTTATAAAGCTCCAGGAGTGTCTTCTTTCCAATAGTTTGTTGAGGTATATGTGTGATTGAACACCGAGGATGGTGTCCCCAAGGGGGAGGGTTCTGTAACAACACTAGTGAAAATTCCATGTAATAAGACTTAAAAATAATAACCATGGTTAATGGAACACTTATTCCAAGATGAATGTTGGGCAAGACATCCTAGGAGGTGTTCATTTGGTTGTTTATGGCTAAGGAAATTGGAAAAGGAAATGACTGAGGCTTTGGAAATGCAAAATGGAATTTTTGGCACATTTATTTATGAAAATAATGGAAATTAGGAGAAAAAAGAAGTGAAAGATCACAAGTTGCATGTGAGGAGGAAAATGAAGGAAAATAATGGAAAATAAAGAAAATAGAGGCCTCATTCATAAAAAGGTTTCTAAGGATCATTAGGTAACCTTTTGTCAATTGAGTTTTGGAGCTTTCTCATTATTCTCTCTCTCTCTCTCTTACTTTTGGACACTTAAAGTTTCTTGAAGCACTTTGGCATTGGAGAAAGAAAGGCAAAGAAGGCATGACGAAACAAAGATCAAGCAGGTAAAGACAAGATCATGCAACTAAAACAAGATTCATTGCATGTATAAACTTGCATGTGTATTTTCCTTGCTATATTTGGCATGTATGGTATTGCATGTGGTTATTTTCTATCATGGCATGGGTTTTGTTAGGTGTGACAGTATTTTTCAGCCTAGCCTTGCCATTTCCTGATAGCTTTGATGATATGGGTTCTCAGACATTGGTTAATGTGGGATGGTTGGATGGATTTGAAGCTAATTGGGGTCGATATCCGAAATGACAAAAACATGGCCTAGTGGTCCTTAACCCGGTCTGTGGATCATGGTAAAGCCACTGCCGTAGTAACCCTTGAGCCAAGTTGTGGGTTGCGGTAAAACCAAGATTGTGTGCCTTAGTGGACCTAGGAATCCTTGTTAGTGAATGACAAGATATATGGTAAATCCAAGAGGTGGATTTCTCTCCGTTGGGCCTAGTAGTCTCGGGATGGGATGTACGGTAAATCCTAAAGAGTGTGTCTCGGTGTAGGGCCTAGTGATCCCTGAATCAAAATGTGGATTATGGTAAATCACGAGAGGCTAGGAGGCACTCAAATTCCTCACGGTTTAGGTGGAGAACTCCAGTGGCATCCATGCTTTTTTGGTTCTTTTTGGTGTGTTCTATGAGTCCCACATTCATGCTTGGAATATGGCACAAGGGTGATTGGATGAAGAGACACTTGGCTAAGCCAATCCATGGTCAGGTGGAACGTGGTAGTCCTATTTTCAGTTGGTTTATGCATTCATTAATGAGAAATTCATTCCCTTGGTTTTCATGTGTAAATGCATTTATGTATATGTGAATTTTATGGTTGTGATTTCATTCATATTTTTGTCCCTATAATCCTGGTTATATGTATATTTTACGGAAACATATTTGTATGGCTCTCAGCATGTTTTTACTTGTAAGTGAATGGATAATGTGTCTATGACCTAATAGATTATAATGTAGCAAATGAAATGAGGTAATAATGTTTCATAGTGATTCTCAAATAAGTATGAGATCCCTATACTTAATTATGTTGTTTACACCTGTAGGTTACATGTTGATGATATGTTTGACGAAATGTCTACCATGGCTAGTAGGGTTCTCGTTAATATCTTGTTTAAATTATTACTTTTGCATCATTGTTTCCCCGTTCTTTTACTGTTTCTAAGTTGTCATTCCATTATGGGTAGTAACCTTGGCTTTGGGCCTGAAAAAGTGGCTCAAATCCTGGGGACATTGGCACAGAACTGTAAAAATGAGTCTCTGGATGCTGGCAGGCAAGCCTGTGAGAGCGATTATGGGTTTCTGGACGTTGTCATTCCTATAGCATGAGAACAACTAAGGCCTAAGTTGGCCAAAAATTCAGTAGAACCCAAGGGCAAGCTGTATGAAGTGTTGAATTGGTTCCCGAGGGTCCTAAAGCTGATGTTGAATGTCTGTGTGTTATGTTTCCATTGGTTTCAGTTCCTTAAGGTCACATGCGAGGCTGAATCCAATCATAGTAGCCTCTCGTCGCATGTTTATCCCAATTGGCATGGTTACTTGAGTAGATGTGTGAGGAGGGTTTTACACTCTTTACCAAAAATGAAGTGAATATTAAGGTAAATGCATAGGCATCATTACCCGCTTATAAAAAAATCTGCAAAATACAAACAAGAAAGGAATATAAATCTAAACTAATATATTCCTAATCCTAATCTACATAGTAAACCGAAATTAGGTGAAATCATACTTCTAATGTAACCATTCTCTTAATTTTATTTCTGCACATATAAAAATATCAAAAATTAGAAACATAAATAAAATTGCAGTTAGATTATCAAAAGGAAAATTCAGCCTACTATGTGCATTTAACAAGTTCAACAAAATAAACTTATTTACAAAATTATTACTTTGAAATTATTCCAACCATCTGCCTACAAGTTAATAAAAATCAATATGCATTTTTGCTAATGGTTGAAAGGAATTCAAAGTATAAAACAAAACATATTCAAATGATGGATCTCCAAATGTTGATTCCTGTGTATCATGTGCAAAAGAAAGGGCATGAAAATAAATCTTCTCTTGTTGGCCAGAATGTAATGATGCCTTCTCAAGTACTTGAGTTTGCGAAGAACTCATTTGAAAATCAAACATAAATTGGCCAAACATGATCATCAAATAAAATTTCAAAATAAGAAGTAGTTGATGTTCATGGTTGAAATTCTGGAATTGATTTTTATATGCGCTCATTAATGCACTTGATGAGATTCTAGAGTTATAATGATCAAAGTGTCAGCATAATATGTTTAAAAGTTCAAAAATGAAATTTGAAAGAAAAACAAACTCAAATTGAAGAGAATGAAAAAAAGATAAATTATAATATACATTAATATTACAAATAATGTTTAAAAGTTCAAAAATGAAATTTTAAAGAAAAACAAACTCAAACTGAAGAGAATGAAAACAAGATAAATTATAATATACATTAATATTACAAATAATGGTACAACACAACCAAGATTTATCGACAAAATTTTTCTTTCCACAGGTGTCAACATAAATTATGAAATTAAAATTATTGTCTTCATTCACTTGCGGAGATGGGAAAATTTTAAGTTCATGATCCCAAAAAGGTATTTCATCATCGTAGGAATCATAGATTGGAATAAGTTCATGACCATTGAAATCACTATGATGATTGAATGATTGAGAATTAACTGAAATATTTAAACTAATATTCTTTTCATCTTCAAAAATAGATTCACTTAAGGAATTGGGAAAATGGGAGTCAATTAAAACTATTTTTGAAGAAAAAAGAAACAAGGTTCAATATTTTCAGTTTCCAATTCATCATCATGAATAATTTCATTAGTATCTTTTTCCTCTAAATAAGATGAATTAGAACCAAACAAAAAATTGCGTGCAGGTTTAAGAGAATCTTCAAGATTATTGAGAATATTATTGATTGAATTATCTCTACCAAAATGAGGATTAGACAATAATTCATCATTAATTAAATTAATAACAACTCCTCTATTTTCTAAAATTGAATTTGTGTTCAGAAAGATTGTTGATTGATTAACAATTAAATTATTGCCATAAAAAAGATCAGGATGGAGACATAAATAAGAGGTTGATGATAAATATTTGAAAATTTCTCTATTTAGAAAGGATTGCTCTAAAATGCACATTTCAAATTCTTTCACATTGCAGATTTCATACTGTTGATCAATGTTTTCATAAAAATCAGATTTTGAATGCATTTGCTTGATTTGCAAATTGTTGCTAGGTTGCTCCATAACTTGAAATTTATTATCAACAGAAGAGGATTGTAAATTAATTGCAACAGACTATACGTTGCTGAAATTCTCTCGCTGATTTATTTGTTGGTGATTGTTGCTAATGGAGTGCATTTTGTTAATTTTTAATTTCATCAAATATATAAGTATTATTTAAATTTGAAGCAGTTTTAAGGTCATCATCATTTATTTGAGTCGCAACAACTTCTGTTTGTTGATTATAAGTATTTGCAATTTCAATTTGTGGAGGACCAATGTTGTCATTTTGAGCAATTGACTATTTATTAGCAATGGGTGTGCTTTCCGGTACTTCATAATTATCATAGGACAAGGACATTAAATGTCTGAACCATCCAATTAATTGGAATTGGAGAGACAAATCTTTGGACCGAAATTGCATTAAAGTTAATTTAAATTTAATGTAAAAATTATAACAATGTAAACTTTGAAACAAGAACTGATATGATTAACCGTTTCATAGATGTAGCAAAAAAGTGATCCGATTTTGAAAAGTGGTGATGCAGAATACACATAATTTTTTTTAGCATAGTTTTTGACACTTTAAATATTTTTATGTACATTAATTTTTAGAATGTTAGTGATTTGCATGCTGATTTTAAAAAGTGCTCATTATGTATTAGACCATTTTTTTAAAAGACCTATTTATTGACTTTAAATTTTCTAATGTATTAAATGTGAATAATTATTTTCTAAATTTAACAATTTCTGAAGTGGTCTTCTTCTTCATAATTTTTTGTTTTTATTTTAATGTTTTTTTGTAGTGAGGTTTTTATTTTTTTTGCATAGTTAAAGAAGAAAGTCGATATTTTAAAGTTTCAATATTCTACATATTTATATATCGTTAATTAATTTTTCAATGCACATCAAATAATTGTCTCTAAAAAACAATAATTTTTAACAATTGACATAAAAATAACCATTTTCAACATAAATATAATTAAAAAATTACATATTTTGATAATTTTTTGCTAGAAATGACATGTCAAAATCACAGCTTTTATAGGAAGAATTTAACAAAAAATGGTTAAATAATAGTTTTTTTTTTTTAATGAATTTCATGTCAAAAAATAATAACAATCACTATTTTTTCTAAAAATAATTATTCACATAAAAATTAAAGTGAAAATTACATAGTACAAATATTGAACACATAACAACATTAATTGAATGCTTATTCTTCTCATAAAATGTCAAAGTAAAAAACATTACAAGTATAACTAATTAATAGTTACAAAAAATGAACTTGATTTCCAAGCATAACTTAAATTTAATCAACAATATCATGTAATCCAAACTCTTCATCCTCTAGAGTTTCATCATTGTCTTCTCCCACAATATTTTCTGCTTCATTTTGCTTGTTTTCCTTCTTTAATGGATCTTTGATGTCTACAAAACTCCCAATGTATGTCTTTCCAATCATTCCATGTAATGGTGGTTGAAGTTCCTTTGCCTTTTTTGACACACGTGATTCACTAAAATCCCCTTTCTTCAACCCAATTTCTTGCATTGCATTTGGAAGAAATTGAAGAGTTGTAATTCTTTGCTGAATAAATTTGCAATGTACTAGATCTTTTTCAATGGCAATGCAATTTCTTCCTTTTTGTATGCAATATGCTAGTGTTCTACCTAATTATCAAGCACAAAAGAAATAATGAAGTAAATTAATATAATGACATATAAATTGAGAAAGAAGATATTGAAATTCAATTCTATATAATAAAACTTACCTGAACCAGAAAACAAATCCATAACCCAATCTCCTTCATCTGAACATATGCCTATAAGATAGTTAATCAATAACTGTGGTTTTTGATAAATGTTAACTATCTATCCTTCTGGTTCTTTGTTTTCATATGTTAGTTTTTTCACAACAACATCATAAACCAGTACTTGGCTATGACTTTTTCCATCTACCCGATTAAAAAGCATAGACATATAGCCATCATATTTCACCAAACTATCAATATGAATGAACTCACATTCATTTATAAATGGTTGATCTTCACGGTTAAGAAGATTTGATTTTTCATGTAACATGAAATAGTAAAAGTTCAATTAACTTGTACATAAATGAATTTTTTAACATTAATCAAATAGACATTTTCAACATCTTACCATGTAAGCTGCATCCTTGAGTTTGTTTTCCCCTTGAAGCTTGACAATAACATTTCCAATTGTGTGTCTGAAAAAATGTCACAAATCTCCATAATGATGATGATGTGAATTCTACAAATCCTGCAACCACTTTACTAATAGCTTGATAAATATAAGGGTCATTATCATAGTCAAATTTTGGGATATTGAAATAATGGGGAATATATGAAATAACTAGAGAATTATTCCTTTTAGGTATGAATTTAGCAATGTCTTCACAGTCACCTTGTATTACTTGATATTGAATAGTGTTAAGCCCATTCCAAATGAAATGAGTAAGAGTTGGATCAAGTTCAACATTATTAAGACGCCACTTCTTCAATCTTTCGATCTTAATTTTTCAATAAAGGTTCTGAAACTATCTGGTGCTCCATTTGCATCTTTCTTCATCTTTAATAAAATAAACAAATATATGTATAAGTTATAAAATAAAAATAGTATACAGATGAATAAAAATGAATGTATAAATCAACATACCTTTTTAAATGCAAGATAAATTTTTTTTAGTGTTGATGTATAACTTGAATCTAGATAGTTGCATACAACATTATCCCAACTATCTTCATTCAACAATTTAACCATTTGTTCTTATATTTTCATGTAAACTTTGTGACTGAATAGATAAAGTAAAAAAAGTTAATATAGTTATATGTATAACAAATACTACCATGAACAATATGTTATATTTAAAATAAAATTATAATCTAGAAATAAGTAAAAATAATTTAACAAACTTACTTTTGAAATTCCTCAAACATTTCCTCCAATGATAATTTCCCTAACCTCACATGACATAATATTGCTTTGACAAGTTTTTCGTCCTTCACTCTTTGCAATTCTCTCCAAGGTGTGATAGTCATATCTTCTGGAAGTTGTTTCATTTTAGGACCTGATTTACTGTTGCTACATATCAATGGTTTAGACCTTTTCACCTTTTGGTTTTTAATTCCAATGTTCTCCCACATGCTAAAAATCTCATTAATCAATTCCCATATCTCTCTAGATCTAAATGCCAATTGGAAAATGTTATCAATACCTCTGAATATATGAGTATTTACTATGCCACATTTTGATTTGATTTTCTCTTCAATTTGATAGCCTATTTCCATACAACGTTCCTTTCGGAAATCCACAGAAACATTTATCTTATCCCCATCACATTTTTCTTCAAATTCACTATGGATAAATCTAAAACTTTGGATGAAAGTCATAAATATCTTATATTCATTATCTGAATTATGATCCCATGCCAATAAATTTGCTTCTGTATCTGATAAACCGGCATATGATACATTTCATTGTTTCAAAACGTGGGTTATTGGGATATTCCTCCATCAATTGCCTTTGAGATTCTACAAAATGGTTCCCTCCAAGCACATAATAATTGCATTCAAAACATTTTGACTTATCAAATGCTTCTTTGTTGGGAACTTTAACTGGATCAACAAGAAGCACATAATTAACCACACAAGCACATGGATTGTACTTCATCAATGTATTCAAGTTGTGAACATGCAGGTGGTGTGACTTTCTAATTTGATATTTACATTGTCCTTCACTTTCCTTATAGATTTGTCTCACATTAAGTTGAAATGTACGACCACCATCAATTAAGTTTCTCTTTGTCAAGTTCTGTCAAATGGCATTTTGTTTTGTTTTAATAATGCCATCCTCTGAATCAGCTCCCGGTGTAATGATTTCACTGCTTTATTTTGAATTTTCACTAAGATCTTCACTGTTGGTAATGGCTACTTGAGAATGTTCAACTTTAATTTTCTTCCTCCTAACATTCCATCATTAACTAGAATAAATACATTCCTGGGCATTGTTACTTTTGGTCTTTTATGGCTCTTCTCCTTTCTAACATCAGTTCCAATTTCATCCTCAATAACATCAACATATTCTTCAGTGTCATTTTCAAATTCCTCATCTTTAAAAGTAACTTGTCTACCTTTGCTATATTTATCCCCTAGAGGCATTTTTTTATTTTTTATTTTTATTTTTATTTTTTTTTTTAAATTTTATTTATTATTATTATTTTTTTTCTGATCCCTTGAATGTAGTTTTGTAGCATCTTGAATTACTACTTTTTTCTTGTTTGCCATATCTTTTTCTCACCCTAAGAAGAAACTGCTGCCAACATTCATAATATCTTTCTCTATGAAATTAATGCCTCCCAACATAATTGAAAGATTTTCAATAAAATTCTGTCAAACAAAATATCATATGTCAATAAAAACAAAGTTATAAAATATAATGAGACAGTTACAACAATGCAAAACACAAATATAGATAACAATACTTACGATATCTTGTGTAATCTCATTTATGATTTGTTTAGACAACTTTATAGATACCTCTCTCGTGTCATATATTGATAATGATAGTCGGTATTTAATCTTGCCATGTAACTTGGGTGATTTTGTAAGTATATAAACAACTTCAGTGTCTGGTATCAAACATATGTCTATGACCTTTCCTAGCACCTCATAAATTCCACTATCATTAGGGATATCAACACATAGATATATCTGCATATTTTCGTCTTCTCTTTCTTTCACATACCATACATTTTCTAGAAGTTTCACTTATTTTGATTTCTTCTAGTATGAAATCGCCTTATTATCGTTTGAGGCACTTGATAGATTTGTAGTTATCAGCTCATGTTTGGTTCATTCAACAATGCTTTTTGAGGATCCACATTTAATTTTAGCAGTCTTTGGTCGAGAAAGATTCACATAAATCTTCCTTGATTCCATTTTCCTGCAAAAAAATACACATATATATAAATTAGTAAATTACAAAAAAATAATACCTTAAATTAACAAACAAAACTATAAATGATAAATAATTTTGCAAAAACATAACCTTTTAAAAAAAATTAAAAAATAAGAAATTAAAAAAATGTTGCTCCTTGCCACCCCAACCCAGCAACCCCAACCGTGCAACCCCCTTCCGCACCACCCCCGTGACTCAATGGCCCGCCGAGGGTGGAGGGCTGATTGCGCCCAGCCCCCTCGCCCCACCCTGGTTACTCAACGGCCTACTGGGGTGGTCGGTTGACTCTCGGAATTAGCCTACCACCTCGGTCGGTTGTTGGGCCGCTGGGGTGGGGCAGGGGGCTAGCGCCCATCCCTCTCGCCCCACCACAAGGGCCAACTAGCCCGCCACCCCGGCAGCCCAACGACCCGCCACCGCTAGCGGGTCATTGGGCCGCCGGGGCGGGGCAGGGGGGCTGGTGCCCAGCCCCTCACCCCAGGCCCTCACCCGACCCAGGTGGCCCAACGGCTGACCAGGGTGGGGCGTCGGGGGGCCAGCGTCCAGCCCCTCACCCCACCCCGGTGGCCCAACGGCGAGCCGGGGTGGGGTGAGAGGGTTGGCGCCCAGCCCTTCAGCCCAATCTGACGACCCATTGGCTGACCAAGTGAATCAACCCATCACTCCGATTGGTTGTTGGGTCGCTGGGGTGGGGTAGGGTGCTGGTGCCCAGCCCCTCACCCCACCCCGTTGACCCAAAGGGTGGTGGGCCGTTTGGGTCACTGGGATGGGGCGGGAGGGGCGTTGGCGTCCAGATCCTCGCCCGACCCCGTTGGCCCAACGGCCTGCGACCCCTGTGGTCTGTTGGGCCACTAGGGTAGGGTAGGGGACTAGGTGCTAGCCCCTCAACCCTCCCTCACAGTCTCGTTGGGCCGCCGATGAGCATGATCGAGTCCACCACGCCCACTACGAGCGTAGTGGGTAAATTTGGTAGGGTGGGAGCTAGGTGCCAGCTCTCTCACCCCTCCTCCATGGGCTCGTTGGGCCGTCAATGAGAACGATTGGGCCCACCACGCCCACTGCAAGCGTAGTGGGTAAATCTGGGTCATCTAAATTATTAATTTCTAAAAACAATTTAAATTTCATTAAACCTATTGAATTTAAAAACTTTCACATAGCAAAAGGGAAACTAACATTTCAAATACGATAATCTTTCATTGAATATGTTGTTGAAAGCAATGTAGTTGTTCCACAAATTCGCTCCAAGTCTTTTAACGAATCTCGAAAAACCTTGATGTGATGTAAGGAATAGTGATAATGAAATTTATGTTATAGTAGAAATCATGGAATATTTTTACCGCATAGTTAATGTGGGACTAATTTGTTTTTATAAAAACTTTAACATGTAAATTTTGTTATGGCGATATAAGGAAGTATTATAAAACGAACATTACGAAATTGTTTTAGCACATGGTGAATGTGCGATTAATTTGCTTTTATAAAGACTTTAACATATAAATCTTGTTATGGCGATATAGTAAATTATGATAAAGCGAACATTACAAAATTGTTTTACCGCATGGTGAATGTGAGATTAATTTGTTTTAGAAGATATAATAAAAATTAAAAAAAACATTTAATTGTCTAGTAAATATTATATAGTTTAAGTAAAAAATTAATTTAGGTAAAATATTTAGTTTACAATTTTAATTTAAAGATTTAGTTTAAAAGATTTATTTCATAAGAAAATTTTAGTTAAAATTTTTCAATAAATTGTAGAAAAAAATTATGGAGGAAAATACATGAAACGAAATTTTTGGGGGGGCAATTTTGGAGGGAAACTTTCATTCTTTAAGCTATATATTATCATTAGGAGAGAGTGCATTTGTATCATTTAACCTCTTCTGTTTGAAAGGCATGGATTCTTCTGATAGTGAAGTTTCACTTTGTGAAGCATCAACATCTTCATCGCGTAAAAACTCTATTCATATTGATGAATATAACGGAAATTATTCCACTATGAATAGAGAGTCAAATCTTCCACTTGGTCCTAATCCTAACGACTATGAGAGCAATACTAATGAAATACATGATGAAGAATTTCAAATAAATAAAGAGTCATGATTTCCACTTAGTCCTAATCCTATGGACTATGAGAGCAGCAATGATGAAGAGCATGATGAATATTTTCAAATAAATAAAGAGTCATGGTTTCCACTTAGTCCTAATCCTATGGACTATAAGAGCAACAATGATGAAGAATTTCAAATGAATAGAGTGTCACGGTGTCCACTTAGTCATAATCCTATGGACTATGAGAGAAAAAGTGATGAAGAGCACGGTGAAGAATTTAAAATGAATAGAATGTCACAGTGTCTACTTAGTCCTAATCCTATGGACTATGAGAGCAGTAGTGTTGAAGAATATGATGAAGAATTTCAAATGAGTAAAGTGTCACAGTGTCCACTTAGTCCTAATCCTATGGACTATGAGAGCAACAGTGATGAAGAACATGATGAATCATTTCAAATGAATAGAGTGTCACGGTGTCCACTTAGTCCTAATCCTATGGACTGTGAGAGCAACCATGATGAAGATTTTCAAATAAATAAAGAGTTGCAGTTTCTACTTATTCCTAATCCCATGGACTATGAGAGCAACAGTGATGAAGAGAAGGATGAAGAATTTTCAGTGAGTAAAGAGTCACATTTTCGGCGTAGTCCTAATCCTATGGACTATGAGAGCAGCACTGACAATGCACATGATGAAGTATATCCAATAAAAATCGAGTCAAATTTTCCATTTAGTCCTAATTCTAAGGACTATGAGAGTAGCACTGAAAAAGGGAAAGATGAAGAATATCCTCTAAGTCAGTATTTCAAAAGCACAAATGATCATAGTGAGGATAACATTCCTCATAATGATGATGAAAATTCTTATACAAATGATGATCCAATGATGGAGATGTTGACAGGGAATATTGTATTGAGGAGTAGGAGCAGACCTTTTCATATCAATCCAAGATGTTCTAGTTATATAAGGGGTAGAGTAGAATATTTGACGAGAATAAGTTCTATAATCACTCTAATTTCAAGTGAATGTTGTCAAAAAGATTACTTGAAATATATGGATTTCAAGTTTTCATTAGAGAAAAGGAAGAGATATTTGTCAATGAATAAAAGCATGCAAAATTCACATTTAGTGGGGTGCATGCAATCTACATTGTCAGGTTATGATTATCATATAGGGTCTTTATTTATCTGTAGAAAGGCTTTCAAAATGTTTCATTCAATGGGTAATTTTCGTCTGTCAAGAATCCAAGAAAATTTGGAAAACGATCCCACATTTTATTTAGAAGTACATCATAAACGACAATTTGGGCCATTATCAAATACTGCAATGTCATGGATGAAAGATTTCTTTTCAAAACATGGAGAGTGTATTCCAAATAGAGAGACAGTACATATTCCAGATAATTTCTCAAGATGAGAAATATACAACTTATACAAAGAATATGCAGAAGGTGCGGAGGAACATGCTCGATTTATTGCATATCAATATTTTGTGAAGGTATGGAAGAAAAAATTCAAAAATGTTCGTATTCCTAAGAAGACATAGATGGGGATTTTCAGTACATGTGCTTCTCTTAAATAAAAAAGGGATAAATGTGAAGGGTCAGAAAGAGGTAAGAATTGATAACTTTAACTTTTAAAATTGTATAGTCATCAACTATAAAAATGAATTTCTTAATTACTTTCTTTTATGTTGTGTAGATTCCATTGTCAAAGCACTTCAAGAGTATCGTGAATAACAAACAGGTGAAAGAAAAAAGTTGTACAAGCATCGAAAGAAGTGTTATGATAATCCAAATAAATTTTTGGGTTTGATAATTGATGGTGTGGGCCATAAGAAAACACTTCTACCACATTTTGTTCACACACCCAAAAATTTACAGGAGGAAAATTTTATTCAGTATCAATTGGTTGGTTGCATGGTCTTCAATGGGAAAATGTTGCCAAGGGTATACTTCACAACTCCAAATATTCATAATGATGCAAATATTACAATAACCATAATCTATGATGTGATTTCTCATTGGTATGGTAATCTTCCTGAAGTTTAGTATTTATAATTGGACAACACTTGTCGTGAAAACAAAAATCAAATTGTTTTTGGATATCTAAACATGCTTGTTGAATTGAAAAATTTTCATAAGGTAAAGGTTGATTTCCTTCTTATTGGGCACACTCATGGCCATATTGATTAGATGTTCAGTCGTTTTTCAGTCACATTGAGGAGGAAGGAAGTTGGGAGCTTGCCACCATTAGTTGAATGTATTGAGAAATCATACATGCCAGAGTCTACTTTTGATGTGTTGGAAGAAACTGTTGACATGCAAAGGTTTATTCTGGGATCGCATGGTGAGGAGAAATGCATTGAACAACTTAATGACATTAGCTTCCAACATCAATTTCATATCAAAAAAATTGATGGGAAAACACTAATATGGGGCAAGAAGTATTCAACTACTGTATAATGGGCACTGTCACCAAGTTTGGAATTTTTGAAGTTCATTCCAAATCATCCAATATTTGCATCAAATATATTGTTATTACAATCAGTTGCTCAATTTCATAATGCACGCAGATAGAATAGAGATATAAATTATTCTGATTGCCTAGAAGAAATTTTAAAATGTATTAGATATACATATGAGTACTTTGATATTGTTGATTCAGTTTGGTGGGAGTCTTTTTTCAATAGTCAAAGTGATATCATTTTAAGAACAACAAATGAAGATATACCCTTGAAAAATCCATTTATTTGGCCACAAAATGTGTCAAATGAACATGAGGAAAGAGACATTATTGAACAACAACAATATCAAGGTATTATTAATTCTTCACAGGCAAAGGAAAAAGAAATGTATATTGGTTTGAGAATATCTCGTGCACAATGTGAAGCCATGGAAGACATTTACAGGGGTTTAGTACAGGATATTAAGAAGGGTTGCATGATCACAGTGCTAGGAGATGGAGATCCCAATGGCTATCCATTCTGGGTTGCTAAGGTTATAAAGGTCTTTACATAAAATGAAGATGTTGCAGGTGTTGAATTACATTGGTATGCCACAAATACACACCCATTCAATGGTGTGTATAAGCCAGAGATGGTAGTTGATAAAAAAATTGGCAGAAAGAGAAAAAAAGGTACAAATATAAATCGTTGCCACACAGACCTCTTAAAATTGGAGGAGATTGACATACTTGTTTATGACTTCAATTTAACAAAGAGATGAAATCTTCCCTTCAAGACGATAAAGATTCTGAAGAGGTTGTTACCAGAAGGAATAATGTTGAGATGGGATTTTGCTGAAACCAGTCGTAGATCTAGAAGAATTTTGAAACCTGGAATGGTGGGCATTCATGTGGACTCAGATGGGGCACTAGTTGATGAAAGAGAAGAATATGGAACATCTTCATCTGCATCCAGTCATTTGTCTAAAGATGTGAATTCTAATGGTGTGCAAGAAAATATGAGTGATTTTGAATAATTGTCTAAGACAGTTTATATAACCGATATTTGCATCATATCTTGAAATAAAAATTTTGATTTCCATATGGTGTTAAATGAAGTTATGAGTAATTTTTGTGTTTGTTGGATTATATGTTTTAATTATGATGATTTTTATTATTTAGAATATCTACAATGCAACAATAACTTAGAGATATAATTTATGTTTCATTCAATCTACAAGTAATGCCATTTTAATTAATTTAGCTATGTAATTTGTTCATAATGTCATGGTTTTTTAATTTTATGGTTGAAAATTTTCCCATTTTTTTGTATATTTAATGTTTTTTTTTTCTCGTTAAGACTATGCTATTCTATTATATACATTAACAGGAAAACATTTACAGTCATTGAGTCATACTACCAAAGGCCATGGATGGCGCTTTGGACTGAAAGTTAACAGAAAAAGCAGCCCACGCAACTGAGACAAACCACCCGCGCAGGGGTGTTAAACCACCAAGGTACTATCAGTGCAAAAATTGACAGCCCGCGCAGGGGCCCAAAAAAGAAAAAGAGACTTTCAGTAGAATCCCTCGCAGGGGCATCGGAAGCATTGAACAGGATTTCTTTCGAATCATACATAAACATCAAAAACATACAGTAAGCCATTGTAACAGACATAGTAAATCATGGGTGGACCTGAGCAGCGTCTGAGCAGTTGATGCTGAGCGAACGAACTGCTAATCATCCGGCTCCTCCTCGATGATCCTACGCCAGCCGCATCCTTCCGGGAGCTGGTCCCATTCTGTCTTGTCCCTCGCTGGAGAAGGCTCTGCCTGAGTCGGAGGAGGGTTGACAGCATGCTCTGGGCCAGCCTCTGGCGATCCCTCGACACCCCTTGAGCTTCCTGCCTGGTGCATCTTCGAGCTGGGTTGTTCCTCGCCCTCATCCTGCGGTTCTTCAAGGAAAAGGACCGAGACATGGGCGTTGATGCGGGATTTTTCCTGGGAGCTGCTGAAAGAGAAGACGGCAATGCCAAACGCAGGGAGAGGTGCCGAGTCCGAATCTGGACTGCTAGAGTCCAAGAATTGGCTCGATTGGATGGGATGGGCTTCTGCAACTTGATGGCAGAGGCATCGACAGCAGTGGGATTGGGGAGTTGCAACTGAGGGCCGAGAAGACCCACCTCTGCTAGAGCCTCGACGGCTGAGAAGGCGCTGTCGAGGCCTGACCATTTTGCCACAGATAGCAGGGGGAAAAAACAGAGCAGAATAGGAGGAATTGGGGAAATTGAAACGCCCTTCACCCACCCTTTCAGACCTGATGCAACAGACAATTGGCAGAGGAGTGGCGTGAGCAGAAGCTCTGTGAACCATCGACCAAGTAGATGCACACCCCCAGACACATAGACCCACTTCCAGATTCTGAGCTCGACCCAACATATTGCAATCCACCCCCTCACCATACTTAAGCTCCTCCTCTGTTCCTCGAACTCTGCATGCCATAACTGCAGTTTGAAATCGCGCCTGAACCCCAGACAGTGCAATGAATTGCCATCCATGATCGCACCTGAACCCACGCTTAAATTCTTTGACGGCGAATCGAATTGAATGCTTGTCTTAGTCTTGGGGCTGCACATGGCTTCCATGTGGCACCTCGCGCTCAGCCGTAGTGTCACCCGCATCCGGGGTTGTATATTTAATGTTATGGTTGAAAACAATTAGAATTTTAGCGATCTTTATTGTCATGTTATTATATGTTTAACAACATGGATGAAAACTGATAAAATTTTAATGTGTTTCAGAGCCCATTATTTTATCTTCATTGTCATTATTAAAAAATGTTAAAATTATACGTAGGAAAGAAAAATGTTATTCTACCAAAAACATTAGTGTGTTTTTTCCTAAAAAACAATTGTTTTTTGCACAAAAAAATTTGGTTTTATTGCCATTTTTAAAAATGTTGAAAATTGACCCTAAAAAAAAACCATCGTTTGAGTATACACACTTTTTGTTTTTAGCAATGTTTCTCATGTTTTTTTGGGGTGTTTTGGCCAGAGTTCCCCTTTTGAGTTTATAGTTCGCGTTTCAAAGTTTACATTGTTTTATCTAAAGCCTCATCTTTCATTCTACGCAATTTTTCTAATTGGTCACAAACTTTTTCGTAATCATATTGTTGAAAAGCGTGAAGGAAAAATTTCAAAAACTTGTCCTAACTATATATGGAGGAAACTGGAAGTGATACAAACCATTCTTTGACTTTACTTGTCAAAGTAAGTGTAAAAATCCTACAAATAATGGCTTCATCAATATTGATTTTTTTGCAACTTAAAATTGTTTTATCTAAAGCCTCATCTTTCATCCTACGCAATTTTTCTAATTGGTCACAAACTTTTTCGTAATCATATTGTTGAAAAGCGTGAAGGAAAAATTTCAAAAACTTGTCCTAACTATATATGGAGGAAACTGGATATATGGAGGAAACTGGAAGTGATACAAACCAGTCTTTGACTTTACTTGTCAAAGTAAGTGTAAAAATCCTACAAATAATGGCTTCATCAATATTGATTTTTTTGCAACTTAAAATAAATTTAAGAAGATGATTAAAAGCATAGGACTTACCATTATACTTTACCTTAGACAGGGTCTAGACTGCCTTTATTAGAGTAGTAGTTGGGTAAGGTCTAATAAAGCAACTCCAATGAGGTCTTCTTGAATAAACCATCATTTCATAGCTCAAAATACAATTTTACAATTGAAAATTTAAACGGATAATTAAAATATGCCCTTCCTCTAGAACCAAAAATGTTGATGGCCAAAATGACCTCATCAATATCAGGGAAGGCCACCTGGTCAGAGTCCCAAATCAGACTCCTATCCATTTGTATAATGGCTCCAACTAGTTCAATTGGGTCCAATTACCCCTTCTCTTTCTTGGTTGTCTTGTAATTTATCTAATTATTCATCAACAAAAAAAGAGCAATTAGATCTGTCATCTTGCTATGCACATGCAAGCAAGCAAGCAAATCCTTAAGCTGACTTAAGGGCTTAGCTAAGCCACACCTAAATTTTGCTCTTGCGTAAAGGGACTTCTAGAATGCATACTTAAATCTAAATGCAGATTTGCTCTAATATGCAAGCGAAAACTAATCTTATCTCAAATTGGAAAAGGATAGCCCTCTCTCAATTCGAGAGGAGATGAACTAACTAACAAGGGAAGATGACTTTATATAATGATTGAATTCGTTATATGTTCTACGTTAATTAAAAGAAATAGTTCATTCAATTAATGAAAGAGAAAACAAAATGGGAATGCCTTTAAACAATAAATAGTTACTGCTCAACACATTCCTATTTCAATGAATTCATATTAATTATATTTATGTTTCGCTCCTCAAAGATAACTCCTATATAACTTCAATAACATAAAACAATTTGATATGACAATAGTGCTCAATCAAAATGTAATACACTATTTAGAACATAAATTAAAATCAATGGTAGAAATTTTGATAACAAAGTGATTAACTCACATTTCAAACAATAGTGCATTAAAATGAAAATTTATTAAAATCATACCAGAACCTCATTACAATTTTGCAGTCCATGAACAACTTCAACTCCTTGAAGAAATTGCTTACAGTAGTGCAAAACAATCTTCTCTTTCAAAACTCAAAATGCTTTGTCTCTCCATAATTCAACTCACAGTACACTATAGAAGTGCAAATGCACAACAAGAAAAATCACATAATTTTCCCATAACATCTCAGATCTGAAGTTTTCTCCTCACCTAAAACTATAGTCTCCTATATAATAGTGTCTTCAGAGCATTTAGTTGCAGAGAAGAGTAACCCCTTCCTAATTTTCAAAACTACTATTTAATTACAGAAAATGAAAACTAAAAATGGAGAACTGTTAAAGTTGTTGCTGCAAGCCTACTTCTTCTTTCTTATTGGTCCCTTCTCATTGCTCCAAATATGTTGTGCTTAATTCCATTCAATAGATCTCCTGCCAGAAACCAATAAAAAATAAAAATAAATTAAATTGCATACTAGAAATGAGAAAAATAAACTCTTATGAAATTGCTAAAAAAAATAAAAAAAATCCAAAGAAATTTCCATGCTATGATTGCTTCAACTGGATCTGATTAGCCTTTGATTATTGATGGGGAATGAATTAGCGGTAGTTGTTTTCCCAAGCCAATGAAATTTTCCCAAAACAAATTAGGAAAAACCAGTTGTTGTTGCAAATTCGTCACTTTGTCTTCTGCTAAATTTTTAGGTTATTACATGATTATATTTGCTAAATTTAACATTCCCATATTGTTCTCCTCGGTCTTATTTTTCCAATAAACTATTATGAGCTTCATTTAGTCAAGTAAAACTCAACTTATGAACTTCCAAAGTTGAAATGTCAAAACTACCACAATTATGAAAAAAAACATATCTCAACCAAAATTAATCACTTTTAATTAAAAAATTCTAATTTTAAATTAACTTGATAAATCCTAATTAATTACAATTAAAAAATATTAATTATGATCATTAAATTAATTCAATATATACAAATTAAATTAAATTAATTAAAAGTTAATTAAAAATTATGTAATTAATTAATGATTATATTAAAAATTATATTATTTAATAAAATATTAAAAGTACGAGTGAGTGGATTTTGGCTCATTGATGAGCCGAGACTTAAGGAAGAGGAGAGGGCTTTTATGATGAAGGGAGGTACAAGGAGATAACGAGAAATGATATTGGGGTTTTGGGTGGCCAAATGAGCTCGGAACAAATTATAAAAGGGCGACAAGATGAATGGGGTCCCAAGGCCCCGAGGTGGAGTCATTTTGGAGGGGAAATTTCAGAGAGGTATATTAAAAAGTTATGAGATA
Source organism: Pinus tabuliformis (assembly GCA_031772625.1). Taxonomy (NCBI): domain Eukaryota; kingdom Viridiplantae; phylum Streptophyta; class Pinopsida; order Pinales; family Pinaceae; genus Pinus; species Pinus tabuliformis. Next base: position 1,720,365,601 of record CM062816.1, on the reverse strand, counting down.
AGGATATGTTCTCGGCTGTGGTGGTTCTGTAGAGACAATGAGTAAAATAAAATAATAATTAATTAAAAACTAATAAAAATTAGTATTTATATAAAATTAATTCATTTACAAAAATTAAATTAATATACATTTTGTACAGTTTATTTCTAGTTTAGGTGGTAAAAATTATTGAAATTTCGAATAGATAATATTTGTAAACCATGAGTCCAAACAAGATGAAATGAGAACCAATGGAAAACTAGCTAAAAATCAAACACAATGATGCCAACAAGAATGGAAATTCGAAGAAAAAAATTGTCGCACACATAGCCGAAAAGGAGATATAAACATAATTTATTCAAAGGATCCCCATTATTATTATGAAAATAATAAACTAAAATGGGGGATTTTTGATCTCACCACAACACATTAATAATATTCAATATTATATAATACTATATAATATATGTATTTATCTCTATGTATTCGTTCTTTTTCTCTCTGTTTCCTCTTAACCTATGTGTCAATATCCCTCCCTTTCTCATTCTCTCTCTCCCCTCCCTCTCTCCCTAAATCCCCTTACCTCTCTCTATCTATCTCTTCTTCCCTCTTTCTACCCCCCCCCATCTATATCTATATCTCCCTCCATCTCTCCTTTGTCTCTTTATCTCACCCCCCAAACACATACACACACACTCTCTCCATATCTATCTATCCTTACCTCCCTCCATGCCTCCCTTTGCTTCTTTCTTCTTCCCTCTCTCCTTCCTCTATATATATCTGCATCTCCCTTCGTTTCTCCTTATTTGTCTCTCTATCTTACCCCCCAAACATACACACTCTCTACATATCTATCTGTCCCTCTCTCCCTCCCTCTCTCTCTCCCTTTCCTCATCTCTCTCTTTTCCCTCCATATCTCCTCCCTCCCTCACTCTCTCCATATCTCTCCCTTATCATTCCCTCTCTCTATATGTCTCCCTTGTCATTCCCTCTCTCTCTCTATGTCTTTCTTCTTCCCCCATCTATCCCTCTAACTCCATCTCCCTCTCCCTCCCTCTCTCCTTCTCTCTCAAGTACTCTATCTTCCTTCCTCTCTCTCCCTCCCTCTCTTATTCTCTCTAAAGTCCTTTCTCTTCCTTCCTCTCTCTCCCTTTCTCTCCTACCTCCCTCTGTCTCCCCCCCATTACATTCACTCTCTCCTTCCCTCTAACTCTGTCACTATCTCCCTTCCTATATCCTTCTCTCGTTTTCTCCTTCTCTTCGACCTCCATATTTGTGTCTCCCTCTCTTCCCCTTCTCTCCCTATTACTTTCCTCTCCTTCTCTCTCTTTTCCCTTCTTTCCTCTCTCCCTCACTCTTTCTCCATCTCTCTGTTGTCACTCCCTCTCTCTCTGCACCTCTATCTCTCTGTCTTTACTCTTACCTTTCTCTCTCCCCCCTTCCAAATCCATATCTCTCTCGCTCCCTCTCCCCCCCTAAAACTCCATATCTCTCTCCCAACTCTCTCTCTCTTTCTTTTTCTCTGTGCCCTTCGACTCTGTCAATATCTCCCTCCTCCTCTCCTTCTCTCTGCCCCTCCATCTCTGTGTCTCCCTGTCTCTCCCTCCTCTCCTTCTCTTTATTCCCTCCTCTCCTCCCTCAATTACTCTCCATCTCTCCCTTGTCACTCCCTCTCTCCACCTATATCTCTATATGTATTTGTTCTTCCCTCCCTTACTCTCCCCCTCTGACTCTCTCTCTCTCTCTCTCTCTCTCCCCTTCCTTCTCTCCTCTATCTCCCATTCTCTCTTCCTTCCTCCCTCTCTCCTTCTCTCTCCCCCCATCACTCTCTCTCTATCTATCCACCCTCCATATTTGTCACTATCTATCCCCCCACCATCTATATTTACGTCTCCATCCATCTCTCTTTTGTTTCTCTATCTCACCCTCCCATACACATGTTAGGGTCTTATGATTCATAGGATTGAATGATGATTGAATATGTTATTTTAGTATTATCAAATTGTAAATAATATTGCACTTTGCAAATGATTTAAAAAATAAATAAAAAGTAAAAAATGAAAAGGGGGTCTATAAAAAGAATAAAAGAATAAAAAAAAGATGAAAAGAACCCCATGAACAGAAAAAATAGTGAAAGTGATGCAAATTCAAATGCCACTAGGAGAAATTTTTTTTTTTTTTGAAAAATAAATTAGGGATTGTGTGCAACTTGTTTTAAATGCCACAATCATAGATCCTTGTTTGAATCATACAATATAATCATAGCCAAACACATTTGAATTTCTGTTGTGAGAATAAGGAATAATTTAACCAAACTGTTTAAACTTAGTTAAAAGTAGATAGATCGGTGAAGAAATTGATCCAATTGTTTACGTTGGATCAATAATTTAAGTTGTAGGTTAGAACTTAGATTAGGATAACATCTCTCATTCGAATAAAAACAAGAAGGGTTTGCACATTTAAATGCACCCTTAGTTGGTAGAAGATACTTGGTTTCAAACTTTAGAAAAAATATTAAAATGGTATTTTTAAGGTTTTAAAGCCATATGAGTTTTGGCCCAAGTTTGGCGTTTATAAAACAAAAATGACAAACAACAATACGTTTTATCGTGTAATGGATAAATGGCGGGCCCCAGTAATGCTATGTGTTCAGTCATGATTGTGATCGACAATCTATAAGGCTTTTGGCCCCCCCTGCCCTTACTACCTTTATTGGCAAGGGGGGGGGGGGGGTTTGAAAGGGCGGTTTCATTTCCCCGACCCCACCTAACGTGTCATTCCTGCGTTCTTTCACACCCCCCTCTCAATACTACATACCACACTCACCCTCTCCGAAAACAGCCTAATTCGCTCCTTCCCGCCAAAATTCCCCGTGCCTACACCGCTAATCCCTCCCCAACACCTGCCTGACTATTTACCCTACCTGTTATACATTAAATTCCTCGCTAAATTACCGTTTAACCCACGAACGACCCCATGCCTTCAACGGACTATTCCATGAACTTAAAACAACTCGTCATCCATTCTGGTTATGCCTTTTGCTCAGTCTGATCTCCTGAATCTTCGTTCACTTAACATTTCACTTCATACAGGGAAATTCTCAAAACCCTGAGCAAGAAACTAGGATAACAGAGCACCAGTTTCCCATTGTCACCAACCACCAGCTACAAGCTTTCTTGGGTAAATCGTATCACTCGTCAACCTTTTCCAGATTCCTTCAAAATTTCCAATATGGATCCCAAGAGAAAAACCACTATCAATACTGAAAATCTTATGGTTCCCCCCACAGTTGACCTTGATCATATCCCCTTGGAGGACATAGATTATAAAATCTCATAGCCCAAATGTGAATTCAATTTATTCGAGTTACACATGAGGCTCAAAGATATCTTCCTTGACCAGAGTGATGAAATTGGCCTATGGGAATCCAATTTACCTCTACATGTTTCCTAAAACTCATCCCTTCCTTGAATTTGTCCTTAAATTCCAAGCTTGCTACCGACCAGACCAAAGAGCCATTGTGGCCCTCAATGGAGAAATTCTATTCACAATTACCTCTCAGTCAATTAACCAGATATTGCAGATCCCTCATAATGATTCCACTATTCCTTTCTCAGTGGAAGCCCTGATGAACTATATCAGAAATTAAGCTTTTCTAAGAGATCCAATATTTTCAAAATATTCCTACCTAAAGATGCCCAACTCCCAAAAAAGAATCCACCTTATCCCTCCTCCATTTATTTTTTCTAAATTTGACTAATTATATTAATGTAACAAAAGTAGTACAAGGAGGCACCGGCCTCTGCAGAGCAAGTCCCAAATTATGTCATGTTTAACAACAAAATACTGAAAAGAGACTGCCCGCACCGGGGAAACCAGTCCAAAACTATAAGAGTTTGCTGCCCATGCAGGGGTAACAGCCTGTAGTGCTAGAGTGGAATAGTTTTTTGAACAATCATCAAAATTAACAACATTGCATAAAAAAACACCAGAATAGACCCATAGTATTGGGAGCCGGGAACCCAGAACCTGAAAAAACTTTGACCAGCTAGGTGTCGTTAGGAGGAGGAGGTTCTTCCACTATCATAAACCTATACGCCTCCATGTCATCTTCTGCATCCTCTTTATATTTCGGAGTTTCTTCCATGTTCTTGAAGTGGCCTGGATTGGTGCATCCTTGAGCTGCTTCGTTGCTTCTGTGCGTCGTTGAGCTACTTCCAGGGGCTTTTCTATTGCTAGTGGTGGTCCGCGCCTGAGTATTGCGGGTTGGGTCTTCAGAGTTTTGTGGATCCTCTCTAAATGCTACCGAAATAGTCGCTATTATGCAAGGACGTTCCAGCGTGCAACGAAATTGAAATTGTGCAGAATGACTGGGTTGCAGAGATGATAAAGAGGCAACAGAAGGCTGGGGAGAAGTGTCAACAGGCCGAGGACCTACAGTCTGAGCCCACCCCCGACCGTTGCAAGTGGCTGGGTAGCGTCTAGAGAAATGCGCCTTGGAAGGGGAGGATGAGTTAGAGGGGGATGAGTCAGAGAGGGACAAGGAGGGGCGGCGAATTGTTCTTCCTCTGCTACTACCCCTCTTGCAGTGCATTTGATGATGCAGACGAGGCATGCTCACCTGGGCAAAATTGAGCGGATGAGGACGAGAAGGAGCAGTGTGTTGGGTCCCCATAATACTAGTGATTACCCCATTACTATTGTAGTTATACCCCTTATTAATATTGTTGTGCCCCTATTGCCCCGATATTGTTATTATTGTGCCCCATAGAATCCCTCTATTGTTATTTTTGTGGCTTTATATTATTATTGTTAGGTCGGCTGGATTATATTGTGACTCCTTAGACTCCTATATATAGAAAGAAGGTTTTGTCATTTGAATCATCCAAGAATTGTTCATTTATGTAATGTAAAGGAGGTTGTCCCCTTGAAGAGGCTGAATTCTAAGGCATTGATCTATCTTTTCTATCTTTTCTTGAGTTGGTTTTATAACATTTGGTATCAGAGCTTTGGATTCTAGGGTTTCGCTGCTCCAAACAAGTCATCGTGGCATTTCCGCTATAACTTTTTTTTTTTTTTTTTTTTTTTTTTGCGATGTTTCAGAAGTTGCAAAAAAAACCCATTTGAGAAGAAATCACGCTGAACCTCGGGTCCAAATTTCAGAGCTTTTCGCGCTATATTTGCGGAGATATGATCTGAGGAAGTCGGTCTTTTTGCAGACTCATGAAGTACATTCCAAACAGGTGACCTCGGGAAAATCGTCATAACTTTATTTCTGAGCATTGGATTGAAATTTCGCAAGAAGGTAAAAAAAGAGGACGGCCTGTAGTTTTCTTGTATATATTTTTCAGAGTCAAAGGTAGAAACAGTGACACGTGGCACTTCATACAAGTTCGCTCTATTGAACTAGTCTACAATCAGGTCACTGTGGGAGATTGTGCATAACTCTTTCTTGGAGAATCCAATTTGGATCAGACTAGTGGCATTGGAAAGAGGACATAGAAGGCTACTACAGGTCACAATTTCAGAATTAGATGATTCGAAATTACAGAGATACATCAGATTCAATATCAGGCTTCTACAAAGTGAAAAAAGGTGTGTAGTTTTTTTTTAAATTTTTGTGTAATCTTGGTTTGAAGGAATTCAAAGGGCATAGTAAAGCATTATTATCGGTAATTGATGCCCCGAGGAAAGAAAATGAAAACACCTAGTAAGCAACCTGAAAGCTCTAGCATGAATTATGAAGAAGAGGAAGAAATGCAACATGATATAGCAAAATTACGAGACCAAGTGCAACAAGTGTCACTTGCACAAAAAGGAACAGAATCTAAGATGGATGGTTTAAAGAAAGATGTAGAAGCTAAGATGGATGGTTTAAAGAAAGGCGTAGAATCTAAGATGGACGATTTGAAGATAGACTTGAAGACAAACATGGAAGAATTGAAGAAGTTGCTACAAGAAAGGGTTACTAATGGTGAAAGGGTAGTAAAGGAAACTCATGATGAGAACAAAAGAAATGTTAATCATGATTCCATAGACTCTAATGTTGGATCGAAGACCCACCATATTCCAAAAATCGATATGAGGAAATTTGATGGCAAGGATCCCGCAACATGGATATTACAGATGGAGCAATTCTTCGATTTCAATAATGTGCAAAACACACAAAAGGTACGTATGGAAACTTTATATTTGGAACCAAATCAGTTTGTATGGTATCAATGGCTTTGCTCTCATAAACAATTTATCACTTGGGCAATTTTTATGGAAGAATTGATAGCACATTATGAGGATACAAAAAGCAACACTTTTTTTAGCCAATTGATAAGTCTCAAACAAAAGGGTTCAATAATGGAGCACATTGAGGAGTTCCAAAAATTGAACATAAGGGTAAAAGATATTCTAGAGGAGCATAGGATTGATGTGTTCATAGGGTCTTTAAAGGATAATATCCAACATGATGTTCGCCTTTGGGAACCTATTCATTAGAGAAGGCATTCAGGTTAGCAAGAAAAATGGAAAGCAAAATTATGGTAACCAGGAAGCATACCACTCACCACTATAAAAACGGAAGTGTTGTTGCCCCTAGTCTTCCACAACCTATAAGGTTGACACCATAACAATTGGAAGGAAAAAGAGCAAAAGGGCTTTGTTAAAGTTCTGATAGCAAATACACTAAAGGTCATAAGTGTGCTGAAAAGAAATTATTCTACATAGATTGTGGAGAGGAAGAAGAAAAGGAGCAAGAAAGGTCAAAAGAAGAGGATATACAAAGCCTATATGAAGAACAAATAAATCCGACCATATCTTGTAATGCATTGGCGGGAATTACCACTCCTCAAACCATCAAGATAGAAGGACAAATCAAGAAAAAAAAGGTAATAGTGTTGATTGATTCAGGAAGCACCCACAATTTTATTCATTGTAAGGTAGCAAAAGAATTGAATTGCTTCCTATATCCAACACCAGAGTGTCAAGTGATGATTGCAAATGGAGGAACAATAAATTGCTCTAGAAAGTGCCATAATATCAAGCTATCTATGGGAGAATATGTATTGACTAGCCCCATGCTTTCCATTCCAATGGGAGGTGCTGATGTTGTACTAGGAGTCCAATGGATACAATCCTTGGGTACAATAGCTTTTAATTTTCAAGAACTTTTCATCAAATTTTCTATGGAAGGAAAGGAAGTTGAATTAAGGGGTATTGCAGGGAAACCAGGAAAGATAATTAGCTCTAATGGTATGACAAAGCTTATAAAAAAGGAGAAAAGAGGTGTAATTGCACAATTATGTTCGCTAGATGTTTCCACATAGGAATCATCTATTTCTCCAGATCTCCAAAAAGTCCTGGACAATCATTCCAAGGTATTTGAGACTCCCAAAGGTCTCCCACCTATGCGTGATCATGGTCATGCTATTCATCTGATTCCAGGAAGTGTTCCTCCAAACATCAGGCCGTACAAATATCCCTATGTCCAAAAGAGTGAAATTTATGATTGCAGAAATGCTAGAGGCTGGTATAATTCAACCAAGTCAAAGTTATTTCTTTGCTCTAGTAGTATTGGTGCACAAGAAGGATGGATCATGGCGCATGTGTCCGGATTATAGGGAGCTCAACAAGCTCACTATTAAAGATAAGTTCCCCATTCCTGTCATTGATGAATTACTGGATGAATTGCACGGATCAATTTACTTCACCAAGTTGGATCTTCGTTCAGGATATCATCAAATCATAATGAAGATTGAAGACATTCCGAAAACAACATTTAGAACTCATGAGGGTCATTATGAATTTTTGGTCATGCCTTTTGGCCTTACCAATGCACCTTCAACATTTCAAAGTTTGATGAATTCAATTTTCAAACCATTCCTTAGAAAATTTGTGCTAGTATTTTTTGATGATATACTAATCTACAGCAAGTCTTGGAAGGATCATGCTGAACATGTTGACAGGGTGCTACAACTATTGGAGGAGAAACAATTACATGCAAAAAGATCCAAATGTTTCTTTGGAGTCTAGGAGGTGGAATATCTGGGTCATATTGTATCTCATGAAGGAGTTAAGGTAGACCCTAGCAAAATTAAAGCCATTAAGGAATGGAAAATCCCCACATCCATAAAGCATCTGCGAGGATTTCTTGGGTTGACAGGGTATTATCGCAAGTTTGTTAAGAATTATGGGAGAATAGCAGCACCTCTAACAACATTATTGAAGAAAGATGCATTTTCATGGACTCCGGAAGCAACAAAGGCCTTTGAACATCTTAAAGAGGCAATGTGCCAAGCACCAGTCTTAGCTACACCGGACTTCACAAAAACCTTTATTGTGGAATGTGATGCTTCAGGAAATAGAATTGGTGTTGTTCTAATGCAAGATGAAAGACCCATTGCTTTTGAAAGTCATCCAATCAAGGGAAAGTTTTTAAGCAAAGCTATTTATGAGAAGGAAATGTTGGCAATACTCCACGCACTTAAGAAATGGCGACCCTACCTAATGGGAAGACACTTCAAGGTAAAAACGGATCATGATAGCCTTAAATACTTTTTAGAACAAATATTATCCTCTGAAGAGCAACAAAAGTGGGTCACAAAGATGTTAGGTTATGACTTTGAAATCATCTACAAAAAAGGGAAGCAAAATGTGGTGGCAGATGCACTCTCAAGAAAGGATGAGGATGTGGAAGCATTGTTGTGCGCCATTTCTATTATCCAACCAGATTGGATAAATGAAGCAAGGGAGGAGTGGAAAAATGACGAAGAAGTGTGGGCACTTATTCGAAAGTTACAACAAGATTCCAGTACGTTTGATACATTTAGCTGGCAAAATGATTCGTTATGGTACAAAGATCGCTTATACCTCTGTAAGAATTCCCAGCTAAAACAGTGCCAAAGAATGAGTGGTCAATGGGAACAGAAGGACCTATAATCAGAGGTTCAGAGCTGAGATTCAAGACCAAAGAATCAGTTCGTAGGAAGCATAGAAGACTCTGCGAGAAATGTGCATCATCCACCATCTCAATGCAACACAAAATTTGGCAGCGTCTCCTCATTGTCGTGCGCAAGCTCGACTCTGCAGCATCAGGGAGACAATTGCAATTCAGAGGAGGCAGAGCGGGGGGAAGACTGTCTGAAGAGGCCATCTTAAAAACCAGATTGATGAAGCCTCGATCCGCACAGTGCATTAATATGCCATTAATTTTGACGGTGACCTTCTGGGTGGAAGCATGGGTGACCAGGTGGCCTCGCCACTTGCCAACCCAAGGTTGCTGCATAGTACCAGCATGCCTAAACACCGCATTTGGGAGTTATGCATCATTCTCCACCAGATTAGTGCATTCACATAAATGAGAGCTATCATTTAAAATGTCAAGCGAGCCTGAGTTTAGAACTCGATCATTGTCCACCCCCAGATTTGCCAGGAAATCTATCAATTTATTGCCTTCCCTTTTGACATGTTTGAATGTGATTGCTCTATTGGTTAAGAGCCATTATTCTATGAGCTCTAAATGAGTTGATAATCTCCAACTGCAGGCTACTTTGTGAGCAGGTGTCAATTGAAGAATTTGATTAGCCATGTTGATAAGGATCTGTGAGTCTCCTTCAATTACAATAGGAAATAATCCATGCTGCCGAGCTAAGCAAAGTCTCTGTCACAGTCGTTCTAGTTCAGTTGAATTGTTCGTGTCCCATCCCATTGAGCCAAGGAAGAGTAGGAGTGGTTTGCCTCCATGATCCCTGAAAATTCCTCCATAACTTGCCATGTCTGGGTTGCCTTTGGAGGCTCCATCAAAATTTAATTGTATCATTCCTTAGGGAGGAGGCTGCCATTTTCTTGGTGCTTTGGGATTTTGAAAAGAGTTGTTGGGGTTCTCATGTGTTTGGGTAATCTGAAGATGCCAATTCTCCCAGATGTTCTGCTCCTGAGGAAGGGTAGAAAAGTCATTTTCATGCCATTTTTGAAGCACCAAGGCTTCCTGAATATTGTTGCAGAAATTACTCCAGATGTTATCTAGAGGTGTACATTGATTCTTAAAAATGCGTCTGTTTCTTTCTTTCCATAATGTCCAGATGAGAAGGCCTGGAATAATTTTCCACAGAGAGTTTAGCAACCTGCTCTTGTAAGGATCGATTGCCCAGTTACGGATGGTGTTTGTAATATCCCCTGTTACTCTGCATCTTTTTTGACATCTAAAGCTGGTTTTTTCCCATAGTTTGTTGGCTAAATGGCATGAGTCCATAAGATGTTGTATGGTCTCTTCCTGTTGGTTGCAATTGGGACATATTGAGGGCCCGTGGAAACTTTTTTTCCTTAGATTGTCCTAGGTGAGTATCCTTTTTTGACATAGCAGCCAGAGAAACGTCGAAATCTTGGGCCAAATTCCGAGAGACCAGATTTTGTCCCAAAGAGGGTCTTTGGAATCCTGATTGCTAATCAAAAGGTTGTACGCCTCCTTAGTGGTAAAAATCCCACGTGGTGTGTACCCCCATCTCAAAATATCCTTCTTGTCTGAGAATCTAATTTTCCTGTTCGTGAGTTCTGTATCAATCTCATTGTGGATTTGCTTTGTTCCTTGTCTGATAATTTGTGCCGCTTTTAGCCATTGTCTATATCCCTGGTTGAGGGCTGGAATCCAATGCTGATTGAATTTTTCCTTCTGTTGCGTGGCCCAATCATATGTTTGTGGAGGTCTGAACAAATTGCTTAGCCTGGGTCTTTGTTGCCAAGAGTCAGCCCAGAAACGAGCATTGCTGCCATCTTTGATTTCCCAGAAACTATGCTTTTAAATCATGGCGCTATGCTGTCTGGTTGCATTCCATATTAAGAAGCCATTTTCAGTGGATAGAACTCTGATTAAATCTTCTGGCAGTCTGTTATTTGCATATTTGGTAGTCCAAAGTATAGCCCACGGTGTGTGTGGAGCTGAGAGCCATTTCCACCATATCCTTGCTCCCATAACTGCATTGCTGTGTTGAGGATCTCGGAGACCCGTACCTCCATATTTTTTTGGAAGGCAAACTGTCATCCATTTGACCAATGCCCATTTACGATTTTGGCCTGAGGATCCCCATAGGAAGTTACACTATAATTTTTTGATCCTCTTAAACACCCGTTTTGGTGACGCCAAAATAGAGAAAAAATATAAAGGCATCGATTGTAAAATGACTTTAACCAGCACCAGCCGACTAGCCATATTGAGGGCTCTATAGGTCCAGGAGGAAAGGCAGGCTTCAAGTTTTTCAAGGAGCAATTTCCATGAGGCATGTTTTAGTGCTGAATCAGTCAAAGGGACGCCTAAATACTTTGAGGGTAGAGAAGCTACAGATAATCCAAGAATGCAGATTATAGAGGATTGAGTAGTGGAGGGAGTGTGAAAAAAGAAGATTTGAGATTTTGCAGTGTTAATGCTAGCTCCAGATGTTTCCGAATAGTCATCAAGCATGGATTTAAACATTAATGCTTCTTGAACTGAAGGGTGCCCAAACAACATGTTGTCATCCACAAATTGTTGATGAGTACTAGCAGGGCAGTCACGGATTGAAATACCTCTAAGCTGTTGAGTTTGAAGAGTGTTCTTGATTATACAACCTAACCCTTCGGCCATTATCACAAAAAGAAAGGGAGAGAGGGGATCTCCTTGACGAATGCCTCTAGAGGGGTGGAAAGGATGAGAAGGAATAACATTTACCAATATGGAGAAAAACGTAGAGGAGACAAGATTCATTACCCATCTGACCTGTTAGTGTCAGTCTTTACAGCCTTCCTCCAGTGATCAAATGTGCTCTTACATAGTGATTTTGAAGTGTCAAGGTCAAATTTTGTCATTTCAGTGAGTCTTCAAGCAAAATTTGGTCACTAGGCATTAGGCCTAGGGTTTGCCCAAATGTCAGTCCATGTCATCATTCAGCTGAGCCTATCATCATTCAGAGGTTTGTCATCGTCATGTCAGTGTCTAATGGGTCATTTTACACCATGTTCATGCTTCAGTTGTGCCTAGGCAAGCTCATTTCCCTCTCCTAGGGTTTTGAAAGCCAATTTCTCTTGGGCGGCCAAATCATCGGCAAAACTTGTTTCCTGATGTTAATACACCTTCCCCTATCCTTCATGTACCTTATCAAACACTTCCCATCCCTTAGATCCGCCAAATTCCTCATTTTTGCACAAACCCTAGTTTCCAGCTACAACTTGGCAATTTTCTAGGTTTGGCCTGTGTTTTTCCCTTTTGGACCCCTTCCCCTCGCTCAATCTCTGAGATTCCACTTTCCCCTGCTTCCTAACATCCCTCCCCATTCCCAAAAATTTCCCCAAGAATTTAGAAGCCCTCTGTCCCCTTCATTCCGCTTCATTTCGACAAAATTCCTTGTTTCACACATCGGGACAAGTTTCACTCAAAAGCTGTTTCTGAGCAATCAAAGATGAATTTTTCAAAACTGAGAGAGGTTTTTGTCCAAAACATGCCAAGGAAGAAAAAAATCCTTCATTTTTTACACAGGTGTCATGGTTTGAGAGAAATGTCAAGAATACCGTTGCCTCAGGAGAATCAAAGGCACCTCTGAAGTGACCTTGGGAAAATCAAGTTTTCTCCTAGCTTGGTTGGCCAAATGACTTGCTTGATGGTTAAATTGATAACTAGACACAAAGATCTTTCCAACGAGCTATCCTGCGCTCAATTTGGGGTTGAGAAAGGCATTCAAAAGTTGACTGCAACAGCACTCTTCCTTGAGGCAGCCTCATTGGACACTTTTTGACCAGTCTTGGGAGATTTGCTTTTTGACAGGTCAAATCAACTCCAAATTGAAAAATTCCGGTTGGGTTGGAAAGTAGACTCAAATACCTTTCCAACGAGCCATCCTGCGCCTGATTCCGATGCCGGGAAGGCCTTCAAACAAGGCTGTGAACGTTCGCGACCAAACGGAGGTGCGCGACCAAAAACAGGCCAACGCACTGTGTTAAATTACACAGGCGCGACCAAACGTAGGTGCGCGACCAAAAACTCTGTCTGCTGTAAAAACTCACCCAAACGCCAAATCTCCCTCAAATTTGCTCGATTTTGTTGAGGTATGTCTCTTCCACGTGTGGTGTGATGGTTTTGTGGTTGCAAAGGAAGGTAATGCTCATGATTTTATGCAAGGAATCAATAGAGAATAAGCTAAATGACTTGATGTTTTGCAAGCAATATGCATGGACAGTTTGTTTGTTTTTCAAGGCAATTTTTCCCTTATGTCCCTCCTTTCATTTTCCCATGTAAATTACATATGTTAACATGTCATATTTATTGATCTCATTTGCAAATTAATCATACCAACCCTACCCCTAAATCCTATCAAACCCTAGTTTCCCCCCATGTGTCATGTTCAAACCCTACACTAGTATATACAGCAAATTTACATATGTAAATACACAGCAAAATGAAAAGAAACAATATAAAAAACAAAAAGAAAAAATGATAGCAAGGCATGCTTATGAATATCACACAAAAAACAGTGAAAAATGTAACTTGCATAGCCTTATAAAAACAAAAGAAAAATGACCTCTTGCTGTGTAAATGTCAAAGATTAGTAGCTGTATGGTGCTCATGACAAAAATTCATTAAATATACAGCTGCATAGTTATCAAAAGAGCAGTTTTGCTGTGCTAGGGTTTGCAAAGTGGCATGGTATTTATCTCCCTATCCCTAAACTCTGTTTTCCCTTACCTTTCCCCTCATAAAAACCTTGATTCAATTGCTCATTAACCCCCTAAAATCCCTATGCAATTGATACCCTTCCCTTTTGACAAAGTATGTAATTGAAGACCCTAATTCACATATGACAAAAGTATGAAAGCTGCCAGCATTGTAAAGGACTGCTGTTATGAAATATGGTTGGCAGCATTGTTGATGGGTTCCTACTCCCTAACCCTAATTCCCATATCCCTCCATCTCCCTAATTCCCTTGATACAGTCCCTTTCCCATTTCCTTTTCAAATTGTCATAAAAACCCTTCTCTTCCCCTTGTAATCAAAATAACAAAATCCCTGTTTCCCAAAAGCATCAATGACCATTTCAAAAGCTATAAAAAAACAGAGTATGCTCTTAATAGACATTCAAAGACAAAATGAAATGAGCAGCCTGTTAAATGTTGATAGTTGATGCTGCCTTATCCCCCTATGCCCATGACATCCTTCCCTCCATCATGATGAAAATCTATATTGTCCTTTCCCTTGGTGATCATAACACATATTTCCCTAATACAGTATTTATTTGCAAATGATGAAAGATGAGATGGCATGTTTAGCATTATGTGATGTTTTCCTTCAGAATTCCCTGCTTATCTATATTTTTTTTTTCCCTTTCCTATATGTAAATTCCCTCCCCTAACATATCCCTCATGATGTTTCCCCTTGAAAACAACATACTTCACAGCATTTTGCAGGCAGGGCAGCGGTCATTTTGACTTGTTGATTCCACCTTGCTCAATAACATCAGGTCAACCAATGAGACTAATGAGCAAGGTGATGACCGGTCTTCTTCCACGGAGGTTGAGACACAGCAGAGGCTTTTAGAGAAGGCAAATCATGACAAAGAGCTACTACGCAACATGAAAACACATTATTGGGCCAGAATGCATGTTTACAAAGCAAGGATGAAGATCTTTCAATGGCGGTTGAACGAGGCTCTCAGGAGGAAAAAGAAAAGGACAAATCCCCGTATCTTGGCTGAGGCCTCCCTCACTCATCATGGTACTGATCAGCCTTGATCTAGCATCAAAATGTGAAAATTTTGAGAATTTTGGAGCATTTTGCAAATTTTTGGTAAAATTACAGGTTTTGCCCACGGTTTGGTCTCACCCCGGGTGAGACCATTTTGGAGGACTGCTCGGAATTTTGAAAACTTGGCATTTTTGGAAAGGGCATTCAAAAAGAAAAATTACCAATACTTGGGAGAAGCCTGATTTTGAGTTTTGAGCCTCCAAAATCTCAAAATACACCTAAAAAATGACTTTCTGCCCACTTTTTGAGTTGCAGAAAGTGACCTTGGGAGAAATGGTTTTTGAGGGGTCAAATCAACACCAAATTCAGAAATTCCACTTGGGATGGAAAGTAGACAGGCCAAGCTTTCCAATGAGCCATCTTGCACCTGATTTGGACCAGTGGAACCCACTCAAAAACAGCTGTGAAGGGGCGCGACCAGAACTTCCAGATTTGCCAGAATTGCCATTTTCGGTCAAAAAACACTGTTTTGACTATGGTTGACCATTTTTACTTGTAGATGATGGATGAATGTAATATTTTCATGGCACTTTGATGGATTTTATCTCTCTTTACCCTTCTAGAAGCTTCCATGATGTAAAAAGTGAAAAATTAATGCATGGATGAGTTAGCTAAGTAATAGAGGCAAGTTGTTTGGCTGCCTATTTTCTAGTCCTTAGTTTAGAATTTGTTTAAACTGCTCCTAGAAAGCTGAGCTCGACCACTAGAGGTGGGGAAAGGAGTTAGATGGTCTAGATGGTCTATATTATGCTCTCTCCTTCTCATTTTGATGGTTGGACTCTTGTGTAAGGAAGCTTTATTGTATATTGTGCATCTATTTCTGCAATTGAAGGCAAGGAAAGCCAGGGTTTTACAGACATCTTTGAGGATTCTTGTGGATCTGATTGTTGATGGTGTGTTCTCTACATGTTCTTGTAAGTTTGTTTATGTGTTTCACATCTCTCTTATGCTTCTAAATTGGACAGATGAAGTGGTAAAGTTTGAACTCATGTTTTGACATGCTCAGCTTTTTAGTTTGTTCAATTTTAATGTTTTCTACTGTCTAGAGAGGATTCGAATTGTGTGTTTGCCCTCTTTAGCTTTCTCCTCTATCATCTCTGATCATCCATCTCAGATTAAGACATCAGCACTCATTCCTACCTTGCCCCTTAGATCCCCCTGTGAAAACTGTGCTCAATCCCCGCACTTTGAATTGCACTTCCACCAATTGCCACCAAAACCCCCACAAATCATCAAATCAAACCCCTTATCAATTTACTAGCCTAAAATCTTTATTCTTAATTGGTCAGCCTAATCCTATTGAAAGATCTATCAAATCTGACCCGAGAGAGCCTTCTCATACCTCGTAGGGCTAGCTACGAGGTGAAATGGTTTGATGTAGCCTTGAGAGTTTGTCTATCTCAGCCTAGGTGAATTCCAAGCGCTAACATATTGGCGACCATACTGGAAAGAACAAACTTGTTTGTGTGTTGATGTGTGTGTTTCGTAAGTCTTAGACGGAGCCTGAAGTTACGCCAGGATCCTTCGAAAACGCTTTTGTTTTACATCAGCGTTAGTAGATAAACGCTGCTTCAGTCTATCTCCGTGGGATTTGTGAACATAGTGCTTCATTGACACTTTACCCCAGTACATATATCAAGTTCAGATCTGACTGTTGATGGTGAACAACGATCAGACACTGACAAGGCTGAAATCATTCACTTGGTGACTCTAAAACATTTTCGAGATCAGATCCAAAGACTCCACTGGAGGATGATCCCGACCAGCAGAAACATGAAAGGAGGATATGGCAAGATCAGGTACTCAAGTTGGAATTTCATCCAAGATATTGTGTTCTTTGTCGTAAATTATTTCTTCTCTTTTCCCAAGAATGTAACGAAAGCTTTGCAAAGTATATTGTATTTGAGAAGAGATCCCAGGCCTACAGTTGACTCTTTCCCTTTGAAGATTGTGAATACCAAAGATTTGCATGCCTTTGAGCTTGATCAAGATCCTTTTTCCGAATTTTGTAATGATCATCTTCAAATTGATGAGCCCCAAGAGACCAAGATCGATTTTATATCTGCTGTAAATACCCCTATACCTTGTAAAATTCCAGATCGGTATAAACCTCTTGTTTTACCTTCTTTTCTTCATGCTTTCCCCAAAAGCTATGATCTATACTTGCCGATGTTTGATGGTGAATGTAAGAATGTCAACGCTGAACAACATGTCCAGAATTTTGAGAATTTTCTAGATCTTTTTGAAGTTGATGAAGAAGATGTTAGTATAAGGCTTTTTGCTCTTTCTTTGCAAGCCAAAGTGAAGAGTTGGTTCAAAGCCCTGCCTGATGCGAGCATCTCAGATTTCCAGCAGTTCGTCAAAGTTTTTCTCGATAGGTGGATGATTGGGCGAAACCTTTTCTTGATTGTAGAAGAGTATAACCAGCTCAAAAGATTGCCAGGGGAGACAGTACAACAGTTTTCAGCGAGATTTAACCAAGTTTATTATTCAATCCCAGTTGATATAAGGCCTACTCCTAGATCTGCTCTCTTGCACTATCCGGGTGCCTTTGATCCGGAGATGGAGTTTCAGTTGAGAGAAAGGGATATTGCAACACTTCACGAGATGCAAAACAGTGCAGTGAATGTAGAGGCGCATCTGCTGATCCGACGGGCAAGGATGAAGGAAGAAGAGATGAAAAACATAGATCCGGCCGAATCAACATCTTTAGAGGTAAAGCTTGATATTTTGGTAAGTGCAGTAGAAAAGATGATGGACAAGATCAACACAAGGAATGATTATGATGTTCAAGCTCATGGCTCGCTGATTGAAGAAGAACAAGTTGCTGATCCAAAACATTTTGTTTCTTACCCTAGTTGTCGTAGTGATTGTTTTATAGATCATTGTGAAGAAGAGAGAGCTGTTGATATGATGTGTATGTTTGATGATGATTTGCCTCATTATGATCAGTATGATGATGATTATGTTCTCCAAACAGAAGCTAATCTTACAGACAAATCAGCAGCTAGTTTGTGGGAGGAAAAAGTTCATTTTCAGCAGCTTGAATACAATGTTCAGCCACCACATATCAGCTATGACAGTGATGAGGAGAGTGCAGCAAATTTTGAAGTAAGTGAAGGATCTTTGCCTTTTTGTTTTGATTCATGTCAGTTCATTAGAGACAACTTCCATGCAATCACAAATCCGTTGTTGACTAGTCTTGATTTGGATCCTCTTGAGCGCGATGAAAACTTTGTTCAAGACTCCTCATATTCAGATTTGCAACCCCCGAAAGCCATTGATTGTCAAATTGCAGCTGATTTAATGATTCAAGGTGACTTCGTGCCATTCTGTTTTGAATCATTTCAGTTTTTGAAGGGTCGATTGCATAGTACATCTTCAAATGAAAAGCCTATAACAAATCAACAATCACTCAGTTTTAATGTTGAGGATGAAGGTCAGATTATAGATAAAGTTGTGGAAGATGAAATACATGATGTGATGATGCAGGAAGATTCTTTACCCCTTTGTTTCGAAGCATTTCAGTTTATAAGGCAGAATTTTCATATTATCTCTAAAGAACAAGATGAGCAACATGTAGGAAATCAGGTAGTCACATTGGAACCAATAGAAAATGGGTTGCAACAATCTTTTCAAGTTTTTCATGATCCAATAGCTGATGTTTTGGATGAGTTTTGCAGTCAAAGTCTTTCTCCATTTACTATGTGTGAGCTTGAAAAATGTGCTGATATGAATTTGATCCGGCAGCCAGTTTCTTCGTCATTTTCAGCAGGGGTCTCGTCACAAGGCTCAAATCAAAGGTTGCATGCATGGTATGAGGGAAAGAGAAGTAATCCATTGGATGAGCTAAGTTCCAGTGAGCTTGAATTTCAAGATCCTTATGCAGTGTTTTTGGAGGTGGATAGAGAGTTCATATCATTCAATGGATCTGCTTCTCAGTTGCAATCAGAGTTGCCTTTCAGTAGTTCTCTCTTGTTGCTCATAAACAAACATGTGTGGAGGTTTCAAACAGCAGACGAGATACTTACTTGGTTGCACTGGTTGTTTCATTTCACTTGATCCGCTGATGAATGAAACTGTTAGAGTAGGTTGTGATGAATAAGCTCCACTTTGAGCATCATTTTCAGTTGGTCGATTGTGTTTAAGTATTGAGTCAGTTTTTAGTTGAGTCATGAGTCCTTTGTTAGTCCATTTTCAGTCTTGTTGTTAAGTTAGTTTGAGTCGGTTTGAGTCAAGTTTCAGTTAAGTTTCAGTCAAGTTTTCATTCAATAAATGAGTCAAAGTCTTGTGTCGTTTGCCGAAATATTGACTCCATCGCCCAATGGTTGAAGGCACTGGTCTACTCTCCCAGAGGTCTGAGGTTCTTGGCACCTCCAAGGAGCTACCATCCCCATTGGAGCCAATGTTAGTGTCAGTCTTTACAGCCTTCCTCCAGTGATCAAATGTGCTCTTACATAGTGATTTTGAAGTGTCAAGGTCAAATTTTGTCATTTCAGTGAGTCTTCAAGCAAAATTTGGTCACTAGGCATTAGGCCTAGGGTTTGCCCAAATGTCAGTCCATGTCATCATTCAGCTGAGCCTATCATCATTCAGAGGTTTGTCATCGTCATGTCAGTGTCTAATGGGTCATTTTACACCATGTTCATGCTTCAGTTGTGCCTAGGCAAGCTCATTTCCCTCTCCTAGGGTTTTGAAAGCCAATTTCTCTTGGGCTGCCAAATCATCGGCAAAACTTGTTTCCTGATGTTAATACACCTTCCCCTATCCTTCATGTACCTTATCAAACACTTCCGATCCCTTAGATCCGCCAAATTCCTCATTTTTGCACAAACCCTAGTTTCTAGCTACAACTTGGCAATTTTCTAGGTTTGGCCTGTGTTTTGCCCTTTTGGACCCCTTCCCCTCACTCAATCTCTGAGATTCCACTTTCCCCTACTTCCTAACATCCCTCCCCATTCCCAAAAATTTCCCCAAGAATTTAGAAGCCCTCTGTCCCCTTCATTCCGCTTCATTTCGACAAAATTCCTTGTTTCACACATCGGGACAAGTTTCACTCAAAAGCTGTTTCTGAGCAATCAAAGATGAATTTTTCAAAACTGAGAGAGGTTTTTGTCCAAAACATGCCAAGGAAAAAAAACCTCCTTAATTTTTTACACAGGTGTCATGGTTTGAGAGAAATGTCAAGAATACCGTTGCCTCAGGAGAATCAAAGGCACCTCTGAAGTGACCTTGGGAAAATCAAGTTTTCTCCTAGCTTGGTTGGCCAAATGACTTGCTTGATGGGTAAATTGATAACTAGACACGAAGAGCTTTCCAATGAGCTATCCTACGCTCAATTTGGGGTTGAGGAAGGCATTCAAAAGTTGACTGCAACAGCACTCTTCCTTGAGGCAGCCTCATTGGACACTTTTTGACCAGTCTTGGGAGATTTGCTTTTTGACAGGTCAAATTAACTCCAAATTGAAAAATTCCAGTTGGGTTGGAAAGTAGACTCAAATACCTTTCCAACGAACCATCCTGCGCCTGATTCCGATGCCGGGAAGGCCCTCAAACAAGGCTGTGAACGTTCGCGACCAAACGGAGGTGCGCGACCAAAAACAGGCCAACGCACTGTGTTAAATTACACAGGCGCGACCAAACGTAGGTGCGCGACCAAAAACTCTGTCTGCTGTAAAAACTCACCCAAACGCCAAATCTCCCTCAAATTTGCTCGATTTTGTTGAGGTATGTCTCTTCCACGTGTGGTGTGATGGTTTTGTGGTTGCAAAGGAAGGTAATGCTCATGATTTTATGCAAGGAATCAATAGAGAATAAGCTAAATGACTTGATGTTTTGCAAGCAATATGCATGGACAGTTTGTTTGTTTTTCAAGGCAATTTTTCCCTTATGTCCCTCCTTTCATTTTCCCATGTAAATTACATATGTTAACATGTCATATTTATTGATCTCATTTGCAAATTAATCATACCAACCCTACCCCTAAATCCTATCAAACCCTAGTTTCCCCCCATGTGTCATGTTCAAACCCTACACTAGTATATACAGCAAATTTACATATGTAAATACATAGCAGAATGAAAAGAAACAATATAAAAAACAAAAAGAAAAAATGATAGCAAGGCATGCTTATGAATATCACACAAAAAACAGTGAAAAATGTAACTTGCATA
The DNA here is from genome assembly GCA_031772625.1 of Pinus tabuliformis. NCBI lineage: Eukaryota > Viridiplantae > Streptophyta > Pinopsida > Pinales > Pinaceae > Pinus > Pinus tabuliformis. The sequence goes on along the minus strand of CM062816.1, from coordinate 1,720,344,698 downwards.
GCCTTATAAAAACAAAAGAAAAATGACCTCTTGCTGTGTAAATGTCAAAGATTAGTAGCTGTATGGTGCTCATGACAAAAATTCATTAAATATACAGCTGCATAGTTATCAAAAGAGCAGTTTTGCTGTGCTAGGGTTTGCAAAGTGGCATGGTATTTATCTCCCTATCCCTAAACTCTGTTTTCCCTTACCTTTCCCCTCATAAAAACCTTGATTCAATTGCTCATTAACCCCCTAAAATCCCTATGCAATTGATACCCTTCCCTTTTGACAAAGTATGTAATTGAAGACCCTAATTCACATATGACAAAAGTATGAAAGCTGCCAGCATTGTAAAGGACTGCTGTTATGAAATATGGTTGGCAGCATTGTTGATGGGTTCCTACTCCCTAACCCTAATTCCCATATCCCTCCATCTCCCTAATTCCCTTGATACAGTCCCTTTCCCATTTCCTTTTCAAATTGTCATAAAAACCCTTCTCTTCCCCTTGTAATCAAAATAACAAAATCCCTGTTTCCCAAAAGCATCAATGACCATTTCAAAAGCTATAAAAAAACAGAGTATGCTCTTAATAGACATTCAAAGACAAAATGAAATGAGCAGCCTGTTAAATGTTGATAGTTGATGCTGCCTTATCCCCCTATGCCCATGACATCCTTCCCTCCATCATGATGAAAATCTATATTGTCCTTTCCCTTGGTGATCATAACACATATTTCCCTAATACAGTATTTATTTGCAAATGATGAAAGATGAGATGGCATGTTTAGCATTATGTGATGTTTTCCTTCAGAATTCCCTGCTTATCTATATATTTTTTCCCTTTCCTATATGTAAATTCCCTCCCCTAACATATCCCTCATGATGTTTCCCCTTGAAAACAACATACTTCACAGCATTTTGCAGGCAGGGCAGCGGTCATTTTGACTTGTTGATTCCACCTTGCTCAATAACATCAGGTCAACCAATGAGACTAATGAGCAAGGTGATGACCGGTCTTCTTCCACGGAGGTTGAGACACAGCAGAGGCTTTTAGAGAAGGCAAATCATGACAAAGAGCTGCTACGCAACATGAAAACACATTATTGGGCCAGAATGCATGTTTACAAAGCAAGGATGAAGATCTTTCAATGGCGGTTGAACGAGGCTCTCATGAGGAAAAAGAAAAGGACAAATCCCCGTATCTTGGCTGAGGCCTCCCTCACTCATCATGGTACTGATCAGCCTTGATCTAGCATCAAAATGTGAAAATTTTGAGAATTTTGGAGCATTTTGCAAATTTTTGGTAAAATTACAGGTTTTGCCCACGGTTTGGTCTCACCCCGGGTGAGACCATTTTGGAGGACTGCTCGGAATTTTGAAAACTTGGCATTTTTGGAAAGGGCATTCAAAAAGAAAAATTACCAATACTTGGGAGAAGCCTGATTTTGAGTTTTGAACCTCCAAAAGCTCAAAATACACCTAAAAAATGACTTTCTGCCCACTTTTTGAGTTGCAGAAAGTGACCTTGGGAGAAATGGTTTTTGAGGGGTCAAATCAACACCAAATTCAGAAATTCCACTTGGGATGGAAAGTAGACAGGCAAAGCTTTCCAATGAGCCATCTTGCACCTGATTTGGACCAGTGGAACCCACTCAAAAACAGCTGTGAAGGGGCGCGACCAGAACTTCCAGATTTGCCAGAATTGCCATTTTCGGTCAAAAAACACTGTTTTGACTATGGTTGACCATTTTTACTTGTAGATGATGGATGAATGTAATATTTTCATGGCACTTTGATGGATTTTATCTCTCTTTACCCTTCTAGAAGCTTCCATGATGTAAAAAGTGAAAAATTAATGCATGGATGAGTTAGCTAAGTAATAGAGGCAAGTTGTTTGGCTGCCTATTTTCTAGTCCTTAGTTTAGAATTTGTTTAAACTGCTCCTAGAAAGCTGAGCTCGACCCCTAGAGGTGGGGAAAGGAGTTAGATGGTCTAGATGGTCTATATTATGCTCTCTCCTTCTCATTTTGATGGTTGGACTCTTGTGTAAGGAAGCTTTATTGTATATTGTGCATCTATTTCTGCAATTGAAGGCAAGGAAAGCCAGGGTTTTACAGACATCTTTGAGGATTCTTGTGGATCTGATTGTTGATGGTGTGTTCTCTACATGTTCTTGTAAGTTTGTTTATGTGTTTCACATCTCTCTTATGCTTCTAAATTGGACAGATGAAGTGGTAAAGTTTGAACTCATGTTTTGACATGCTCAGCTTTTTAGTTTGTTCAATTTTAATGTTTTCTACTGTCTAGAGAGGATTCGAATTGTGTGTTTGCCCTCTTTAGCTTTCTCCTCTATCATCTCTGATCATCCATCTCAGATTAAGACATCAGCACTCATTCCTACCTTGCCCCTTAGATCCCCCTGTGAAAACTGTGCTCAATCCCCGCACTTTGAATTGCACTTCCACCAATTGCCACCAAAACCCCCACAAATCATCAAATCAAACCCCTTATCAATTTACTAGCCTAAAATCTTTATTCTTAATTGGTCAGCCTAATCCTATTGAAAGATCTATCAAATCTGACCCGAGAGAGCCTTCTCATACCTCGTAGGGCTAGCTACGAGGTGAAATGGTTTGATGTAGCCTTGAGAGTTTGTCTATCTCAGCCTAGGTGAATTCCAAGCGCTAACATGACCCATGGAGGAGAGAATCCAAAGGCTGTAAGCATTTTTTGAATGTAGATCCAACTTAATTTGTTAAAAGCTTCAGAGAGATCAATTTTGAGAAGAATACCTACTTTTTTGTTATGCTTTAGTGAATTAATGATCTCATGGGTGAGGATGATGCTGTCAATGATTTGCCGTCCTTCTATGTATCCCGATTGTTTTTGCGATATGCGCAAGGGAAGCAGCGGTTTCAGATGGGAAGCGATGAATTTGGAGATGACTTTGTAGATAACATTGCAAAGAGCTATTGGCCTGAATTTGTCCGGAGTAATAGAATCCTCTTCTTCAGGAATGAGTGCAATAAATGTGGCATTTAGAGATGGAAGCAACAAATGAAAAGTCCTAGATTCTTCCACAACCTACCATACATCCACTTTGATGAGATCCCAAAACTTATGAAAGAAGTTGGAGGTAAAACCATCTGGTCCAAGAGCTTTACCCTCCTTGAGCTAATTCATTGCTGATTCAACTTCCTATAGAGTAACCGGGTGAAGGAATAATTGATTATTTTCTTCCGTTATGATTTTAGGGATGTGATGGAGAATCCATTCTATAGCTGGCTGTCTGTTGATTTTTGGTTCCTGATGAACGTTTTTGAAATGCTTGAGGAGCTCTCTTTCGATATCATTGTGTTCTTCCAGCCTTTCTCCTCGCTGATTATGAATTTGTGTAATGTTGTTGTGCATTCTTCTCTATATAGTGGTGTGGGGAAAGAATTTCGTATTCCGCTCTCCCTCTTTTAGCCATCTTACTCTGGGTTTTTGCTTCCAAAGGATCTCCTCTTGCTTTCTTCTTTTGTCCAACTAATTCTGAAGGTTTGTTCATTTTCCACCAGTGCTTCTGTCCTTCCTTCATTAATTATTTTTTGTTGAAGGTCCATCATTTCTTGTGCTAGAGCTTTTTGGGCTTGAAAGATATTTCCAAAGGCCGTTTGATTCCATTGCTTGATGTGCATTTTGAGATATTTGAGCTGCTATTGAAATTGATACATTTTTGTTCCTTCAGGGGGAATGAAGCTTTTCCAGACTGAGAGGACTAGATTGTTGAATTTTGGATGTGTAAGCCAAAATGCTTCAAAACAAAAGGGTCTCCGTGTGGAGTTGATAGGTATTTTCCATTGAAGAGATATTGGCCAATGGTCTGATCTGGATAGAGGCAAGATTGAGGTAGTAAAGTCTCCTCCTAAATGAATGGCATTGTCTGATAACAAGAAACGATCCAACCGAGAGGCAATTTGCTGCGAACTTGATCTTCTATTGTTCCAGGTATACAGTCCATTGTTAAAGGACAGATCAATGAACTAGTTATTTTGTATAAAATCCTTGAAGTGGTTGCTTTCAATGTCTAATTTGACTCGGCCTCCATTCTTTTCCTCAAGTTTAGTAATCATATTAAAGTCGCCACCTATAATCCAAAGAGGATGGACTCTAGTAGAGTTGAGCGATGCTATTGTGTTCAGCAATGCCAATTTGTTCATGGCATCCTGGGGGAAATAGACATTGGTGAGATGTCCGTGAGCATTGGTCCCTATGATATGAAAAGTAGCTTGAATGAGATTATGAGTCGCATGGATGTCAGTGAGCGAAATAGCCTGTGTATCCCATGCTATTGCAAGTCCCCCTGAAGCTCCCGAGGCGTCCATTGCTACTGAATGGCTTCCTGGCCAGGCTTTTGAGAGAATGGTGCCAAGTGTATTACTGTTACATTTTGTTTCTTGCATGAAGAATATTTGAGGTTTCTCCTGCTGTATCATGTTTTTGATCATTTTGTACTTCACAGGGCTGTTTAACCCTCTTAAATTCCATGATGTGAGCTTCATGGTTCAATATTGGGTAGTGGCCTGTAATACTTCGTTAACTTGGAATATCTTCCTGAATCCACCAACATTTCCCCAATGATGATGGTTCTTTGTAGATCTGTCTTTCTCCCTCATTTCTTGGTATCTTTGGGAAGGTTTTTCCCATCCCATTGACTACCCGGTTGGATCCCTAAAGTTCGCTGCTGATGTGCTCTAGAAAGGATTACCTCCAAACTTTCTAACTGTCTATCCGGGATTTTATCAAACTCTTTCTTCCTACATGCTTTCTCAAGGCTGAATATGTCCAGATCCCCAATGTCAATACTTTCAGGCTCCTCTTCCATATGTTTGGGCTCACTTCTTCCCGCTACGAAGTCATTTGAATGGATTGGTTCTTGGAGAAAGATATCAATTTCCATTCCATTAGACCTCCATTTAGATTCCTTATTGGGATTGGATGTTGGGCTTACAGTGGCATGAGGTAGCTTCAACGCATTCCTTGTGTCTAAGGGTTGGATTACCGAATATAGCTTGGGTATATCAACAGTTTGGTTGGAGGGCTTAGAGTCATTCAATGCTGGTTGTGCCAAGATATCAAAGCTATTGCTGGTAGAGGGTATGGAGGAGTTTGTTTTGGGATTTCTAAAGCCTGAAGCAGGATTTTTGTGGTGCTTTTTTCGGTTATTGACTTTGGTAAATCTTTCCGAATTAGGTTTTTCTGAGGTGGCATTGGTTTTGGGGGTTGCATTTAGGGGGAATCACGGAAAATATGACCATCAACATGACATTTTCTGCATTTGAATGGAACATGTTCATAATCTATAGGCTGAATCCATTCAAAATCATCATGATATAGACTTACCAAGTCCGAGAGTGCTTTGTTTAAGTGCATGTAGACACAGATGTGAGTATAAGAGGTGTACCGTTTAAGTTTCGTTTCTTCGGCTATCTTTATGAAGTCTCCCAGACCATTTCCTATGTCTTTTAGCGATTCTTCATCCCAGTACTCCAATGGAAGGGAATACATTCGGATCTAGACCGGTGCCCAACTGAAATCCTCTTTGTCTGGGTTGAATCTTTCGATCTAGTCTCTCAGATATAGGCCCGCGGAGTTGAAGAAGTAGGGGCCGCCATCTAGGACTCTATTACGGTCTTTTATGCAGTTGAAGATAGTCATAAAGAAACCTTTTGGTTCGAGCTGTAGGGTGACATGTCCTTTAGGTTTCCATTTGGCTGCAATCCATCCCTATAGGGCTTTCTCCATTGGCGAGAAGCCAATAAATTTCCCTATGAGAGCGTGGTCCTTCATAAACTAGATTTGGGTATTGATCCGGTGACCAGGTAATTCTATCTTGGGTCGCTCTGCTGCAATAGATTTGCAAGTGGCAGAGATCGCTTTGGGGATCTCTCTATTTAGTGTAGAATCTTGTTGCTCATTCTGAGGTGTTGCCTCCGTATCTTGTGGTGATTTTTGTTTTCCTTGATTTGCTAGGTCAGTCTACTTTGCAGTGATGTCATTCTGAGCTGTATCATAAGCCCTTACAATCACATTGGGAGTCTGAATCTCGCTGCTGCTGTTGGGGGGAGGCTCCGAGTCCCCCCCCCCCCCGAAAGGGAATCCATAGCAATGGTCCTATTTGCTGAATAATGCTATCGCTAGAGGGGCTAAGTTGTTGCAGTTTGGTGTTGTGCAGAGTGATTTTATCGCTGCAAAGTTTGCCAGAAACCCTAAGCAACCATGAATCATCAGTGCCCTGACATTTCCATCTAATCACGATTTCATCCAACTTAGATAGCAACCTATCCCTCCTCCATTTTTCTAGACAAAGCTAAACAAATTATTTCTATACTCTCATGTTTACTAGGGTATTATTTAGATGAATGGGTAGATGAAACTCTTTGAGGTTTTTTGTCCATTTTCTCCACTGAAGAAAAACCCTCAGTAATTTTCAATTTCAACCAGTTCCTTGCTGCTAGCATTCATGAACAATTCCTTAAGCTTTTGATTAAAGGAATGTTCAGATATGCCTATATTCTTGTGTATATGTTTTTATTTTTTCAAGTAGACAAATTCAGATTTGCAGTACATAAGCTGAATGAACAAGGATAGCCACACCTAGTCATCTTATGTACTTCCATACCAAGAAGAAATTTAGAAGAATACAACTTCAAAGACTTTATTTATCAGTTTATGCATCTGGCTACATGTTTGTTGAGCAATGAGATAGTACCTAGGGTCAGTGCAGAGATTAAAAATATTTTACACTTAAGTGGGCAGGCCAAAATATGTGACTAGTATTTATACCAGAATTACACTGAAATAAGAGTATATGGGTGCGAGTTGCCACCTTATAAACTGCCCAAGTATCTCCCATTGAGGATTTTCGCTTTAGAATACATCAAATAGATTATATACTAAGATGAGGTCCATTATCAGCAAAAAAGAAATCAAAGTTCAGGATAAAGGCTCAGATAGGACCATTTATTTTTAATAGCAAGAAAGCACGAGAGGAGGAAGATATCCTCCTAAAACAAATTAGTTTTCCCTTGAGTTTCACTTGGTAATATGACCCATTTGGTATGATCTCTAAAATAAGAGTGGAACAAAAAAACACTCCATATGTTTACACTCAAAGGCCTGAAATTGAGAAATACATGAACCAAGATGAGTGGGAAGAAAATAATCTACAGGAGGCAGAGGAGAATTTGTTGTCTATTGCTACTTCAAAAAATCCCACACCTTCGGAAAAAGTAGAGAAAAGTCCAAGGGAAGAAGACTCTCCTTCAATCACAGAGGTTTCAGCAAAAGAATTTAAATTTACACCAAAAAGCAAGGACAAATCCTAAGATAGATTTTTCAAAATAAGGAGCAAGGCAAACTCCTATAGTACTCAAGACTCCACATTTTTCAGCAAGAGATAACATCTTTACATGATCTCTATTCTCTTCAGTTTCACAAGATAATCTAGATACAACTCAGACATCATAATTAATCCAAGGGAAAAGGGAAATAAGTATCTTTGACAAGTTTAAAGAAATAAAATGTAGGAATGAGCTTCTCAAGGTCAGCACTTATGACCCAACATGGTAGCTCATTATGCTCCCTTGGTCTTACCTGGGAAATTGCATCCTATTCCCCAAGATTATCAAACCATAATTCCTTAATTTGATGCCAATGGTGCCATCATTGCATAATGACATGTAGACAAAATGTCTGATTTATTTGATCTTCATGAAGTGGGTGAGAGCAATGTAAAGATGAGACAATTTGCCCAAAGTTTGGGGGGAGAGGTAAGAAAATGGTTCAAAAATTTAATAGCAGCTATTATAGATGATCTTGATTCCTTTCATCAGGATTTCCTCAATAGGTGGGAAACCAAAAATAATCCCCTTCAGATTCTAAATGAATATAAAAACTTAAAAAGAGGACCTAATGAAACTGTGGAAGAATATTGTGATAGTTTTAATAAAGTATATAACACAATTCCAGCTGCTATTAAACCTCCACTGGGCTTTTCCCTTATCCATTATATTGAAAGATTTTATGTGGATATGGCATATCAACTCAAAGAGAGAAACCCTACTACATTAGAGTAAATGCAAGCTAATACCCTTAAAGTTGAGGCTAATTTATTATCCAAAAAAGCAAAACTAAAAATTGAACGAAGGGTTACTATCAAGGAGGAGCCTTTTCCTCTTCTCCATCTGATTATAAAATAGATAATCTGCTCAGAAAAGTAGAGAGGATGATGGAGAGGATAAGTATAGCTGATAGGGATCCTCCTAGAGAAAACCAACCTGCTCCCCAAATCAGAAATCCTAATTTTAGGAGAAATCCACCCCAAATCAAACAAAGGGAACAAAAAGGTCTAGATCAGCAGATCAAACCTCCATTTCAAGAGAACTATACATATGAGGAGGGAGAATTAGCTGAAGACCTGAATGATACTCAGATCAATTTAATGGGAGTAAATGATAATGACTCTACATTTCTTACTCAAGAAGAACAAGACCTTTTCCTACTTTCACAAGATGAAGTAGATCTTGAGGAATCAAAATATTACAAACAAGGTTTTGAAAATGCAATTATGGAAGTCCATAGGCAATATAACCTAAGGAGTAGAAAAATAACTGATAATCCTACTAAAAAGAATGTTGATACTCCCAATAAAAAGGCAGCTGACACCCCTGCTAAGAAAAATCTTGACATTTTTTCTAAAAAGAATGCAAATGTTCCAACCCAAAAGACATCTGATACTGTCTTCAAAGAAACTCAAACTGATAGTCCCTCTACTAGCCAACAAAAAGATATTTCCCAAAAGGATGTTGCTGAGAAACAAGATGCCCTCAATCTAAACAAAACTCAAACATCATTCAACATAGAACATGAATTGGCAAAACTTAAAATATCCATTCCTCTAACATAACTTATGAATAAAACTGCATATAGATCACAAGTAATGAAAGCTTTGAATATAGGGAACATACAAATACAGTTAATGTATCTAATGATCAACCAGAAATATTGTTTGGGCCTGAAGTTGATGGAAAACTCCAAGATGGAGATGTACCTCCATTTTACATCAGTTTAAACATTCATGATAAAATTTTGCACAATGCAATGCTTGACTCAGGGGCTTCTCACAATCTCATGCCTAAGGTTGTCATGGAAAAATTGGGACTAGATATCACTAGAAAATACAAAGATCTGTATTCTTTTGATTCAAGTAAAGTAAAATGCCTAGGTCTCATTAAGGATTTATGTGTCAATTTAGCACAAATACCAGCCAAGAGCTTGGTAATGGACATAGTTGTTGCTGACATACCTCCTAAATATGGCATGTTACTATCTCGCTCCTGGGGAGCTAAAATGTAGGGGACCCTTCAAAAGGATATGACCTATCCTACCATTCTAGTATTTGGTCAGCAGAGGAGACTATATAAGGAAAAACAAATGAAAATTATGGTTACCAATCAAGATAAACCCCACAATTATCCCTTATATTCAGTCCATTCAGACCTTGATTCTTTTATTTTGTATAATGATGGAAACATAAATGAAAAAATTGCTAATGCAGAAACTGATTTGTGTGAAATTGAGGAATGAAAAACAATTATGATGGAACATGACAAACAAAATGAACCTCTATGGAATTTAGGTTTTGATGGGGTTGTCAGTAAAGAGGGATCAGGGGTAGGTGTATGGGTTTCAAATTCACAAACTCGTCACTCAGAAGGCCATTCATATAAGCTAAAATTTCAATGTACTAACAACATAGCTGAATATGAAGCCTTAATTTTAGGGTTACAACTTTTAAAGAAGCTAGGTGCCAAGAGAATTTCAATTCATGGGGACTCTGAACTAATAATAAAACAGATTAAAGGGGAATACTTTGCCAAACACCCAAGGTTAAGGGCCTATAGGAATGTTGTTTTGGATTTTCTTGAATATTTCATTGAGTATAACTTGTCTGTGGTCCCCAGAGGTAAAAAAATCCTAGCTGATGGTTTGGCTACTTCAACTAGTACCTGAAAAATGCCATATCGTCCTAGTCACCAATACACTGTTGAAGTAAAAAAAAGACCAACTGTACCAGACAATATCAGATACTGGCAAGTCTTTGGAAACGATGAACAAATTGAAAGTTTTTTACAATCAAAGGATGATTTTGAGTGTGCTAATATAGATGTAGATGTTGACATAGAAGATAGTGTACATAACAGTGTGACTAAATTAGAATTGAAAGAAAAAAAAAAAAAAAAAAAAAAAGAATTAGAATTATTACAATTGAAATACAATGTTTTGCCTAGAGGGTTTGTCCCCTTAGAGGATTTGTTTGATTTTAATGGCGTAGCCAAAAAGCCTAAAATCAAGCCTACTGGAGTTGAAGTTGAATATTGTAATAGAGGAACTAAACAAGAACCAAAGATAATTAAATTATCCAAATATTTACCCCCAGCTGAAAAGAAAAAGTACATAAAATTGTTCAAAGAATTCATAAATGTGGTTGCATGGAGTTATGAAGATGTGAAATCTTATGACACCAACATTATACAACATATGATTCCCATAAAAGAAGATCAAAATCCTTTTAAACAAAAACTTAGGAGGATCAACCCAATGCTGATGCCTCTAATTGAAAAGGAGGTCAAAAACATGTATGATGCATAGATCATAGTACCTTTGAGATATTCTAAGTGGGTGTCAAACATAGTTTCAACTAGAACAAAGGCTGGAGAAATTAGACTTTGTATTGATTTTCAAAATCTTAATAAAGCCTCCCTGAAAGACAACTACCCTTTGCCTAAAATGGATCACATTTTGCAAAAGGTGGTTGGATCCTGTAGAATTTCTTTATTAGACAGTTTTTTTGGTTACAATCAAGTCCTGGTGCATCCTGAAGACCAAGAAAAGACATCATTTACTACACCTTCGGGCACTTTCATGTATGTGAAGATGCCTTTTGGCTTAATGAACGTTGGTGCTACATTTCAACGACAAATGGAATTTAACTTTGCAGATGAAATAGGTGGATTTATAGTTATATATCTGGATGATATCACTAATTTTTAAAAAACAAATGAAGAACATTTGCTTCACCTCAGAAGGGCCTTTGAAAAATGTAGGAGATTTGATATTTCCCTGAACACAAAGAAAACATTGTTTGGCTTAAAAGAAGGAAAAGTGCTAGGACATATCATTTCAAAAGATGGAATCAGAATAGATCCTAGTTGAATTGAAGCTATTTTAAAAATAAACCCCCTAGAAGTGTAAAGGAATTCCAATCCTTCATTGGCCAAATCAATATTTTAGGAAATTTATTCCTAATTTAGCAGAGCTTCTAAGAAATATAACAATTATGTTGAGAAAATACACTGAGGTAAAGTGGAACACTGAGGCCAAACAATCATTTGATTAGGTAAGACAAGCCTTAACCCAAGCTCCTATGTTAATCAACCCTAATTTCACAAAATATTTTCTCATTTTCTCATTTTCTTATGAGCATACTATTGCAGCAGTGCTCTTACAGAAAAATAATGAAGGACATGAACATCCTATTGCTTTCTTTAGCAAAGCCTTAAGAGATGTTGCATTGAAATACAACATCATGGAAAAGCAAGCATTTGCTTTAGTGAAAGCAATTAAAGATTTTAGAGTTTATATTCTTCATTCACATATAATTGATTTTGTTCTAAATGTTGTGGTAAAAGACATATTGACCCAAAATGATCCTGATGGGAAAAGAGGTAAATGGATTTCCATTATCCTGGAATATGACATTGAAATCAAACCTACCAAACTCATTAAGGGTCAGGGGTTAGCTAAATTGATGGCTGAATCTAATTTACATGCTTTGGATATAAATTTTCTAGCTATACTTGACGAACAAGAAGAGCAAGTGACTCCACAAGTAGCAAAGGCTTTTGCAACCTCTCCCTGGTATGTAGACCTTATTTTTGTTTTACATCATTTACAAGCTCCTCTTGGTTTGACCAAAACTAAAGCTAGATTTATTAAACTCAAAGCCATGAAATTTTGTATTCTAGACAATAATTTGTATTGGAAAGATGCTGGAGGAGTTTTACTAAATTGCTTGTTGAAAGATGAAGCAGATAAAGTAATGCAGGAATATCATGAAGGATAATGTGGAGGACACTTGTAATGGAAGACCACTACCAAAAATATCCTAAGAGCTAGTTTCTACTGGCCAAACTTATTTGCAGATGTCCATAAAAAATTCACCTGATGTCATAAATGCCAAATATTTGAAGGCAAAAGGAAACCGCTGCCTTTACCCTTGAAGCCCATATCTGCTGGAACTCCTTTTCAACAGTGGGATTTGGATTTCAATGGAGAAATTTATCCTACCTCCTTGGCCCAACACAAATGGATTATTACAACCACATATTATTTTACCAAATGGATTGAAGTTATACCTACTAGGAAAGCTTCTAATGCAGTGATTATTAAATTCTTAGAAAATAATATTCTTTCAAGATTTGGATGTCCCAGGAAAATCATTACTGATAATGCAGCAACATTCAAATCAAAGAAGATGGTGGAGTTTTCCAACAAATATCAAATAACCTTAGGACATTGTATTGCCTATTACCCCCAAGGAAATGGATTAGCAAAGTCTTCCAACAAAAGTCTGGTTAATATCATCAAGGAATTGTTGCAAGATAACAAGAAATCATGGCATAACAAATTGGTAAATTCATTATGGGCAGACAAACTTACCACTAAGAAATCAATTGGCATGTATCCATACCAATTAGTTTATGGAATGGATGTTGTTTTTCCAACTTCATTAGGTATCCCTGTTTTGAAAATGATGCAGGAATTGCAGGTGGAACCTAATGACCTTCAAAGAAGAATAAATCAAACAATTCAACTACAACAATCAAGAGAAGAAGTTCACAATAGAACCCAATTGGTCCAGGAAAACATCAAGAATATTTATGATAAAAGAACTAAGGCTAATGATTTTTAGATAGGGAACAATGTCTTGAAATGGGATTCAAGAAGAGAAGAAAAAGGTAAGCATGGAAAATTTGATAATTTATGGATGGGACCTTACATTATCCATGCTTACAGGGGAAATAATGCATTTTTTTGAAGGACATGGATGGAACAAAGCTGCCTAGTGGACCTGTCAATGGCAGAATGTTAAAACATTATGTTTTCCAAGAATAGAAGCATTTTTCACCAAAATCATTGTAAATATCATTTTCTTTGTACCGTTTTGATCGGGTAGCTCATGTCAGAAAGTTGAAGCCTGAAGAGAAGGCCCTGATCTTTTAGTAATTTTTCCCACCATAACTACAACAAAAAAAATAAAAAAAATCAGATGCAGAAACAAATATTGAAGGAGATGATTCAAGGCTACTAGTCAACATTCTTGACACCTCATAAGGAGAGTTTCATCCCTAGCTGGAGCCACTGTTAGGGTCATATGATTCATAGGATCAAATGATGATTGAATATTTTCTTTCAGTATTATAAAATTGTAAATAGTATAGCATGTTGCAAATGATTTAAAAAAAAAAGAAAATATAAATAAAAGTAAAAACTGAAAAGGGGGTATATGAAAACAATAAAAGAATTAAAAAAAGACGAAAATAACTCCATGAAAAGAAAAAAGAGTGAAAGTGATGCAAATTCAAATGCCACCAGGAAAAAAATAAATTAGGGATTGTGTGCTGCTTGCTTTAAATGCCACAATCACAGATCTTTGTTTGAATCATACAGTATAATCATGGTCAAACACATTTGAATTTCCATTGTGAGAATAGGTAATAATTTAACCAAACTATTTAAACTTGGTTAAAAGTAGGTAGATAGGTGAAGAAATTGATCAAATTGTTTAAGCTGGATCAATAATTTAAGTTGTAGGTTAGAACTTAGATTAGGATAAAATCTCTCCTTCGAATAAAAATAAGAAGGGTTTGCACATTTAAATGCACCCTTAGTTGGTAGAAGATACCTGTTTTCAAAGATTAGAAAAAAATATTAAAATTTTATTTTTAAGGTTTTAAAGCCGTATGAGTTTTGGCCTAAGTTTAGCGTTTCTAAAACAAAAATGACAAACGATAATACGTTTTGTCGTGTAGCGGATAAATTGCGGGCCCGAGTAATGCTACATGTTGAGTCACGATTGTGATTGACGGTCTATGAGGCCTTTCGGCTCCCCTGCCCTTCCTACCTTTATTGGAAGAGGGGGGGTCCGAAAGGGCGGTTTCGTTTCCCCGACCCCACCTAACATGTCATTCCCACATTCTTTCACACCCCCCCTCTCAATATTCTATACCACTGTTATGAAACCAGCTCAAGAAAATATAGATCAACACCTTAGAATTCAGCCTCTTCGAGGGGGCAACCTCCTTTACATTACATAAATGAACAATTCTTGGATGATTCAAATGACAAAACCTCCTTTCTATATATAGGAGTCTAAGGAGTCACAATATAATCCAACCGACTTAACAATAATAATATAAAGCCAAAAAAATAACAATAGAGGGATTCTATGGGGCACAGTAATAACAATATGGGGGCAATAGGGGCACAACAATATTAATAAGGGGTATAACTACACTAGTAATGGGGTAATCACTAGTATTATAGGGACCCAACATGCCCCTCTCCTCCAAACACGTGTTGTCCTCAACGCTTGAGTAGTTCTGGATACTTCTGCATAAAATTCTCATCCTCCCATGTGGAATCTTCAGCGGATAAGTTCTTCCACTTGATAAGATACTCTGAAATTGATCGATTTCGTAGCTGTCGAGTTCTTGTTTCTGTGACTGCTTCCGGTTCCAATATAATTTTTGCTTCCTCATCAAGTTCTGGCAATATTGTTTGAACTGGGAGCTTGTCGCCTATAACCTTCTTTAAACATGAAACATGAAAAACTGGGTGTAATTGAGAAGTTGCAGGAAGCTCCAATTTGTATGCCATAGTACCAATCTTTTGCAACACCTTGTACGGACCATAATACTTTGGTGATAATTTATTATCCTTCTTAGCTTGCTTGAGGGACATTTGCTTATATGGTTGTAGCCGTAGGAATACCCAATCACCTACATCAAAACTTCTTTCACTGTGATGTTGATCTGCCTGTTGTTTCATTCTATTCTGTGCCAACACGAGGTTATCCTTTAAGAGTTGGAGGACTTGTTGTTGATGTTCGATGTGATGTTCCACTGCCTGAACCTTAGAATTTTCTCTTAAATATGATGTGATGGATGGTGGTTGATACCCATAAAGTGCCATAAATGGGGTCATTTTTGTTGTTGTATGGAAGGAAGTGTTATACCACCATTCAGCCAGAGGCAACCATTTGACCCATTGTGTCTGTTTATCAAATACAAAGCAACGAAGATATCCTTCCAAACATTTGTTTACTATATCAGTTTGCCTATCAGATTGAGGATGATAAGATGAGCTATGAGCTAACTGAGTAGCAAAACAAGAAAATAATTATGTCCAAAAATTTCCAGTGAAAATGGGATCTCTGTCACTTACAACAATCTTTGGGTTTCCATGTAGCTTTTGAATTATTTCCATAAATGCAGTAGAAAATGTATTGCCTTTAAATGGATGTGATAATGCACAAAAGTGTGCATACTTGGTAAGTCTGTCAACTATCACCATGATGACACTCTTTCCCTCAGACTTGGGTAAACTTGTGATAAAATCCATTGAAACCTCCTCCCAATGTTCGCTTGGAATGGATAAAGGTTGTAATAGACCCGGTGTCTTAATTGTTTCAATTTTATTTTGTTGGCAACCCAAACACCACAAACTTTTGAATATATGATTTAAGGCCATCCCAAAAAAATTCCTTCTTAACCCTGTGGTAAGTTTTTAAAAATCCTAAGTGCCCTCCTAAGGGAGAAGTGTGCAATTCCATAAGAATCTTTTGTTTTAGCTGGGAATTCTTACAGAGGTATAAGTGATCTTTGTACCATAACGAATCATTTTGCCAGCTAAATGTATCAGATGTACTGGAATCTTGTTGTAACTTTCGAATAAGTGCCCACACTTCTTCATCATTCTTCCATTCCTCCTTTGCTTCGTTTATCCAATCTGGTTGGATAATAGAAATGGCGCACAACAATGCTTCCACATCCTCATCCTTTCTTGAGAGTGCATCTGCCACCACATTTTGCTTCCCTTTTTTGTAGATGATTTCAAAGTCATAACCCAACATCTTTGTGACCCACTTTTGTTGCTCTTCAAAGGATAATCTTTGTTCTAAAAAGTATTTAAGGCTATCATGATCCGTTTTTACCTTGAAGTGTCTTCCCATTAGGTAGGGTCGCCATTTCTTAAGTGCATGGAGTATTGCCAACATTTCCTTCTCATAAATAGCTTTGCTTAAAAACTTTCCCTTGATTGGACGACTTTCAAAAGCAATGGGTCTTTCATCTTGCATTAGAACAACAACAATTCCATTTCTTGAAGCATCACATTCCACAAATAAAGGTTTTTGTGAAGTCCACTGTAGCTAAGACCGGTGCTTGGCACATTGCCTCTTTAAGATGTTCAAAGGCCTTTTTTTCTTCCAGAGTCCATGAAAATGCATCTTTCTTCAATAATGTTGTTAGAGGTGCTGCTATTCTCCCATAATTCTTAACAAACTTGCGATAATACCCTGTCAACCCGAGAAATCCTCACAGATGCTTTATGGATGTGGGGATTTTCCATTCCTTAATGGCTTTAATTTTGCTAGGGTCTACCTTAACTCTTTCGTGAGATACAATATGACCCAGATATTCCACCTCCTGGACTCCAAAGAAACATTTGGATCTTTTTGCATATAATTGTTTCTCCTCCAATAGTTGTAGCACCCTGTCAACATGTTCAACATGATCCTTCCAAGATTTTCTGTAGATTAGTATATCATCAAAAAATACTAACACAATTTTTCTAAGAAATGGTTTGAAAATTGAATTCATCAAACCTTGAAATGTTGAAGGTGCATTGGTAAGGCCAAAAGGCATGACCAAAAATTCATAATGACCCTCATGAGTTCTAAATGTTGTTTTCGAAATATCTTCAGTCTTTATTATGATTTGATGATATCCTGAACGAAGATCCAACTTGGTGAAGTAAATTGATCCATGCAATTCATCCAGTAATTCATCAATGACAGGAATGGGGAACTTATCTTTAATAGTGAGCTTGTTGAGCTCCCTATAATCCGGACACATGCGCCATGATCCATCCTTCTTGTGCACCAATACTACTGGATCAGAGAAAGAACTTTGACTCGGTTGAATTATACCAGCCTCTAGCATTTCTGCAACCATACATTCAATTTCACTCTTTTGGACATAGGGATATCTGTACAGCCTGATGTTTGGAGGAACACTTCCTGGAATCAGATGAATAGCATGATCATGATCACACATAGGTGGGAAACCTTTGGGAGTCTCAAATACCTTGGAATGATTGTCCAGGACTTTTTGGAGATTTGGAGAAATAGATGATTCCGATGTGTGTTACAGACATTTTTGGGCACTGCAACCCCAAGCGTAAATATACATAAACCAAGGGCTCCTATGTCCCTAAAGGTGTTGTTCCAACCCCTAAAAGAATAAGGTCAACTGATTATAGCTTCTCCCAGAAGTTCTCCATGAAAAACTACTCAGAACTGGTCAAAACTAGACCATTTCACCTGCTCCATAGGCAAAGTGCATTGCATCCCACCTAAATACACATAGTAGGTGCGTTTCATTTCAAAAAGCCCTTCTATGGGGTGCTATAGGCGAGAAAAGACAAATGGCAAGGTTAATCCGCAAGGTGGAGAAGCATGGAATCTTCCAGAAACTTCTCCTACGACACTTGCCTCTCTGAATTCGACTAGGGATGAGTAAGAGATCATCAATCTCCAAGTGGAATCAAGAACTATCAGAGGGGAGACACTAATCAAATCTCAAGCTGACTCACCTCCCTTGCAGACATCTATATATGGATCCCTCATCTCAGAGATCCAGAGGCTGGAATTTTGTATCTTGTAAGGAAGTGCTGCTGGTTTATTGGTGCAATATCATAGTGTTGGGTGATCTAAGCTTTTCATGAGGTGAAGAAGGGCTTACTTGCTGAGAGGATGATGCTGGGTCAGAACAATTGGTTGTAATTCTCTTGGCTCTTTCTTGATTATCAATAAATCTATTCAAGTTTTCCTCCATATACTTGTGATTGATGTTTTATGCATTTGTATGGTTAATATACATCTGATCCTATATTGCTTATGATAATAGATCTATGTTCTTGTATAATGTTGTGCTGCTTTGACTCTATAGGTACTCTGTGAAGCTGGGTACACAAGAAAGCAAGTAGCAAAGGACTATCAGAAGAGAGAGGAATCGAGCAAGGAACCAAGCGCAAGATAGGGGTTGGTCTCCTTTATTCTTCTCTCATCTATATCTCATAAAGGAAAATGAAAGTAGTTTTAATTTTGTTTGTTTCTAAGGTGGCTACCAGCCTTAGTGGGATTAGCAGCTCTCCATAAACACTATCCTAGTAACAAAATGGCACCTCCACTGGGAAGCGAGTAGATTGTTTGTTCATCTACATTTGTTTACTTTATAAACTTACAGACGGAACCTAAATTCAAGGCAGCTAGCCTTCGAACTGAATTTTCTATGCAAGTGCAAAGTAGATCAACGCTGCTTCAGTCAATCTTCGGGTTTTGCTTATGAATTAAACAATTGATCTAAAAGCTCTCTAATTGCGCTTGTGGTGGCTCTAGTAACCTCCTTAGATCTACCCCTGTGATTGATTTACTGATTACCACTTGCTTGGCCTAAATCCCTGAACTGAACTGCAAACTGTGACCTGAAATCCAATCAAAGTCTCGTCCCTGGTCCAGCACACTGTCTGTTCTGTGAACTTCAAATGCAGGGCACTTCCCGAGTGTAGTAGGTGAATTGCATTTCAATTTCACTGTGTTACAGGTGCACTGATCAGACAAGGCCTTGTTCCTAAACTTTGGTTTCTGTGTTCACTCTTTTCAGATCTATTCAGGAGTTTTGCTGCCTGTAGTCAGTACACCTATGTTTGAAACCCCTTTCCTTGCTGTTATTCTGCCTCCATTGTGCAAAGAACTGTAAATGTTTTTATGTATTTTTTGAGTCATTTTCAGTTCTCCTTTACAAAGAAGTAGCGTAATTGCACTGTTGTTTCTTGATTTGAAAGTGTCGCAAGTGTCGTTTTCAGTCATAGAAGAGAGTCTGATTGCTCTTGATAGTCGATTACCCTGTTACTATTGTATTTGATCTGAATTAGTAGTTTTTCTAGTGTCGAAAGCAAGTTTTCAATTCCAAATCGCAAAGTGTTGTCATTGTCCTCATTTTGTTTTGAAAAGAAGCTTGTTAGCAATTGTCGCTTTGAAAAATAATTCAGATTTGTGCATTAGCTTTCTTTTTATCATTTACACATTAAGAAGGCTGAAAACAAATACATGCACGTGCATTTTCATTTAGACTGTTTGTTGGTTTGATTTAGGACAGTGCATAGAGTGTGTGCTCTTTGCTCTTTGTTGAAAGAATGCCATCTCTCTTTCCTTAGTAGCTATGATTTTCATTTGCAAAAAGAAGATTAAACGAAAGGCAAATTTCTTAAGCAAGATAAACTATAAAATAAATTTAATGAATCTAAAAACGCTTTGGAACCTAATGCACAACATCTAGAAGTCTAGGCTAGAGACGTATTCCGGCGTCGTAAAGACTGGTCACTGTTGGTTGGGTGATTCCTCCACTTTGAGACGATAAGTGCCAGTACGGACTTGTGCTCCCACGTACCGTCAAGTATATGTTTGGAGACCACAATATGCTTTATCCTTTATCCATAGGAAGCCGTGTCTACCGCCCTATCGTTCGCAATGCACTGAACACAGCATTCGGGAAGATTGATTGCCGTACTGTAAAAAGTATTCTGCAGTTTTGCTATTGGTTTGGTAATCCCTCTGTCTAGATTTCCAAAGCAGTCCCTTTCATTCCTTTTCAGACTCCTTAACGGAAAAGGTCCACTTGAGCACTTGTCACTTCAGGCTCATTAAAAATCGAAGGCGACTAGAGTCATCTTTTGTTTTTTCTCGACTCTTAAAAATTGAAAAAACAAGTTGTGTCAAAGCGTCTAAAATTTATTTTAAATGGAATAATTATCACCTTTCCTACGTTGGTCTTAGGTTGAAGAAAATGGAGTCCACCAACCAAGGAGTTCCCCTTGGAGGAAATCCTAGCCCCTTCTCCTCTTGGGGAGATGTTGGTGCACCCCATATGGCCACATTGTCACTTCCAGGACTGACAATTGGTTTGCCTGTGTGGCTCTTCTCAACCTCCGTCATTCAGAACACCGCGATTCCTGAACAATCGAGTCAGCAACTAAACAATATCAGAGTCACCCCCCAGCCCTCTACTTCATCCAATTCTTCCTCTCCTCCTTCCTCTTTGCTTGATGAAGTTGGTAAAGCCAAGAATCAAGTACCTAAGAAGAAGAAGAAAGAGAAGAAGAAGAAGGAGCCAAAGGCGAAAAGGGGAAATCAAGCGTCGTCTAGCGAAAATCCACACACTACACCGACCAGGCCTAAATTGCCATGTGTCATTTGCAAAGGAGACCATTATCATCGAGATTGTCCTTGCATCCCTCGGATCTTAAGGGACTGGTCTCCTCGTTTGCACAACCTGGTGTTGTCAACCTCTGATGATCATGTTGAAAATACAGCGTCAACTAGTGAAAGTGAAGCCCCTGGACAAAAAGGAAAATCTAAATTTCCTTGTAAACTGTGTGAAGGAGATCACGCCGTCCACCATTGTCCCTTCTTAGATGAGGCTAAAAGAGTTTTGGACGACCGTCCGGTTTCACCGTTACGGCTCCCTCCTGGATATAAGAAACTTTTGCCGAGTTTGTCACTAGTTGAAAATCCAGCTGACACGCCCTTGTGGTTGGCCGAAGCATCTATCATTGAAGAAGAACCATCTGAATCCATACCAGACGAAAGTCAAAAGGTTGAGGCGGCAGTTGACCCGGTCTTGCCTTCAGAGGTTCCATCTTCAGATGATACAGTCATCGAAGAGAATAAGGATGACACCGTCCAAATTATTTTCGTAAGCACAGACTCCGATGAACATGGGGGCAACTTACCCGTTCCTTTACCGCAGGAAGGAAGTTCGTCAGAGTCGTACCCGGCCGTCTATTCGGTCCCACCTCCAAGCAACCTAGTTGTTTCCTTTGACTGGAATCTACTAGGCAGACCCCGTTTACCGACCAGTGTACCATTCTGAATCATCGCTCAAGTATATAGAATGGTTATGGCCAGTACCATCATAGATGAAGGGGCTTCTGTGAGTATCCTTTCCTCAACTGCTTGGAAAGCGCTTGGTTCGCCATCGCTTTTGCCTGAAATGAGAAATCTAACAAGCTTTGACAAAGGAACCAGTCGACCGTTAGGGATCCTTCCCAATGTGCCCATTACATTGAGAGGGAAAACCGTTCACATGAACGTAATGGTAGTCCAAGGACCCCTGGATTATAATCTACTCCTTGGACGAGACTATATTTATTGCATGGGAGCCATTGTCTCCTCACTCTTTAGAGTAATGTGTTTTCCGCACGAAGGAAGAGTGGTCAAGCTCATAGACCAGCTTTCATTCCCCGGTTCACGCATAGCAAATAGTCATATACCATCCCTGAATGGTATTTTCACGCAAGGAATGTCTCATCAATCCCCAGTTCGTCCACCTGATGAGCGCGAGTGATTCGGGGGACATGACTGAAACCCAGGGGGCATGCACCCTGGTCTGCTTCGGCAAGAGAACCTTGGGTATAGGGTTGATTTCTGCGAGGGATATATGACTAATCTAGCGAACCCGTCCTTACAGGAAAATGGGAACAGACTGGAATAAGATACCTTCGTTAAGGTTATGCCGGGTGACACCACTCCTCTTTGCCTATTTCGATAGGCATCGCCGAGAAAGAATTTTATCCGCTACGCAGATGAAACTTTCTTGGTAACCTGGAAATTTTGCTCTATACCTGGGGGCATGCAAACCTTTTGGCGTGCAAGCAAAGAACGACTATTTATTTTTTAAATTTGTAGGTCCTCTAACCCTTTAAACTCGTAGGATTAGTCGTTTCCTAACTTGCATAAAGAAAGGATCCGGAGCAAAGCTTTGTAAGGTGCAAGCTCCACAAAAATGGCATCTTAGATGAGACATCCTTATTATACGACTGGATCGAGCAGTTTTATCGCGGAATTCAAGCTCGTTAAAAAATAAACATAAGCAATCAGCAAGTGTTTCCCCCCGCGTTTAAGCTCATTAAAAAATGGACTAATTTCTGGTAAATAACCATCGTGAATGTAGTACTTCAGCCTTTGAAGCCTTGGTTGTGTTCTCATCATCACCTCCACTCAGTATTGGCCGATCATTCACCTCCACTTGATTGTTTACCCCTTTTGAGGAACAGCTGTGAAGAGTGATCTTGTTAGCCATCCTTGTGAAACTGCCGTGATTGGAAAATTCCAAACCTTACCTAGAATCAGCCGCTACCCGAATTTATCACTCGTTCCTCAAAAACGAGTCTCCTTTAAGCTCTTTTCAACTGACTCGTAAAATATGAAAAGATTGCCGAGCCATTGGCCTCTCCAGCTCGTTAAAGTGACCGGAAGTGCTATCCCTCCTTTAGATTTTAATCTTTTTTGACCTGAGGGATTATTACACAAAAATATCGAGTGCTTGTTTTGTTCGGCTCGTTAAAAGTACCGAAAATTCATCCCTTCTGTATTATTTTATACTTTTTCGGACTTAAGGGATTAGATGATGAAAAGGAATTTTGGAGTTTCCTTTACGTTCCTTTTCAGACTCTCTAAAGTTTAAAAGGATCGAGTTATCTTTGTCGTTAAACTCGTTAAAACCTAATAGCGACAAACTTGTCCATAACAGACAAGAATGAGTTTCACTATCACTAGGCTCGTTAAAACATAGCGATGGGTTTGCTCGAAGGGAAAATTATAGAACAAGCATATGTTATTCTCCTCAAGCTTGAAAAAAATAAAGAGGTACTGGTCAGCAATGACTGGGGAAAAATTGGGAAGAAAACTTGAAGAAACTTTGTTGGTAGCAAGTCGCTCTTGAACATGACACTTTCACTCCGCATCCTAGTCGAGTTGGGTTGTTCCATTCACTGGTCATATCACCATGGTTCCATCACACCATCAAAATTTGGGGTTAATGCTACCAATCCATCATGTCAGTGTCGCCGATATGTTCAAGAGAAGTCACTCAGAGAATTCACCTGTTTCTCACCCACTATAATACATTTTTGCTCCATTCTTTCATGACCGCCATCCTGAACCATATATCACCAGATTGTTTTCACCTCCATTAAAATCATTTGCTCCATTCCATGTCATTGATGTGGGATTCATTAAGGCCCTCCTATGACGGATCACTTCTTGTCGACATCAGCTCATTATCCAAGAAGTCGATCTAGGAACAACCCTTTCAGTACTTTGAAGCTTGCATGCCTCAATGGCAAGTTTCTCACTTCCAGCGACAAGTTTACATCAATGGCCTTCGAGTGCAAGATTTTACGTGGTTTTCGACACCAAGTCCCTTATTCACACCATGTGAATTGTACTACAGCACCTTGAGGATCATTATCATTATCGGTGACTCCTCTCGCGCCTGTTAACAACTTACATCATTGGTTGTTAATCAGGCGATGTCTTTCCATGTTCGACTCCAGAACATCTCTCACATGGATCGACTTGTACTTTGAGTGAAGATCGAACGAGATTGAAGACCCCGGATCTAGTTTCATCCATCCAGGCTGTGATATATATTCAGGAAAATAAATACATCAAATGTACATCATTGCTGCACAGATAATCATCCAATCTAAGGGATGATGGCTCTACCAGAATCATCAGTCTACACTCAGACAATTGTCTGTCCTATGTACATGAAAATGAATTTATAAAGCTGAGCATGGGAATGCCCGCCTCAACTAGATCATGAAAATATTATGAAGATAATGTATTGTATTGTATCTTATTACAGGTCTCCTTCCAGCTTGAAAGAACTTCGGATCCTCATGATAAAGCATTTCACTCGACATCAAAAGATTAACGACCTCATGCTTTAGGGGGCAACTATTATAGACATTTTTGGGCATTGCAACCCCAAGCGTAATTGTCCATAAATCAAGGGCTCCTAAGTCCCTAAAGGTGTTGTTCCAACCCCTAAAAGAACAAGGTCAACTGATTGTAACTTCTCTCAGAAGTACTCCATGAAAAACTACTCAGAACTGGTCAAAACTAGACCATTTCACCTGCTCCATAGGCAAAGTGCGTTGCATCCCACCTAAATACACACAGTAGGTGCGTTGAATTTAAAAAATCCCTTCTATGGGGTGCGATGGGCGAGAAGGGACAAATGGCAGGGTCAATCCGCAAGGTGGAGAAGCATGGAATCTTCCAGAAACTTCTCCTGTGACACTTGCCTCTCTGAATTCGACCAGGGATGAGTAAGAGATCATCAATCTCCAAGTGGAATTAAGAACTATCAGAGGGGAGACACTAATCAAATCTCAAGCTGACTCACCTCCCTTGCAAACATCTATATATGGATCCCTCATCTCAAAGATCAAGAGGCTGGAATTTTGTATCTTGTAAGGAAGTGCTGCTGGTTTATTGGTGCAATATCATAGTGTTGGGTGATCTAAGATTTTCATGAGGTGAAGAAGGGCTTACTTGCTAAGAGAATGATGCTGGGTCAGAACAATTGGTTGTAATTCTCTTGGCTCTTTCTTGATTATCAATAAAGCTATTCAAGTTTTCCTCCATATACTTGTGTGATTGATGTTTTATGCATTTGTATGGTTAATATACATCTGATCCTATATTGCTTATGATAATAGATCTATGTTCTCGTATAGTGTTATGCTGCTTTGATTCTATAGGTACTCTGTGAAGCTGAGTACACAAGAAAGCAAGTAGCAAAGGACTATCAGAAGAGAGAGGAATCGAGCAAGGAACCAAGCACAAGACAGAGGTTGGTCTCCTTTATTCTTCTCTCATCTATATCTCATAAAGGAAAATGAAAGTAGTTTTAAGTTTGTTTGTTTCTAAGGTAGCTACCAGCCTTAGTTGGATTAGCAACTCTACATAGACACTATTCCCGGTAACAATGTGGAAACATCTAGCGAACATAATTGTGCAATTACACCTCTTTGTTCCTTTTTTAGAAGCTTTTTCATACCATTAGAGCTGATTATCTTTCCTAGTTTCCCTGCAATACCCCTTAATTCAACTTCCTTTCCTTCCGTAGAAAATTTGATGAAATGTTCTTGAAAATTAAAAGCTATTGTACCCAAGGATTGTAGCCATTGGACTCCTAATACAACATCAGCACCTCCCATTGGAATGGAAAGCATTGGGCTAGTCAATACATATTCTCCCATGGATAGCTTGATATTATGGCACTTTCCAGAGCAATTTATTGTTCCTCCATTTGCAATCATCACTTGAAACTCTGGTGCTGGATATAGGAAGCAATTCAATTCTTTTGTTACCTTACAATGAATAAAATTGTGGGTGCTTCCTAAATCAATCAACACTATTACCCTTTTCTTCTTGATTTGTCCTTCTATCTTGATGGTTTGAGGAGTGGTAATTCTCGCCAATGCATTACAAGATATGGTCAGATTTATTTGTTCTTCATCTAGGCTATGTTCCTGGAGTATATCCTCTTCTTTTGACCTTTCTTGCTCCTTTTCTTCTTCCTCTTCACAATCTATGTAGAATAATTTCTTCTCAGCACACTTATGACCTTTAGTGTATTTGCTATTACAACTGTAACAAAGCCCTTTTGCTCTTTTTCTTCCAATTGTTGTGGTGTCAACTTTATAGGTTGTGGAAGACTAGGGGCAACAACACTTCCGTCTTTATAGTTGTGAGTGATATGCTTCCTGGTTGCCACAATTTTTCTTTCCATTTTTCTTGCTAACCTGAATGCCTTCTCTAATGAATCAGGTTCCCAAAGGCGAACATCATGTTGGATATTATCCTTTAAAGACCCTATGAACACATCAATCCTATGCTCCTTTGGAATATCTTTTACCCTTATGTTCAATTTTTGGAACTCCTCAATGTGCTCCATTATTGAACCCTTTTGTTTGAGACTCATCAATTGGTTAAAAAAAGTGTTGCTTTTTGTATCCTCATAATGTGCTATCAATTCTTCCGTAAAAATTGCCCAAGTGATAAATTGTTTACGAGAGAAAAGCCATTGATACCATACAAACTGATTTGGTTCCAAATATAAAGTTTCCATACGTACCTTTTGTGTGTTTTGCACATTATTGAGATCGAAGAATTTCTCCATCTGTAATATCCATGTGGAGGGATCCTTGCCATCAAACTTCCTCATATCGATTTTTGGAATATGGTGAGTCTTCAATCCAACATTAGAGTCTATGGAATCTGTTAGTGTCAGTCTTTCCAGCCTTCCTCCAGTGATCAAATATGCTCTTATAAAGTGGTATCAGAGTGTCAAGTCAAATTTTGTCATTTCAAAGAGTCTTCAAGCAAAATTTGGTCACTAGGCATTAGGTCTAGGGTTTGCTTTCACTCCTTCTAAAGTGGTCAAAATGTCGGTCTATGTCATCATTCAGCTGAGTCTATCATCATTCATAGGGTTGTCCTCATCATGACAAGTTCCATTGGGTCATTTTACAGCTTATTCATGCTTCAGTTGTGCCTTGGTAAGGTCTATTTCCCTCTCTTAGGGTTTTGGAAGTAATTTCTCTTGGATGGTCAAATCATTAGCAAAACTTGTATCCAGATGTTCATACACCTTCCCCTGTCCTTCATGT
This sequence comes from Pinus tabuliformis, assembly GCA_031772625.1. Lineage (NCBI taxonomy): Eukaryota > Viridiplantae > Streptophyta > Pinopsida > Pinales > Pinaceae > Pinus > Pinus tabuliformis. The sequence continues at coordinate 1,720,317,802 of CM062816.1, read as the reverse complement.
ACCTTATTAAACACTTCCCATCCCTTAGATCCCCCAAATTCCTCATTTTTGCACAAACCCTAGTTTCTTGCCACAACTTGGCAACTTTCTAGGCTAGGCCTGTGTTTTGCCCTTTTGGACCCCTTCCCCTCGCTCGATCTCTGAGATTCCACTTTCCCCTACTTCCTAACATCCCTCCCTACTTCCAAAAATTTCCCCAAGAATTTAGAAGCCCCTCATCCCCTTCATTTCGCTTCATTTCGACAAAATTCCTTGTTTCACACATCGGGATAAGTTTCACTCAAAAGATGTTTTAGAGCAATCAAAGATGAATTTAGAAAACATGAGAGAGGTTTTTGTCCAAAACATGCCAAAAAAGAGAAACCTCTTTCACTTTTTACACAGGTGTCATGGTTTTAGAGAAATGTCAAAAATACCGTTGCCTCAGGAGAATCGAATGTACCTCTGAAGTGACCTTGGGAAAATCAAGTTTTCTCCTAGCCTGGTTGGCCAAATGACCTTATTGATGAGTCAAATGATAACTAGACACAAAGAGCTTTCCAATGAGCTATCATAAAATCAATTTTGAGTTGAGGAAGGCATTCAAAAGTTGACTGCAACAGCACTTTTCCTTGAGGCAGCCTCATTTGGCACATTTTGACCAGTCTTGGGAGATTTTATTTTTTATAGGGAAAATGAACTCCAAATTGAGAAATTCTAGTTGTGTTGGAAAGTAGACTCAAATACCTTTCCAAAGAGCTATTCTTTGCCCAATTTGGACAACGGGAAGGCCTCCAAAACGCATCTGAAAGTCGCGCTACGCGTAGGGCTCAGGCGCCCTACGCATTAGGGTTTTGGCTCAACGCGTAGCGCGCCGCGCGCTACCCTTAAGTTGGGGAGGTCCATTTCACAAAAACTCAGAATTTTTGGATTTGTCATGAAAAATTACACTTGCTCAGCCACTGCCAAGACATTTCATGGAGATTTGAGCCCTCAAAAGGTCAAAAAACAAGCAAAAAATGACCTTCTGCCACTTTTTGGACACACAGGAAGCAGTCTTGGGAGATTGCATTTTTGGAGGGGGAAATGGCCACCAAATTGAGAAATTCCACTTGGGATGGAGAGTAGACATTCAGAACTTTCCAACAAGCCCACTTGTGCCTCATTTGGATGCCGGGAAGTGCCCCAAAAGTGGGATCAAAGGCGCGCTATGCGTTGAGAAATGGCGCGCTACGCATCAGGACATTTTCTCAATTTTTCATCTTCAGCTCAGGAAAACGCAGCATTTGACCAGTTTTGACTTTTGGTGGGATTTTTCACCCTCCTTGATGTAATTAATGTAATTTCATGTTGACATGACACTTTTTTACCTATTCTAGAAGATTCATTCATAAAATGGCAAAAAATTAATGAATGAATTGGTTTCTTAGCTTATAAAGGCAAGTTGTTTTGATTGCCTAGATTGTAGTGCTCAGTTTAGAATTGGTTGAAACAGCTCCTAGGATGATGATCTCGACCCCTAGAGGCAAGGGAATGTGTTAGCTTGCCTATATTATGTATTTTCTTAGTCATTTTCATGGTTGGACTCTTGAGGGATAAGCTTAGACTGTATTACTCTTTGTATCTCTGCAATTTTGGCAAAGGAAAGACCAAGGTTTTGCAGCACTATTTGGGATTCCTGTGGTGATTTGTGTTGATGGTGTGTTTCTCTCATGTACTTGTAAGTTTGTTATGTGTATCATTTTCCTACTCTTCTCTTTTGCAAATTAAGTAAATGAAGTGTTAAGGTAGAATTCATGGTTTCTATGCTCTGCCTTTAAGTTTGCTTAATGTCTATGTTTTCATTTGTTTAAGGAGAACTCCTGATGGTTTCTTGCTCTCCTTAGCTCCTCACCAGTCATACCTATCCATTCACTTCCTTCAAAGGCATCAAGACAATATCCTACCTTGCCCCAAAAAGACCTCTGCAAAAACTGTGTCTCATCCCCGCACCCAAAATTGCCTTTCTCAGTTTTCCAACAAAACCCTAAAACTTTGAAATCAAACTTTCCCTATCAGTTTACTAGCCTAAAATCAGTGTTCTTTATTGGTCATCTCAGCCCTTTGAAGACCTTTTGCCGAGATAGACCCGGAGAGAGCCCTCTCCTGTCCTCGTAGGGCTAGCTACGAGGCTAAGTGGTTTGATGTTGCCTTGGATTTTGCCTTCCTCAGCCTGAGGCCAAATTCAAGCGCTAACATATTGGCGACCATACTGGGGAAGAACAAATGGTTTACTTGTTGATGTCATTTGTTTTATAAGCTACAGACGGAGCCTGAAGTTATGCCAGGTAGCCTTTGAAACGCTTTTGCTTTGCATTAGCAGAAGTAGATAAACGCTGCTTCAGTCAATCTCCGGTCTAGCTTGTAATCGTGACATCTAACTTGTTAATTTCCCCAGTACATGTATCAAGTTCAGATATGATGGTTGATGGTGGACAACGATCAGACACTGGCAAGGATGAAATCATTCACCTGGCGACTCTAAATCATTTTCGAGATCAGATCCAAAGACTCCACTGGAGGATGATCTCGACCAGCAAAAACATGAAAGGAAAACATGGACAGATCAGGTACTCAAGTTGGAATTTCATCCAAGACATTTTGTTCTTTGTCATAAATTATTTCTTCTCTTTTCCCAAGAATGTTAAGAAGGATTTGCAAAGTATACTATGCTTGAGAAAAGATCCTCGGCCTGTAGTTGATTCTTTCCCTTTAAAGATTATGAATACCAAAGATTTGCATACCTTTGAGCTTGATCAAGACCTTTCTTCCAAATTTTGTGATGACCATCTTCCAATTGATGAGTCTCAAGAGACCAAGACTAATTCTATACCTGCTGTACATACCCCTACACCTTGTAAAATTCCAGATCGGTATAAACCTCTTGTTTTACCTTCTGTTCTCCATGCTTTCCCCAAAAACTATGATCTATACTTGCCGAGGTTTGATGGTGAAAGTAAGAATGTCAACGCTGAGCAACATGTACAGAATTTTGAGTCCTTTCTTGATCTTTTTGAAGTTGATGAAGAAGATGTCAGTATTAGGCTTTTTGCTCTTTCTTTGCAAGCTGAAGTTAAGAGTTGGTTCAAAACCCTGCCTGATGCAAGCATCTCAGATTTCCGGCAGTTTGTCAAAGTTTTTCTCGACAGGTGGATGATCGGGCAGAACCTTTTCCTTATTATAGAAGAGTATAATCAGCTGAAAAGACTACCAGGGGAGACAGTACAACAATTTTCTGCCAGATTTAACCAAGTTTATTATTCGATGCCAGTTGATATAAGACCTTCTCCTAGATCTGCTCTCTTGCACTATCCGGGTGCCTTTGATCCGGAGATGGAGTTTCAGCTGAGAGAAAGGGATATTGCAACACTTCACGAGATGCAAAACAGTGCAATAAATGTAGAGTCGCATCTGCTGATCCGACGGGCAAGGTTGAAAGAAGAAGAGATAAAAAACATAGCTCCGGCCGAATCAACATCTCTAGAGGTAAAGCTTGACATTTTGGTAAGTGCAGTAGAAGAAATGATGCAAAGGATCACCCCAAGGAATGATTATGATGTTCAAGCTCATGGCTCGCTGATTGAAGAAGAACAAGTTGCTGACCCAAAACATTTTGTTTCTGATCCCAGTTGTCATAGTGATTGTTTTATAGAACATTGTGAAGAAGAGAGAGCTGTTGATATGATGTGTATGTTTGATGATGAATTGCCTCAGTTTGATCAGTATGACGATGATTATGTTCTCCAAAAAGAAGCTAATCTTGCAGACGAATCAGCAACTAGTTTGTGCGAGGAGGAAGTTCACTTTCAGCAGCTCGAATACAATGATCAACCGATGCATATGAGCTATGACAATGATGAGGAAAGTGCATCAAAGTTTGAAGTAAGTAAAGGATCTTTGCCTTTTTGTTTTGATTCGTTTCAGTTCATCAGAGATAATTACCATGCAATCAAAAATCAAATGTCAACAAGTCTTGATTTGAATCATCTTGAGAGCAATGAAAATTTTGTTCAAGACTTCTCATATTCAGATTTGCAACCCCCGAAAGCCCTTGATTGTCAAGTTGCAGCTGAAGACTTGGAAGTGGACACACATGATTTAATGATTCAAGGTGACTCTGTACCATTCTGTTTTGAATCATTTCAGTTTTTGAAGGGTAGATTGCATAGTAAATCTTCAAATGAACAGCCTATAACAAATCAGCAATCTCTCAGTGTTAATGTTGAGGATGAGACAGATAACAAAATACTTGAGCAGCCTGTAGCATCAGATTTGCAGCCACCAAATGAAATTGAAGGACAGATTACAGATGAAGCTGTGGAAGATGAAATACATGATTTGATGATGCAGGAAGATTCTATACCCTTTTGTTTCGAAGCATTTCAGTTTATAAGGCAGAATCTTTGTAAAATCTCTCAAGAAAAAGATGAACAACTAGAAGGATGTCATACATTTTCAATGGATACATTACAACAGTCTTTTCAAGTTTTTCATGATCCAATAGCTGATGTTTTGGATGAGGTTTGCAGTCAAAGTCTTTCTCCATTGACTACATGTGAGCTTGAAACATGTGCTGATATGAATTTGATCTGGCAGCCGGTTTCTTTCTCATTTTCAGCAGAGGTCTTGACAAAAGGCTCGGATCAAAGTTTGCATTCATGGTATGAGGAAACGAGAAGTAATCCATTAGATGAGCTAGGTTCCAGTGTGCTTGAATTTCAAGATCCTTATGCAGTGTTTTTGGAGGCGGATAGAGAATTCATATCATTCGACGGATCTGTTTCTAAGTTATCATGGGAGTTGCCTTTCAGTACTTCTCTCTTGTTGTTCATAAGTGAGCACTTGCGGAAAATTTGAACAGCAGATGGAATACTTACTTGGTTGCACTGGTTGTTTCATTTCACTTGAACAGGTGATGAATGAAACTGTTAGAGTAGGTTTTGATGAATAAGCTCCACTTTGAGCATCATTTTTAGTTGGTCGATTGTGTTTAAGTATCGAGTCAGTTTTTAGTTGAGTCATGAGTCCTTTGTGAGTCAATTTTCAGTCTTGTTGTTAAGTTAGTTTGTGCCGGTTTTCAGTCATGCATTGTAGTTTGAGTTTTTGACTCCATTGCCCAATGGATAAGGCACTGTCTGCTCTCCCAAAGCTCTGCGGTTCTTGGCATCTCCAAGGAGCTACCATCCCCATTGGAGCCAATGTTAGTGTCAGTCTTTCCAGCCTTCCTCCAGTGATCAAATATGCTCTTACAAAGTGGTCTCAGAGTGTCAAGGTCAAATTTTGTCATTTCAAAGAGTCTTCAAGCAAAATTTGGTCACTAGGCATTAGGTCTAGGGTTTGCTTTCACTCCTTCTAAAGTGGTCCAAATGTCGGTCTATGTCATCATTCACTTGAGTCTATCATCATTCATAGGGTTTTCCTCATCATGACAAGTTCCATTGGGTCATTTTACAGCTTATTCATGCTTCAGTTGTGCCTTGGTAAGGTCTATTTCCCTCTCTTAGGGTTTTGGAAGTAATTTCTCTTGGATGGTCAAATCATTAGCAAAACTTGTATCCAGATGTTCATACACCTTCCCCTATCCTTCATGTACCTTATTAAACACTTCCCATCCCTTAGATCCCCCAAATTCCTCATTTTTGCACAAACCATAGTTTCTTGCCACAACTTGGCAATTTTCTAGGCTAGGCCTGTGTTTTTCCCTTTTGGACCCCTTCCCCTTGCTCGATCTCTGAGATTCCACTTTCCCCTACTTCCTAACATCCCTCCCTACTTCCAAAAATTTCCCCAATAATTTAGAAGCCCCTCATCCCCTTCATTTCGCTTCATTTCGACAAAATTCCTTGTTTCACACATCGGGATAAGTTTCACTCAAAAGATGTTTTAGAGCAATAAAAGATGAATTTAGGAAAAATGAGAGATGTTTTTGTCCAAAACATGCCAAAAAAGAGAAACCTCTTTCACTTTTTACACAGGTGTCATGGTTTTAGAGAAATGTCAAAAATACTGTTGCCTCAGAAGAATCGAATGCACCTCTGAAGTGACATTGGGAAAATCAAGTTTTCTCCTAGCCTAGTTGGCCAAATGACTTTCTTGATGAGTCAAATGATAATTGAACATAAGGCACTTTCCAATGAGCTATCATGAGCTCAATTTGGAGTTGAGGAAGGCATTCAAAAGTTGACTGCAACAGCACTCTGCCTTGAGGCAGCCTCATTTGGCACATTTTGACCAGTCTTGAGAGATTTGATTTTTGATAGGGCAAATGAACTCCAAATTGAAAAATTCTAGTTGTGTTGGAAAGTAGACTCAAAGACCTTTCCAACGAACTATCCTGTGCCCAATTTGGACACCGGGAAGGCCTCCAAAACGTATCTGAAAGTCGCGCTACGCGTAGGGCTCAGGCGCGCTACGCATCAGGGTTTTGGCTCAACGCGTAGCGCACCGCGCACCCCTTAAGTTGGGGAGGTCCATTTCACAAAAACTCAGAATTTTTGGATTTGTCATGACAAATTACACTTGCTCAGCCATTGCCAAGACATTTCATGGGTATTTGAGCCCTCAAAAGGTCAAAAAAAAGCAAAAAATGACCTTCTGCCACTTTTTGGACACACAGGAAGCAGTCTTGGGAGATTGCATTTTTGGAGGGGCAAATGGCCACCAAATTGAGAAATTCCACTTGGGAGGGAGAGTAGACATCCAGACCTTTCCAACAAGCCCACTTGTGCCTCATTTGGATGCCGGGAAGTGCCCCAAAAGTGGACTCAAAGGCGTGATATGCGTTGAGAAATGGCGCGCTACGCATCAGGACATTTTCTCAATTTTTCATCTTCAGCTCAGGAAAACGCAACATTTGACCAGTTTTGACTTTTGGTGGGATTTTTCACCCTCCTTGATGTAATTAATGTAATTTCATGTTGACATGACACTTTTTTACCTATTCTAGAAGATTCATTCATAAAATGACAAAAAATTAATGAATGATTTGGTTTCCTAGCTTATAAAGGCAAGTTGTTTTGATTGCCTAGATTGTAGTGCTCAGTTTAGAATTGGTTGAAACAACTCCTAGGATGATGAGCTCGACCCCTAGAGGCAAGGGAATGTGTTAGCTTGCCTATATTATGTATTTTCTTAGTCATTTTCATGGTTGGACTCTTGAGGGATAAGCTTAGACTGTATTACTCTTTGTATCTCTGCAATTTTGGCAAAGGAAAGACCAGGGTTTTGCAGCACTATTTGGGATTCCTGTGGTGATTTGTGTTGATGGTGTGTTTCTCTCATGTACTTGTAAGTTTGTTATGTGTATCATTTTCCTACTCTTCTCTTTTGCAAATTAAGTAAATGAAGTGTTAAGGTAGAATTCATGGTTTCTATGCTCTGCCTTTAAGTTTGCTTAATATCTATGTTTTCATCTGTTTAAGGAGAACTCCTGATGGTTTCTTGCTCTCCTTAGCTCCTCACCAGTCATACCTTTCCATTCACTTCCTTCAAAGGCATCAAGACAATCTCCTACCTTGCCCCAAAAAGACCTCTGCAAAAACTGTGTCTCATCCCCGCACCCAAAATTGCCGTGCTCAGTTTTCCAACAAAACCCTAAAAATTTGAAATCAAACTTTCCCTATCAGTTTACTAGCCTAAAATCAGTGTTCTTTATTGGTCATCTCAGCCCTTTGAAGACCTTTTGTCGAGATAGACCCGGAGAGAGCCCTCTCCTGTCCTCGTAGGGCTAGCTACGAGGCTAAGTGGTTTGATGTTGCCTTGGATTTTGCCTTCCTCAGCCTGAGGCCAAATTCAAGCGCTAACAGAATCATGATTAACATTTCTTTTTTTCTCATCATGAGTTTCCTTTAGTACCCTTTAACCCTTAGTGACCATTTCTTGTAGCAACTTATTCATATTTATCTTCAATTCTTCCATCTTATCATCCATGCCATCAATTTTAGCTTGTATGTCTTTCTTTAAACAATCCATCTTAACTTCTACACCTTTCTTTAAACCATCCATCTTAGCTTCTACATCTTTCCTTAAACCATCCATCTTAGATTCTGTTGCTTTTTGTGCAAGTGACACTTGTTGCACTTGTTCTTGTAATTTTGATATATCATATAGCATTTCTTCTTCTTCTTCATGAGTCATGCCAGAGCTTTCAGGTTCCTTATTAGGCGTTTGCATTTTATTTCCTTTGGGCATCAGTTACCAATAATAATTCTCTATTATTCACTTTGAATTCCTTCAAAATAAATTTTCAAACCAAGCTTAAGCAAAAATTTAAGAAAATCTACACACCTTTTTTCACTTTGTAGGAGCTCAATATTGCCTCTGATGTATCTCTGTACTTTCCAATCATCTAGTTCTTAATTTGTGACCTACAGTAGCCCTTTGTGTCCTCTTTCCAATGCCACAAGTCTGACCCAAATTGGATTCTCCAAGGAAGAGTTATGCGAAATCTCCCACAATGACTTGATTATAGACTAGTTCAGTAGAGAAAACTTGTACGACATGCCACGAGTCACTGTTTCGACCTATGGATCTGAAAAATACATACAAGAAACTACAGTCCGTCTTCTTTCTGTAAATTTTTATGAAATCTCAATCCGATCCCTAGAGAGAAAGTTATGACGATTTTCCCTAGGTCACCTGTTTGGAATGTAATTCAGGAGTCTGCAAAAAGACCAACTTCCTCAGATCATATCTCCGCAAATATAGTGCGAAAAGCTGTGAAATTTGGACCCGAGGTTCAGTGTGAGTTCTTCTCAAATGGGTTTTTTTTGCAACTTTTGAAACATCGCAGAAAAAAATTTATAGCTAAAATGCCACGATGACCTGTTTGGAGCAGGGAAACCCTAGAATCCAAAGCTCTGATACCAAATGTTATGAAACCAGCTCAAGAAAATATAGATCAACGCCTTAGAATTCAACCTCTTCGAGGGGGAAACCTCCTTTACATTACATAAATGAACAATTCTTGGATGATTCAAATGACAAAACCTCCTTTCCATATATAGGAGTCTAAGGAGTCACAATATAATCCAGCCAACCTAACAATAATAATATAAAGCCACAAAAATAACAATAGAGGGATTCTATGGGGCACAATAATAACAATATGGGGGCAATAGGGGCACAAAAATATTAATAAGGGGTATAACTACAATAGTAATGGGGTAATCACTAGTATTATAGGGACCCAACAACCACCCTCCGCCCATGAAAACAACCTAATTTTCTCATTCCTGCCAAAATTCCTTGCGCCTACACCGCTAATTTCTCCCCGACACATCTCCGACCATTTCTCCTACATATTATACATTAAATTCCCCACTAAATTACCATTTAACCCACCAACAACCCCACGCCTTCAACGGACTATTCTGTGAGCTTAAAACAACATGTCATCTGTTCTGGTTATGCCTTTCGCTCAGTTTGATCTCTCGAATATTCTCTCTTAAAATTTCACTTCATACAGGTAAATTCTCCAGACCCTGAGCAAGAAACCAAGACGACATGGCACCTGTTTCCCATCACCACCAACCACCAGTTACAAGCTTTCTCGGGTAAATCGCATCACTCATCAACCTTTTCCAGACTCCTTAAAAATTTCCAATGTGGCTCCCAAGAGCAAAACCACTGTCAATACTGAAAATATTATGGTTCCCCCATCAGTTGACTATAATCATATCCCCTTGGCGAACACAGACTATAAAATCTTAGAGCCCAAATGTGAATTCGATTTATTCGAATTACACAGCTGGCTCAAGGAAATCTTCCTTAAGCAAAGTGATGAAATTGGCCTTTGGGAATCCAATTTACCTCTCTACATGTTTCCCCAAACCCATTACTTCCTTGAATTTTCCCTTAAATGCCAAGATTGCTACTGACCAGACTAGAGAGCCATTGTGGCCCACAATGGTGAAATTCTATTCACAATTACCTCTCAGTCAATTAACCAGATATTGCAGATCCCTCAGAATGATTCCACTATTCCTTTCTTAGTGGAAGCCCTAACTAAACTATATCAGAAATTAACTTTTTCTTAGAGATCCAAGATTTTCAAAATCTTCCTACCTAAAGATGCCCATCTCCCAAAAAAGAATCCACCTTATCCCTCCCTTTTTCAGAAAAAACTAAACAAATTATTTCTATACTCTCATGTTTACTAGGGTATTATTCAAATGAATGGGTAGATGAACCTATTTTAGGTTTTTTGTCCATTTTTTCCACTGAAGAAAAACCCTAAGTAATTTTCAATTTCAGCTAGTTCCTTACTGACAACATTCATGAACAATTCCTTGAGCTTTCAATTGAAGGAATGTTAATATATGCATCTATTCTTATGTATAGTTTTTATTTTTTCAAGGAAAAATTCCCATTTGTAGTACATAAGCTGAATGAACAAGGAGAGCCACACTCATTCATTTTTTGGACTTCCATAACAAGAAGAAGTTCAGAAGAATACAACTTCAAAGTCTTTATTGATTATTTTATGCATCCAGCTACATGTTTGTTGAGCAATGAGACAGTACCCAGGGTCAGTGCAGAGATTAAAAATATTTTACACCTAAGTGAGCAGGCCATAACAGGTGATTGGTATTTATACCAGAATTACACCGAAATAAGAGTATATGGGTACGAGATTCCACCTTATAAATTGACTAGGTATCTCCCAATGAGGATTTTTTGCTTTAGAATACATCAGGCATATTATATAGTTAGATGAGGTCCATTTTGTATCAGTAAAAAAGAAATCATTGTTCAGGATAAAGGCTCATATTGGACCATTTATTTATAACAACAGGAAAGGAGGAGAGGATGCAAATATCCTCCTGAAACATATGAATTTTCCCTTGACTTTCACTTGTTCTTATGACCCATTTGGTATGATCTCTAAACTAAGAGTGGAACAAAAAACCACTCCATATGTTCACACTTAGAGGCCTGAAATTGAGAAATACATGAACCAAGATGAGTGGGAAGAAAATAATCTATAGGAGGTAGAGGAGCAACTGCTCTCTACTGCTACTTCACAAACTCCCACACCTCAAGAAAAAGTAGAGAAAAGGCCAAGGGAAGAAGACTCTCCTTCAATCACAGAGGTTTCAGCCAAAGAATTTAAAATTTACACCAAGAAAGCAAGGACAAATCCTAAGATAGATTTTTCAAAAGAAGGAGTAGGGCAAGCTCCTATAGTACTCAAGACTCCACATTTTCCAGCAAGAGATAACATCTTTACAGGATCTCCATTCTCTTCAGTTTCACAAGAGAATCCAGATACAACTCAGACATCAGAATTAATCCAAGGTCAAAGGGAAACAAGTATCTTTAACAAGTTTAAGGAAATAAGATGTAGGAATGAACTTCTCAAGGTCAACACTTATGACCAATTTCAGAAACAAACTTCTTCTACACAGCATAGGCTCTTGTCAGCCTTCGACACTAAGAAGGGAAGAATGCAGATGGCATTCTTGTAGGCACATGTCCTCCACCCTAAATCTGTAGCAGACTACAAGCAAACTACATTTGAGTTTGATACAAAGGATTTCCATCCTATAGATCAGATGGACATGCACAGGTAGACTGGGGAGATGATCTATTCTACATTGACAAGTACTGCAATGACTGCTTCCAAATTGCAGGTGTCCCTTACTAATATTCAATCCCAATTAAAGCTTGAAAAGGCTTCTTCTTTAGAAAAAGATAATAAGATAAAATCCTTGGAAGACTTGGTCATTAAGATAGGATATGACCCAAGTAATGTTAAGGTAGCAGAAGAAATAGTCAAGAAGAAGAATGCTGACATAACAGCACTCAGAAAACAATTAAAAATGTCAGCAACCGAGGATCCACAAGAAAAAGAAGTAGGGGAGACAGAGAGCCAAAAAGAAGATATGCTCAGATTAATTATGGAGAAAAATGCACAGATAAGGGACATGGAAGTAGAAATGGACAAGCTGATCAAAGAGAAAGAACAGAGTGCACAACTAGCTATAATCCCACTTGATGCAGTACCTCTTGCAACAATAGTGCAAACAAGAGATTCTACATTGACTACAGCAGCAACGGCTACAAAAACTACAATAAGAGTTTCTACACCTACAATACCTCTTGCACAAACTTTTGATGAACCAAATAAATTGGTAAAATCCATGGGAGACATGTCCTTACAAGGGGAGGAAATCAAGAAACTACAAGAACAGGTTAGGATTCTACAAGAACAGAAAGAAAGAATTGAGAATTCTCAATCGACAGAGATACAAAAATCCTAGAGATTGATGCAAAGGATACAACAAATGGAAAAGGAATCTGCCATGGCTCATACCTTAGCTCAGGCTAAGGAGAATATATGGATAGATATCAACCAATCAATGACAGAGATCTGGCCATTAATACAGATCATTTTTTAGCAGAAGGAGATGATTCAGAAATCCAAAGGAGCCATTCAAGAAATTAGGGGAATGCTAGGAGACAAGCCAACTGAAGCCACAGAGCTCATCAAATTTCTGAATTCTAAAAATAGATATGAGTTGGAAGAACTGGAAATAGAAGACAGAACCGAGACCATATTGGAAATTAAGAAAGTATTAACCAAAAGAAATCTTATGTTGCAGCTAAAAAAGAAGTGTCAGGTTCTGGAGACTAGTGTCCAAATATTCTTCAACAAGTTTAAGGTCCTCAATCAAAAGGGACTTCCAGGTTTGCTAGTATTGAATGACATGTTAATGACATTTCCTGATTACAGCCAAAAATTGATGGCTATTACTAGAGACAATACCAAATTTGCAGGAATAAAGGGGACTATAACAGGGAAAGCCTTCTTACAGGCATTAGAATTTGATTTCTACATCCAACATGAAATCAAATACATTTTTATCACTAAGCCCACCTTTTCCAAGTATACAGAGGTAGATGAAATTTACAGAAGGTTACTCAAGTTGTCAATTCCGAGTGAAGAAAGGTGGGAAAAGTTATGCAAGTTACTTGAATAAAAATTCAATTCTTCTTCGGCAACAGGACAAACAACGCAACAAAATTCAAGGGCCAGATCAACAACAATCTCCACAAAGATAGTGCCAGCAATCCAAGCAGTTCAAGTTTTCTTATATTTTTGTAAATTAGAGATATATTCAGTTTAGAAATTCCTAAATTACATCCTGTTCAGTTATGATAGGATATTTTGTAAATAAACTTATAAATACTTTTCCTTTTGAAGTATTAGTGGTTGGTTTTTGTATCTAAGAAAGATATTGCATATTTTTCGAGCCCCATTAGACTTATTAGTAATACAGAAAGCTCTTTCACAAGATTCTTATGTCAGATTGTTGGTGAAGTGCCTCTATCGTTTTATGTGTTTATTATTCTTTGTTTACCATACTTATGTGTTTCCCATTTGAATTATTCAATATAAAGTTGAAGAACATAATTTGTTTTAATGTACACTCTAATTCTGGATTTGAATAATTTTAATGTTTTTAGTTGACATTAATTAAAATAATTCTTAATTTCTCTTTATTTAATGGAAATCCTTTTTCTTCTTCTTATTCATTTCACTTAAAATCAAAGAATCCAATTAGTTTGGCTACCTTGCCTTGTGAAATTTATTTGCAAAATACTGAAACAGATCCATATTTTAAGTCATAGACTCAATAGCCCAATGGTAATAGAGACATCAATCAACCATACAATTCAAACCAATTTATAAACCAAACCTTAAACCTTTATAACTAGCCTAAGATCAGAAAACACACAATCTAAATCAAATAGAGAGATCCCTCTCTAAAGCTGGAAGGGCTAGATCCCAGCTTCCAAATTTGTTTTGTGGTTACCTTTATAGTTTCTCTAGCAACCTCAGAAATTACAGAGTGATAACATAGTAGCGACCATACTAGGGAAGAACAAATTTTCATTTTTAAAGATCCATTTCCCTAATTCAAAAAAACTTTATTTCAGGAAACGTAATGTTTAAATTTCATAAATAAATGTTCAAAGGTTGTAAACTGTGTAAATAATTGAGTGGTGTGTTTAATATTAAAGATGTTGCTCCAAAAAGAGTTCACACCAGATCACATTCTGATCTAGGACCCCCCAAGATCTTAGATGACCCTGAAAAATATATTAGGAAAAGAAGTTTAGTTAAAAGTCAAGGAAGTAATATTCCCCTACCCAAGGAAAACTCTCCTAGAGAAATTTGTCACTATATAGGATATTTAGTTTGACTTACCATTTGAACATAGTCTATTTAGGGTTAAGTCTGAAAGTTTTGTGGATGAAACAATACTTGATCAATCCATGCTACAACCCTATATATCTGAAGGTCAATCTGTTGAACTAGATTTTGATCAGCAAGTCCTCCAAAACTTCAACAAGTTACAAGATCTAGTATCAGAATTTGATCAAGTTGTACATGAAGCCTATGTTAAACAATATGTTGAAATTTCTGCCCTAACTGTTGCAGCATCTTCTATTTCCTCTCAATCTATCCATCCTGCATCAATTAGTCCCCCTTCTTCCATAATCTCCACTACTTCTCCAATAATATTATAGACAATGACCCAACCTATTTTAAGAACTCCTACATTTGTACCTCCCATAAGCTCACATATCATTCAACCTAATGTGGCTGCTCGTTATGCTCCCCTGGTCTTACTTGGGAAATTGCATCCTATGCCCCAAGATTATCAAACCATAATTCCTCAATTTGATGCCAGTGGTGAAATCACTGCACAACAACATGTAAGAAAAATGACTAATTTCTTTAATCTTTAGGAAGTGGATGAAAGTGATGTAAAGATACTTTTGACCAAATTTTGGGTGGAGAGGTAAGAAAATGGTTCAAAAATTTAACAGCAACTAGTATAGCTGATCTTGATGCCTTTCATCAGGCTTTCCTAAATAGGTGGGAAACCAAAAAGAATCCCCTTCAGATTCTGAATGAATATAAAAACTTAAAAAGAGGACCTAATGAAACTGTGGAAGAATATTGTGATAGGTTTAATAAAGTTTATAACGCAATTCCAACTGCTATTAAACCTCCACCGGGCTTGGCCCTTATCCATTTTCCTGAAGGATTTGATGTGGATATGGCATATCAACTGAGAGAGACCCTACTACATTAGAGGAAATGCAAGCTAATTCCCTTAAAGTTGAGGCTAATTTATTAGCCAAAAAAGCAAAACTAAAAATTGAACGAAGGGTTACTATCAAGGAGGAACCTTCCTCCTCTTCTCCATCTAATTATAAAATAGATAATCTACTCAGAAAAGTAGAGAGGATGATGGAGAGGATAAGTATAGCTTATAGGGATCCTCCTAGAGAAAACCAACATGGCCCCCAAATCAGAAATCCTAATTTTAGGAGAAATCCACCCCAAATGAAACAAATGGAACAAAAAGGTCCAAGTAGCAAATCAAACCTTCATTTCAAGAGAACTATACATATGAGGAGGGAGAGTTAGTTGAAGATATGAATGATACTCAGATAAATTTAATGGGAGTAAATGATAATGACTCTACATTTCTTACTCAAGAAGAACAAGACCTTTTCCTACTTTCACAAGATGAAGTAGATCCCGAGGAATCAGAAGATTACAAACAAGGTTTTGAAAATGCAATTATGGAAGTCCATAGGCAATATAACCTAAGGAGTAGGAAAATAACTGATAATCCTACTAAAAAGAATGTTGATACTCCCAATAAAAAGGCAGCTGACACCCCTGCTAAGAAAATTCTTGACATTCTTTCTAAAAAGAATGCAGATGTTCCAACCCAAAAGAAATCTGATACTGTCTTCAAATAAAATCAAACTGATAGTCCGTCTACTAACCAATAAAAAGATATTTCCCAAAAATATGTTGCTGAGAAACAAGATGCCCTCAATCTAAACAAAACTCAAGCATCATTCAACATAGAACATGAATTGGAAAAACTTAAAATATCCATTCCTCTAATAGAACTTATGAATAAAACTACATACAGATCACAAGTGATGAAAGCTTTGAATATAGGGGAAGATACAGATACAGTGAATGTATCTGATGATCAACCAGAAATACTGTTTGGGCTTGAAGTTGATGGAAAACTCCAAGACAGAGATGTATCTCCATTTTACACTAGTTTAAACATTCATGATAAAAGTTTGCACAATGCAATGCTTGACTCAAAGGCTTTCTGACAATCTCATGCCTAAGGTTGTCATGGAAAAATTGGGACTGAATATCACTAGAAAATACAAATATTTGTATTCTTTTGGTTCAAGTAAAGTAAAATGCCTAGGTCTCATTAAAGATTTATGTGTCAATTTAACACAAATACCAACCAAGAGCTTGGTAATGGACATAGTTTTTGCTGCCATACCTCCTAAATATGGCATGTTACTATCTCGCTCCTGGGGAGTTAAACTATAGGGGACCCTTCAAATGGATATGACCTATGCTACCATTCTAGTGTTTGGTCAGTAGAGGAGACTATATAGGGAAAAACTAATGAAATTTATGGTTGCCAGTCAAGATAAACCCCACAATTATCCCTTATATTCAATCCATTCAGACTTTGATTCTTTTATTTTGTATAATGATGGAAACATAAATGAAAAAATTCCTAATGTAGAAACTGTTTGGTGTGAAATTGAGGAATGCAAAACAATTATGATGGAACATGACAAACAAAATGAACCTCTATGGAATTTGGGTTTTGATGGGGCTGTTAGTAAAGAGGGATCAGGGGCAGGTGTATGGGTTTCAAATTCACAAACTTGTCACTCAAAAGGCCATTCATATAAGCTAAATTTTCAATGTACTAACAAAATAGCTGAATATGAAGCCTTAATTTTGGGGTTATAACTTTTAAAGAAGCTAGGTGCCAAGAGAATTTCAATTCATGGGGACTCTGAACTAATAATAGAACAAATTAAAAGGAAACACCCTGCCAAACACCGAAGGTTAAGGGCCTCTAGGAATGTTGTTTTGGATTTTCTTGAATCTTTCATTGAGTATAACTTGTTTGTGGTCCCCAGAGGTCAAAACATCTTAGCTGATGGTCTGGATACTTCAGCTAGTACCTACAAAATTCCATATCATCCTAGTCACCAATACACTGTTGAAGTAAAAAACAGACCAACTGTACCAGACAATATCAGATACTAGCAAGTCTTTGGAAACAATGAACAAATTGAAAGTTTTTTACAATCAAAGGATGAGTTTGAGTGTGCTAATATAGATGTAGATGTTGACATAGAAGATAGTGTACATAACAGTGTGACTAAATTAGAATTGAAAGAAATAGATCAAGAAAAAGAAGAATTAGAAATCTTACAATTGAAGACAATGTTTTACCTAGAGGGCTAGTCCCCTTAGAGGATTTGTTTGATTTTAATGACGTAGCGAAAAAGCTTAAAATCGAACCTTCTAGAGTTGAATTTGAAAACTGCAACATAGGAACTGAACAAGAACCCAAGATAATTAAATTATCCAAATCTTTACCCCCAACTGAAAAGAAAAAGTACATAAACTTGTTCAAAGAATTCATAGATGTGTTTGCATGGAGTTATGAAGATTTGGAATCTTATGACACCAACATTATACAACATAAGATTCCCATAAAAGAAGATCAAAAGCATTTTAAACAAAAACTTAGGAGGATCAACCCAATGATGATGCCTCTAATTGAAAAGGAGGTCAAAAAGATGTACGATGCCAAGATCATAGTACCAATGCGATATTCTAAGTGGGTATCAAACTTAGTTCGAACCAGAAAAAATGCTGGAGAAATTAGACTTTGTATTGATTTCCTAAATCTTAATAAAGCCGCATTGAATGATAACTACCCTTTGCTTAAAATGGATCACATTTTGCAGAAGGTGGTTGGATCGAGTAGAATTTCTTTATTAGATAGTTTTTATGGTTACAATCAAGTCCTAGTGCATCCTAAAGACCAAGAAAAGATATCATTTACTACACCTTGGGGCACTTTCATGTATGTGAAGATGCCTTTTGGCTTAATGAATGTTGGTGCTACATTTCAAAGAGAAATGGAATTTACCTTTGTAGATGAAATGGGTAGATTTATAGTTATATATCTAGATGATATCACTATTTTTTGAAAAACAAATGAAGAACATTTGCTTCACCTAAGAAGGGTCTTTGAAAAATGTAGGAGATTTGGTATTTCCCTGAACCCAAAGAAAACGTTGTTTGGCTTAAAAGAAGGAAAATTGCTAGGACATATCATTTCAAAATATGGAATCAGAATAGATCCTAGTATAATTGAAGCTATTTTAAAAATAACCCCCCCTAGAAATGTAAAGGAAGTCCAATCCTTCAATGGCCAAATCAATTTTCTAAGGAGATTTATTCTTAATTTAGAAGATCTTCTAAGAAATATAACAAATATGTTGAGAAAAGACACTGAGGTAAAGTGGAACAATGAGGCCAAACAATCATTTGATCAGGTAAAACAAGCCTTAACCCAAGCTCCTGTGTTAATCAACCCTGATTTCACAAAATATTTTCTCATTTTCTCATTTGCTTCTAAGCATACTATTGCAGCAGTTCTCTTACAGAAAAATAATGAAGGACATGAACAACCTATTGCTTTCTTTAGCAAAGCCTTAAGAGATGTTGCATTGAAATACAACATCATGGAAAAGAAAGCATTTGCTTTAGTGAAAGCAATTAAATATTTTAGAGTTTATATTCTTCATTCACATATAATTTCTTTTGTTCCAAACGTTGTGGTAAAAGACATACTGACCCAAAATGATCCTGATGGGAAAAGAGGTAAATGGATTTCCATTATCTTGGAATATGACATTGAAATCAAACCTACCAAACTCATTAAGGGTCATGGGTTAGCTAAATTGAGGGCTGAATCTAATATACATGCTTTGGATATAAAAATTCTAGCTATAGTTGACGAACATGAAGAGAAAGCGACTCCACAAGTAGCAGAGGCTTTTGCAACCTCTCCCTGGTATGTGGACCTTATTTTTTTGACATCATTTACAAGCTCCTCCTAGTTTGACCAAAACTAAAGCTAGATTTCTTAAACTCAAATCCATGAAATTTTGCATTCTAGACAATAATTTGTATTGGAAAGATGTTAGAGGAGTTTTACTAAATTTCTTGTTGAAAGATGAAGCAGATAATTCTTGCAGAGGACACTTGTATTGGAAGACCACTGCCAACAAGATCCTAAGAGCTGGTTTTTATTGGCCAAACTTATTTGCAGATGTCCATAAAAAAGTCACCTCATGTCACAAATGCCATATATTTGAAGGCAAAAGGAAACTGCTGCCTTTACCCTTGAAGCCCATATCAGTTGAAAGTCCTTTTCAATAGTGGGGATTGGATTTAATTGGAGAAATTCATCCCGCCTCTTCGGCACAACACAAACGGATTATTACAACCATCGATTATTTTACTAAATGGATTGAAGTTATACCTACTAGGCAAGCTTCTGATGCAATAATTATTAAATTCTTAGAAAATAATATTCTTTCATCATTTGGATGTCCTAGGAAAATCATTATAGATAATGTAGAAGCATTCAAATCAAAGAAGACGTTGTAGTTTTGCAACAAATATCAAATAACCTTAGGAAACTCTATTATTAACCCCAAGGGCAATGGATTAGTAGAGTCTTGTAACAAAAGTCTGGTTAATATCATCAAGAAATTGTTGCAAGATAATAAGAAAACATGGCATAAAAAATTGGTAAATGCATTCTCGGTAGACAAACTTACCATGAAGAAATAAATTGGAATGTCTCCATACAAATTAGTTTATGGAATGGACGTTGTTTTTCCAACTTCATTAGGTATCCCTATTTTTGAAATGATGTATGAATTGCAAGTGTAACCTAATGACATTCAAAGAGAAATAAATGAAACAATTCAACTGCAACAATCAAGAGAAGAAGTTCACAATAGAAACCAATTGGTGTAGGAAAACATCAAGAATATTTATGACAGAAGAACTAAGGCCGATGATTTTCATATAGAGAACAATGTCTTGAAATGGGATTCAAGAAGAGAAAAAAAAGGTAAGCATGGAAAATTTGATAATTTATGGATGGGACCTTACATTATGCATGCTACACGAGCAATAATGCATTTTTTGTGAAGGACGTGGATGGAATAGAGCTGCCTGGTGGACCTGTCAATGGAAGAATGTTAAAACATTATGTTTTCCAATAATAGAAGCATTTTTCACCAAAATCAATGTAAATATCATTGTCTTTGTATTGTTTTGATTGGGTAGCACATGTCATAAAGTTGAAGCCCAAAGAGAAGGCCTTGAGCTTTTAGTCATGTTTGCCACCATAACTACAAAAAAAAAAAAAAAATCAAATGCAGAAAAATATACTGAAGGAGATGATTCAAGGCTAGTAGTCAACATTCTTAACAACTCACAAGGAGAGTGTCATCCCCAGCTAGAGCCACTATTAGGGCCCTATGATTCATAGGATCAAATGATGATTGAATATTTTCTTTCAGTATTATCCAATTGTAAATAATATTACATGTTGCAAATGATTTTCAATATATATATATATATATATATATATATATATATATATATATATATGTAAGTAAATATATGTAAGTAAAAAATGAAAAGTGGGTATATAAAAAGAATAAAAGAATAAAAAAAAAGATGAAAAGAACCCCATGAAAAGAAAAAATAGTGAAAGTGATGCAAATTCAAATGCCACTAGGAGAAAAATAATTTTGTTTTGAAAAATAAATTAGGGATTGTGTGCAGCTTGTTTTAAATGCCACAATCACAAATCTTTGTTTGAATCATATAGTATAATCATGGTCAAACACATTTGAATTTATGTTGTGAGAATAGGGAATAATTTAACCAAACTGTTTAAACTTGGTTAAAAGTAGGTAGATAGGTGAAGAAATTGATCCAATTCTTTAAGTTGGATCAATAATTCAAGTTGTAGGTTAGAACTTAGATTGGGATAAAATATCTCCTTCAAATAAAAAGAAGAAGGGTTTGCACATTTAAATGCACCCTTAGTTGGTAGAAGATACTCATTGGTTTCAAAAGTTAGAAAAAAAATATTAAAATGGTATTTTGAAGGTTTTAAAGCCATATGATTTTTGGCCTAAGTTTGGCATTTATAAAACAAAAATAATAAACGACAATATGTTTTTTCATGTAGCATAAAAACAATGGGTCCAAGTAATGCTACGTGTCGAGTCACGATTGCGATCGACGGTCTACAAGGCCTTTCGGCCCCCCTTGCCCTTCCTACCTTTATTGGCAGATGGGGGTTCCAAAAGGGTGGTTTTGTTTCCCTAACCCCACCTAATGTGTCATTCCCACGTTCTTTTGCACCCCCCCTTCTCAATATTGCATACCACCCTCCCCTTCCCTCTGAAAGCACACTATTTTTCTCCTTCCCGCCAAAATTCCCTGCGCCTATACCGCTAATCCCTCCCTGACACATATCCGATGGTTTCCCCTACCCATTATACATTAAATTCCCCGCTAAATTACCATTTAACCCACCAACGACCTGACGCCTTCAACAAACTATTCCATGCGATTAAAACAACCCATCATCTATTTTGGTTATGCCTTTTGCTCAGTTTGATCTCTCAAATATTCTTTCACTTAACATTTCACTTCATATAGGTAAATTCTCCAGACCCAGAGCAAGAAACCAGGATGACATAGCACCAGTTTCCCATCCTCTCCAACCACTAGTTACAATCTTTCTCGGCTAAATCGCATCACTCATCAACCTTTTCCAGAATCCTTCAAAATTTCCAATATGGCTCCCAAGAGAAACACCATTATCAATACTTAAAATCTTATGGTTCCCCAGTAATTGACCTTGATCATATCCCTTTGGCGAAAATAAACTATAAAATCTTAGAGCCCAAATGTGAATTCAATATATTTGAATTACATAGTTGGCTCAAGGATATCTTCCTTGACCAGAGTGATGAAATTGGCCTGTGGGAATCCAATTTACTTCTCTACATGTTTCCCCAAACCCATCACTTCCCTGAATTTGTCCTTAAATTCCAAGCTTGCTACTGACTAGACCAGAGAGCCATTGTGGCCCACAATGGTGAAATTCTATTCACAATCACCTCTCAGTCAATTAACCAAATATTGCAGATCCCTCAGAATGATTCCACTATTCCTTTCTCAGTGGAAGCCCTGAATGAACTATATTAGAAATTAACCTTTTCTCATAGATCCAAGATTTTCGAAATCTACCTGAAGATGCCAAGCTCCCAAAAAAGAATCCAGCTCGGAAATATTGCTTTCTACTACCTTTATTATGGCTAGGGTCCAAAATTCATGGCCTGTATTCCTCCAAAAACTCTGAGTTAGAAATTAAAGGAAATTTCAGCCTAAAAGTGGCCTCCTAAGGAAAAATAATAAAATAATAAGTAAAATAATAAAATAAGAGTCATGAATTTTGGAGGAAGAAAGAAAACTACATTTTTTATTGTATTTTTGGTTTATCTCCTTATTGGTTTACTCAAATTTCAAGTTTAGACAATTATTGGATGCAAAATTAAATTCCACATCCAATGAGTACCCATCATGCATACTTCTGAGAAGAACCACATTGATAAAAATTGAAGATACCTTAAATTTAAAGGATTTTTATTGGTTTACATATTATGACATGGAAATTACATGAAAATTTCATGGGCACTTTTAGGCTGAAATTTCCTCTAATGAAAGGCATGCTTGTCTCTGGCTTCAAGATTCTAAATTTTATTTTGGGTTTTTGGCAGGACAACTGAGTGAAATGTCTTAACAACCTCTTGGGCGTTCTATTTGACTTTGTTATAGCCTTGGGGCCTCAACCTCCCCACCATCCCCTCCTACTCCTCATGTCTTGACGTTGCATATGGGATGGAAGAAGATGCTTAAGGAGGTCAAAAGTGAATTTATCATGAGGCTAGATAGTGCGACTGAGGCCTAGACAGTCATACATGAGCTAGATTTGAAGGGCATAGCTAAGAAATGTCCGAGGACACAAAAAAAGAGAATATACCAACAACCTTAGAAGGGTGAAAATGATTTAGATGGTACCATACCCCTGCTACCAAGACACAAATCAAAATCCAAAGAGGAGCCTTAGTGTAACCACACTCAACTATAACATTCAGTTGTGACCAAACATCGAATCACCTCGTAGTGTCAAAACCATAGATTACATCTAAATTAACAATTTTAAGACTATATGAAGATACAACAACAAGAGTTAAACTATTGAAGGGTTTTAGAATTACCTGGAGAAGGATAGGAACCTAATGCTAATTTTAGGAGACCAATGTCACTCTTAGAAATCCTAAATGACTAATAGCCGTCGATCCTATGATTTCTTCTATTCACCCACGATCTAATCTCCTAGCCATCTATCTAGACTCGATGTTGTTGATAGCCAGAGTGAAATCAACAGTATCAACTTTGAAAATACACCACCATTTGTATCTCTGGTTCAACCATTTCACCTTCAGGGTTGAAAGCTTTCCATAATTTCCCCACCAGTTTAAACACACCCCTTGTTCTAGCTCGACGATCTTCAAAATAATTGGACAAGACTTGCACTCATTGGCTATGCATGAATTCTTAGCTAATATGAAACCAAGGTGGAGTTTCCCCTCCCCATTGCAGTTTGCAATTATTATGTAACCAAAGGAACAAATGGCTATAATGTCGTAAGAATTTTCATGCACAAGGGTAGCCACACCCCCCATTCAGTTTTATTCATTATACAAAGTGGTAAGATCGAAAATCCATGCCACCGAAACCCCATCAGGGAACTCTTATGATAGTTTTGAAATAAAGCTATCATTTTACATAAATGATTGGTTTATTGACCAATTCCAACTTTCAAAGAAATACTGTGATTTGAAGGTAGGTATAGTATGCCTTCTGAGCCCCCCTTAGAAGGTTTCCCTAAGAAGCACCATCAAGAAAGTCCTATGGAATATTTTTATTTATTTCCATTTCAACTTGTTTGCTAGGAATAGTTTTTTCTTGCACATCTGGATAGATATTTAAAATATTTATGGCTTGATCAGCACTTTTGAGAGAAAAGTGTCTCTTTGTGTTTATCAACTTTAGATTTTTGGTAATCCATACTCCCTAGTTTTGTTGAGAGGTAGTGTTTTGATCTTAAAATTATCCTTTTGGTTGTACCATGTTATTAAGGCTTCTTTAAGGGTGTTTCCCATAATTTCCAAATCCTTGTTAATATTTCTAGCTCTTTCCATACCTCCTTCAAGTATGGACGTTCCAATATGTGGTAAACAAAGTTTCCTTTTCTTGATGACATTTACAACATTGTCTTGGCCCTATAAAATTTCTCTTGTGAAGAAATTCCTCATAGGAGGCTTCATTGAGTGATTTCAATGACATAAATATCTTGCTTTTGGTGGGACATTTTAAGTTCCATATAATTTTCCACCACCAAATTTGTTGGTATTCTCTTCCTTCTTTCCACTTATGATTTCTAGCTTAATCTACGAGCATACGCTCTAGCATGATTCGAAGACCAGATCAATTTCTCATCTTCTTCCTTGAGTCTAATATTCTTTTTTATAAGATGGTTTGCATATTTTTTTCATTCCTTTGCATACTTTTCCCCTAATCTAATTTCTTCGTAGGTTAACCACAATTGGTGCCAACTAGTAATGGTCGTCACTCAGTTTTCAACCCACTGGAGATTAAAGTGACATTTGTTCCTTAATTCTTGAATTTCTTAGAGTGGAATTTTGTTCTTATGTTTTGTCCCTACCCAATGGTCAAGACCAATTCACAATTTATCCCCGTTTCCATTTTTCCAAATCAACTAGTTTCTAACCATATGGAAAGCATAGATAATACATTTTTTATATTATCAAGGCATTATTTTGTTGTTTTATAGAACTTTTGATCCAATCCTACATTGAATTATGGGATATATATTTACTATCTAGGTCCTCAAACTTATTCCTTGAATTTTCCTCCACACATTTTTATAATAGGAACCTTTCAAAAGAGAAAGGGATTTTTGAGGCCCTATCCTCCAAATTCTTTTTAAAGCCCAACTTTTTCCACGACGAAAGCACCAAACCTTTTATTTTTTGGTCTCTAGACCATATAAATTTGTTGTAAAATCTCCTAATTATTTATAGAACACCTTTTGATATCCAATGCACTGGTAATTCTTCCAAAACCATTCTAACCAAAACTAAACAACCTCCCATAGAAAACCATTTGTTGTACTAGATGTTTATATTTTTCTCCACTTTCTCTATCAACCAATGGTAATCACATATTTTTATATTAGCTGAGATTCAAATGGATGGCTATATATTTTAGGCCATGTTCTAGATTAGTCACTTTAAAGGGAAATAACTAAATAACAATTTTTTTTGCTCAAATATTTCACATAGTGACATTAGCTAGTTTTCCTTATTAATGACCACTCCAATAGATTTATAAAATAACTCCATGATATCCTTTAGTTTCTCAATCACCCCTTTCGTTCCTTTACAAAAAATCAGAGTATCATTTACAAATAGTGCATGTGTGGTATTGCATATGAGAACCCCTTTTACACTACCATTTATTCTCTCTTCTTTGACTAGCCTACTTAAGCCTTCACCTTCTTAAAAAATGAGAAGGTGGGATAAAGGACATATTTTTTGAAGATCCCTTCTTAATGTGAATAAAGGGATTTCTTCTTCATTTTATAAACAACGAAAGATATTGGGAAAATTCAATTCATTATCTAGACTATAGGTCTTAACCCTATAGAGTTAATTGATGCAAACATATTCTTAATAAAACAGAAAAGATGCAATGGAAAACACAAACATTGACATATATATTTTACCCTAGAAAACCATAATTGGGAAAAATAGAAAGATTTTTTAGTATATTCTTCTTCAGGATATTACAATACAATAAATATACTTTATGCAAACACAAGCCCCTGGACTACAAGTCGGTATGCTTCACCATTGACAATGTACTACTTATGGATAAATCTTATTCTGCATTAGTGTTACAACTTCTCAGCTCAACATGTGTACATCTCCTCACAATAAGTCAAACCTCCTATATTTGTGTATCCCTGTGCTAGTGTTACTTCCAATTCTTAGTTCTTCTTGTGAAACTTTCTTCATAGCAAATCGAACCACCTCCCTGCTTGCGTAATTTTCTTCACCCTCGACTCTATATACTACCTGTGTTGCTTGAAGAAGGATATAAGATAATAAATTTTAAGTGAAAACACACTAGGAGAGACAAATGAACATATAATTGAAGTTTCTATGTCAGATTTGGTTGATGATCATGTGCCATCTACTCTTGAGGTCATTATCCCTTTGTTCTTGATCCTTCTTCTTATTTCTATTTGAACTTCCATAGTCCCTTCCAAATTTGTCTTCTATTAACCCTTGTGTGGCTATGTGAACTCTGCCTCATGGTGGTTATTTTCTAGCCTAGTCCAAATCTTCTGGACCAATCAACATTGTTCCATTTGTCCTTCTGTTTCTAGATTTTTTTTTTGGTTTGACCTCTTCATCACTGGTTTCTTTTTGTGTTTTCTTGCCAAGTCTTGTAGGCCAATAATCATAATGCTACTCAATCTCCCGTCCTTTTCTTTCCATATGTCAATCTCCATGGTTGTAATAAAAAAAAAAACCAAAATATGTCCCAAGCAAAAGTCCTCCTCAACCTTGGAATCAATGTCCCTTTGACTTAGCTCATGTGCATATATATATATACAAACTTTACACAAGTGAAAAATTGATCGGGGCCATCACAAAGATACTATTTGGAAACTTAAAGGGACTTTAATTTGAATCAATCTTGAGACCTTGTTAAACCTTGAAAAAAGTGAATATACCAATAAAGCTAATTCTTAGGGATAACAAGGTCAAAAACCTTTATGAACATATCATTAAATCAATTCTTATTATGCAAATATTTTGATTTAAATTGAGCATTTATAATTTGCATGACAATGATGAAATCAAACAAAATGGAACACATAATGGTGAATTATATTCTCTTAATGAACAAAATAAACAAAAACTAAAAATAAAATGATTTATATAACTTTGAGACTAACTCATAATTATTATAAAAGGATATACTTTCACAAAGGTATGCCAATCATTGCCTTTGAACTCCTCCAAAATCATATTTTCTGGTTAGATAATTTCTTAATGGTTCCAATAAAACCAATGGGAAACTTAATGCTCCTTACAATGTCTTTAACTACATCGTGATCTTCTATTAATACCTATGGAAGAATGGCTAGTTCTCTACCATTTGAAGAATGACTCAATCATTGCATCATATTGGATTCCTCAATGTCACTTTCAACTTTGGAAATTTGATATTTGTTATTTCTTCCATATAACATTCTCCATAGGGATTTTGTAACATTATTTACAATATTCATTGTGTCAAACAAATGAGCTATTAGAAGGTACTTATAGTATTAAAGTTGATTAAATTCTATAATAACCACTCCATAGCTCAAGGAATCCCATTGTGCCACCATTGGATAAAATAGAATGCATCACAATTTTTAGTACAAAATAATTTTAAAAGTAGCCACTAGCAAGTTATATATGTGAATATAATTGAAACCAATTGCTTATCATAGAGACTTATTTCATAATCATTTTTCCATTGTTGAGATGTCATTCTTCATGGTTTTATTCTATTCTACTCCTTACCATTGAACATATGTTTTCTAATTAATTGGTCGTTATTGATTTTTGGGAGGAAATGTTTTTACTTAGTATACACCTTCATTCCTAAACTACTCGAATGGTGAGATGCAATTTTTGAACTACCTATTGACAACCATATTTCCCCTTTGTTTGAATCCTTGAAAAATATATAATAATGTTATTAGTAAACTACAAATAGTTAATAAAATTGTAAATAATAATACATGAGTGCATTTTATGTACCACATAAATGTGATATCTCATGTGAATCATGAATCATGTATGCAAGTATTCCATGGAACTAAAATTGTCTTTTCCCTATTGGGTTGGATATGTCATACATAGTGTCCAACCCATAACTTTGGAAGTTCATCAATAAGAGGTTCAATTTATACATACATATCTATAACTTGATATGTCCTTTCTTATTTCAAAATAAATGTATTAAATTTTGATTTTTGGGTAGCTACAATTGGTATTCCCCATCTACACAGGTCAACCAAATTAAAAGAAAGAAAATTATTTTTTATGAGCTCATGTAGGATCTAGAAAGTTAGGTCGGCCCCACCATGCGAATGGGTGTGACCCTTGGTAAAAAACCAACCTCCTTTGACCACTATATGTACACATTCAACGTACTTCATTTGGAATCAATTCAGATCATCGCAAAAACATTTATTCTTTTGTTCACATGTGAGAGACCAGCGTTGACCAAGGTTCTTCTGATCTATTTGGCTGAGTTATGGGAAGAGTTTAATTGAGATCTTCTGGGAAGTTTGATCAAATTCTGAGCAGTTTGATTGACCACAGTTTGACCAACATTCTAATATGTTTGATTGAGTATATTTTGGCAATTTTGACTGCAACCTGACTAGGAAATTTGACCAAATATATGGGTAGTCAGCAGGAGGCCAAAATTTGGCCTATCAGACTCAAGGTTGACCAAATTTGTAGGTATCTATAGAAGGTTGAATTTAGGGCCATTTGACTAGGTTTTATCCATGCTAGATTGTTGGCCTAAGTTGACCAAGTTTAGACAGCTTGAAAAATCATATTTATACTTTTGTTGAACTGAATTATTTCTCCTAAAAAATATTTTTGGGTGTTCTCTCGAATTTTGGTTTCCCATGTTGAGAAATGGCAACAAGAAATTCCAGTTTAATTTGTCCTTGAATTAAACCGTGAATTAAAATCGAATTCTTTTCTCATAGCAACTTGTAATAGTTAAACTAAGTTAAGTTGACTTAGTTAAGTTAGGAATTTCGAGTTGGAAGTCTATCTAGAGTCATGTAAGTGTGATCCCTAAGTTTTAGGGGTCCATATTGAGTTTATTTGAGTTGTAATTATATAAATTAGTTTGATTGAGTTATAAACAGTTAAACTAGTTCTAACTGTTGGTGGAACTAGTAGAGGTCTAGTAGTGAGTTGGTGCACTAGTGCATCCTCAGTGCTACTCCAAATAACTAAAGATTCACTCATGAGAAACTCATGTATGTCATTTTAGAGGAAGACTCAGTTGAGATTAGAGTGTAGGGACAATGTACTATCAGTTGTATGATTTTCCGAGTTGTACAGATCATGCATGAAATCAGAGAAGGACCTCAGTTTGGATTGTGTAGTTATGGAAGAAATATTTCCTCATTAAATAGAGACTAATTCCCCTAGGAATTGCGCAAAGAAATAGGGGCTCAACAGGCAACAAAAATTGGCTAAGTGTTGGTCAATGCAGGCTTGTGAAGCAGAGATTTGATCATACTTGTGCAGGAATTGTTCTTGTGAGAACAAACTTTGTATTACCATTCAGATTCCTAATTAATATAATATATAGTCAGGGTTTTGAGCAGTGGATTTCCCCAGAGAAACAATTGGGTTATGTGTCTTTGATTATCTTCCTCTTTTCGATTATTGTTTTCATCGATCTATCGGTTTCTGTTGTTTAAAGAGTAGAGTAGATTCTTGTCTTGTGTTTTAATACATTACATAAGTTGTGAATATAAAGGAAAATATACATGGTATCAAAGATGAAGACAATATACTACAGGAGATTTCGAAGTTTTGAGTTTTGGGTTATAGGTGAAATTCGAATTTGCAATACATACTTCAGGATCGGCAAATGGATTTCTACAGTTTGAGGCTCGAGTATGCCTTAGAAGGCAGCTAAAATTATATAGCCTAGAAGGATAGGATGGAGGTTGTGATAGAGGATAATGGCCTCAAGGAATTCATTGAGCAAGACGTTCCTAAGCTAGCAGGATTGGATGCATAGAATCTGGCTGAATGGAAGCCTAGTGTGTGGCAAAGGTGAGGTAGATAATCCTTGAGGGAGTTCAAGTCTACATTGTCTAAAGTCTCCATGGGAAGGAAACTCCATATGCTATGTGGAAAGCATTGACAAACCTATTCCAGAACAACAGTGACCATAGGAAGTTGGCACTGAAAGACAAACTTTGAAAAATCAAGATGGATAAAGGTGAGACCATTCCAAAATACTTGACCAAGTTCACTCACTATCGTGATGATCTTGGAAGTGTTGGAATAACCATTGTTAAGGATGATATGGTGAGCCTAGCTATCCTAGGCCTTCCCAAGAGTTGGAATATCTATCAGGACTATGTCAATGGGAGGGAGAAGCTACCAGATTGGGAACGAATGTGGTCGGATTTGATGCAGGAAGAGATCAGAAGGAACATCGGAGATGATTCCTCATCAAAGACTGATGATGGAGAAAATTTTTCCTTAGCGAGTAAGGCAAGGAAGGGGAAAGGGAAGACTTCCAATTCCAGATTGGATTCTTTCCATGGAGGTAAGAAGAAATACATGTCGAAAGTTAAGTGCTTTGATTGTGATGAGTTGGGGCATTTTTCTACAAAGTTTTTGCTCAAGAAGTCCAA
Organism: Pinus tabuliformis; assembly: GCA_031772625.1. Lineage (NCBI taxonomy): Eukaryota > Viridiplantae > Streptophyta > Pinopsida > Pinales > Pinaceae > Pinus > Pinus tabuliformis. Next base: position 1,720,287,179 of record CM062816.1, on the reverse strand, counting down.
GAAGAAGTCCTCAGGAGGAGTGACGAGTGAGGCTTTGGCCTCTCAATTCGAATTGGACTTTACTCTCATTGCATGCATGGTGCCATCAATGAGGGGTAGTGTATGGTACCTTGACAATAGAGCTTCATTCCACATCACTGATGACAAGGACTTGTTCAGTGACCTAGAGGAGAAGGATCTCTAGATGCATATTGAGATGGGGGGCGATGGGAGGTATAGTGTTATTAGATTGGGCATGGTTACGTTTCAGAGGGACTAAGGTGCTCCTCTCACCTTGAGAGATGTTATATATATGCTTGGGTTGAAGAAGAACTTAGTATTGGTCACCATGTTGGAGGATAGAGGATATAATGTGATTTTCTCGAAAGTAAAGGCGTTCCTTTGACACATAGCCAAGGGTCAAGTATAGAAGATAGGGATTCAATTTACGAATCTATATAAGTTGGAGGTAGATGATTGTGCTGCTTTGAGCATGAAAGCATAAAAGGTGCAGAGCCGAGACATTAGAAAGTTGTGGCACAAGCGATTGGGTCACTTGCATCTTAGGGCTTTGAAAATCATGCAACATATCTCTATTGGTCTTCCTAAAGGTACGCTAGAGCAAGTTGATACATGCAAGGGGTGTACTTTGGGAAAATACACCAAGACTTCCTTTCATGATAGAGACAGTCGAGCAGAGGTGATTCTAGAGCAAGTCCATTCAAATGTGTGTGGACCATTCTTGACAACATCCACAACCAAACACAGATATTATGATGTATTTGTTGATGACTTTTCTCGTAAATGCTAGATATTTTTCATGCAGAAGAAGGATTAAACTTTCACAATTTTTTGTGAATTGAAAGCATTGATCGAGAAAGAGTATGGCAAGAAGGTTAAATCTCTGAGGAGTGATAATGGTGGTGAGCATGTCTCAAATGAGTTTAAGAACTTCACTGCAACAGAAGGGATTAAACGGGAGTTGACAGAACCCCATAACCCACAACAGAATGGGGTGGCTAAAAGGAAGAACAAAAGAATTGTAGGGACAACATGGGCGGTGTTGCATGATCAGGGCCTACCACTACACTTATGGGTTGAGGCATGAAACACAATGGTTTATTTGCAAAATTGTATCCCGCATCAGATTCTTGGGATGAAGATACCAGAGGAGGCTTATTTTGGTAAGAGACCATATGTTTGTCACTTCATGATTTTTGGGTCATTGATATGTTTCCATGTGACCAAAGATGCATGGAAGAAGCTTGAGCTGACAATAGAGTTGGGGATATTTGTGGGGTACAATGATACACCTCACAACTATCGAGTGTACTTGCCGACAAACCGGATGATAGTGGTTCGCAGGGATGTCAAATTCGATGAGGAGAAGGCCATGTGAGTGTCTCTTGAGAGAGAGCTTCATCTACATGCGGTTGAGGAGATTTTAGCTTCTAATGTTGAGGGGCCTCAGATTGATGTGAAGAAGCAACATGCAGAGGATCTAAGAGTGGATACATCCACTCAGGAAAAGTCTTCCAGAGATGGGAGAAAGCACACCAGAGAGGATGAAAATTTATTGCATGATGCATGGGAGAATGTGGGAGAACCCACATCTCAACGCAAGCAGAGGAGGTCACCTAAGAGTTACCCTGGATATGTGGCTCTTATGAGAAGATGTGTTGAGATAGATCCATCTTCCTTTGAGGAGGTAGTGCAACAATTGGTTTGGGTTGATGCCATGGTGGAGGAGTATGACTCCATAGTTCACAACAATGTATGGGATGTGGTCTCGAGATTGGAGGACAAGTTAGTGGCAAGCTCCTGGTGGATTTACAAGGTAAATCAAGCTACAGATGGTAGTGTGGAGAAGCATAAGGTCAGGTTTGTGGCTCGTGGCTTTTCACATTTAAAGGGGACTGATTATGATGAGACCTTTGCTCCTGTTGCAAGGTACTCATCGATCATATCTATATGGACACTATCAACACATATGGGTTGGAATATACATCTGATGGATGTAAATATAACCTTCCTTATGGCACGATTCAGGAATAGGTGTACATAGAGTAGACTGAAGGTTTTGAGACCATCGATAGTGAGTCGCATGTGTGCCATCTCAAGAGACCGTTGTATGGGTTGAAGCAAGCACCCTGTGCTTGGTACACTAGGATTGATAGCTACTTCACCGGGTTGGGCTTCACCTATAGTGAAGGAGATGCGAACCTATACCACATAGTGGTGGAAGGTAAATTGTTGATCATTGTGTTATATGTCGACGATTTGATTTTGACAAGTGATGATCAGCTGATCAAATCTTGCAAGGAGGACCTTTCAAGAGAGTTTGAGTTGAAGGACATGGGGCTCATGTATCCCTTTCTGGGCATGGAAGTATGGTAGGGTGATGGGGAACTGTTTGTGTCTCAGGGAAAGTAGGCCAGCGAGATACTCAAGAGATTCCACATGGAGAGTAACAAACCCATGGAGACTCCTGTAGCAGGTAACTGGAGGAAGGAGGATGCTACTTCAGGGGAAGTAGTGGAAGCTAATGTTTATAGGCATCTTGTGGTTTCATTCATGTACTTGGTGAAAACATGATCGGATATGCGCTATGTATTTAACCAACTTAGTTAAGCGATGGTTAGGCATACCAAGATGTAATGGAAGGTGACAAAGCATGTGTTGAGATACCTCAAGGGAACTATTGAGTATGGATTATGGTACAAATGGATAGAGGGAGTGAAGCTTCAAGGCTTCACCGATGCAGGTTAGGTAGGGAGTCCATCTGATAGGAAGAGCACATCAGGAGGGGTCTTTAGTATTGGGTCAACAACAGTTTCTTGGTACAACAAGAAACATAGATCGATTTCACTCATTTCAGTAGAGGAAGAGTACATGGCTGCAAGTCAGGCAGCATGTGAGGCCATCTAGATTATGAAGATTCTAGTTGGCTTGTTTGGTCAACAGATAGATCCAACTGTGATTTACTGTGATAATTAGAGTTGTATCAATGAAAATATGGTTTTTCATGATCGGTCCAAGCATATTGATATTCAATATCATCATCTCATAGATTGTGTATTGAGGCAGATTATGTTGTTGGAGTACGTTCCCACGGAGGAGCAAGATGATGACATTTTAACAAAGACATTGTCAAGGTGTAAATTTTAGTTTCACAAAGACAGGATCGGGGTAGTTGATAATCCCTTTCTTGTTGAAAGGAAGTGTTGAGAAATGGAAACAAGAAATTCTAGTTTAATTTGTCCTTGAAGTAAACTATGAATTAAAATCAAAGTATTTTCTCATACAATCTTGTAATAGTTAAACTAAGATAAGTTGACTTAGTCAACTTAGTAATTTTGAGTTGGAACTCTATCTGGACTCATGTAAGTGTGATCCCTAAGTTTTAGGGGTTTAGATTGAGTTTATTTGAGTTGTAATTAGATAACTTGGTGTTATGAAACCAGCTCAAGAAAAGATAGAAAAGATAGATCAACGCCTTAGAATTCACCCTCTTCGAGGGGGCAACCTCCTTTACATTACATAAATGAACAATTCTTGGATGATACAAATGACAAAACCTCCTTTCTACATATAGGAGTCTAAGGAGTCACAATATAATCCAGCCGACCTAACAATAATAATATAAAGCCACAAAAATAACAATAGAGAGATTCTATGGGGCACAGAAATAACAATATGGGGGTAATAGGGGCACAACAATATAAATAAGGGGTATAACTACAATAGTAATGGGGTAATCACTAGTATTATAGGGACCCAACATGCCCCTCTCCTTCAAAAAAGTGTTGTCCTCAACGCTTGAGTAGTTCTGGATACTTCTGCATAAAATTCTCATCCTCCCATGTGGAATCTTCAACGGATAAGTTCTTCCACTTGATAAGATACTCTGAAATTGATCGATTTCGTAGCTGTCGAGTTCTTGTTTCTGTGACTGCTTCCAGTTCCAATATAATTTTTCCTTCCTCGTCAAGTTCTGGCAATATTGTTTGAATTGGGAGCTTGTCACCTATAACCTTCTTTAAACATGAAACATGGAAAACTGGGTGCAATCGAGAAGCTGCAGGAAGCTCCAATTTGTATGCCATAGTACCAATATTTTGCAACACCTTGTACGGACCATAATACTTTGGTGATAATTTATTATCCTTCTTAGCTTGCTTTAGGGACATTTGCTTATATGGTTGTAGCCGTAGGAATACCCAATCACCTACATCAAAACTTCTTTCACTGCGATGTTGATTTGCCTGTTGTTTCATTCTATTTTGTGCCAACATGAGGTTATCCTTTAAGAGTTGGAGGACTTGTTGTTGATGTTCGATGTGATGTTCCACTGCCTAAACCTTAGAATTTTCTTTGAAATATGACGTGATGGATGGTGGTTGATACCCATAAAGTGCCATAAATGGGGTCATTTTTGTTGTTGTATGGAAGGAAGTGTTATACCACCATTCAGCCAGAGGCAACCATTTGACCCATTGTGTCTGTTTATCAGATACAAAGCAACGAAGATATCCTTCCAAACATTTGTTTACTATCTCAGTTTGCCCATCAGATTGAGGATGATAAGATGAGCTATGAGCTAACTGAGTACCAAGACAAGAAAATAATTCTGTCCAAAAATTTCCAGTGAAAATGGGATCTCTGTCACTTACAATAATCTTTGGGTTTCCATGTAGCTTTTGAACTGTTTCCATAAATGCAGTAGAAACTGTACTGGCTTTAAATGGATGTGATAATGCACAAAAGTGTGCATACTTGGTAAGTCTGTCAACTACCACCATGATGACACTCTTTCCCTCAGACTTGGGTAAACCTGTGATAAAATCCATTGAAACCTCCTCCCAACGTTGGCTTGGAATGGATAAAGGTTGTAATAGACCTGGTGTCTTAATTGTTTCAACTTTATTTTGCTGGCAAACCAAACATTCCACCACAAACTTTTGAATATCTGATTTAAGGCCATCCCAAAAAAATTCCTTCTTAACCCTGTGGTAAGTTTTTAAAAATCCTGAGTGCCCTCCTAAGGGAGAAGTGTGCAATTCCATAAGAATCTTTTGTTTTAGCTGGGAATTCTTACAGAGGTATAAGCGATCTTTGTACCATAACGAATCATTTTTCCAGCTAAATGTATCAGAAGTACTGGAATCTTGTTGTAGCTTTCGAATAAGTGCCCACACTTCTTCGTCATTCTTCCATTCCTCCCTTGCTTCGTTTATCCAATCTGGTTGGATAATAGAAATGGCACACAACAATGCTTCCACATCCTCATCCTTTCTTGAGAGTGCATCTGCCACCACATTTTGCTTCCCTTTTTTTAGATGATTTCAAAGTCATAACCCAACATCTTTGTGACCCACTTTTGTTGCTCTTCAGAGGATAATCTTTGTTCTAAAAAGTATTTAAGGCTATCATGATCCGTTTTTACCTTGAAGTGTCTTCCCATTAGGTAGGGTCGCCATTTCTTAAGTGCATGGAGTATTGCCAACATTTCCTTCTCATAAATAGCTTTGCTTAAAAACTTTCCCTTGATTGGACAACTTTCAAAAGCAATGGGTCTTTCATCTTGCATTAGAACAGCACCAATTCCATTTCCTGAAGCATCACATTCCACAATAAAGGTTTTTGTGAAGTCCGGTGTAGCTAAGACCGGTGCTTGGCACATTGCCTCTTTAAGATGTTCAAAGGCCTTTGTTGCTTTCGGAGTCCATGAAAATGAATCTTTCTTCAATAATGTTGTTAGAGGTGCTGCTATTCTCCCATAATTCTTAACAAACTTGCGATAATACCTTGTCAACCCAAGAAATCCTCGCAGATGCTTTATGGATGTGGGGATTTTCCATTCCTTAATGGCTTTAATTTTGCTAGGGTCTACCTTAACTCCTTCATGAGATACAATATGACCCAAATATTCCACCTCTTGGACTCCAAAGAAACATTTGGATCTTTTTGCATATAATTGTTTCTCCTCCAATAGTTGTAGCACCCTGTCAACATGTTCAACATGATCCTTCCAAGACTTGCTGTAGATTAGTATATCATCAAAAAATACTAACACAAATTTTCTAAGGAATGGTTTGAAAATTGAATTCATCAAACCTTGAAATGTTGAAGGTGCATTGGTAAGGCCAAAAGGCATGACCAAAAATTCATAATGACCCTCATGAGTTCTAAATGCCGTTTTCGGAATGTCTTCAATCTTCATTCTGATTTGATGATATCCCGAACGAAGATCCAACTTGGTGAAGTAAATTGATCCATGCAATTCATCCAGTAATTCATCAATAACAGGAATGGGGAACTTATCTTTAATAGTGAGCTTGTTGAGCTCCCTATAATCCGGACACATGCGCCATGATCCATCCTTCTTGTGCACCAATACTACTGGAGCTGAGAAAGAACTTTGACTCGGTTGAATTATACCAGCCTCTAGCATTTCTGCAACCATACGTTCAATTTCACTTTTTTGGACATAGGGATATCTGTACGGCCTGATGTTTGGAGGAACACTTCCTGGAATCAGATGAATAGCATGATCATGATCACGCATAGGTGGGAGACCTTTTGGAGTCTCAAATACCTTGGAATGATTTTCCAGGACTTTTTGGAGATCTGGAGAAATAGATGATTCCAATGTGGAAACATCTAGCGAACATAATTGTGCAATTACACCTCTTTGCTCCTCTTTTAGAAGCTTTTTCATGCTATTAGAGCTTATTATCTTTCCTGGTTTCCCTGCAATACCCCTTAATTCAACTTCCTTTCCTTCCGTAGAAAATTTGATGAAAATTTCTTGAAAATTAAAAGCTATTGTACCCAAGGATTGTAGCCATTGGACTCCTAGTACAACATCAGCACCTCCCATTGGAATGGAAAGCATTGGGCTAGTCAATACATATTCTCCCATGGATAGCTTGATATTATGGCACTTTCCAGAGCAATTTATTGTTCCTCCATTTGAAATCATCACTTGACACTCTGGTGCTAGATATAGGAAGCAATTCAATTCTTTTGCTACCCTACAATGAATAAAATTGTGGGTGCTTTGTGAATCAATTAACACTATTACCTTTTTCTTCTTGATTTGTCCTTCTATATTGATGGTTTGAGGAGTGGTAATTCCCGCCAATGCATTACAAGATATGGTCGGATTTATTTGTTCTTCATCTAGGCTTTGTTCCTGGAGTATATCTTCTTCTTTTGACCTTTCTTGCTCCTTTTCTTCTTCCTCTTCACAATCTATGTAGAATAATTTCTTCTCAGCACACTTATGACCTTTAGTGTATTTGCTATCACAACTGTAACAAAGCCCTTTTGCTCTTTTTTCTTCCAATTTTTGTGGTGTCAACCTTATAGGTTGTGGAAGACTAGGGGCAACAACACTTCCGTCTTTATAGTTGTGAGTGGTATGCTTCCTGGTTGCCATAATTTTGCTTTCCATTTTTCTTGCTAACCTGAATGCCTTCTCTAATGAACCAGGTTCCCAAAGGCGAACATCATGTTGGATATTATCCTTTAAAGACCCTATGAACACATAAATCCTATGTTCCTCTGGAATATCTTTTACCCTTATGTTCAGTTTTTGGAACTCCTCAATGTGCTCCATTACTGAACCCTTTTGTTTGAGACTTATCAATTGGCTAAAAAAAGTGTTGCTTTTTGTATCTTCATAATGTGCTATCAATTCTTCCATAAAAATTGCCCAAGTGATAAATTGTTTATGAGAGCAAAGCCATTAATACCATACAAACTGATTTGGTTCTAAATATACAGTTGCCATACGTACCTTTTGTGCGTTTTGCACATTATTGAGATCGAAGAATTGCTCCATCTGTAATATCCATGTGGCGGGATCCTTGCCATCAAACTTCCTCACATCGATTTTTGGAATATGGTGATTCTTCGATCCAACATTAGCGTCTATGGAATCATGATTAACATTTCTTTTGTTCTCAACATGAGTTTCCTTTACTTCCTTTTCACCATTAGTGACCCTTTCTTGTAGCAACTTCTTCAATTCTTCCATGTCTGTCTTCAAATCTATCTTCAAATCATCCATCTTAGCTTCCATGCCCTTTATCTTAGATTCCACGCCATTTACCTTAGATTCCACGCCACTTATCTTAGCTTCTGTTAGCTTTTGTGAGCGTGACATTTGTTGCACTTGTTCTTGTAATTTTGATATATCATGTAGCATTTCTTCCTCTTCTTCATGAGTCATGCTAGAGATTTCAGGTTCCTTACTAGGTGTTTGCATTTTCTTTCCTCGGGGCATCAGTTACCGATAATAATGCTTTACTATGCCCTTTGAATTCCGTTAAACCAAGCTTACACAAAAATTAAAAAAAAAAACTACACACCTTTTTTCACTTTATAGAAGCCTGATATTGAATCTGATGTATCTCTGCAATTTCCGATTATCCAGTTCTGAAATTGCTACCTGTAGTAGCCTTCTGCATCCTCTTTCCAATGCCACAAGTTTGAGCCAAATTGGATTCTCCAAGGAAGAGTTATGTGAAATCTCCCACAGTGACTTGCTTTTAGACTGGTTCAGCAGAGTGAACTTGTACGACGTGCCACGAGTCACTGTTTCAACCTTTGAATCTGAAGCACACACACAAGAAACTACAGTCCGTCCTCTTTCTGTACCTTCTTATGAAATTTCAATCCGATCCCCAGAGAGAAAGTTATGACGATTTTCCCCAGGTCACCTGTTTTGAATGTAATTCAGGAGTCTGCAAAAAGACCAACTTCCTCAGATCATATCTCCGCAAATATTGCGCAAAAAGCTCCGAAATTCCTACTAGTTCCACCGACAGTTAGAACTAGTTTAACTGTATATAACTCAGTCGAACCAAGTGTTGGGTCCCTATAATACTAGTGATTACCCCATTACTATTGTAGTTATACCCCTTATTTATATTTTTGTGCCCCTATTACCCCCATATTGTTATTTATGTGCCCCATAGAATCCCTCTATTGTTATTTTTGTGGCTTTATATTATTATTGTTAGGTCGGCTGGATTATATTGTGACTCCTTAGACTCCTATATATAGAAAGGAGGTTTTGTCATTTGTATCATCCAAGAATTGTTCATTTATGTAATGTAAAGGAGGTTGCCCCCTAGAAGAGGCTGAATTCTAAGGCGTTGATCTATCTTTTCTATCTTTTCTTGAGCTGGTTTCATAACATTTGGTATCAGAGCTTTGGATTCTAGGGTTTCGCTGCTCCAAACAGGTCATCGTGGAATTTTCGCTATAACTTTTTGTCTGTGACGTTTCAGAAGTCGCAAAAAAATCCCATTTGAGATGAAATCGCGTTGAACAGCAGTCTAGTAGTGAGTTGATGCACTAGTGAATCCCCAATGCTACTCCAGCTAACTAAATATTCACTCATGAGAAACTCATGCATGTAAATTTAGAGGAATACCCAACTGAGATTAGAGTGCAAGGACAATGTACTATTGGTTGTATGATTTTCCGAGTTGTACAGATCATGCATGCAATCATATAAGGACATTAGTTTAGATTGTGCAGTTATGGAGGAAGAATTTCCTCATTAAATAGAGGTTAATTCCTCTAGGAATTGTGTAAGGAAATAGGGGCTCAGAAAGCAATAGAAATTGGCTAAGTTTTGATCAGTGCGGGCTTGTGAGGCAGAGAGTTGATCATACTTGTGTAGGAATTTTTCTTGTGAGAACAAGCTTTGTATTATCACTCAAATTTACGATTAATGCAATATATAGTCGAGGTTTTGAGCAATGGCTTTCCCCAAAGAAACAATTGTGTCATGTGTCTTTGATTATCTTCCTCTTGTTGATTCTTTTTTTCATCGATCTATTGGTTTCCATTGTTTAAAGAGTAGAGTAGATTCTTGTCTTGTGTTCTAGTACATTACATGAGTTGTGAATCTACAGGAAAATCTACAAGGTGAATTTTTTTTGGTGTGACTGCGCATGGTTTTTCCACTGTGATGTTTATTATTTCTATTGCTTTTGCTATTGAATTTTCTAAGTGTAATTTCTTAATAATGTTATGAAATATGCTAAAGTAAGATTGTATATCATTGGAAGTGATTATCAATGGCAGAAAATTGTGCTTGTCTAAATTAGCACTAGAAAATCAACATTAAATACCTTTTACATAGTATATTATACTATGTAATGAACTATAAAAATGGCGTGGTATGTTGTAAGTAGCTGGAATATAAATACCCAAAAATATTGATGCCAACATCACATTAATTGTTTATTGTCATGCAAGGAGGAATAGTATATTTTTAAAAACATGCTAACCACACCAAGCAAACAATTCTCATCCCCATAAATGGATTAACACCATAAATTGCTAAGGAAACCTTAATATTACAAGGTTAATTTATAAATATGGTCAATTTTTCTTCAATGTCCCTAAATACGTAACCATCTAGAAATTAAATCCTCATTTGATTATGATAATATATAAATTTTGTTATATTGTTGCACATGAACTTTCTAGGGAATTTCTTTGTGATTTGAATAGTGCAATATCTACTACTTTTATATTTGGGGTATTACTTCAAATATGCTTTCCCTTTTCCATAATTGATGTAGAATGGATCATTATATAATTTGTCATCTATCTTGGTACTTTGTTGGGGAATATACGAGGAATTAACTTCTAAGGCCCATTTTAGTGCTTAATCCTAATTCGAAGATTTGGGGTCTGGAACCTTCTAGAGAAATTTTAATGCATCAAATGGCACTTCTCATTGTCACAAATTTATGAGCATAAATCTTATTCCCTTGACATTATTCGACATACCAAGGCCTTTCCAACAGTGTAAAAATCACCTCAATCAAAGCTTGTAGATGGAAGTTATGCCTCCCATAAGTTGACCTACCTTGTTGACAACCATAGTACAGAGTGGATTCCATGGTAGTCCCCATTACTCACACACGTTGGGAGATCCATTTGTATAATTTCAACAAGATTCGAGAAAGTACAAAACCTATCACTAATTGAGGGTTTAGGCAAGCAAAAACCCTAATTATAAATTATTACTAGGCTACAATAAATTAGAGATCACTAGGAGGAGAGCAGGTTCCATTATTTTAGCATTATAATAGTGTTGACGGTGTTGGACCCACTAACATTCAGTGGATCACCCCAGTATGAAGTCCCAACTAGACCTCACTCTGTTTGGTGCGGGAGTCCCATCCGGTATGATGGTCCAATTGCCATTATCTTAAGGATTTGCCCCAACTCTTGCTTGTCAACACAAGAGAGTGGTTCACTTTGTCTTTGAGAAGCGAGGTTCGCGTGTCTAGTGAATGTAAGTGTACTTGTGTCAATGGTTCTTTCACTGTGAGGGTAAAAAGGTGACGATGAGTTCTAGGTTGAAAGGGATTAGTCCCAAATCAGCTATGAACACACAATGCAAAAGACATACACATATTCTGGTGGAGTAGTCCACTCGGATGCGACAGTCACAACATACAAGGTAAGATAACATGTGCAACACTCACAGTTCAGTTCGAGATGAGTGAAACAGTTGTTACATCAAGGTTCATGTGAAAGGTCTATCTGATGTCTGGCAGAGCAGTCGACAGAGACGGGACGACATTAACTATATATACAACACTTTTCCATTAATAGATTATGCATTATAATAAATGAATAAGTTCAGATGTAGAAAACATGGTTAAAGAGACATGCATTACAAGTGTTAAAGATCAGTGTTACAACAAACAAAATACATGTGTGAAAATGTCCTGGCCTATTGACAGGCTTTTGAATTAAGTGAAAGTTCTTAGACACATCATTACACCATACATCATTAACCCCATCAGCGGGGCATTGGAGCCACTACTTACTCCTCAAAGAAAATATTATAGAATCTCTTGGCTATGTGGGAGGAGTTGAGGTGAAAAGTCCCTTCATGTACAAATGAGGGGTGTATCTATAGCCAAGGGTGAAATTGACCCTTATGGCTGTTCGACTACCCTCATGACCGTTCAACTTCCATGACTTTCCGACTTACATGACTCTATGTTCAACAAGTGGGTCTCTTGGACTTCCACGTTACATCACATTGATTGACAACAAGCCCATAGTAGAGATGTGGGCAACATGACTCATGACTTGACTCGACATGACTTGACATGACAATGCTGGTACATTCGTGCTGTTGTTGGAGTGCATGTCGAGCTAGAGTGCTGCTGAGTGATGGATGTCTTCATGGTGTACCATAGCTTCACCTCCACATAACGTAGTGGGCAAAGTCTTTGATGGTCCTTGGTTCGCTTGATGAAGCTTTAGCTTGTTGTTCCTTGCTTTCATGCTGGAAGGCTTGACAGGCTCACTTGTTCGTGAATGTGCATGTTCATCGCGTTTGTTCGCTTCACATGCTTTGCTTGTTCATCCATTGGTGAACCTGTCCATCTTCATGTGCTCCCTTCGTTCATCCCGTTCGTCATCTTGACATGTTTGTTGGTGTACCTGTACCTATAGTCACTCATGACAATACGATATCAAATCCAAAACCTCCTAGTCTACCATAACATGTTAGCCTCCTGCTGCAGCAGGTATTCATATTTCATGATCGACATTTTACATGTCAAATATGTCATACTTTGCATACTGCAATGGTTCCATATTTTTGTGTACAAACACATGTGTAAATATTGTTCTTCAAAATGATGGGTGGTCCAACAGTTCAATCTGGATCATACCATGTTTAAATTGCTGTTGAAGAATAGAGAAGGAAAATCTGTCCAAACAGTTTAAGCTTGGCAGATTAGTAGCTAGGTAGAGAATGAAGGTGCCCAACTGTCTAATCTGGGCTCTTGGAAGCAATAAGGGTAGTTTTTAGATAGGAGGGCAGTTAAAAAGAAAAAAGCAATCAGGGTTTGCAAGTTTAAGTGCACCCACTCAAGAGGAAGAAAAAATGTTAGGTGTATTAGGCTGGGTAGGTAGTTTGAGGTTGCAGAAGCAAGGTCTGGATCACATTTTGTATTATCAATCAGAACTAGTCTCATCAATGAAACAAACGCCAAGGCAGTTGTTTGATGGCAGAATTATGGAAGCATGTCTAACTCCCTTTCACCCCCACCTTCAATATCTCTTACTAACATCCCCCTAAAGGACCTTGGGATCTGCCCAACAAGTCCTAAGTCTTACTTCATTTTTGTGAAACATCAAGATAAATGTTGGCTTTCCTCAAAGAAAAGAAGCCACATTTCTTGTGTAAAATTAGTCCCCCACTCTCATTGACCCCTATGTCTAAGTTTTACTTTTGAAACTTAGCCTTCTGCTCTACTTTCACCTCATAAAGTCATATTAACTCCTAATTCTACTATGTAGCTCCCTAGCTACTTTCCTATCCCTATTCACTACTAGAACTATATAAAATCCCAAAAAATAATAATACTCCCACCCCTTGGCACTATAGCCATATATTCTAAAGGTTTGGGGAAATGTCAAATCCATCTGGGACTTGCATTTAACCCTTCCCCATTTGTCCCTTGGGATCAGTTGACCCCTGGTTGAACTGATAACCATTTATCCCCCCCCCTCATCAACCATTTTCTATCACACTACGCGTTCACATTTTGGAATATAATTGCCTTAACTCACACCCATGCCGCATTAACCAATAAAACCCATTTTTTTTTTAAGTTCCCCCCCCGCCGTATGAATAAACAAATAAATAGCGCTGCGGGCCCCGTCCCTAACCTTCCGCTGTGTTAACTGTCCCGTCAGCCGTCAGATCTGGCGCGCCCAAGATCTACGGTGGGCGGGTCTTTTTGTGCCCCGACATGCCGAGGGTTAGCGTCCGAGAGATGGGCAGTTTTCCCGTCGTACTCCCACCACGCGTCGCCCTCCCGGCTATGGCGGAGCCCCTTCCTCCGAAACCACTTCTGCGCAAAAGTGGTGTGATATGAAACCACAAACCGCCCTCCCCTGTGTGACGTCAGCGCCACGTCTCCCCCATGACGTCACCTCCACGCCTCCGTTGCTGTGCCGTGATTGCTGCCACCTCATCCCTTTCATGCCCGCGCCCTGCCACCGTGTCATTGCCACGTCACCGCCCTGTCAGATGCCACGTTACTTATTTGTACCTGGGACCCACCGATGACGTCACGCTGACGTCATCCCGAAAAAGCACCAAAAGCGCCAAAATGTCATTTTCTGCATAAAAAGCGCGCAAACGACCATTTTATTTCACTTCTATTGGTCCATTTGCAAAACTCTGGTTCACTATTTTTACCATTTTTTCATTTCCAAAGCTTGAAATCAACCAACTAAGCTGTTGCGGCCTACAATATGACTCCATAGCTTGCCATTGCACCAGCTTGTCCTCCCTCAGCGTTGTTTTAACCAGGTATTTGCCAATTTCTCCCTTTTTTTGCTCATGTTCTTCCATGTTTGTCCGCTGTACATGCTGCAAACCTTTAAAATTCCTCAATTGGCAAATCTACTACGCCTGAGACTTCACTAAAACCCACTGGTAAGCCCTTATTTCAAAACAACCTTGTAAACCCACGCCCGTTTACAATTTCACCGTCAAAAAACTCCATTTAAAGCTTGGCCTCCAGACAAAACCTTGTAAGAGCTCAGCATTGCCCAATTTCACCTCATTCCACTGTATAAATCAGTCCATTGAAGTCATAGTAACTCCTTCCCCTTCTGCATTTCTCCTCGCAGTCTTTAACTCCAGAGAGTTCACTAAGAGAAGGGAAGTTGGCCCATAAACTTTGCAAAGTTTGTCTCTCTCATAGCATAAGTGCCAAGCAGTCAAGCTATTGTTACATTTGAGTTCAGTCCTAGGTTCCTCTGCTACTCCTTACAAACAAGTTTGTTAGCCAGCTATTGCATTGACCTTCCTTCCAAGCTCAAACAGTGAAAAGTTCCATAATGGCCACTCCATCAGATCTGAGCATCACTCCCATGAATCCACCAAGCAAAGAGCTTGAGTCAATGGCCTTGGCTGACACAGATTATCTTATTCAAGACCTAGTTGGGAACAGGAATCATTTGCATACCTACTTCCAGCTAAGAAACAACTTTATAAACAACTCTGACATGTATGGCATATGGGAGTCCAATTTGCCACATTATTTCCTCCCCTCTGTCAATATTTTTCCTGAGATTATTCACCTGTGTGCTGCAAACTATGAGCCAAGTCAGAGGGTTGTTAAGTCTCCATCTGGGAGCATACTTTTTTACATCACTCCTGACTCCATCAACCAGATGTTAAATTTCAAACAGACTGAGCTGCTATTGCCCTTCTCCATGAAGCACTTGTTGGATGAGGCCTCCTGGCTCCCTGGCCCCAAGATTGAAAGAATTGCTAAGACATTTATGAGGGCAGATTGCCAACCTAAGGAACCACCTCCATTCCTTTATGTCCATTTCAATGAGGTGGGCAAGCTACTTGTAGACATGATATCCTATGTGTTAGGCTTCAAAACAAGCGAACATGTGGATGAGACAGTGTTGGTTCTGTTGTCTTCATTCAGCCAAGGACAGCCTCCTGCTATCAAGTATAATTATGCCAAGTTCATAGCAGACAAAATTCATGACCAACTCATTAAGCTAGATAGGCAGGGAGTTTTCAAATATTCCTCATACATCTATCATTTGTTCATGTATTATCAGTCTGAAAGCTTCCAGTGCCCCATCAAGAAATTGGATTCAAAGGGAGAAAGAAGATTTGTTATCTTCTGGTCATCTAGTCTCGTGCCTCTTAATGAAGGCTCCTCCTCCCAGAATAACTTACGAGATGCAGAAGATACTGCAGCTATCTAAGAGCTACAAAGTAGGTGATTGGTACCTATACCAGGATCACACTGTCATCAGAATCTATGGCTGTGAGCTTTGTCCTTACAGGCTCCCAAGATATGTACCAATGAGGCTGTTTGCCTTGGAATACTATAGGCAGCTTATCAATTCAGATCTGACTCATTTTCACAGCACCAAGAAGAAGGCTCGACTGAAATTTAAAGACCACCTAGGCCCCTTTATCATGAACAAGAAGGAAGGTTGGCAAGATGCTGACCTGATACTCAAGGATCAACTTAAGTTGAAAAGAAGTTTCTGGTGGGTCCCTTATGACCCACTTGGCTTTATTAGTGCCAGAAGAGTCAAATATAGATTGACACCCTATGATCACTGCAAAACCCCACACATTGAAAAATATGCTAATCAAGATGCATGGGCACAAGGCACTTTAGTTGAAGAATTCACTCAGGAGGAAATTTTGGAGCAAACTGCTAAAGATCTTGAAAAAACTCTTGACTTGGATTCTGCTGACCAGGTAACTTTCAAGCTGCCATACCAAGTTGAAGAGGGCACATCTACAGCTGCAGCTTCACAAGCTGCCCAAGGAGCATCCACATCAGCAACAGGTACAGCTAAAGGAAAAGAGCCAATGGAGACAGAACAAGGAATGGTCATAGAACAGCCTGCCACTTCAATGGAACACTCCCAAAAATAGGCTCCTCCACCGCAAACAGAGGCACCCCAAATGCCAGTTTTACAGACTCCTGCCCACGAGGAAAGAGGCAGAAAACGAGACCGAGAAGACTCCACACCTGCTAGTGGGTCTACACAGCAGCCCGAAGCCAAGAGGCAAAAGGTTGACTCTCCAATTGAGGAGGAAGTCAGTGAGGAAATCCTTGGAAGTCCAAGAAGAGACAGAGAAGGGAGCCAACAAACAACTACAAGCTCTTTCCAACAAGAGCAAGACAGACAGCATGGCATGGAGGTGTCTTCCTCTACACAACAAAGTAAGAAGCCAGCTAGCATCAAAGCCACCTTTAAGGAAATTAAGGCTCAAAATGAGCTATTAAGAGTACAATTGTATGACCAATTTCTTAAGGCAACACCTGCCAAGCAGGAAAGGTTGATGGCAGCATATGACATTAAAGAAGAAAGGATGATTCTTGCCCACTTCAAGCCCAAGGTTCAGCAGCCACAGTCAGTTGCAGACTATGTCAAGACAAGATTAGAGGTCCTAGCCAAGGACATTCACCCCATGGATCAAATAGAGTTACATAAGCAAACAGGGGAGATGGTTTATGCCACCCTGGTAGAGAAGGCCACGCTGGCTCATGAATTGAAAGAATCTTTAAAGAATACAAATACTCAGCTTGATTTGGAAAGAATGTCCTCCACAGCCAAAGACAATAGAATTAAAACATTGGAGGACATTATTGTGGACTTAGGACATGATCCTAAGGATCCTAAAGGTGTGAGGGCACTTATGAAAAAGAAGGATGATGATATTGCTGCATTAAAAAAGCGATTGAGGTTGCTTCCCACTGAGCACCCTCAAACAGGAGAACTGGTGAAAGAGAAAGAAGCTGAGGATACATTGGACCTGCTAATGCAAATGAACCAGAGAATAATTGAGATGGAAGGAGAGTTGGAGAAAGCACTACAAGGCAAGCAGGGAGAGTCAATTTCCCAGCCACCTCAAACAGTTCCAACTGTTGTTACTGTTCCTCCTATGCAAGCAGCAGCGACCCCTCCAATTATTCCAGCTACTACAACAGCTACAGAAGCTACAGCGGCAACAACAACAGCTCCTGACTCTAGCATGAGCATGGATGAATTGACAAAAGCTGTCAAGGAGCTAGAGCTTCAAGCAACAGAGATAAAAGAGGCCAAAGAAAAGTTGGCCAATCTAGAAGGAAAATATGATAAGTCCAAAATGACAGTGGCTGAGAAGACAAGGGAAATTAAAGCCCTGAAGGACAAAATAAAGGCCTTGGAGAAAGAGCTGTCTTTGGACAAAACCCTGGCTGAAATAAAAAAGATTCTGTGGGCCAAGATTAATCAGTCAATCACAAGCCAATGGAGGTCAATTCAGGCCATGTATGAACAGGTAGAACTAATTGGCCTAGCTCAGTTTGAAACTCAGAGAGCCAAAGCAACATTGGGAAACATGCCTGAGCAGGCCAACAAAATGATCAACTTTTTAAATCATCAGACTAAGGAAGAGCTGGCAGCACTGCATATCATGAACAGAACAGACGCCATATTGACAGCAAAGAGGGTGCTCGTATTAAGAGGCTTTGTGCAAACCCTAGAAGCAAGATGTCGGGAAATACAAAGGGATGTAGACAATTTTGAAGTAAAGCTTGCAGCACTACAGACTAAAGGATTGCCCAGCCTACTGACCAGTGCTGGAAGGTTATTGACACGTGACCAATATGCAACCAGGCTCAATAATTATGTCACAAATCAGCTTACTGCTTCATCAAGTTCTCCAGCACAAGCAGGACCTCCTTCAGGACAGACTCTCTATGACAAGCTGGAAAACTTATTTTA
The DNA here is from genome assembly GCA_031772625.1 of Pinus tabuliformis. Taxonomy (NCBI): domain Eukaryota; kingdom Viridiplantae; phylum Streptophyta; class Pinopsida; order Pinales; family Pinaceae; genus Pinus; species Pinus tabuliformis. Next base: position 1,720,268,864 of record CM062816.1, on the reverse strand, counting down.
CATAGAACATGAAGTTAACCATCTGTTTGAGATGCCACCCAACTATTACAAGTACACAGAGGCTGATGAGACACTCGTCAAGATACAAAAGCATCAGTTACCTCCCGAGGATTGGTGGCAGGCAATGCTGGCCATTTTGCCCAGGTAATTTCAGTTTTTGCCCCTTTTTGTTTATTTCAAATCTCGGTCAGCTATGAGTCAGCAAAAGGAGGCACGAAAGCACCGGACAGAGCGGTTAAGGAACGCGCAGAGCAGGTTGGAGCAGTGACAAAGCAAAGAGCTGGGACGGCAAGCCTAAAAGCGCGGATTTTTGAAAGCGCAGCCCAGCCGACTCAATTGGACTCAAAAGTCAATTTTCTCTGACAGAATGAACAACTGTTACATTCATATTTACTGCGACATTTACTCTTTCAGCTACTACTCCTTAAAAGTTGGCGAAGAAGTTATGAGCTATTAATTCATCATCTAGATATTTTTGTATCTTGTTTTTTGTATATATACCACCCTCTGCATTGTTAAAAGGGTTGGTTGGTTGTATAGCTCCAAGAGAGACTCGCTCTGTATACTTGATATTTTCCTTAATCAAAGACTGCTGAAAGCTTGGAGGATGGACTGTGTGCTGTGTATTAATGTTTTGAAGAATTGAATGTGGAATTCTTGTGCTGCAACATGACTCAATAAGTGTTTCTTATATCTATTTTAAATATATATATGTTTTATCATACATATATCACCATCTAAGTTAGGGAAAGAAATATTAGCTTAGAATTTGCGTGGCTGCACTCTATGCTCAGTTTCTGTGACTTCTATATGTTTTCTTCTGATTCAGGCATAAATATGAATTCCTCATGGCTCGTATTTGCTCTGTTTCATTCATGTTTGACAGTTATCTAGGGATTCTTTACTGCTCCTAGATAGAGCTCATTCACCTTCCCTCTGTTAAGCTGAAAGAGAGATTCTTAATTGCCTCTCATTCCTTAGCCTTCAATCCATCTCCATTTAGCTTGAAATTTGTTTCATGTGTAACTGTCTTGCTCCATATTCCTCTTGTGACCAAGAAAACGCACCAGCAGTCCTAATCCTTGACTCCATGCCCAATGATTTGAAACTCTCATATTATACCTACCTCTCTACTTGAAAGCATCATCCTTCCCACCAAAACTTAAACAAAACCCCTTGAACTCAATAACTAGCCTAAAATCATCATCAACAAAGCTAAATCGGAAAGAGAGATCCCTCTCTAATTGCAGGTAGGCTAGGACCTGCAGTCCAAAGATTGGTTTGTGGTTACCTCGGCTGTATCCTTTAAGGAGCTTTAAGGACAACCTGAGTGATAACATAACACATGATCATTTCAATGCAAGTAGAGGTAGCAAGGCTGTGATGCGAGATGATGGCTTCAGACAACTACTGATGAAAACTATGCAAGAGTCACTGAGAGATGGAGTCAGGCGATCTGAGTTAACAGTGATTGTCTACAAGGTTTAGTTCAACTGAAAGGAAAAATTGTGCAAATTTTGGGAGAAACAGTTTAGGCTACTGGAAGGCAAAGCATGCATTCTCCGCGTATTTTCCGAAATGAACAGTCAGCCAGGGCTAGACAACCAGATTTGCACAATTTTCCAGATGAACAGTTTGGGTTGCAAGAAGGGTCAACAGGCAAGAATTGCGTAGTTTTTCAAGGGAATTGCCCAAGAGACTAGACGCTAAATTTTTGCAATTCCCAAAGGGAACTCCCAATTGGCTGCTGGGGTCACTGGCTTCCAGATCTACGCAATTCCTAGAGGGAATTTCCAGTTGGCTCCTGGGGTCACTGGCTACCAGATCTGCGCAATTCCCAGAGGGAACTACTAGTTGGTTGTTGGGGTCACTGGCAGCCAAATCTACACAATTCTCAGAGGGAACTTCCAGTTAGTTGATCAGGTCACTGGCAACAGAAACTACCAATTACTCGAGGGAATATGCAGTCTGCTTTTGGGATCTGCTGGCTGGGAAAATTGCATTAAGGCCGGGAGGCCAGCCTGCTAATCATCTCTGCGCAATTTCTGAGCTGAGCTGAATGATGGGCAGCGGGAGGCCTTCTCATGAGAACTATGCAATTTCTGAGATGAAAAATCAGTCGACTATCCAGGTGGCCAGCATGAGAGCTGATTGAATTGGTTGCAAGAAACACAGCTTGAAAGAAATAGCTTGGTGCTTCTGCGTTGTTTTGTTTGACAGTCAATTGAGTCAAAAGAAGGGTGATGGTCCAGCTGTCAGTGAGGAGTTTGGTCATCAAAACTTCAACAAAAATGACTAAGTGTGTGAACAGTTGAAATATGAATAGGTGATCATCTAGACACACACTCGTATGACTTGACGACGAAATGACTAAACCACCCAGACACACATGTTTAACATGATTGGCCAACGATGCAAGTGACAAGTGGACACTCATGATTGATCATTCATGATCAAGATGACGCTTGCACGATAGTGAATATGAATCCTTGTGTAAGTGTGATAGATGCTTTCATGGTGAACACAACAAACACATACGAAGCAAAGACGTTGATCATAACCAGAACACAGCCGCAAGCATGAATTAGACATCATCATGCAAAGACTTGAGTGCAATAGACAAGCAAGGCAAATGTAAAGACCCACACAAGATAAGGAGTGAGCCTGAGCGTGTGCAGTAATCAAGTGAAACTCTCCAAGGGAGGCTCCGAAATCGGTGCAAGCCAAAATTTTGGAGGGTGATTGTAGCCGCTACAACACTTGGCGACACTCTGGTAGAACTCCAGCTTCTTTGTTTTGGTTCATTGCTAACACATGGCCTTGGTATTTCGGGAAGTATTTAATCGTTGTGCATGTTACTTTAGTTTCCCCACTTACCTCACGGACATACATGGTTTTCCCTTTGCCAACTCAATCAAACAGAATCAAAAGTTCAAATTAGATCTCAGTGTTTCGAATCCGGGAAGGGTAGTTTAGTTCTCGAGTTGAAGATTTTTAGAGTATAAGTTTTCATCTTTGGTGTTTCTCTGCTACTAGAAAGCCTGGACAGTACCCCGAAGGAGTCACACAGGAAGACACACATTGCTCCATTGCCAGTGAGCCTGGTCAGTACCCCGGTGGAGTTGCATGCTTCAACTCTCTGTGCAAGAAGCCTTTCTCTTCTTTCGCTTTTGTATTTTTCAAGAGAACTGTGCATAGGAAATTATTTATTTTTGGGGCAGAAGAGAGATCCCAACTTATTGAGAGAAAAATAGGTTGTTCCTTTAGAGAAGCGTGTAAGACCTATGACATAGGTTTTCTCATTTATATTTTTCCCATTCTCCATCTCTACTAATCGGATTAGATTCAACACAAAGATCAGAAGGCTAAGTACAAGCATGGGGCTTCCCATTTTGGACACAAGTAAATGGTTGGACCAAAGCTTCCCTTACAGACGATTCATATTTTCCATTAGGACTTCATCGGCTGAAGGTTGTAACCAAGCACAGAGAAAATGGACACAAAACTAGCCAAGTGCTGCAGTGTCACAAGTCTCTTCAAATTTCAGCCACATACTCTATTCAAAAGGCAAAACATAGTAGTTGGCATCACTTATTTCTGGAAACAAAAATAGTAATATATCAAACAAACAAAATGCATGTGAACAAAAATAGTAATCAGAATAAAAAAAAGAAAAAGCAAAGATAATAAGCAAAACAAACCAAATGACACAATAAGTAGCAAGCAGACTATGTACAAGGCACATGCGCGACCTAACCTACCGAACTAATGTTTGAGGACTTGGCCGTTTGACAAGAAGATTATCAATTCTCCCATTAAGTGATTACAAATTATAGGTGTGTGAGTCAAATTTCTCGTGGACCAGTGCCGGTCCATCGGGCTCCGCTACTGGAACCTGGTGGCATTTCAGAAAACCTTCAAGTGAAGACAACACTACTATCTCAGGTACTGTGTGCAACATGGGCTCAGACGATGGCACAGGGTAATTGTTTTTACTCTGAGAAGGGTTCAAGTTTCTAAAGTCAATGCGTAAGCGGATCTTCCCAGATTTCTCATGTGGAGGATTTAAATAAGAAAACCAAGTGTGATGACGAACTTTGAAAGTAATCCAAACACTTAAAATGTTAGCCAGTCTATTCAGTGAAAATAGTACAAACAACATGTATGTGTTACTTGTTCTTTACTGTAATGGCTTGTCTTCTCCTTTACCTAGAATCTCATGTTGGATTGTTCGCATGTAGTGGGTACTCAGGTCATCATCTATTTGTGCATGCCCATTTTGGTACTATTCTATCAAGCGGTCAACAATTGATCGTTGTTGCAGTGTTTAACTTGTACCAAGATTAACCATCTTCGAATCATGGTGGATCCACAAGTTTCTATGTTTGTTCATAGTGTTGGTCTTTCGTGTGTTCAGTATGAGTACTTCAACAACATTGTTTGTGACTTCGAACTTCAAATAGCTTGAAATCATGCATAGTTCATTGTTTTGGATGACTGAGATGCACTCGGTCCTTGAGTCATCATGTGTTCCTGATTTATCAAGACTCGTGGTCCACAACTTACCTGTACATGGAACGTTCGGTGTGTTGGTACTGCTGATACTACCGTTGTTGCTTCTATTGTTACTAACAGAAAAACAAACTATGCAAGTTTCATTATCATCAGTTGGGCAAGGAAGGAGTCCCAACTGCTTGTCTGATGAGGTTGGGGTTGGCAGTGTAAGGTAACACTCCAATGTCTTTTCCAGGAAGCAGTTGCCAAACATGAGTTCTGCAAAGACCAATGGTTTGTTCTCGCCGTCAAGGGCAGTGACATTGTGTTTCATATACCTCTCAGATAACTCCTGGATTGGTTGAATTTTCCCTTAAATAGAAGCCACATGTGAGACCGGTCTGTAGCAAAGTATCCATCTAGTTTGCTGGACTAGTCTCTATTGAGTAGCAGACCTTATGCTTTAGGTATGTACACAACAATTATGTTGATGCACTGGTGGATTCGACTGCCATGGGATAGTCAGATGATCACGTCTCGTAGTTCGCCAATGGATGGTACTGATGTTCTATCAAGTTGGATAATTCTCACGGATGTTTGGCTCCATCGTGTATTGATATTCTTAGCAATGGAGAGAGGCATGACATTGGCTGCCACGGCAGAATCAACCAAATAGTTATGGACATTGTAGTTGAAAAATTTGAATGAATGTAGGAATGGGGGACAACTTGAGTATTTTTCTTCCATCTGGAGTGTATTGAGCATAGTGGATAGTGATCCAAGAGGTGTGCATGCTCCCTTGCTGGTAGAGGCTGCGTTGTCTATTTCGGTTTGTCCCAATGCACAGAGCAGGATATCTCACTGGCTCTGGACTTTGGCTAACTCGAACAAACTAATTTTTGCTTGAGTTTTCTTCATGTCATCGACTATGTTGTAATTTATAGGTGGTAGACTCATCGAGGTGTCCGGGGTGGAACAAATTCTTGTGTTGTCTGGCGGATTGTTCTGTAACTTGCTGTTCATGGATGTGTTCTTATCTGCCGCTGTCTTCCCGGTCTTGCTTTGTGTTTGTTTCTTTGAGGCAGTTGGTGGACTGACCTTCTTGATCAACTGTCTCACTTTCTCTTGCATCTCCTCAAGTGTCAGGGGAGCCCCTTTACTCCTAAGATTGTAGCGATCATTTTTCTTTTGGGGTTGCTTCTCGATGTTCGTCTTTGAGACTACTTGCAAGCACTGATATGTGTTCACCACATGCCTAGAACTTGGTGCTTCATCAGGTGAAACCTATTCGTTATCATCAATGTCTTCTGGTTGCTCCTGTATTTCACTATCCACATCAAGTGTATGAGTACAGACAAGGGTAACAACTCGCTTCTAATCTGAACAAGAGTTCTCGGGATGGAATTCTTCATGGAAGGAAGAGTACTTAGGATCAACACATTGATCGAGTTGGAACATAGGCTTCTATGCAAATCTGGAACTGAACCGACTGTTGCTTGATGATCCAGTTGATGAATTTCTTGCTTGTCTCTATCTGGGTGGATGATTATTCGCGAATGTGTACGTCTTCCATTACTTGAGTTCGGACATTTCAGTGGTCAAGTTCTTGACAAGGCGAGTGAGGGTTTTAATGTTAGTTGCTTCCTTCTCTCTGCCTTTTCTCTCCGTTGCTTGGGGCTTTATGCTTGCATCCTTGGAGTATTTTGTTGATCCATCATCCTTGATGACTCCAATGGCGTGCAAGTCTTTCTTAATAGCAATAGCCTCTTCTCATCTTTCTAACAGTGTTGGCCTCATAGCTTGCTTGATGAACTGTGCAATGGTGGTTGGCAGTGAAGATGTGTAATAGTCAACAGTGATGGAGTCATGAGGTTTGGTGTTTGCTGCAAACTTGTTCAAGATACACGTAAACCTCTAATTGAAATCTTTCACTTTCTCTTTTCCCTCCATCTTGAGGCTTCCCAATTCTTTGAGTAGCATGGCTAGAGTTTTGTCATTAGCAAAATTTTCAAGGAACATACATTTGAAAGAACCCAAATTCTGTATAGAGTTGGGTGGAAGGCTGTGATACCAAGCAGTTGCCCGGCCGTCCAAGGTACATGGAAACAATCTACATGCTACGTCGTCATAACATACCTCAAGCATCTACAGCTGTAGGTAGAAGTTGTCTAAGTGGTCTTCTGCCTTCATTGCGCTGTGAGGGTTAAGCTTGATGTTCATTCTCTCCGCTCGCTTCGGAATCTTGTGCAAAACATCTGGGAGAACCAATGGTCCCTAAGTCTTCCATTCAAGATTTGGGTTAGCCATCTCTTCATCCTATGCGTCCTCTTTGTCTTCTTCCTCTCCTTCAGAATCTGATGGTTCTGGATCTGAGTCTGTCAGTTCATCTCCGCCTCCACTTCCTTCGATGCCTTCCCCTCCGCCTCCTATACCAGAGTTTGATCCCAAGGCCACAAGAGTGCCTTATTCGTTTTCAAAGAAGATTTGAGGTTCCTCTCCATTTTTAATAGCTTCTTCTAGACCTTCAAGAGTAGCAAGGACTACTTCTTCCACCGATGATAAAACCACTCCTATGGGAGTGGCCTTTGGCTTCTTGGATGTGTGTGGAAGGTACTATATGTCTGGGATTAGTCCAACTGCTTTCACGAACTGGCGAGTGATGGGACGGACAGAGTGAAGGTGTTGATATGAAATTTCGTGTTAAATTCTGGGAGGTGAGGAGTAACCAACTGCAGAGTCGTGAGAGAGGGGTTGCGATTTACTACCTTGATCAAATGGTTGGTCAGTGAGTGTGAGGGAAATTTCAACCATGTACAATTGGTTTCCCTCCTTTTAGCGCCAGAAATGTTGATAGTGCTGGACTCGCCAACATTCAGGGGATCACCCCGGTATGAAGTCCCAACTAGACCTCACACCGTTTAGTGTGGGAGTCCCATCCGGTATGATGGCCTGGTTTCCATTATCTTAAGGATTTGCTTCAAATCTTGCTTGTCAGCACAGGAGAGTAGTTCTATTAGTCTTCGAGAAGTGAGGTTCACGTGCTTGGTGAGTGTAAGTGTACTTGTGTCAATGGTTCTTTCACTGTGAGGGGAAAAAGGTGAAGATGAGTTCCAAGTTGAAAGGGACCAATCCTAAAACGGCTAGGAACACACAACGTAAATGACATACACAACTTCTGGTGGAGTAGTCCACTCGGAATGCGGAAGTCACAATATACAAGGTAAGATAATACGTACAATAGTGATGGATCATTCTAAGATGAGTGCAGTAGTTGTTACAACAAGGTTCATGTGAAAGGTCTATCTGATGTCTAGCAGAGAAGTCGAAATGGACAGAACAACATTAACAACATGTTATCACTCAGATTTTCCCTTAGAAGTTATCATCCGAGGTAACCAAAAATCAATCTTTTAAGTACAAAATCTAGCCCATCTGTATTCAGAGAGGGCTCTCTCTTTATGATTTAGGTTTGTTTTGCGAGATATTAGCATAGCTATGAAAGCTTGTAGGGGATTTTTAGTTGGATGGTGGAATTCTGGGAACAGATGGATAGAGCAAGGCCTTCAAGCCATTGGGCTATGGAGTCAATCGAATATTGGCTTAACTGGATCAAATCACTTACTAAAGGGAAAACTGACAGGGCAAGATAGTAAAACAAAAAGGCAAATGTCAAGTTCAGGTGGATGAGATGGTATTAACCAAGGAGAAAGGGAAATGAAGAATCCTTTAGCCAGGGTCAAAATGAGGAACAAAATAGGCATATCAACAAAGGGCAATTAAGAATTCTTTGCTCAATTGAGCCAAAGGGATAAACTAAGAAGGGAGCATTCAAGAATTCCCTAACTATGATAGTCTAGAAGAAAACATTAAGAAAGATAAACCTTTTAAAATAGATTGCAGCAAAGAAAATTCTGAGATATCATTATTTCATCTATCATTCAGATATCATGAAAGCACATATGATTATTAATAAGCAGAGAGAGAACAATAATAAACAAGAGATATAGAATATTTATTTGATTTCTGTTTCACACAAGTATCCTGTGAACAATCTTTACTTTATTCCTTGATCCAGCAAGCCATACAAGTCTTGGTACAATAGCACTTCAATCCCAGAAGAAAATGTCTATAGAAATTCCTTTGAATCCACCACAAAATACTTCAAATGAAGAAGTATTTATACAATTTCTAAACTGAAATATCTTGAAAAAATATCAAGATTGGTTTACAAATATCTCAAACTGTTTTACAATAATAGAACTTAAATAAAGGACATTCAAAACTAATGAATCTATTTGGCACTATGTTTATGGATTTATGGTGACAAAGAAGTGAAATTCGAATTTGATAGCAACTCTTAAGTGATGATGAGGCATCCCAGTCACTAACTGCATCCTTCCTTTGTGCATTCTGCCCCAGAAATTCTGCAAACTTAGGGTCCAATGATATGCTTGTATATATCAATCCAGGATAGATATGTAAAACGTGAAAGGGTTTATTGTAGATAAGAATTTTTTTGAGATAAACCTCTCTCAGTTTCCCAAAATTCAGCTCCAACTGTTCACAATATGCTCTACAAAAAGATGTCAAAACAGGACTTTGCACAAACTGAAAAAATAGGTTGTAAAGACATGCACTTATCTCCATTTTGGTAATACTTTTGTAAAAAGTGAGAGACATTTTGTGGATTAGCCTTTTAGGAACAAAAAAATCCTACACTTTCACAAAATACTTCTTGGGTTGGCCACAATAGTTTCTGCAAAACTATGACTTAAACAAGAAATTTCTGAAGAATGTACCATTTCTGCTCTGATTTTATATTTTAACCTTAAATTCCTTTCAACTGTTTTTCACTTTTACTTTGGATAAACTTCATTGTAGCTAGTGAAAGTGTTTTCATCTTTGTTTAACCCTTAATGTCTTCATGTTTACTTTTTACTTTTACCGCTCTGTTTTTTCATCTGTCTTCACTTTGACATGAATTTGTATACTCTATTTTGTAAGTGTCTTCCCTGTTGTTTATCTTCATGCTAGCTGATTTACTTGACTTGGTCTTCAATTTGATACTCTTTAATCCTGATACACTTTGACTATTCTTTACTGTGTCCTTTTACCTTCAATGTGTAGTTTAGGTTTTTACTGTCTGTTTCAACAGTAAATCGTTTAATTTCATGTTTCCTTTGCTTGTCTTTTTACTGTATGTTTTATCTTCCATCTCTGTTTGAATAGATTTGATAACAATCTTGGAGTAAACAGGTCTTATGACTAGTATTAAGACTATTTATCCAAGGCTGTGGTCTTCTGATCACCTGTAAAACAAAACAAACTGTTAAGAAAGCATTGGTTTGCAGGGGAGGTCGAAAAGGTTTCATTTGAGCTTGAGAGGTCTGTGGAGTGAGTCCAGAATGCTTTTCGGGAGGTAAACCATGCTCGAATCGGTTAACAGAGGCTTCAGGTGGCACAGATGGGTTACATAGGGTTTTACTACACAATCAGGTGAAAACGAGCAAAACTGGGGTTTTTGTGTTTAAACGGGTAAACGGTTGATATTGGCGGGTAAGCTTTGAATGAACAGTGGACAATTTGTCATATGCAGAGAGTGGGAAGCGGGGGTGGTAAGTGGACTCTATCGCACCGCTTTTGGGAGGCGAGTGGTATTGAGGGAGGGCCGCGTGATTCCACTAGTCATTTGACACGTAGCATCGACACTATTTGGGAAACCGCTCATATCGCGCGTTATTGTCCGACCAAAAGGCCCGCACGATATGTGCGATAGCCATTGGATTTGGGAGATCTAGATCAAACGGTGATCGGTGATTGGGAAGTGACTAGTGTTTAATGGCAGGGGCCCGACGGTAATTAAAAGCTTTTAATTCCATCGGGGGCGATGTGATTGGTTGAAGTTATTAATTAATCATGAGGATTAATTAATTCTTTTATTAGCATGGCGGGGGTTGGGGTTCTTAATTAATCATGGATTGACTAATTAATCCCATTTATCAAACTTTATTATGGTTATTTTGCAAAACAATGGGGCAGGATATTTATTTATTTCAGGATTTTTATTAATAATACGGGAAAGGGTAATTTGTTTTCTTGGGAGTTAAATAATAAGATAAGTCAAAGTTAATATGACCTTGTAGGATATGAAATGCGCTAAGTTAAATGTTTCCGAAAGCATTTTCATTGTATAACATTCATAACTTAGGCTAATAGAACATGAGGGTTTTTGTATAGGGAATGTTTTAATTTTCCTAAGTAAAATAGGGTTTTACTTAGGAAAAGCCTTCTCAAGGGAATGAATGATTTTATGGAGGGGTAAATATTGATGAAAGGGATTTAAGTACTTTAGGTATTTCAAATTATTGGTTCGAGGGTTAGGTCCCTCCAAAAGTCAGAGAAATGCTCTGAGCCCCTCTAGCTTGTTTATAGGTACCTTTAACACTTAGGGGAAATTAGTGATTTTTTAGGGAAAAATGGGGTGAGGAAGTTAATTAATTTGACTTTGTCTCCTTGATGTGTTGTTTCCAATGTGAATTGTGCTTTGTCCAAGTGATGAAAGCAAAAGATTTAAGCATAAAACTTAACCATTCACCACACATTTATTCTGCAACCATCATCTACTTACCCTACCTACTTTATCCTAGCATTTTCACTTCTTTATTAGGGTGCACTTAAACTGGCAAACCCTTATCAAACTTTCTTTTTTTTGACATAGTGACATCTATCTAAATCTACACTTATTACATCCAAGGGCTCAAATTAAACTGTTGATCTCCTTTTATTCACTCTACCTATCTACTTATCTACCAAGATTAAACTATTTGGTCAGATCTTTATTCTCTATATCTAAAACATGAAATTGAAAACATGGAATAACCAAGATTAAGCTATTTGGTTACCATGGATTGTGGCATAAGTAACAAGTTGCACACAATCTTTATTATGCATAAAGTAAACAGTAGTGGCATTTAGACTTGCACACTTTCATGGTCTTTTCTTTTTGTCGAGGTTCATTTTCTTTCATTTTTTCTGACCTTTTTCATTCTTTTTGCCCTTTGATTTTTCTTTTGGGGCATACCCTCTTTACATTTTTTAATTTTTAATTTTTCACAAATATGGAATAAATTTGCATTAAGCAAAGATATGAACATATTTCAGAGCTAACCCAAGTCAATCATGATATATGACACCTAATGGTATAGGAACCTAACACAACATATACAATACATTTCCATTAATAGATTATGCATTACAACAAATGAATCAGTTTAGATGTAGAACACATGGTTAAAGAAACATGTGTTACAAGTGTTAAAGATCCATCTTACAACAAATACAATACATGTGTGAAAATGTGTTGGCTTGTTGACAGGCTTCTAAATTAAGCAAAAGTTCCAAGACACATTGTTACACCATACATCACTAACCCCGTCAACGGGGCGTTGGAGCTACTACTTACTCCTCAAAGAAAAGATTACAAACTTTCTTGGCTATGTGGGAGGAGCTGAGGTGAAAAGTCCCTTCATGTACAAATGAGGGGTGTATTCATAGCCAAAGGTGAAACTGACCCTTGTGGCTGTTCGACTACCCTTGTGACCATTCGACTTCCATGACTTTCCAACTTACATGACTCTATGTTCAACAAGTGGGTCGCTTGGACTTCCACGTTACATCACATTGATTGACAACAAGCCCATAGTGGATATGTGGGCAACAACTTGTTCCCTAGTCGAGTAGAGCATCGAGAAATGAGGTTTGAGAGAATATTAGATAAGGAATAATATTAAAGAGTACCCATTCAAGCCATAATGTTAGGAAAATCCATAGCAAGTGCCCTTTTTTATTTGCAATTTCATAGTTGAAGAAAAGAGCATAGAGCATAGACCTCACCTTCTAGTTGGGTTTTATGTATATATAATTTCATATGACACATCTTGTGTTTATTTGTATGGATGGCATTTTCATTTGATTGTTCTTTCATTTTTTTTACTTAAGTTATTTTTATAAAGTTTAGTTATAAGCTAATAAAACTAAGTCTGAGACCTAAGGAAATAAACCTACTAAAAAAAGATTTTAGAATACAATAAGATTTGTTATGATGAAATGTTCTAGTGGAATATCCATGGTAATTTACACATTGAATGCATGAAGGTGGGTTACACTTTTGGGCCAAATGTGGGGATGAAATTTCAAAATTTTCCTCTTTTATTGAATTAAAGCCCTCAAAATTCATATAAGCATTGTGATTTTTTAATCAGAGTAAAAATACAAAATGTGGAGAATTATGTTGTCAACCTAATGAAATTTTTTGTAAGTTTTCTAGTGTTGTATAATCTCTCAATTTGCATTAAATGCAATACTTGTCCTTGCAATTTTTCGCACATCTTAAGAGTTATGCATGTGTTCGCATAGCATAACATAGTATAAAATGTGTAATATATATATATATATATATATATATATATATATATATATATATGAGCATGATCTACACAGAGAGAACTGAGTTTTTCAGATTATTTTTTTTTATGCAAAATTATATTTTTTTATTAGTTTTTGAAGTTGGTGAAGTAATATTTCAATCTCATTTTGTAGACACGTGTTTGCGTAAAAAAAAATTCAACTCTTTATATAAATTGAAAAAACAAGAGCACCCTTTTGAAGAGGAATTGTAAACAAAGATAATGGTATTTTTTGAATTTTTTCATTGTGTATATTTTATGTTATTGATTTTTAATTCAACCCCTTTGAAACTGTCCAAAAAAATTTCAAGCATTATGTTTAAAATAAATTAGATGAAAACTATCATATGAATTCGAAAGTGTCAAACTCATATGGAATTGGATAGAGGATTCTTTGGTGAATCCAACATGATTAACTCCACTAGTTAAGGACAAGTTATGCCCTAAATCCACTAGGGTACAAAATGGGGTTGCAAAGAAATATGCAGAATGGGTGCTAAACTTTTGATTTTTAGGACTTTTGGAGTTTGATAGAGCGCTTAAAATACTCGATTGAGTGCTTGAAGGTGGTTAACCAGCGGCTCGATCGAGCCATTAAAAATCTAACCGCCCACCAATCACGTAACAAGTTTTATTAATGCCATTGATGTTAAATGTTACGAATTAGCAGCTCGATTGAGCTTATAACTCGATCTAGTATATGATGTCAACCCAAAAAAACAAAAAGAGTAAATTTGAATGCATGAAAAAATAAAAGCAAATATTCATTCATAGAGAAATATCAAAGCATGAAAATTACACAAGAATTCACAACAAACATGGGAAATTGGAGATTTGGATCTAGAAAAGGAAAGAAATTGGCAATAACAAAGGAAATGCGATAAAAATATAGAGAAAGGATGAGAAAAATATGACAAGCATTGAGAGAACAAGAAGATCGTGCAGTTCAATAAATTCATGCAAATATAGGTAATTCAAGTTGTCTCACTTCTCATATTACTTGCTCCATATTGTATGCATTAGGAAATATGATTGAAAACAAGAAAAAAATGGAGAATGAAACAATAAAACTAAGATAAAATAAGCATTGAAAGTAATACCATGTAGTTAAAAATTGAGATGTAACAACAACTAAAGAAAACCACTTGAAACCATGCAAATTATTGAAAACCACTTGAAACCATGGTTTATTGGAATTTTCTAAAACCACTTGAATTCATGCAAATTATGAACCACCTTCGAATTGTAATGGTTTAGGATAACCCACAAAAACTAAGGATGTGATTTAACCAAAGAAAACCATTGTAACATAATTTCCATATATTATTTACATGAATTACAATTCATGACAATTTATTTACAAGAGGGATTAACAAAAATGGTTGTCACATAGGTGCTCCAAAACCTATAAACATTAGTTTTATTGATGCTTGATATCCTTGTAGGAGTTAAAAGAGAGAAAATGTGTCAAGATCTAGAAGGAGCAAGAGTATCCCTCCTTCCAATGTGCATGTTGAGAAGACATTCTTTGTTAAACATATATAACAACATTAAATTTTTGTGACATCCATCATCATATATAACATTTAATGGTTCCTTGAATCCTAAATGATGATACCTACCTTTGAAAACCTCACAAGTTTCTTCTTTCAATTCTCACATGAAGGTTATGAGATTTTTTTAAAGAGAACAATTTTTTTAAAGACATACAAAGTGTAATGTAGATTCGTGCTTGCACAAAAAGGAGTGTATTGTTGCATATCACTATAATGCTCCATGGAAGGCTCATGTGATTAATCAATATTAAATTCATAAATAATAAATGCAAAAGAAATAAATTAGCATACACGTATTGATGATATGCTAGAAATGTTTACAATGTTAATCTTCTTAAATTGTGGCAATCTAATGTCAATTAAATTCATCTAGTTGTTTCTCAACATGTAATCATGAAATATATTGCAAAGTATGGTTCAAAAGTAAAAAATAGGAACCTTATTTTAAACTTTGTCAATATTTGATGAAAATAATTGAAAACATAAAAGACATTGGATATCCATATTTGCATGTGCATAAAAAAAGTTCCTTGTAGAAACATATAGTTTTTTAAATCCTCTTACCTCTCCTTGTGCCCTACTTGATTGTTGTGCTAAAATTTCCATGTACATTCTCCCGAAAAAACACAAATCATTTATGCCCCTCTTCACCACAAAGGATAACAATGTATATTCATTGTTGATAAGACGTTGAGGCATCTTCCTTATTCTCTAAATCCACTAAAACCTCTATCTCTTGATTTATTTTTGCTTCTTATCAACAATTTTTCATTGGCCTTCTCATACTTCTCATCCCACATTTCTTCCTTTCCTTTTTTGGAATTGTGAAATTTTCTATAGTGATGATAATTTATTCCTTTAAGAAAGTTCTTCTTACTATTGTTTTATGGTAATTTTAGTTAGACATTTTAAAACGCTAAATGGTATGGTGCTTCTAATGAAGAAAAAAAATTCAACTAATTTGATCTTGTATAGTAGCCTTTCAAATATTAATATACTTAAAAAATAGTTGAATAGGTTCCTTCTTATATCATGAAGTGTGTGTTTATGTATTGTATGGTTTTTTAGTCACAAATTATATTATAGTTGATTAAATTTGCATAAATTTATAGATGTAGATTTTGTTTTCTCTCATGAAATAAACTTGACCCTTCAATTTGTTAATCACTAGCTTGATTTTTCAAGAATATCTCATTCTCTCAAATTAAAAAGATTTTCCATGTCATTAAGCTACTAATAATTCCCTATAAAATATGTATTTAGACTTCCCATATAAGAATCTAAACTTAATTTCTATTAGTAGTTAGTTCAACAACCTTGCAAAATTATTATACTTTATCTTCTTCATCAACTTTGTTAGATTTTCATCCTCTGCTCATTTTTTATCCATTCTCTTTGGCTTCTTTAGTAAACTCTTCAAATCTTCTAATTTTATTCCTAAAACTTATTCTTTTCTAATCACTTAAATATATTTCATTCTCTTCTCAGAATCCCTTTTACTTGACGTTGGTTTTAAATAATTGAAATTGTTGGTAAATGAGATATATGTAAAAAAATATAATACTATCCTTGTTATAGTAGGGACCACTTTTAGTTTGGGATTTATCTAATATTTTGAAGAATGGAAAATTGTTGCTCAGAAGAACTAATTTTGAAAAAAATCAAATGCTTCACTTGGTAAATGTGACTTGTTGTGAAACCAAACAAAGCTTCAAACCTAGATTCACTAGTAAAATTTTGGGGTTATATCTAACAATAGATCACCTTTATCACACACCCTTCAATCCTATGCCCAAATGGTTTTAAGTTTTTTCATTTCTTAAACATGTGTTGGGGGGAGAGTGAAGAGAGATTATTGCTTGTGGGACTAGATTACTTGGGAAATAGGTATATTGACAATTTACTCTCCAATTTCTCTAATTTTATTCTTAACACCTATTCTTTTTAAATCATTTTTCTCTTTCCTTCTCTTCTCACAATCCCTTTTAGTTGGCATTGGATTTTAATTCAAATGTTTGGTGAATGAGATGTATGAACAAAAATATAGCTTGAAAATATTGTTAAATGTAATGTGATGTAGAGATAACTTTTAGTTTAGGATTTATATAGTCTCTTGAAGAAACAAAAAATTGTTGTTAAGAAGAAATAATTTTGAAAAAGGTCAAATGCTTCACTTGGTAAATGGAGAAATGGAGGTAGATATATTAAAAAATCTAAAATATTAAAAAATATATATTTATGAATTTTTATCTTTTATTTTTTATACATTATTAAATGAATAAAGCAATTCCAATTTTTTTTAGTAGTATGGTACATTTTCTTGAAATAATTGATTAAATACAATAATTTTATATAAAGAAGATTAAAATATATTAAAATTTTGAATTATGATATTGGGAAAATTATAAAAATAAATTATTTAAAAAAGTTCTATATTGTATTTTATTAACCGTTTATAGAAATATATAACCACACATTATAACTATATAATACATATTTCAATTGACAATTTTTAAACACTTAAATTATAATATATCATTAAAATTTATATATAATTGATTTTTTTTTCCAACATAGTCATGATTTAACATAAAAGATAAATTTAATTTTTATCATTAAAATTTATATATATGAATGAATTTTTCATTGTTAACATAGGATCGTATTTAAAATGTAAAATATAAAATTTTAAGTGCAGATATTTTACAAATTGCATACCTTCAACTAGTTTGCAAATTTCTTTACCTTTACATGAGGGTTCCTCTATTGGGTGTTCTCAATTATGGCATCCCTTGAAGTTAAATCATGATTTATGCATAAGCAACAAATTTTAGTTATTTAATTAAATCAAGTTACGTAATTCAATTTAGTTGGTAATGGAAATATAATGTTTCCCAAAGCACTAATTTTTCATCTCCCTATATTATGCTCACATATAACATAATTTGGAAAAGTAAGTGGCCCATTATCCACACATATTTTATTTTATTGCAAGGAACAAACATCACATAGTGTAATTAGGGGAATTGTATTAAAGGATCATGAACCACATATCCACATACTTGCAATTCAAACACTTTGTATGTGCACTATTCACCTTGCACACACCATCACTACTAACCAATTTTCTTTACTAACCATTACAAGTAGAGTAATTGCTTATATTTTACTTTGAAATTTTGCACACAAACATAGCTTAAAACTAGGAGGATTTAAGTAAGTGGCCCTAATCCACATATATTTTTTACTTGTTTTTCTCATTCCAATTCACACCACACCTAGCTTAACTAGGAGGAAAGTAAGTGGCCCTAAATCCACAAATCTTTTTTACTTGTTTTGCTAACCAAATCTTTTATTTCATTCATTTATTTTCAGGACCAAGACTTGGTGTTAGTAAAGAAAGAAAGTAGGAACTGCCTCCCTTGCATCCTTGTGGCGAACCTGTGGTGGCATCTAGACCCTTTCTCAAAGCACTAAAGATTCCATCTCCCTATATGATCACATAGTATAATTAGAAAAGAAGTAAGTGGTACATCATCCACACATCGTTTTTAATTATTTTGCTAACCAAAGCTTTTATTTCTTTCATTTATTTTTGGGACTAAGAATCGGTGTTAGTAAAGAAAGAAAGTAGGCACTTTCTCCCTTGCGTCCTTGTGGTGAACTTGTGGTGGCATCTGGACCCTTTCTCAAAGCACTAAAGCTTCCATCTCCCTATATGCTCACATAGTATAATTAGGAAATAAGTAAGTGGCCCATCATCCACACATCATTTCTTTTCTTGCAAGGAACAAACATCACATAGTGTAATTAGGGGAATTGTAAAGGATCACCGCATATTCACATCAGTTCACACTTTGTATGCTCACAATTTCACTTGCACACACATTCACCCCACACACTAAGCTCACTTAAACTTTCTATAAAGGGTATCCTATTTCCAGAATCTTTGTACATAGTTTATTTGAGCTTATATTTGCTGCACACCCTAAGTGAAGCAAAGCCTTTCTAAAAAAAATATTAACCTGAACACACTAAATTCCCCACAGGGGCCACAAGATAATTTATAGTTTAGTCTAGGACTGCGACCATAGAAAACACATAATCCATCATGGTTGTTTTCAGTATTGAAACATAGATAATTGTCTTTTAGGGAGCTTATCCAGTACAAGAAAAGAAACTTGTGAAAGGGGTAGGGATTGGTGGCATATTATAATGAAACTTCATGTTGTCTCCCAACACGTGGTAGGGGTTCTAGGTCCAAAACTGAAAACCAGAAGCTGAGATTCACCCATTCCCACTAGAAGCAGGTAACTTAATGGCCAAATCTTAGGGCATGCTTCCTTATAGGTTGAGGTGCAGGAGCACTTAGACCTAAGGTGATCGTGGTTAGGCTACTAGAAGCATCACCAACTCTTTCGGTACGTAGCCTGAGTACATATGGCTACTATAACCCTCTCCATACCTTGGTTTGTTTTTTGGTTGTTGGAAGCAACACAAGTGACATTTATGACGCGGCTCCAGTACCCTATTCTAAAATGTTCACAAGGCCTAGTTGTTACTTGAGCAGAAGGAGGTTAGGTATTTTTAGGATTTTTTTTCTCATACGCAAAACCCCACGAAACTTTTTTTGTTGATTGTTTCACAAATTAGAATTAAAGGGAAAATTAACCATTTATTTTTCACTTTGCCTTATGTATGTGATTTATTTGGTTTTCCGATAGAAAATGTATGTTTTCAAGTGTGCTTATAGATGCAATAGTCTCAAGTGTTGTTGACTTCTTTCCTTTTTTACCAACTGATTTCTTTCTCAGAACTAAACACTTGTCATTAGTTACATGTTTCAAAGGGATTATATCATCTTAAGGTGCTCCTACATACAATTCACATCATCATGAAAATTATTCTACCTTTCATACATGATAAATGCTATTACTTTTCATCATATTCTAAATCACTCTTTTTGTTGACACATGGACCAATACTTTTACTGGTGCACTCTTCTTTGACCCATCTTTCCCAGAGCTTGAAAACCTTTTTTTTCATGTTTCAACTTAGAACCCTTGGACTATTTCAACTTCTACTACCTAGCTTCGAAGTTTCAACTTGTTTTTCATTTAATTTTCCCTAGGGTTTGTAACTAGAACCTTAAGGTTTTGAATTTGATTTTTATTGATGGAGGAGGAATGATTTTACCTTTCATCATATTTTGAATCACCATTTTTGTTGACACAAGGACTGATAGTTTTATTGTTGCGCTCTTCTTCGACCCATCTTTCCCTGAGTGTGAAACCCTTTTGTTTTCATGTTTCAACTTAGAACCCTTGGTCCATATCAACTTTTGCTACCTAGATTCTAAGTCTCAACTTTTTTTTCATTTAAATTTTCCCTAGGGTTTGTGACTATAACTCTAAGGTTTTGAAATTGATTTTTATTGACTATGGAGGAATTATTTTACCTTTCATCATATTTTGAATCACCCTTTTTATTGAAAGAAGGACCGATACGTTTATTGGTTCTCTCTTCTTCGACCCATATTTTGTTGAGCTCGAAACTCTTTTCTTTTCATGTTTCAACTTAGAACCCTTAGTCCATGTTAACTTATACTACCTAGCTTCCAAGTCTCAACTTGTTTTTCATTTAACTTTTCCCTAAGGTTTGTGACTAAAACCCTAGGGTTTTAAAATTGATTTTTATTGACTGAGGATGAATGCTTTCACCTTTCATCATATTTTAAATCACCCTTTTTGTTGACATAGGGACCAATAATTTTACTGATGCACTCTTATTTGACCCATCTTTCCCTGAGATCGAAACCATTTTCTTTTCATGTTTCAACTTAGAACCCTTGGTTCATGTCAACTTCTGCTACCTAACTACCAAGTCTCAACTTGTTTTTCATTTAAATTTTCCCTAGGCTTTGTGACTAGAACCCTAAGGTTTCTAAATTGATTTTTGTTGATTGAGGAGGGATTATTTTACCTTTTATCATAGTTTGAATCACCCTTTTCATTGACATAGGGACCGATACTTTTACTGGTGCACTCTTCTTCGACCCATACTCTGAGCCCAGAACCATTTTCTTTTCATGCTTCAAGTTATAACCCATTGTCCATGTCAACTTCTGCTACCTAGCTACCTGATATCAAATCATATCATGACCTTCCACCTATGGTGATTTCTTAAATAAACATGTGTATATATACTATTCACTTGTCTTATGATGATGATTCACTTGACTTACAAGTATATTTTGTATTCCACTATGCATGGATGGAAATTTAGCAACCACATGAGGAAGAATATGTGTCCTATCATGTTTGATGATCAACATGTTCCCTATGGAGTTGATTGACTAGTAGAGGAAAAACATGTTCCCTGTCAAGTTGATCAATTGTCACTACGGGAACAACATGTGCCATATCAAGCTAATCAACCACTAAAGGAAGAATATTTTCCCTATCAAGTTGATCAACCACCAGAATAATTGGATGTTTCCTCTCAAGTTGTTGCAGTGGTTTGGAAAGGGGTGGAAGGTTTGCAAAAATTTTAGATGCAAGCACAATAGATGATCTTGGGGAGCCTATCCCTACTCGCATTGCTAGAGAGAGTATCAATAACGTCATTTGATAATATTTTGAGAAACATTCAGTTGTTTCACAAGCTTATATATTACATGGGTTGATCAAACATACAAAACTAAAACATGCTACAAAGTTTTTGGGTCTCCAAGATGCTAAAAGAAGGAAGACATGTATCAATGTCACTGAAAATATATCAAAGACATTCACTATTTTTGGAAAATCAAGTAAAAAATGATGTTTGAATTGGTCACAATGAAATTACAACTTCTATTGTTGCACCAAGTATATCAAGGCAACAAAATTTGGAAACAATGTCAAAATTTCACCATGTCTCGAGAAAAACATTTCATAATCATACTAAATTTAGGGTTCAAGTAAATGAAAATGATGAATCTGATTGTTGGGCTCTTATCACCAACCAACCCTACCAAGACAGGGTTACAATAGGAATCAAAGCACTTGTGGTAGAGTTTTTGGAGAACCATTTTCGTGTTATTCTATTTAGAAAGCATGTCATATGAAATTTCATAGCTAAATGTGAGTATGTAGATCACGCTAAGCATGTTGTAGAAATGACAGATGTTCCACTGTTTGAGGAATTTTAGGAAAGAAATCACCATGTGAATATATCCACAAGGATGTTTCAGAAATTGAAACCATGATTTATTAGGCCTAATACAATCTGTGACACGTGTTGCTGCTGATATCATGTTGAATTGCAGCTTCATCATGACACTTTTTGGGAATTTTACAAGAAGAATTGTCATGCTGACCCTCCTCTTAAAGTGCGCGATTTTGTTTCATGAATATTGTGCAGAAGGGAGCCAAAAGAGTTGTTTTACGAGAAAATATGTATAGGTGGGAGAAGATGCACTAAATGTGGTGATTTGGCATTCTTCCATATGAAATTTCTTATTGATCCCAACTAGACTGAGATAGCAGATGTCACGATCATAAAGAAGTGATATGTGTATGCCATGGGAAATCGACCATCTTCTTCAACTATGGTGCCTAGGAGTATCAACTATGTTGAGGATGAGATTATTATTTCATAATTCATGGGGGTTTCTCAAAACAAGATCTATAAATATATCGAACACTCGCACAAGTCTAGGTGGAAAGCTTTTGAATTTAATCATTCTCGCAAAGTATTCCATCCATGCACAATCTTATCAGTGGTATACTTTGTTGATAATTACACATTTTCTCCTTAGATAGAGATCCAAAGTGAGTACTATCACTCATACCAAGTGTCCATATTCATACATGTTTTGTACATACATGCACAATTGAATCTTGATGGTAGGGATAACATTGACGAGTCACGTGATGTGATTAAGGAGTATCAATTTTACATCAGTGATGATCGTGAGAATGCCATATTGTTCGTGCAACATTGATTTGACATGATTTATGAATAATTTAAAATAAATGATATATCATTCATAAATCATTGGATATGGTCACATGGTTGTGTAGGGAAGTTCAAGTTAGCACATAGTTTTTATCAATTGAGCCGACTATACAAGAAAACAAATATTCAGCATACTTGGATCTATTTTGAAACAGAACATGGAAAGGGTGAGCATGATGGTGCAGGTGATTATGTGAAGCAAGAACTTAGGAGGTATCAAATGAGTCATGATGCAGATCGACTAATATCATCACTAGAGGTGGTCAAGCAGTGCAGATCCCATTTAGGACATGAAGGTCACAAATATATTAGGCTTGTGTGTAGGTTCTTCTAGAATGTTGAACTTAGCAATGTGAATATATCCATTCCTTGATATTGTAATATTATAGAAGGAACAAGGGAATTACACTCAGTGCGAAGTAAAGGCATGGGGGAAATATTCTCCATCGACACAAGAAAACTCGCATGTTTTTGTGAGTTTTGCATTAGTGTTGATGGATGTAGACTTGATCACTATGAAAAACGTGGTTACGTTAAAGGATGAAAATATGTCCCTCTTAATCCAAAGGGACCTCATCCAATTTCAACATGGCAAGATATGCACGATGAAGAGACCATCGTTTCACTTGATCATGATCGAGTCTCTTATCTTGTAAGGGAAGGTATATGGCTCATCTATCATTAACAAATTCATCTATAAATTGAAATCTTGAACATATTTAACTAATACATGTTTTTGTATTTTGGTTGTAGGTGATATTTTTGTTCTCATTTCCCCCTTAGGAAACAAAGAGAACATGGCCTACTATTTGATGTGATGCATACAAGTGAAAAGTAGGTTGGTGAGACAATTTGGATATGGACAATTCACATGCCAAATTGGTGACATGGTTGTGATGGGCTGTTTTTATGAAAGGGTTAGAAAAAGGTTTGATCACATCATTTATAGATAGTTTATGCCTGAATATATATTTTTCCAAAACATTCATGTTGTCATAATAGCTCAAATCAATCTCATAGAAATCAAAATAGAAAAAGGTGAACCAAGGAGATGGAAGATGGCATAATCAGACCATGAACGTATTATGGAGACTTGTATTCCTATGAGCCATTGGATAGATGAGTAGATGATGCAAATGACAAGCCTTGAAGTTGGGTCTGTAATAGTCAAGTGTAATCTAATATAATATAATGGATCAACTTATGACTTTTGTAATTTATAAATGTGACATTTGAATACTCTTGTAATTTTCTAATTTTCTAATTTTGAATAGAGAAATGTTTCTTTTGGTCTAGGATGGATTCATAATGGTGTACATATATGGTATAAAAGCTTTTGTTTTCTTGAGGTGCTTAAGTTTCTAAAGTTTTCCAAATTTCAAGGAGGTTTTATTTTTAGGGATAAGATTCTTATGTGAACCCCATAGATCTAAAATTTAATTAAAATTTAGAATCAATAGGGATTTAGATTTTTTATTTTTTTTTAAATGTCACATATAGTATTCATGTTGAGCATGGAAGAAATCTTATAGATCTATATACATGTCATACATTTGGTTTCTAGAAAATCCATTTCAGTATCTAACAACCAAGTTGATATAATATTATTTTACTTAAAATGGAAATTCAACTATCTAAGTTATGAACAAAACTGAAATATTTTTATGTTATTACTAAATGTCATGCATCAATTTGATATAAAACATGGAAAGAGTTACACACATGCTTCATATTGGATTGTAAAAAGTGTAACAAATAGAATATATATATATATCTATCTATATATATATATATATATATATATATATATATATATATATATATAGATATAGTCGTGACTATTAAGCTCTTTTAGATAACCTCAAAAGAAATAAAATTTAATAAAACTTATTTGTTGTTTACTGGTTGAAAATATCTTTTAAAATTGAATTTAAAACTTATTTCAATCATATTTGTGTTTTTTAATTGAACCATGATATATTTTAGTTCATTTTAAGTATAAAAGTGACTTGCATCATAGCCTAAGATTGTACTTATTTTCTTAGTTTATTTCATGAGAAGTCAAAATTATTATCTTTTTTAATAAAATTTGTACTACACTTTTTTGAACTAGCGAAATAATTAACAAATCCAAAAACTAGAACTTAATGAAAATCCATAAACATCCATAACTTGAAATAATTAATGTATGATAATAAATTGTCCACATGAAACTATATACAAATTGCATTATACATGAACATCTAAAAACTGAAATAATGTTCATGCATCCATAAATTGTCCATGTATGAAAATATACAAAGTTTGTATCACATGTGAATGTGCCCTATGAAATGGGCCTGAAAATATACAAATTATCTATGATCCACTCTAGAAAGTATCACTTCTAGAACTCTTATGTGTGTTTTGATGCGCAAAGCAAACATCCATAATTTGATACTGCAATATAACACATTCAAATTCAAATTAATTAGAACATTATTTGTCAAAAATAAAAATAAGGAAATACATGATTTTGAATTGCGCATTTAATTAGTCCCCTATCTATGGCTCAATCGAGTGTAAATGGAAGTTACATGAGATGGGGGTATGATCAATCTGGGTTTGGTGCTCCCTTGCATGTGGCTTAAAGCCTCCATATCCAACATCCCACTCATGTGTCCACATAATTGCGACATCGACACCATTCTACATCTAAGTTTATACATAATGGAAAAGACAAATTATAATGTCAACGAATTAATTAACATGCATACATGTAACTTTAAAAAAGAAAATGTTGAAATCTTAGGAATAATTTTTTTTACCTCAATTGTTGGTCCATGTGGTTGTACATAGTGACTCTCCTCTACATCAGTGTTATGAGATGGAGGTGGAGGAGAGTGAGCCATGAAAATATGCACTAGAGGAGGTTGCTCTGGCTATTCAAATTCCCCCTCAGATGACCTCAGAAATTCATCTATGTAGCTGGGATGTGTATGCATGTTATCATGAACTTATTAATATAAATGCAATGTGATACGAAATTATTAATATAAATAATGTATAATTTGACACTAAGAGTCAAACTTTCTGTATATATGTACATGATTTATGTCACGTGGGTTGTGCACCCTCCAAGTGTCACAAATGGTATCACAACACGTACGTACATATGACAAAAGTTGTTCATGCCCTAGACTCTAGATATATGAATCATCATGTAATGGAACTGGTGGTTCACAAGGAAACAGAGGTGGCTTGCTCATTTGTCAACGCAATGTGACATGTGTAATGGCCAATGTCCTCTACATGATATCTGCAATGGTATGCCTAGTCTCAACACCGCGCTGCGATGACTGCTCTAGCTTCGTCAACAATACCATGCTCTGAGATGGTCATGGCAAAAATATCATAGGTGGTGCTACATGCACAAGGTCCCTACGAGCCCCAACATGATCATAGATATGTCCCAAGCTGGGTCCATAAAACTTAGATCCAATGTTGGTGTAATCCAACCTCATATGTAGCATGAACTCCGCTTACATATGCTTTGCAAAGTAAATAGGGACCTGGTCATGGTTGGGGAACTGGCCTCAAGCTCCAATGAACTGATCATAAATAAAAGGGGCCACATCAACATTCTAAAAATATTTTAGTAGAATTTGACGAGCATGTCTAACACAATAGTCCTGAGGGATGTCAACCAACTCCCCACAAACATCAATGTTCTTGGTGGCCTCTTTCACCACCTTCAAAGTATGTGGGACTCTAACCTCCGGCATCCTAATCCAATGTATGGAATATAGGAGGTGGCTCTATGGGCTCGCCCTCTAGTATGTCTCGATCAACCTATTGATGTTTTCCAACATCAAAGCCAAACTATGCTTAGTAGGCGAACTAGCAAAGATTTTATCCAACTCTCGTGTGATCCATGTTTGTTGCGCCCTAACATCCTCAACTATAACATTGTTCCACAGAGGGATCAACGCTACACTTGTAGGTTTTAACCCCATACAGAAATTACCTGCATACAAATTCTAAATCACAGAAAAATAAACAATGTGAGAGCATAACACATAAAAAACTTATACACAGATATTTTCCCTTGGATCCCAAAACCAAGACTACCAACTTGATTATTCATTATATTCCTTTCATTGTTACAATACATATTTATACATGCTGAAGCATCCAATACCATGGACCGAAAACCATTGCGTCCAAAACCATGGACCAAAAACCATAGGTAGGTTCGCCCAACCTAATATAGGGTCCAAAAAATAAATTTTCCCGAGGCGCTGCCTCGGACCCCGTAGAGGGAGGCTACCCGCCCCCCTCAAAACCCCCCGCTGCGCAATCGGCACAACGAAGGGGGGGCTCTACCCCCCCTCTAACCCCCCGGTTCACTACGTGGGTTAGTCGTGGAAAGAATATAACACAACCCAACAATCTCCCACTTGTTGTTTTCTTTCCACAGGGGGCCACAGGAGAGCTTAGTCATTTTTCCAGCCCTAAAATTCCCATTGTTTCTCTACACCAAGAGAACTTCTCAGAGCTCACAAATTTTGTCAATGCATCTGCAGTATTCTTGAAATTGTCCACCTTTACCAGCAACACATTTTTGTCTTCTATCATATCCCTCACAAAGTGATACTAAACATCAATGTGCTTTGTCTTTGAAAGATAAGCAGGGTTCTTTGCCAAGAAAATTGCACTTTGGCTGTCACATTTTATTTTTATAGCTCCCTGTACTAACCCCATACTTGAACACAATCTCTGCAACCAAACTACTTCCTTGCTTGCATGAGTGGCTGCCATGTATTCTGCCTCTGTAGTTGATAGTGCCACTACAGATTGATTCTTACTCATCCAATTGACTGCACCTCCAAATAGGTTAAACACATACCCACTTGTAGATCTTATCTGATCCAGATCTCCAGCCCAGTCTGCATCAACAAGGCCACGAATATCCAACACTCTGTCCAATCCTAGTCTTCCTTGGTAGCATAAACCATAATCACTAGTGCCACGCAAATACTTGAAAACCCACTTCACTTCTGTCCAGTGCTCCTTCCTTGGTTTTGACATAAACCTGCTCAATACTCCCACTTCATGTGCAATGTCTGGTCTAGTACAGACCATTGCATACATCAGGCTACCGACTGCACTTGCATATGGAACAAGGGACATGTCCTCTTCCTCTTCTTGTGTCTTGGGACACTGTTTAGCAGATAACCTCACACCTACAGGAATAGGAACCTTCACCGGTTTACTATCCTGCATATTAAACCTCTACAGTATTGTCTCGACATACTTCCTCTGGTTTAACCAGAGCTTCCTCTTTGCCCGATCTCTTTTAATTTCCATGCCCAAAATATAGTTTGCAGCACCAAGATCTTTCATGTCGAATTTGGAGGACATTTGGGTCTTCAAATCCTGGATAATTTCTTTGTCATTTCCAACTAGCAACATATCATCCACATACAAGACCAGATAAATAACATGGTCACCAATCAATTTAAAATACACACAGTGATCTACTTTGCTTCTGGTGAAGCCAAGTCCCCGTATAAATGTATCAAATTTTTGATACCACATCCTTGGTGACTGTTTTAACCCATACAAAGACTTCTTTAACTTGCATACTAGTTCTTTCTTACCCTTCATCGTAAAGCCTTCAGGTTGCTTCATGTAGATTTCCTCTTCCAAATCCCTGTGAAGAAATGTTGTCTTCACATCCATTTGTTCTACCTCAAAATCAAAAGCAGCAGCAACAAATAAAGTAATCTAATAGAAGTTACCTTGGCAACAGGAGAAAAAATATCACCAAAATCAATTCCCGGCACTTGGGAATAACCTTTTGCTACCAACCGAGCTTTGTATTTCTCCACCTTCCCTTTTGCATTTGTCTTCTTTTTGAACACCCATTTGCTGCCGATGGGTTTCCTTCCAGCTGGAAACTCCACCAGATCCCAAGCCTCATTTTTGTGCAAAGATGCCATTTCATCAACCATGGCCTCTTTCCAGAGTTTTCCACCCTCTGAATCTACTACTTCCTTCAGAGTTCTGGGATAATCATCAGTAATAGACAAAGCAAAATTTGAACAGAAAGCAGAAGGACTATACCTTTCTGGCTGCCTTCTTTCTCGAACTGATCTTCTCACAGCCGGAGTATGTGGCTCTTCATCTTCCGATTCCTCCTCTGCTGCAGAGTCTGATTCTTCCTCCTTTAGCTCAAACTCTATCTTCTCAGGTTCCTTTGGTTGGACTTCACGTTTAATAACATCTTTTACCTCTCTGAACACCATATGAATGCGTAGTTTGATATTAGTTTATTTTTCTGCAAGTTAGTTATTGAATTTCTCATGTCATTTTCAGTTACCTCCGAAAGCCAGAGCGAGACGAATGGTGAGGGTTTGAAGTATGAGTGTGTAGTTTAACAATAGTTTTATTTTCTGCAATTTAGATATCAGATTGCTCAAGTTGTTTATGATTACCTCCGAAAACCAGAGCGAGTCGAATGGTGAGGGGTTAGAATATGAGTTGATGTAATGTGATTTTAGTTTACTTTGCTTGCAGTTTTTGAATTTCTTTGAGTGTAGTTTCTTTTATATTTATACAACAACAAGGATACTGGGTTTCATGGTCACTAGCTCACTGTTTGTTTAATTAGAATATTGGTACATTTTCATTCTCTTTTAGGAATTGATTTCATCATTGAAAGTTTTAAAACCTTTTTGAAAATTTTGGAGTTTGGAAATCATTTTAAAGGACACCATTGCCTTGAACACTTATATCCATACTTGACTTTTAGAATTTCCATCTCACATTAGGGAATCAATGAAGATAAACCCAAAAACAAACTAAAAATCAAAAATGACAAAAAGAAAGAAATCGGTTATATTGCATATATAGTGCACCTCACTTCAGCAGTTTACAACTCCTAGATTGACAATTAATATAGCAATTTAGGACACTCTAAATTGACCAAACACCTGTCACTCCCTACAATCTTTTTTTTGATAATCTACCTGCTTCCTTGTTTTGGTTCCTGCCAATATGCTAGATTGTGGATCCTTCATGAAGTTTCCAAAGAAGATCGATCCGCTCCAGCCATCCTTGTAGCATAGGAGTGTTAATGGAGGCTTTTCCCAAGACCTGGTCAATAATGATCTTCGAGTCTCCATATATGTGCAAATAGGGAATACCAAGGAAACTGCTACCATAAGAGGCCCCATAGTGTTATTGCTTCCACCTTGGTGTTGGTGTCACGACCTCCATTCCAAAATAATCCTGTAGGAAAGTTCAACAGATATAGCCATCCAAAAACCATATGCACAGGAATTACATTGTGTGGCCACGTAAAAAAATCCAATCGAATACAGAAACTATGTATAGATATGCATGTGTGGATTGTTACAAGAACGTGGGGGTTGTGAAGAGTATACAGTGAGATTAGATATGATTCTATCAATAACCAAATAGAAATCATCCAGTGAGTTCTGAAAAAGATACTTGTTCCGCCAGTTCCAGATGGCCCATAAGAGGAATAGTGGGATGGCTCTCTAGGAGGATTTCTGAGTACTCCACCATTTTAGGTAGTCCTTGATGGATGTATGTTGGATATAATGGAAACCAATAATATCAGATAGCTTCTTCCATACCTGAATAGTATGCTAACAATGCAAGAAAATATGATTGTTGTTTACAGTGTCTCTTTTGCAAATAGAGCATATACCCGGACCATGCCAATGCATTTTTCTGCAGATTCTCCCAGATCAGATTCCTATTGTGGAAGACCAGCCATGAGAAGATGATAATTTTATTTGGAATTTTAGTTTTCCAAAAGGCAAAAAGGAATTGGTGATCCGCTTGGCTAGTCGCCATCCTAGAGAGAGTTGAATATGTGTCAGCTACAATGATATTGTCAGCAACCATCTTTCCCTTCCAAGTGATTGAATCCTGGGTTCCTGTGTGGCAAATGCCAATGTGTTTAATAGCAACAATAATCTTGTTCCATTCCAGTGCCATATGACCATTGAAACCGAGAGTGTGAGCTTCTTTCCAAATGGGAAGTGGACCTTGCCAATCATTTATGGCTTGACCCCAGAAATAAACTCCATGTCCATTAAGGTGGTGTTTGATGTTCATAGAGATGGAGCATTCCTCTCCAGCTCCTAGGATTGGGTCGATTCCAATGAGGATATAGTTTCCCGATTGAAATTTCCATGCAAGTTGTTGAAAAAATATTTTTTCCATTTTCTGAAAGCTTTGCCAAATGGTTGATCCCTGTTTGATGCCAATGGTGCCCTTTTGTACCAAAACCTGAAATCTTTATCTTTGAGGTACTTATGATGTATGATTTTAATCCATATACCAGCTCCAAATAAACATCTCCAAAGAGATTTCATCAACAATGTTCCACCAAATCTACGAAGGTCCATAATACCCCATCCACCCATATCCTTGGGGAAAGTGATGTTGGATAGTTTGGTCAAGTGATATTTTTTCCTTTCATGGTTCCCTCCCCCAGATGAAATTTGTCTTTAAGCAGTTTAGTTCATTTACAATGGATGCAGGGATGAAGTATAAATGAGCCCAATAAACCCCCATATGGGACAAAACCACTTGGGTGAGGATGACCCGCCCCCCTAATGAAAGGAATTTGAATTCCCACCCAGATATCCTTTTGAAAAAATGGTCAGCAATCCATTGCCAATCAGAAATTCTGTAGCAATAAGGTTTAATATGAAATCCTAGGTATTTCGTTCCTTTTTTGTATTGACATTGCCTTAATGCGAAATTACCCTTCTATATATGAAATAACCTCCATGTCGCAATTTCCATGATATAAGATAGATTTGTTATTATTCATGTGCAGGCCAGAAGAATTTGCAAATTTGTTGAAGATATGAAAGAGACACAACTAGGAAAAACGACAGAGCATACCCAGGATAAGGATATCGTCGACAAAAAGGTTGTGTGAGATGTTGATGTTTCTTCCCATCTTCAATGGCCGAAATTGTTCCTCCAGAACCACTCTTTTTATGTGTAGACTTAAGCTATCCATCACTAGAATGAAGAGAAGAGGGGAGAGTAAGCATCCCTGACGCAGCCCTCATGCAACTCAGAAATATTTTGTTGGATAACCATTTATTATAACAACATAGTTAACATTATCCACACATGCCATTATCCAATCTATACATCTAGGTCTTAGTCCAATTTTGATGAGGATACACTGAAGAAAGCCCCAATCCAGGCAGTCATATGCCTTCCACAGGTCAATCTAAAAAATAGCCGCATTTAGATTCTTGGTGTGTATCGTGTGCATGCTCTCCTGTGTGTTTGCAACAACATCGTGGATGAGCCTGTTCTGGAGAAAACCATGTTGTTCTGGTGAAATATAGCGCGAAAGAGTATTGCGCATTCTGCCGGCAATGGTCTTTGATATAATTTTGTATATAATATTGCATAGGGATATAGGCATGTATTCCATTTTTCATTGCTATTCTTTGGAATGAGGGTGATATATGTAGAGGTGATATGTTGATGTATGAAGCCCGTGGTCCTGGACTCTTCCACCATGCCCAGTAAATCTCCTTTAAGAAGTTCAAAGAAATGTGTAAAAAGTTCTATCATCCATCCATGAGGACCCGGACTTTTATCACTCTTAAAATATTTTAGCACATTCAATAGTTCTTCTTCCGTGACTTCCTTGAAGAGTTCATCATTTTGTTCTGCTTCATACATAGTCGGATAAGGTTCTATCCCCCAAATTAGGTCCTCAGCCATTATATTGTCATTCCTGCCATATGCCTTTTGATAGTATTGTACAGCAACATTGCAAATTCCTTCTTGTGATTGATGAATTTGGCCATCCTCATCCATAATCTCCCAGATGGAGTTTATATTGCAACGATGATTTGCATAACGGTGAAAAAATCTGGTATTGCGATCCCCTTCCTTTATCCAGGTCGCCCTGCTTTTCAATCGCCATGTAGATTCCTCGATAGAAAGAAGATTCTTCTTACGGAGTTCAAGTGCATGTATGCGAAGCTAAATCTCCTCAGAAAGACAGTGGGAGGACATTTTAGGCAGAATCAAGTCCATTTCATTTTGTATGTCAATAAGTTCTTTCTTGAGGTCGTTGTACTTTTGTTTCTGCCAGTGTTTGACATTCCCACGAAGGGAGTCCAATTTGTCAAGGATATTAATCATGGGGGAAGTGCCAGGAAGAGATTGTCGACCCCAAGTCTCTAGTACTAGCTTATTAAAATCTAGATCCTCCAACCAAGATCAGTTGAACTTGAAAGGGATGCCCATACGAATGCCTATTTTCCTCCATTGAAGTGAGATAGGCCTGTGATCAGAAATGAAATTGCTGATGGTTTCAACGTGAACATCCTCAAGTCGCTCCAGCAACTGCTCATGGATCAAAAAACGATCCAGTCTCTTGGGTGCATATTTCATGCCAGTACAACCATTATCCCACGTTGGAACCATTTTAGCTAGGCATATGTCCACAAAGTTATGCAAGAGGATGGAACCTTGAAACAATCCTGCCAAGGGGTCAATTTTTTTGCAGTGGCCCCATACTTCATCAAGACCTTTGGTACAGTTTAGGTCACCTGCGATGATAAGAGAAACTAGATCCATCATCCAAGAGGAGAAAAGACGATCCCAAAAAATGTATCTGTCTTTGTAAGGAGCATATACATTAAGAATGTGAACATGGCTAGGTATTCCACAAAATCTGGCTTCCAGCAGAATACCCTTTAAGCACCGATAGGCCTTTATATTAACCCAAGTAGGGTCCCATAAGGCCACCAAACCACCAGAGAGGCCTGAAGCAACAGTTGCAGAAATGTACCAATTCGGAAACATTTTTTGAAAGTATATAATAACTTGTGGGACACTATGCATAGATTCCTGGATGAGAATGATGTATGGGTGAAGTGAGGATAATAGGTTTTTGAGAGCTAAGAATTTAGGTGCAACCCCCAGACCCCAGATGTTTAGGGAGATGATGCAAGTCATGTGAGATGGTTTTCGGGCTACCGTGCTTGAAGGGCCCCTAAGGGAGAAATGTCGGTAATTGGAACATCAACTAGAAAGTGGTCCATTGGGGAGGTAAAAGGGTTTTTCTTGGTCTGTCCCCAAAAATGTCAACTACCTTGGTTCTGCTTTCGACGAACAGTAATGTTACCCGTCGAGGTAGGGCTGATGTGGGGGGAGGTAGAGTCCCTAGGTTTATGGATAGTGAGAGAATGTAGGTCTAAAGTCTTTCTTTGTAAAAGGAAGTCTAGGTCACTTTCGATAAAATTTTTAGGACAGGCAGTAGGAGAGTTGGGGGGCGTGACACTAAGAGAAGGGCCTTTGTCCTTGGGTTGACGACGGAGTGGTATTGGGGAGGGTACCTATGAGACATGTGAAGTGGATGGAATGTCATGGTAGGGGTGTGGAGCCAGAAAAGGAGCAGGTAGATCCTGATAGGGGGTAGGTTCTAGTGGAGGTAAACAATTAAAATGTGCAAGACTATCAGGTAATGGAAAGTCTGACTTATCAGTAATATTCGGGGAGGATGGAATGGAGATAGGAGATGATACAAAAGATCTAAAAGCAAGTGGATGATAAGAGCTTTGTTTTCATGGCATACGTGGTTGAGGCATATTATGATTATGTGACACAACTAGTTGAACCTTCATGCCTAGGTGTTCCCTATCCGAGTTGGACATCGTGGAGCCATTATAACATTTTCGGCCATGTAGGTGACCTCCAAAGCAAAGAGGACATTGTTCTCGCAGGTGTCCTATTCGGTGACAGAAAGAACAATGTAAGGGAACCCCCCAGTAATCCAACCTTTGATCCCCCCAATGCATTTTGATGTGATCAGGGAATCCCCCACGATATTGTTTTTCATTGAGTATCCAGGTGACTCTCTTGTCCTATGCTCCACAGCATCGCGGATCCACATAAACAAATTTTCCAATGGCATTTCCTATGTCCATTAGAGCCTGTTTGGTCCATAGTTCAATAGGCAGGCCTGGTAATTTTACCCATAGCAACTTATTGATAGGTGTATTGTGCAAGGGATTATATCCTATGTACCAATTATGCAGTGCCAAGAATTTTTTTCCATGAACCCATGGTATGGCCTTAATTTTCTCTAAGACCTCCTGACTGAGAAAATGAAAGTTGTACCAGCCTTTCATCAATCTGACCATAATAGGCAGGTATCTGAGCATAGTTTTCCATTTCCTCCCTAACCAATTTCACATCTTAGAGTCCTCCATTGCCGAGAAATACCATCAACCAACTAGAGCACGCTTCTGTAGACTGTTAATGTAGTCGACCAGAGTGGCATTGTCTAAAGCCAGAGCCAGAGGTGGAGGAGTAGTTTTAATAGACCGGTGCTTGTGACGATGTTCATGAAATGCATGTCTGCCACCCTGCGTTGAATGAGGCGATAGATCGACAACTGGCACCTGATCATCACCAAGAGTGGTACGCCATGCATCCAATGAGCAGGGGCCACTGTGGCAATCGAGAACAATACCACCCATGTGAAGTGATTCAACTTCCATGGTGGCTCGTATGAGAGCCGTGTTGGCAGACACGTCAAAATCCACTTTTGTCATGGGTGGAAAAGCGAGGGAGGGGAGGTGTATGGAAATTAATTTTCGAATAGGGAGTAAAAGGTGACAGGCCAAATTTTAATGCGGACTGGTGTGAATGATTCGTGATATATCCCAGATTATGTTGGGATCGTCAATCAACATAATCAAGGAGATAGAGAGCGTGTGAGGAATATAATATTCGCACACCGAGGGAAAAAGACGTCGTCACTTGGACAATCCCGAACAGGAAAAAAGAATGTGTACTGACAGGTGGAATATCGCCCAGATATGGAATGATGTGAGGTCAGAGTTTACATGGAAATGTGTACAAGTGATGCATTTACTTTTATGAGGTGAGATGTCTGTAGGCATGAGCTCCACATACTTATGCCGAAAAGTTTAGATAACCACCGGAGGGTGATGTTCTGACAGTCGGAAAAACCACGAGAAGACTAGAAAAAATTGCGAGGGAACGAGATTCCTGTATGGCCTCTAGTTCATAAGCCAAAATCACAGGGAGTATTGGTCGAAACTATAGCAAATATGGACATGTACTTAGGAATATAGCTAAAACTAGATTGTGTGTTATGAATCCCCCCCGAAGATAAAGCAATCACGAGAGTGTATTATGAAAAAATTATGAATTTAGAACTATGAAGTTCGTAGAAAAACTAGAATTAAACATCATAGCAGCAACAATAACATCCCATATAATTAATCCATAAATTGAAAATCTGAAACCTAAAATCGTTACAAGGTCGAGAAATAACAATGAATTCTGTTATTTGGAGCCATATTGGATTTTGTGAAATAGGGTATGGAATGGAAAGCCAACAAGAAAAAATAGCAGATAAAATCTTTCTGATGTCCTTAAAACAACACGGCATAAGGAAATGAAGAGGGACTTTCAACTAGAAAGCAAATTATAAGAACCAGAGAAAACATTCATATGTGTGAGTCACATATATTTGTTGTTATGGAGCGGATTTAGGCATACCTGTTGTTTTGTCGTGCCCATATATGGATGCAACGTTCTTCACCATAGGAGGGTACAATTATACGTCCATCTGAGACACCCGATACCAAAACAAAAACAACATTTACTGCATTATCCAATGATAAGAAAACCATAACAAGAAAGCTACCAAAACACCATCTAACGAGGGGACTGGTTCAGCCAGTTAATAAATTAACCAGTAAATTTTTTAGAGATAAAAACGATCCACCCTTGCAGAGGACACTGTAAGCCTAGTGGTCAGATCTTTATAACCCAAATTTCGCTTCCATCTCTGCATAAATGGTAGCTTCCAGCGAGCATCGATTACCATTGTAATACAAATGCACACTGCCAGGGTTCACGTCTGTGGATTTCTTTATCTGAATTTGCAACCACTCTAGGCATGACAGAATTGCATCTCAACAATGAGATAGTCCATGTGTGTCCTTGTTCAGTAATGGAGTCGAAGGAAACCTTGCCTAATGCCCCTCAAGGCTTTGAAGTAGTTTTTTGGCATGCCACTTACTAGAGGGGCTATCCAAGGTTCTCCAATACATGCTTTAATCAATTTTATAAAATCAAAACAGAAACCAAATGCAGAAAGAACTTGGAGGAGGAAAGAGTGCCTTACTTGGTCAAAGGCATTCGCCATGTCCAGCTTAATGAGAATACCTTGCTCAGTCAAAGGCGTTCGCCATGTCCAGCTTAATGAGAATACCTTGCTCTTTGCATTGATGGCTAGAATGGATGATTTCCTACACCAGTATCACATTGTCCAAGATATGCCTACCTTTGACAAACCCGCCTTGGTTAGGAGAGATGAGCTTTTCCAGTAGCGGCTTCATTCTATTTGCAAGTAACTTGGTGAGGATTTTGTAGGATGCATTGCATAGCGAGATTGGCCTGAAGCGGTTGAACACCACCAGGTTCGATTCTTTTGGTACTAGTGCTAGGAAAGTGGAGTTTGTGCTTCCTCCCAATTTGGCTTTTTGGAGGAAGCCTTTGATCATTTCAGTGCAAATCATCCTTGATGATGTCCCAATAGATTCTATAAAAATGGATGGATAACCCATCCAACCCTAGAGCTTTGTCTCGTTCCATCTTCCATATGACAATGTTGATTTCATATTCAGTGAAGGGCTTTAGGAGTAATGAGTTATCCTCCTCATTAACCAGTCTTGGAATGTGCTTGAGGAAGTATTGTGCTTCCTCTTCATCATCCGCACCTTCTTCTCTGTACATCTACTGGAAGTGAGAGGATGCAACCTCTTTTATCAGAGTTGTGCCTTTGATAATAGCCCCATCTGGTGAGGTGATTTCAGCTACGTGGTTTCTAGAAAGACGAATTCAAATTTGCTTGTGGAAGAAGGTTGAATTTTTGTATCGAGACACAAGCCAGAGATTGCGAGATTTGAGCCTCAAGGATTCTTCCTCCTCTCTGAATGATCAAAAAGTGCTGATTTGGAGATCTTGCTCGATCTCAATTTTTGAGCAGGTAATGTCATGCAGCTCCAGGCCCATTTTGAAATCATGCAACTGCTGAATATTTTGTTTTCTATGGCTAGTGGGGGAGTCCGTGGGATTTTTTATCCATTCTTTCAAATTTGTTTTGGTGGCCTTTAGCTTTTTCTCCCAAACATAGCTGGGCGATCGAAGAACATGGATGGACCAGACCTTCTTGACTGTATACATAAACCCTTCTCTATTTTCCCAAAGAGGGATGAACTGGAAGGGTATTGGCCCCAAATTTTCCTCTTCTTCCAGCAATAGAAGAATGGGTTTATGGTCTGAAGTCAACTTTGGCATAATTTTTGTGGCTATGCTCTTCTTTTCAAAGAGGAAGGTGCTCTGAATTAGGAATCTATCCAACCGGGCTGAAATGTGCTCCGCCCCAATTTTGTTATTTGTCCAAGTGCAAAGCCCTGTTTTTGGCTTAAAGTCCAGTAAATCCCATTGTTGAATCAGATCTTCCATGATGGGAAGGAAGTGATCCCTCCTGCTGGTTCCTCCTCTTTTTTCTTTTGGGTTAAGGATTAGATTGAAGTCTCCTACTAGAATTATATTCTTGAGGGAGTAGGCTTCAAGGAAGTCAGACAGGGTTTGCCAATAGACTTTCTTTTCTTCATAGAGGACATGTACATAAAGATTAAAGAGAACAAAGTTAATCTTACTCTGACGGTGTTGGAGTTCGGTGTAACTCCAATGTTGTGTCTGGAAGGAACTCTCAAGTTGAAACTTGTCTTCCTCCCAGAGAGTGGCAAGCCCACCGTATGTACCCCTTGCACTTGCTGATTTTCCAGCTTTTATTTTCCATTTTACTTTGTTGAGTTCCAAAAGGGCTTCCCCTTCTATTTTAGTCTCTTGGAGTATGAGGATCTCAGGAAATTTTAATTTCAATAAGTTCTTGACTGCTTTAGCTTTTGAGGGATTCCTCAGTCCTCTGCAAATCCAAGAGACTAATCTAAATATTTACTAGCAGAGGGCGGGGCGGTTCCTCCCTTGGGAGGCCTGGTTCTAGTATTTCTTCCTATGGAAATCTTAATCGTGGGCTGGCTGCCTTGCATTTTTTGTCTCTCTGCCTCTTCTTCTCTGGCCTCTCTGTGAGATTTCCTCCCCAGTCTTTTCGAGGGCCTCTCGTTTGTCTCATCTTCTGAGGATCCTCAAATCTCTAGAGTCTTCTTCATTGTCATATCTGCATAGGTTGGGGAGCTAGAGACACATTTTGGAGTTCCGATTTGGGGAGGGCCTATTTCCTCCTGCCTTTTTTCTTCTTCCATGGTGATGGTCTGCTGTTCAGCCTCTTTAGCTACTGGGTATGGGATTTTTTCTAGTGTATTGAGCATTTCAAAGGGGTTTGTGGGTGTGTCTGTTCTTGGAGGGACTGAGCTCCCCACCGCTTGTATGGGAGGAGCACCACTCCCCGTGTGCACTCCTTTCCCTTTGGATCTGTTAGTTTGCTTATATGTTCCTAGTTTCTAGACCTGAGTCCATTGATCTCCTTTTGCATTCTCAGCCCCATCCTCTGTTTTCTTTTTACAGTGCCCGACAAAGTGCCCATAGCCATAGAAATGCCGACATTTAAATGGGTGTTGTTCATAATCTAACACTTGGTTGTGTGTCTAGTCATCCACCGTGAGTTTTATAGCTTCAGGGAGGCCTTCCTCCAGGTCTACTTCTACACAAATTATTGCACAGGAGTACTGGCCCCTCCTTTCAACTCGGTCGATGTATTTTCCAAGTTTTGAAGAAATTTAACAAACTAATAGTAAAACACTCACACTCATTAAATAAATATCAGAAATATACATGGCGGAAAAAGCATGAGAGACTTTCCTGTAGTCTCTCATTCTCATGAATTTTATTCTTTTAAATAATGTTTATGATACATATAAATACATGAGCAAGTTGTCTCAAGATAGTGCGTCTATCTTGAATAAACTTGGTTGAGATATATTCTGAACAAAACACTAATCTAGGAGAACTAGTTGGAGAGAATCTCTCATCTTAAGTAAACTCCCTAGTTTGAGGAACTAACTCATATTTCTCAAGATTTGATTTATTTAATTATAATTGATTTATAATTGTTTTATTATGAGAGTAAGGCTAACATTCCCCCCAATGATAAATCCAAAATAAGAACAAGGAGCCCTCTTCCAAGTTCTCAAGTTGATCCTCAAAAAACATTTGCCTGAAAAACTGCCAAAGCTGGATGCTGAAGAAACTGCAATATGAAGAGACCATGAGTTAGCTGCATGTTTGATTCATCTCTAAATGTCGCTTGAAAACTCCATCATGTGCCAAGATGCAAAAGGATCTATCTATCTTTTACTTTCAATCAGCATCCTTTGTCCACTGAAAAAATATTAAGAACGCCCATTGGCTGATGACGTTGAAAAACAACTCACTATTTCTTTTGCTATGTTTGAAAACTGCTCACGGCTGACTTTGCAATCAATCGCCCACTGGCGAATTTTGTTGATGCTCACTCGCTGATGAAAATTCCCATTGGCTGCTTTGTTGAAGTTGTCGAGACTTTCAGTCTGACAACACTGAAAATGCCTACTGGCTGCTTCGCTAATGTTGTCCATTGTCGAGACTTTCAGTCTGACAACCACTGTCAATTTCATTAACATTTTCCCACCTTTGTCAGCTGAAAGGAGAGACAATTTTCTTCAAACTATTTTTGAACTCCCCCCTTCAGGTGTAGGAGTGGTTCATTGGTGTACTCCCCCATTCAACTGCACGAGAGTACCATCTTCATTTTTACTGTTGGCTGCAATATCTATGAATGAATTCGATTGTAAAACTTATACAATCTTCTGACTGTGGATGTCCATTCCCAGGGATCAATCCATGAATAATCGATCTTCAATCTGCTTGATTGTTATTGTTTGCTGCATTGTGTTGATGAATGATTTGACTTGCCACAATGGTGACAAGGATGGAGATCAAAACATTGATCTTCCAGATGACCGGTTCTTTGACAATGAAGGCAGTTTGGTTTGACTGCAACTTCAGTTTGTGCACATGTTTATTTGTCTGCAACTTCAGTCTGTTTGTCTTCAACTTTCTCAGAACTAGCTGATGTGATTTGTGCAAGAAATCCTGCACTGACAAACTTAATGGGCTTTGAATAATATGGGACATGCAATTTGGCGTCATCTTTGACATATCCTAAGCCTTGTCGATTTCTGTTACTTTGGATTTCTTCCCATGGCTTGATGATTGGTTTGGAAGAAAGTTTTACTGGATTAGGGACCACTCGACACTTGAAGTTGGTTGGGTCAGTGACTTGGAATCAACGGTTATATTTGTATTGTTCAAAGACTTGGAAGCATCACTCTTCTCTAGCAACTCAATTCTTTGTAGTTGTGACTCCAGTTAAAGGAACTCAATCATTTCATGTGCATGTTGAAGATGCACTTGAATATCAACAAGAGTTGTTTTGCTAATGTTCACCATGTCGCCGGTTGATGATAAAATCAATTTTTTAAGAATTTGGGACAGTTGAATGTGTGTTGCCATGTTAGCTTGCTCACTTTGAATTCAGGCTCACTTGCACTGTTGCTTATTGTTGATGCTTTAAACACTTGCTAGAGTTTTATAACTTGGTTGCTTGAACTCTTGATTTCACGCTCGCTTGATGACGATCGCTTTGCTTGAATGCTTCACTCACACTTTGTGAATGCTTCAATCAACTTCACACTGACTCATTTGTTGTAGATGTTGTAGGAATTTACAGGGTAAGTTCCTCAGACAGAACACCAAAAGGACACCGCTCACAACCAGATCACAGATCAATACACTAGTATTTTGACGTGGTTAAAACCCTCAAAGAGGGAAACAGTCCACGGCCTGAGCCAACGCGGCCACTTCAGGCAATTTATTAATAAAAGAATGAAAATTTACATATGTTTCTCTCATGCACGGATTACCCTACAAATGACCCTCCATGCACTTTAAATAGAATTCATGGACCAATCGGGTGTCAAGCCACGGATCAAGTGTCGGTAATACCGAGGAGAGAATGAACCGTCGGATCACTACATATCGTGACCGTCGGATTGTAAGTTACAAAATGTACAACGGTAAAGAAACACACTTTACCTAACTCTACACTAGACCAAGTTGTACTTAATTATTTCCTATGTGTCGAAATATCCTAACATCCCCCCTTAAGAACAACTTGGGATAGGATTGAAGGATTTACAAATATGACACAATAGGAGAAGGAAGGAGGCACTAGAGCCTATCCCCCCTTAGTGACAGCTTCCTGAACTCCAAACATAAATCGAAGTTTAGTGAACTTCGCCTTTGTGAAGATGTCTGCAACTTGATCATCTGTTGAACAATATTGCACTTCAAGAACATGGTCATGAATGAGCTTTCTGATGAAGTGCATGTGCAGTTCAATGTGTTTGCTGCGCTGATGTTGGACTGGATCTTTGCATAGCTGAATGGCACTTTGATTATCACACCAAAGTGTAGTCGGATGCTGCTGCTGAAATCCAAACTCTGACAGGATCTGACGAAGCCACAAGGCTTCCTTACTAGCTTCTACGGCACCACGATACTCTGCTTCTGCTGATGAAAGAGAAATGGCAGCTTGTTTCTTACAAGCCCATGTAATAGGTCCTGAACCAAGAGTGAACACATAACCGGCAGTAGACTTCCGATCATCAGGGTCACCAGCCCAATCGGAATCAGTGAAACCAACCAATAGAGGAGCTGCTTCGGCACTGTAATGAATCCCAAACTGAACTGTACCTCGAACATAACGAAGTATTCTTTTAGCTGCTTTCCAATGACTTTCACGGGGGTTTTGCATGAACCGAGCAACAAGGCCAACAGCAAAGGAAAGGTCAGGACGAGTATGGGTTAGATACAAAAGTTTTCCTACAAGTTGACGGTATAAGGTAGCATCAACTTCAGGAGAATTACAAGTGACTGAAAGTTTGACTCCAGACTAAAAGGGAGAAGGGGCTGGCTTACAGTCTTCCATGTGAAAATGACGTAGAATATCACAAGCATACTTGGATTGGGAAAGGGAAATACCCTCCTTGGATTGCAAGACTTGAAGACCAAGAAAATAGTGTAAGTGTCCTAAGTCTGTCATTTCAAATTTCCTTTTAAGGCTAGACTTCACATGGTTTATAAGGTTGGGATCACTACCAGTAAGGATAAGATCATCAACATAAAGAACAAGGATGATAAGAGAGTTGCCCACTTTCTTGGTGTAGACAGTATTGTCAAAATGACACCTAGAAAAGCCAGATTCTAAAAGAAAGCTATCCATTTTGGCATACCAAGCCCGAGGAGCTTGCTTGAGACCATAAAGGGATTTCTTAAGTCGACATACAAGGCTGGAGTCTGTTTGTATGAAGCCAATGGGTTGTTCCATATAGATTTCTTCATGCAAGTCTCCATGCAAGAAGGCAGATTTAACATCCATCTGATGGACTTCCCATTTGAAAGAGGCAGCAAGGGAAAGAACAAGGCAGATAGAGTTCATTTTGGCAACAGGGGAGAAGGTTTCAGTGTAGTCAATGCCTTCAACCTGTCAAAAACCCTTAGCAACAAGACGAGCTTTATGTTTATCAACTTTTCCATCTGGTCCATACTTGGCTCTGTAAACCCATTTGCATCTAACAAGTTTTCGTCCCTTTGGTAGAGGAACAAGATCCCATGTATCATTTTCCAACAATGAATGATATTCTTCATTCATAGCTGCTTCCCAATCTGGATGGCCTGAAGCTTCTGCAAAGGTGTCAAGATCATAATTTACTGGAGCTTGAGCCAGTAAAGAAGAGGCTCTCTCAAACTGAGAACGTGTACGTCGCTGATCTGTAGGATCACCGGCAAGATCACCTGCTGCATCTTGAGTAGCACGAACCCATTTTGGAAGCTCAGGAGCTGAAGGAGGATCCTGAGATGGTGGGGGAGGATTGTCATCCTCACTTTCATCATCTGAAGAAGAAATGTTTTCAAAAGTAGAAGAGATAGGGAGAGGTGGCACAACCGCCGGACTAGGCTCGCAGGCCGATATATTTTCATCAAATTTTACATCTCTTCTAATGATAACATTTTTGGACTTAAATGGAATAAGTCTATAGCCTTTGACATCTTCAGAATATCCAACAAAAGTACATTTTTCACTCTTAGGTTCTAAAGCTTTATGCTTTTCATCTGGAATATGGGCCCACGCTTCACTTCCAAAAACACGAAAGTGACTTACATCTGGTTTGATTGAGCTCCATGCTTCTTCT
The DNA here is from genome assembly GCA_031772625.1 of Pinus tabuliformis. NCBI lineage: Eukaryota > Viridiplantae > Streptophyta > Pinopsida > Pinales > Pinaceae > Pinus > Pinus tabuliformis. The sequence goes on along the minus strand of CM062816.1, from coordinate 1,720,224,986 downwards.
GGAGTGATATTCTTTAAAGCCTTAGTAGGAGTGCGATTTATTATGTAATTTGCACAGTTAATTGCTTCTGCCCGAAAACTAAGACCAAGTCCTTTAGATTGTAGCATACAATTAGCCATTTCCTTTAAGGTGCGATTCTTCCTTTCAGCTACACCATTTTGTTGTGGAGTATATGGAACAGTATGTTGCATTTGAATTCCATTCTCAGTGCAATAGTTGATGAATGTATTTTTAACATATTCTCCGCCATTATCAGATCTTAACTTGAGAATTTGATGTCCAGATTGTTTTTCAACAAAGGCCTTGAAGGCCAAAAAAGTGTTAAATACTTCACTCTTGAGTTTTAAGAAGTATACCCAAGTGCGTCTGGAGAAATCATTAATGAAAGTTAAGAAATACTTGCAGCCAGAGAATGACACAACTGGAAGTGGACCACATAAATCACTATGCACAAGCTATAAAGGGGCTGAGGCGTGCCAAGAGGCACGTTTTTCAAAACTGTCCCGATGATGTTTTCCGAGTACACATCCAGAATAAACACCATCTCTGCAAGATACCATAGGAAGACCTGTCACCATATTTTCTTTACATAGATGCTGAAGGGAGTGATAGTTTAAGTGACCAAATCGCTCATGCCAAAGTTTGCTCACTTCATCGTTATGAGCAACAAATACTGAGGGAAGATTTGATGACCCAAAGTTGTGAAATTTATACAACCTTGTAGAATCATCAGCAATGCCAGTAGCCAAAATCTGTTTAGGATCTCTTAAGTCCTTGATTACAACATCATGAGGTGAAAATTCAACGATTTTACCTTCACCTGAATGAGTTATCTGATATACAGATAGAAGGTTGCAGGATAAGGTTGGAACACATAATACATCATTAAACTGACCATTGTCTAGATGAACAGTTCCAGTCCCTACAACATTAAGAGATCTATCATCACCAACATATATATTTTTGGTGTTACAATCATTTAAAGAAGAAAACATGGCTTTGTTTTTGGCCATGTGATAAGAAGCTCCAGAATCAATGAGCCACTCATGAGAATGAGAAGAAGAAGATACATTTAATACATAGCCAGACCGAGATGCTTGACAACCACATGCAGAAAGTGCCATTCCTGAAGATGAAGTTGAAGTTGAAGATTGCCCCAAATGGATGTTATGCTTCTTCATTGCTGCTTCCAAGGCTTCCATCTTCTTAAAGCATTTTGATTCTAAGTGGCCATCTCGATTACAAAAATTGCAATGTCTATCAGTCTTCTTCCCTTTGTTTTTATTTGTCTTATCATTTTGTTGAAATGATTTTTCATTTTGGGGCTGAAATTGCTTAGGACCCTTGTTTGGTTTAGGACCATTCTTTTTAGGATATGACTTCTTAGGATTCTTTGAATTTGGTTGCTGCTGGGCGGTTAACGCTTTCTTGGAAGAGTTTCCAAGATTAAGAAGACCAAGGTGTAAGAGTTTTTCTTGTTCTCTTATTAAAGAATCACAAAAAGAGTCAAAGGAAGGGGGCTTGTAGTCTGTTCCTTGAGAAATGAAGGCTTCTCTTGTAAAATGGAAGGTGGAAACAAACACAGAGTAGGCTGGTCCCAACTTTGTAAGAATGGAATAGATAAGGTTACTATCTTCTTTCTTAACTGTAACACCTTCCAAAAGATATCTAAGGGTCTTGAACTTAGACAAGAAATCTTCAATGCAAGAAAAATTATTAGGGTCCAATGTAAGCAACTCATTTTCAGGTTGATGGGCTCTAATTTCATTTTTAATCCCAAAAACTTTATTGATTTGTTTCATTGCTTCATCAGGAGTATCAATTTCTGCAATATGGAATCTAAGATCTGGAGAAATAGACATCCCTATCAATCCACGTGCTTGATCTTGCCTATTTTCCCATTTAGCAGCCTTATCTTCATCCTTCGGTTTCTTTTCTTGGCCTGAGGCTATTCTGTAGAGACCTTTACTTCTAAGTAAATCCTCAATGTAAGCCAACCATTGGAAGTAGTTGGTGCTGTCAAGGGTAACTTGGTATTGACTTTCCATTTCAATGGAAACTGAAGCTAAAGATGCTGAAAATAAGTGCTCCAATGGATAGATCTCGAAAACTTAGGCTGGTTTAAAAAAAACGGCTCTGAAAACGGCTTCCGAATGAAGAAGTTATGGCTTTTTGAAAAAAGTTGTTGAAGTTGCCGACGAAGTGCGGGAATGTGCGGAAATGAAAAAGTTCGCCCCCACAAAATGGAGACTTGAACCCAAGACCTCTACTCTCTTAAAATAGCTTTGAACCAATTGATCTATACAAAAAATTTGAGAGAGAGAGAGGGGGGGTGCTTTGGGTTGCGTGCTTGCCTTGAGAAAGCTCTTTTTCCCTACAAAACAAAAAACAGAAAACCCAACACGGACATGCAAAGAAAACGAACCTTATGGCTCGAAGTTAGCTTTAGCCGAAAAACTAAATATTTTCAAAAATGAACCTTGCGGCTCAAAGTTAGCTTTGGCCGGAAACTAAATATTTTCCTCAATGTTTCTGATTTTCCGAGATCACCCTAAGGCGCAGGGAAAAGAGCATACGCATGAGAAAAATCCTTCCTTTCTGTTTCTGATTTGCCCAGATCGCACAGAGTCGCAGGGCAAAGAGCATACGCAGAAATGAAAGGTATAGATCTGGTAATAAAAAAAGCTAAATAAACCGAAACCGAAATAAACAGAGAGAAAATAACAGTAAACTGCAAATAAACACTGTATACCTCCAGATCTTAAAAATGACGCAGCTAGGGCTACCGGAAACCTTTTCGCGTGAAACGAAAGGGGTTCCTCACTGGAACAGATGTTCCCAACACAACAGAGCAGTCCTCTCGGCCCGAAAGCAGTCAAAAATAGCAGATCTAGGAAACAGCAGTCGGATGCAGTTCTACCGGCTTCAGATTTGGATCACCAACAGACGCGGCCCTCAAATAGCTCTAATACCATGTAGGAATTTACAGGGTAAGTTCCTCAGACAGAACACCAAAAGGACACCGCTCACAACCAGATCGCAGATCAATACACCAGTATTTTGATGTGGTTAAAACCCTCAAAGAGGGAAACAGTCCACGGCCTGAGCCAACGCGGCCACTTCAGGCAATTTATTAATAAAAGAATGAAAATTTACATATGTTTCTCTCATGCACGGATTACCCTACAAATGACCCTCCATGCGCTTTAAATAGAATTCATGGACCAATCGGGTGTCAAGCCACAGATCAAGTGTCGGTAATACCGAGGAGAGAATGAACCGTCGGATCACTACATATCGTGACCGTCGGATTGTAAGTTACAAAATGTACAACGGTAAAGAAACACACTTTACCTAACTCTATACCTAACTCTACACTAGACCAAGTTGTACTTAACTATTTCCTATGTGTCGGAATATCCTAACAGATGTCATGCTGTGAACTTTCACACTTGATTTTGACACACTCGCTTGCTTTGTTGTTTAAATGACACGATTGCTTGCTTGATTGTTTGAATTATGATTACTTTCTAAATGGTTTGCTTGAACTTGCTTTATTGATTACTGACACTTTGTGCTTTCTTGAATGTACCCACTGAATGTGCGGATTTTAAAAAAGGAAGGGTGTCGAACACTGTCAAAAATGCACCTAAGAGACAAGTTCAATCTTGATGACTCAATTGAAGACTTACTTGACTTAATGTATTTACTTTAACAATTCAAAGTAGGTTGTCAGTTACAACCGAGAATGCACCCGTACAATTCAGTTAAAAAATGTTTATCTGTAAGTGATAAAAAAGTGTTGATGATGTTGATGTCGTCTTGGCTTGAAATGCTTGATTTTGGAGCGTCCTTAACTTGATTGCTTTGATTACATGATGTGAAATGTTCTTGCTTGGAATATCATCTTATCAAGTTGATGATATGGCGCTTTGTGCTTGTGTACTTAATCTTGATTATAGGAGCTTGAATAAGCGTTCTTATACTTAAGCTTTCTTATGTGCATGTAGTTGTTTAAGCATAATACAAAAAAGTGTTTTGATAATCTGAATACAAGTCATGCACACACATTCATTACACACGATGTACCTAAGATCCCCTTATTCAATTTCAGGTGGATCTAGGACACAATCACCACCAAAAAGATATGTTTCTATTAAGTAGTGAATTTTTTCAACCTTCACCTTCACAATATCATGAATGAAATTTCTCCAACAATGAGAACGCCAAGCTCACAGCCCCTTAAAGCAACTTGTCTTCAAAAATAAATGTCCACTAACTCAATCTGCTAAAAAATAAAGCTTTCTTCAAAAAACAACAATGAAATTCCTTTTAAAAATCTTCACTCATCACTCCAAATACAAAAATATTTATAACTCCAAAATTATAAAATATATTCCTTATCTCTCGAAAATAAAAAATTTAATGCACTAATCCTTTTTCTAATGTTACTCCTTCTATCTCCTAAAATTATCCACCACTTATCACTCCCAAAAAGTTTTACAAATTCAAAGCATACCTTATCTAAATACATTTGGAGCAATCCAACCAAAATCATTAAAAAACAATCGAAACAGTCCAGTCCGGAAGCACACCCTGGAAAACCCACCGACAGCTGTCAGTCGCAGTACCTCCCTCCACGATGTAACATTCTCTTTACGCTGAGCTGAGCTGGGCGATCTGATGGCCATGCGGAACAATCCTATGGACTGTTAGGTCGGACTAGGGTTGCTGTCCGTTTAAATTCAATTATGACAAACGTTGCTCTGCTCCTAAATAATTTAAGCTCCCATTAATCCGTTAATGAGAATGGAGGATTCGTGCAGATTAATTTGATGGCGAGCATGCCAGGGGACTGCGTTCACTTCAAGGCCTCTGTGCCACTTTGACGGGTATCAGTTGGATCAAAACAATGACGGTACTGTGATTACGTTCCCAAGAAGGTTCATTTGTCCTCCTGTTGTGATAGGAATAACTGATGTCTTCAATCAAAGATACAAATCCTTCTTCACATCCAGCAACAACATGCTTTGATGATACGTTCACAGAAATGCAACGAATTGTCAGATGTTGTGAGTGATCTTCCTTTTGGTTTTGATCCAATGGGGTTTCGCAGTTTCTTATGGCAAGAAGGGGTTTTCCCGTGGCGTTAGGGTTGGACCAGAACCGAAAACGTGTATCGGAATTGTTTCGAACAAACATCGGGAAAACGTTTTGTCCATCAGATATTTTGGAGCTGTAGGCGACGGGAAAACTCTCAACACCAAAGCTTTTCGGACGGCAATCTCTCAAATTCAAAATCTAAATAGCAGAGACAAAGGCGGCACATTGCTTTATATTCCGAGTGGAGTTTGGCTTACAGAAACTTTCAATCTTACCAGTCATATGACTCTGTATTTGGCTAAGGATGCCGTTTTACTCAACATGACGGATATATGGTGCACGTCAATCAATCACCATATATGCGCAGGGCCCTTAGTTTTAAACTTCAGCGTGGCTGCCACCTGCGATCCACTTCTGCTCCTTGACGGTGCGCAATAAGAGATGGTCTGTCCTGTGTGTGGAGGGCTATGGATTGCAAACGAAAACTTGTTGACCTTACCATCAACCAATCTCCTTACGACCTTGACTACTTCAGAGAGTAGCGATCCCTAGATCTACAATGCAGGTGCGGTTTGGCCATTATTTTGCCACCATTATATGTGAATCTTGATTTATGGTCTCTATCATTCTTTACGACTAGCTGTATGCTTCCTCATTAACATAATTGTTATATGGTCGCCGAATTGATGTGGTGAACCCTCTCAAGCACTCTCTGCCTTCTCTAGGCAAAACTCACCGTTTGACGAGATTAAAAACATCAAAGCGCACCTGCAAAGATGTCGAAGGGTTTCGCCCTATGAAATTTACACAAGAAATGTCGAGTTAACGAGTATATTGACTTGAAGAAGAACTGTCTCGGCTCCAAATCTTTAATTCCGGGCAAGAATCCCTGCCAATTTCCAGTTCTGAACCTCGCCTTGATTCAAGAAATACACTTGTCATTTTTTGTCACAGAAATACGCTTGTCATTTTTTGTGTGCTGTGCTACTGCAGGCATATGATCCCCAATAAAAATTGAAGAAATAGAATTGGAATAGACTCTGATCCGGCAGTGAATCTGTTAATCAACAGATTCTCAGGCGGCCTCAATTCCGAAGAATGTGAATTGGCGATCTCTGCTGCGCCATTGTATTTTGGAGCTCACAACTTGAATTGAGCATCTCTACAACCGGGAAAATGAATGGCTCCTAGTTCACCAATATTTCCAGCGGTCATCTTGAATTTTAGATCAAAACTGCTATCTATTGATGGGGCAGAACCATTGGAATAGACTCTTTATCTGGCAATTTCACCATCAAAGCCAATGAGCCAATGATCTAGATTTGGCTATAGATCCAGCGCATTCAAGGAGTAGATCACAACTAAAAGACATGATCAAAATAGATCAAAGCTCATCAAAAGTGCAGTCATTCATAAACTACAAGACATACTATAAGAGTTAAACAAAAAAATCCAATCCAAATCGTATCACTTAATTAAATTTGTAGATCTGTAAAATGAAAATATTAAGAGAATAATTCAGTAAGACAGGAATCTCCAGCTCTGATACCAATTGCAGAAATTTAACAAAATAATAGTAAAACACTAACACTCATAAAATAAATATCATAAATATACATGGCGAAAAAGGCCTGAGAGACTTTCTTGTAGTCTCTCATTCTCAAGTTCTCTCAAGATAGTGCGGCTATCTTGAACTAACTTGGTTGAGATATATTCTCAACAAAACATTAATCTAAAAGAACTAGTTGGAAAGAATCTCTCATCCTAACTAAACTCTCTAGTTTGAGGAACTAACTCCTAATTCTCAAGATTTGATTTATTTAATTATAATTTTGGATTTATAATTGTTTTATTATGAGAGTGAGGCTAACAAGCTTATTGCCTATGGTTTTTAAGGATTTGGGGTTCCACCAATGCAAAGGTTTATGAGAGTGAGGCTAACAAGTTTATTGCCTATGGTTTTTAAGGATTTGGGGTTCCACCAATGCAAAGGTAAATGAGGCAAGCGCACCCAGATGGGGATAGCCAAGGGCACGTCCTGTGTTGGGTCAAAGTTTGGAGTCCATTTATTTAGATTCAAACCCTGGGGCCCCATGAAATACGGGCCATTTGTAAATATGAGATTCATGTTTTATGTCGCTTCAAATACGAATACAACGAAGCCTTTGCTGACGAAATGGATTTTGATTCCTTCCTTGACAAGAGATCACTAGTTCCTTTGCACCTAGGCATCTACATTTTTAAGTGAGGGCCATAACCCAGTGAACTATCCAATAAGCCCTATTTCTGCTAGATTCAATGATGCTTTATAGGGTTCTTCAGTGGGCAAAGCAACTGTGGGAATATAATCCATTCTCTTGACAAACTTCTATTGGGTTTTGGTTGTTGGCCATTTGTTGCATGTCGCTACCAATTCCGGGAACACAGTAATCTCAGGTGGTAATGGAGAGTGATTTGCATTAATTGAGAGTATAAAATATCACGATACTGATATACAATATCATAGTACTCTTAATAGTCAAACAATTATAATTTTATTTAAATGATATATATATATATGTTATATTTTATTTTTTTCTATTTATGGAGATTTGATCTTACTTTATTGTGGAAATTCTTAATTTTAAATAGGCTTTGTTACAATATAATGTGCCAATACCATGGCTTACCAATAGCATATACTCAAAATACCATAACTCATTTCCTAACACTTGTTCACATGAGATTTTTTTTAATTAATGAATTTAATTAAATAACACTTGTTTGCATGAGAGTGTTTTTAATGGAGTTGTCTTTAGTGCGACTTTTTGGAAGCTTTTCGGGTGGATTTCCAGTGGAATTTTCTGGTTTAATTTTTCTAAAATCCAACTAGAATTCATTGAAATCACAAGATTGATCGGTAAATCATGTAGAATAGAAGTGTTCTATGGGTTTTTCATGGCGCTGAATCCATATATGCAATCAAAAAACTAATTTAAATAACACAAATCAAGATTTTACCTCAATTTATTCCACCATATTTCGGCACTGGAAACTCCAAAAAGTCACACTATAGACAACTCTGTTTTTAATTAATCAATTTAATTAAAAATGTAAAAAAAAACATAATTATTTTGAAAATATATCTCTATATTTAATTTGTGTATACTATTAAGAATATCCTAAAATATTTTATAGAAATTAAATTTCTACAATTTATCTAATAATTATTGATTATTAAATTAAAATTATAGAAAAAAATATTACAAAATAAACACATATGGGTGTAATTAATATTGGTATAATATTAATATTGGTATAATTAATATTGAAAGTAAAAATAGATTTTATATTTTTAAAATTTTAAATTTAAATGTATTAAGTGATTGTCTTTAGTATACCTTTTCAAAAAAAGGTTTTGAGAAGTTTTGAAAATTTCAAGTAAAGTGGAATGGTAATTTAAGTGAAGATTTGTATCAGAATAAATTAATGAAAAAATCTTAAAAATTTTGAAGTAATGATTTTTGTAAATTATATGTTAATAACAAATATAAATATAAATATTAAAATAATTAAATAATTTTTCAAATTTAAAATTTAAAATTAATGATAATTTGTATAATATGGAAAAAGGTAAAATTTAAAAATATTTTCATTGAAGTGAAAAAAGTTAATATAAGAGTAAATCATATAAATTGAATCGTTGGTAAATGGTGATAGAGAATAATCCATATTAAATTTGAAAATACTTATTCTAGAATATATGTTGCTAAAATTAAAAAATTATAAAAACTAATTAAAGTGTAACTTTTTTATTATTATTATTATAAAAATAATATTTATATAAGTTACATATATGTATATTTAAAAAACCATAGAACACAATTCTTAACCATGGATATTTATTCGTTTAATTCCTAAATAAGCTTTGATACAATACCATAACTTATCATATCACATGCTCAGAAAACCACAATTCACTTCATATAACACGTGTTCATATGATATTTTTTAATTAATAAAATTAATTAAAATGGAAAGGCATAACTTTTTTGGAGATAAATATCAACATTTGTTTTATGTATACTACTAAAAATATTCTAAAATATTCTATGGATATTGAATCCCCACCATCCACCTCATAATTATTGATAATTAAATTAAAAGTGTAGAAGCCTTATTCGGAAATAAACATGCCTATATGCCTAATTAAAAGTGATATAAACAACAATTGAGAGAATTGAATTAATTCCAGTACACTACAAATTCAACTTTGAAAGAAAAATATATTTTATTGTATTTTTTCTACTACTAAACAAGTAGCAAATTCTTTGAAATTAGAGAAAATTAAATAAATTTATGATATAAATTAAATATAATATACTTGTATTTTTTATTTCAAAAATTATAATTGGTTATTTAATTTATTAACTACCATGATAAGTGTATTGTTGAACAAATTTCCTTAACAACAAAACAATAAAAAAATTAGCCTATGAAAAACGTTTATGTCATTGTAATTTCCTTCTTGTATTCTTCCTTTTGTGCTATATCTAACTTCAAATTGAGAGGGCTTTAAACCTCCACTTTACGTTCCTTTAAACCAAATAAGCCTTTAGCCGAAAGAGTGGGCACTAAATAACTCCGTATGGTAGGTTAGTAAAGCTTATTTAATGCAAGCTACCAACCAGATTACTAGTGCTAATTAAAGGTTCAACTCCACATATTTTCTATTTTATATTGCATGAATATTTCAATTCCAAAATTTTCATAGTTATTTGTTATTTTATATAGACAAAAATAATTCAGTTCTAAATCTTTCAATTCATAATTAAATAAAAGTTTAAATAGTATATTATTTTTTTTCTTAAATTTCCATCTGGGTTTATCTTTCTTAATCCTCATGCCAATGACTCTCTTGCATAGCCAAATTGAGAATAAACTCTTAGATTTCTATTACACCCTATTCACACCACTATACATTTCCTCTCACCTCCATTAATTCACACATCACACAATTTGAACTAAGTCGCTACTACCACAATGAAAAGTAGATCAATTGAATACCCCACAATGAAAAGTAGATCAATTAAATACCAAAATTAGGGTGCCAAAGCCCTCCAATAAAACTCCAATCCTTTCCCACCACAATCTCATTTGCAAACTTAGAGCAATCCCTTGTGCTTGAAACACAAGGCTCGAAGTCAGGGTGAGGATCTACAATGCCCACCAACCCTTTAAGAAAAATGAAACCACAATTGCATAAGAGCTAATCCATCGTACTCTTAAGAATTAAGGGTGATGACAATGTATCACATCAAAAATTGCGTTGAAATTAAAGCCACAAACCATCAAGCCTCTAAAGGTAGACTCATGTGTGTGGCTTTTATGGTGAACTTGATGCTAGTAAATGCCATGGGGGCATATTTTTCTCCTTATAAGCAAGGTTATTGGCATCAATATTATAAACTTACAACGTTTTACAACAAAATATTACTTCAAAAGTTTTGTTAATTTTAAAATTTTTCAAACACACCTTATAATAATCAAGGAGTCTCCTATTATTATTTGTCTCACCCATGTTCTTTTCACATATTCAAATTTGAGTGGGATTGGGTGCAGAGCACGCGCAGCGGCATCAAAGTCCAGAAGAATCTGGATAGTTGATGTTACAGCGTTGAACTTCGCGAGTACGCCAAACCACCCTTATCCCCATTCAATCGTACCCAGATTCTTTCTGTAGATTTTTCATTTCGAATCGTGTGGAAGCCTCCACGTAAATTTAGCCCAACTTATCATTGCATCCACTAATAGTTATATATTCGTTTTCATGTTTAAAAGAAATTGATTTTTTTTTTCATTATTTATAAAAATTTAAAATAAAATAAAAAGACATTCGTCTTTCCCAACGAACTTGTGGTGATAAAAGGCTCAACACCCTAAATTTTTCGAAATTGTTATCACTAGTGACGTTTGGCCTTTTCTCCTATTTGAAATTTCTAAATGAAGTTTTGCCCATTCAATCTTTATTTTTTTAAAAGCAAAAAATAACAATTTTCTATTAAGATAAAAAGATGTTACAAAAATATGTGCTTACATATATTTCTAAGTACATCCGAGTGAGAATACATACATTACGTAATGGTCATAACATCATTCCATATAATGGGGAGCCACTTATTAATCAAATAGACCAAGCACGCAGGCCTGCAAAAAAGATCCAATGGAAAAAAGAGAATTTGTCAAAAATCCAAAAGAAATAGGCATCACACATCTAAATAGCAAAACAGACATATGTGCCTGCATAATAGAACTCTTAAAAAAGAGTATATGTCGAATGCCCAAGACCAAGCATCAAACCATAACAAACATGGTAAACCCTTGCCAATATGCATAAAGGCATAAGACAACCAACCAAGTCGTTGAGGCATGTTCCTTTTGTAGCGATGAGGGCCTTAAACCTCCACTCTAGCCTCCTTCAAACTAAATAAGCCTTTAGTAGAAGGAGTAGGGGACTAAATACTCATTTCTAATTCATTACATGGCATGTTTGTTTGTTTGTTTTTTTTATTTATTATTATTATCTATTTTTAACTTCAACTTGAGAGGGCCTTAAACCTCCACTCTAGCTTCCTTCAAACCAACTAAGCCTTTAGCAAAAGGAGTGGGGGACTAAATAACCCCATATGGTAGGTTGAGAAAACCAATAATGCAAGTTACCAAAAGACTACTAGTCTTAATTAAAGGTCCAACTCTATAAAATTGCTACTTTGTATAGACATGAATATTTCAGTTCCCAATATTTCATTGTTCATAATTATAGCATATTATTCTCTCTTGGATTTTGGCCATCATTTTCTTTCCCATATATCATGCTATTGACTCCATTAGATAGCCAAATTAACCACAAACTCCTAAATTTTTATTACATCCCATTCACCCCACTCTACATTGTCTCTAACCTCCATTAATTCACACAACACACCATTTACACTGAATCACTACTACCACCATGAAAAGTAAGTCAAACGGATACCAAAATTAAAGTGCCAAAACCCTAAATAAAACTACAACCCTTCCACCACAATCTCTTTTATAAACTCACTAAAACAAACCTGCAATGCAAAGGCTCAAAATAAGGTGGAGACCTATAATTACAACTACACTTTAAGCAAAATTAAACCACAGTTACATAGAAACTAAATTAAACCACAATTACATAGAAGCTAGTCCATCATACCCTTAATAATTAAGTGTGGTGACAATGAATCAGATCAAAAATTGGGTTGAAATAAAAAGCGCAACCCACCAAACCTATAAGGATAGAAACGTGTATGTAGCTTCCATAATTAACCTGATGCTAGTAAATTTCATAGGAGCATAATGAATCGAGCACCCCCTTCCCCAACTCCTTTTTCTTATATGTCCTTCATGCATGTTTTCATCCTTATAAGCAAGGCTATTTGCCTCAATATTATGAGCTTAGAGCATTTAACAACAAATTATTACTTCAAAATGTTTTGTTAATCTTAAAGTTTTTCAAATCAAATATGATAAAGAATGATTTTGAAGATTAAAGTGCGGTAAGAGATGCTTCATAATAATTAAGTAGTCTCCTACTATTATGTGTTTTTAAATTTGAAATGTTCGTCAATGTCGTTGTTTCGTTATTGTAGCACGGCTTCATCACGACAGAAATATATTTTTATTTTTCCTTCAAAATTATAAATGGTTTTAAACAAAATCATTAAAACTTATATTTAAACTTATTTATATTTATTTATTTTGATTTTAAATATAAGAATTATATTAATAGTTTAATTAATGGAATTCTGGTTGTTAAACATTTTGCTAATTAAAAAATTATTAAAATTGAAAAAAAAAATAATAGTAATTATTATTATAAAAAACTGAAAAAAATCATATTAAATTATGAAGAAGAAATTAAAATTATTTAATTTATTTTAGAAAATTATTTATCAAAATTAAGATTTAAATGGATTTATATAATTTTTAGTCTTTAAAGTTTCTATATATATATGAAAGAGAAAAGAAATAGAGATAACACAACTTATTATTAGCCATTAAAATATAGAAAGACATTGCTGGATTTTTTTATATAGAAAGTGACTTTGCTTTGAAAAATTTGTCTGTTAATTTTTAGATTTAATTTGTTTAGAATTTGGTAAAGATTTATTGAAATCATAAATTGGATAAACTTTTCATAATCTAAATGTTTCAAGACTTTGAGACTACTTAAGCTGGATATATAGTCAAAAAATCAATTTAAACAACACAAATCAAGATTTCATCACAAATTTTTTTCACCAAATTCCAACCAAAAATCATCTCACCTCAAAAACCACACAAAAAAAACAAATCTAAACTCTCTGACCAATATAAAAAAACAGAGCTAAACCATCTGAGCAATATAAAAGATGGTTAAGGCAAAACAGAGCTAAACCATCTGAGCAATATAAAAGATGGTTAAGGCGGAAAAAAAAAATGGAGATTGGCAATAAGATCAATGTAACGATCTGTGTGATATTTTGCGTATTGATCGCAATGAAAACTGAAGTGGAGGGAGATCTCCGTAACTTGCCTGTAATAAAATATCACAATGTTATTAAAATATTGAGAAAAGGCACACGATTATAACACACCTATGTTGACGCAATATAACAAATACTGATATCCACTTGAGTTTCAATAGTTTACCAGATGAGTTATAATTCATCTACAGAAACCCTCCTCGACATCACATCATAAACAACAATATCTATTATATAATCAATACTCCGCCTCAGAGGTTACATAGAGGGTCTCCTGAGGAGGGGAGTAGAGAATTATTGTAATCGATCATATTGTGTGGCCCATCAGTTGTTGCAGGTGCAACCGTTGCACTTGCAGCTTGCTCCGCATTTGCAGTCGTTCTCTGCGCCTTCCATATTCTGGTACTGGAAGTTGATGGTTTCACCGATGAGCTCCAACCCAAAGGTGTTGCCCTTCTTGGTGCATTGGCTTTTGTCAACGCAATCACAGTTTCCGCAACCAGAAGACATCTTTGCACAATATTGCTTACCACACAGAATTGAATACTCTCACAAACTCTTGAATGTGTTGAGAAAGCAAAACATTGCGTGACATTTATAGATGGAGAAGGGGGTAATCCATAGGCCCGCCATGGCAATACGAGTGGTCGAAACTCTTTTGGAGTGGGACAGGGATTGCGTGCAGAGCACGCGCAGCTGCGTGAAAGTCCAAAGGAATCTCAATAATGGGTGTTGTTTTAACGTTGAAATTCACCAGTACGACAAACCACCCTTTCCTTTTCAATCGTACTCAGATTTTTGTGGTTTGCCATGCGAACCGTGTAGTGCACTCATTTGTAATCGTCTAGAATCCTCCACGTAAATTCAGCTCGCCATATCATTTCTTCTTCTTAAATCAGTATATTCTCCTTTCTTCCTCTTACCCAGGGTTGCTGGGAGCGTTCATTCATGACTTCCTGACTCTGGTTCGAATTGCTATATAAACGATATGTTGTCAGTTGTCATTAGTGGATACAACTATAATGTAATGATGATGTATATATGACATCCATTTTAAATTAAATAATAGAAAATTTTAATTTTAAAATAAATAAAAAATCTTTAAAATTCATTATTTTTATTCATTTTACACTCCTATTATGATTGCATTATATCAAAAATTTCAAACTCTCCCCAGAAACTTATGGGAGAGCAAAAGGCTCAACCTTATCAACTTTTCTAAATCGTGACTACTAGTGAGTTTTCGTCCTCTTTCCCGATTGCGACTGCTGGTAAAAACATGGTTGTTGTTCAACGCTCTTAATGGGTTGGGAAATTTCCTTGTACCTTCGATAAGAAAGTACATAATAATAGTGATTCTCTCAACGTATTATAATTTTTTTGGGGCAAATTATAATAATATATGTTATTGAAATAAAAAATAATAATAATGATACATTTTTTACTCATTAGTTTAAAAGATATATTATTATTAGTTTTTCTGGTTTATTATTTGGGAAACTATACTAGTAATTAAATTATAGTATTTTTGTCATCTAAATATCTATTTCAAAAAAATTGATAAAAAAATAGAGAATTTGGTCAATATAAATTTAGTCCTAATTAATCATCTAACATGGAAACAAAAAAACAACAAAAAGAACTAAAAATGCCTTTGGCTCGAAATTGTGTGTGTGAGAGAGAGAAAGAAAGAGAGAGAGTGGTGGGAGATAAAGGGGGAGAGAGGGTGAGAGCAAAAGAGGGAGGTAGGGATAGAGTGAAAGAGGAAAGGGGGAAGCAAATTGGTGGAATAAAGACATGAGTGGCATGGTAAAGAGAGAGATAGGGAGTGAAACAAAGAGGATAAATCAACACACACACAGAGAAAGAGAGAGTGAGGGTGATGGGAGATATAGGGGAGAGAAGAGATGAAGGGAGGAAAGGCAAGTGAGAGTGGTAGGGGGAGAGAGAGAGAGAGGAAGAGAGAGAGGGAGGCACACAATGAGAGAGAGAAAGGGGGAAGGTAGAGAGAGGTAAAGAGAAATATAATGTGGGGAGTGAGTGAGGGAGAGAGAAAGAGAAGAATATTGGAAGTGAGAAGGAAGGAGGAAAAAATTGAGTATGGGAGATGCAAGAAGGTTTAGAGAGATGACGAGAGAGTAGGGAAACGGAAAAGAGAGGAAGGGAAAGAGAGAGGGGAAGATGTAGAGAGGGACAGAGAGGGGGGGTAGAAGGATAGGAAACTAGGGTGATAAAAGGGTAGAGATGAGAGTGGGAGTAGAGAGAGGAGGAGGAAGATAGGTGAAGAGGGAAATAGAGGGGATAATGGGGAAGGAAGAGAGAGTGAGATTGGGGGAGAGGAAGAGGGAGAGAGGAGGAGATACTAAGGGAGCATGTGTGTGTGTGTGTGAGAGAGAGGGGGAGAGGGCGAGGAAAGGGCGTGGGGAGAGAGGGCAAGAGTGATAAAGGGATTGTTGTTTTTGAGACCTTGAATGAAGTCGAGTCCTCCTTTATATAGCCTTCATGTCCATATTTGTATGTCGACTTATAACTGCCTTTAGGCCGACTTCACCTTCCAGATAGGCTGACTTGTTTGTTAGCATTTGACGAGGTCTTGGAGGGTTGTTTGACTTTATTTTGACTCAAATGATTTCTTTTACAATATGTAACATGCCTCAAAATGGGTCTTTCATAAATGAAAATGAATTAATGACTTGTAGAATCAATGAAAATCCCTAGAATCTCTCAATGGGAGCTTCACCTATAAAAATAAATTTCCTTGAGCATGAAACCCATGCCTCAAGAATAACAATAATAAATTTATTTTTCTCATTATATCAAATACATAAAAATCATGATTACATATGTCAATATGAAGACCAAACCTAGTTTCATATTTCAACACTCCCTCTTAACTAGGGAGGTATTCATAATCCATACAAGGTACTTGTACATTCTCAATCTGAAGAATTCTCATAAGAAGAGTCACATTGGTAGCCCATTTGTTTAGCATCATATCGTCCAACATTGTCACATAGAAAGTCCTTGACTAACATCTCTATCTCTCCACAAGATCAAAGCACAATGTTGGTGAGACCAATGATTTACAGACACCATCATTATTGTCTCTCAAGGGACATAGCCCACCTGGGTGTTCACAAGGTATGTCTCTCCAGGACTATTCTTATATTGGATTCCTAGCCCTCAAATAATATCAATCCTCTACGGCAACTATTATCTTGGATGCCCTACCACATCCTCAAAGAGTATCGAATGTCAGGTTCTTACCCAATCCTCCATTCTTTCTTCCCAAAGTGAAGAAAAGAATGATGTGTCTATATCTCCCTCTCAACTAGGGAGGATGTACCTGTTCCTATAAATAAATGTACTCATTCCTACAAAAGAAATGTACCCAATTTCCTCTCATCCCAGAACTTGTCCAAGCTCCCTTTTAACCAAGGAATTTCTTCCAAGATCCCTCTTAACCACCTCTTAACTGAGGACTTGTTTTCCAATGACATCTTTTTGGTTTGGTGGAGATCACGGTACTATCAGCGACTCGAAGAGCTCCTTCTTTTGATGTCATGGATTTTATCTTTATCATTATGGAGCTTTCAACACTCGGGACTTCTTTGTAGGGTATTGATCATCCATCACTTTCATTGACGAACCATGTTAGTCATGTCATCCTTTCTTTCATCAGAAAGCGATCTACTATTACATATCTAGCTCTTCTTCATGACTACCTTTTCCACATCATGTTTCCTTCGGGATCTTCCATCCCTCCACATGAGTACTAGTTGTAGGTGACATCCACAACTCTCTTTCGATATCCCTGTATCATCCCATCCATATATTGTTCAAAAATAAAAGATGAACATCAAATCAAAATTACCTTTTCTGATGACTCTTCATCATGACATCTTCTTGTTGCAACATCAATATCCTGCATACATATTGACACATCTCCAAGATATTTAATTTCAAGTGTCTTTATTTACAAACCTTGTCAGGGCCTTCATGCCTTCTTTATGGAGATGTCATGGCCAATTCTTCTAGTTATTGGATGTTGATTTCTTTTTCTATGTTACCATAGTTTCATCTTTCATGAAATCTTCTTTCTTTCTTCACATATTGCTTCCTAGGAACTTCCATCCATAGTCTCTTCATCTTTTTCAACCACCTCATATTCCATATGAGGACATATTATGTTGATTTCATCTAGTCAATATGTGAACCACGCCTTCATGCATATTTCTAAAGGAGGAGATCCCTTATTCTTTGATCGTGCTCATGAGATAGAGCATTTACCCATGCAACCATATGATGACATGACTCAATTAAATACATGCATACATGCCTCTTTCCTTCTTTTGGTCATCTAGGCTTCCTTTAGCAGCTTCCTTTTTTTTATTAAGAGTGCTTCAACCATCTCGGCATGTTGCATTCCTTTGTCACCATACCATGATCCTTCTAAAAAGTGAATCCCATACAAGGTGGAATTCTCAGTGAGACACTTTCTTCCTTCAAAAGAGGTGAATCTTCTAACAGATAATCTAGATTATCCTCATCTGCCAGAAGCTCCTTTCTCATGATGATGTATGATGAATTCCTTCTATCATGATAGATGGATTTATTTCAACCATATGCACTACACATGCTTGTAATGAGGTAACCAAGAGCTACTTCCTTTATATGATGATTGTTACATCCATGTAGACTTCTACTTCAGTTATTCTTTCAAGCTTTTCTAGTGATATCATGAGCTCTTGCTTCAACGGTATTCTATTATGATGTTATCTCCTAAAATGATGCATTCTATAATGCTTCTAATGTTTCCTACCATGATAGCTATACTTTACAAAAACTGAAAAGAACTAGGTGGAGGAGATTATCTCAATCATAGTAGAGATCTTTTACTTCCTCTTTCTTTGACTTCTTATTTTCAGCTTCTTCCACTTCTTCGGTGATATGGGCCTCTTCCCTTCCTATTTTGTTGTTGTCCTTCTTGATTTTAGTACAATATCTCTTGTAGTGCCCATATTCATGATAACTATAGCATTGGATCTTTGACATATTCTTCTTGTTATTTTTCTAACAACCAAACTTTCCAAACTTTCCTATCTTCCTAGCCATGGCAACAAATGCTTGAGCTTTCTCATTTGATCTTACATCAATTTTTTCCTTTAATTGAGTTTCTTCAATTTTACACAATGACCATAGTTCATTGAATGGGTTAGCTTCCTTCTTTCCATAGATTCTTGATGTAAAGTTGTCCCATTTCTCTGGTAGTGCATTGAGCACTGTGGTTGCCATTTCTTTATCAGACATTATTCCTCCCAACTCTTGTAGTTGGTCTCTTATTTCTGACACCCTCATAAAGTATGATTTTATTCCTTCTTAATTTGATATTTTCATCTTGTAGAGTTCTTTTCTTAATGATGTCACTTCTCTAACAATACTTACGGATAATAATCCTACTAGTTTATTGTATATTTATTTTTATGTCTCCAACTTTGATACATAGGTATAAGGGGATCTTTGATGTACTCTATGAGGATCCTTTGAGCCATTACTTCCCCTTTCATGTACTTTGCAAGAGCTTGAAATTATTCCTTTGGTGATTTAGTTATTCCACCCTTGACATGGTCAACAACTTCATTTTCTATGAGGATCAAATCAGTCCTCTTCTTCCATGCAAGAAATGTTGATGACCCAACCAATTTGTTGTTTTCCTTGTAAAATGAAGTCATTTTGATAGCAGATTCAGTCATAAAAATAAAGGTAATTACTTGTCAAGTGAAGATGATTATTCATAAAAATATCTTCAACTTGATGCCTTCTTGATTTTTATGATGATGTTGATAATGTCTTCTTGATGAAGATGTCTTCCTTCAAAAGTGATCCTTCAAAGAGAGGGAGATCACCTTGATTCCTTGATGATGATGATAACGCTTCTTATTTCTTCCCTTGGATGTAGGGACTTCAAGATGCTTCAATTTGTAGTCCCTCCTTTGAGTAGAAGTAGGGTCTTTGAGGTATCATTTTTCCTTGAGGTGATGATTGTGTGAGATTCCAAAGAATGCTTCACGTGTAGAGTCCTTTTTAAAATGAACTAGGGTTTTTGAGTTCTTCTTTAGAAACTTCTTTCAAGTTGATGATGTAGTCTTTGTCCTTGTGTTTACTTTGAGATGAGAGGTAATTCTTGATGATTAATTCTCTTTATGATCTTCTAGTGCTTCGACCTTTGGGTGTACTTCTCTAAGCTACCTTTTCTTGACTTGTCACATTAGCTCTGATGCCATGTTGATAAATCTAGGGGCAACAACATAGAATGATTTATTTTGTGTTGATAATTGTTTATGATGTATTTTTACTTCACTTAATTAACTTCTTCTTTCACTAGTTATTATTAGTGTTTTCTTCATCAAACAATTATCAATCTGTAAAGAAAAATAAGACAAAGGACACAAGATATAGGAAATCAGCGAGGGCCAAAATCTCTCCAATATGAGAGGAAAACCAACAAGATTTCTTCTTGTTATAGAATATTCAATTGACGAATTCCAAGACTTGGACCCTTGATCAAAAATCCCTGTAAGACCAAGTCAAAGCTTCTTATTGGTGAAATTCTCTTCCTTCAAGTCAATGATGGTCAAAATTGTTTCACTTCTTTAGATTTCAACCCTAACTCAGAATTTCAGCTTGTTGTTATAGACCTATAATTTTGGCTTCTTCTACAGAAACCCTTGGTCACATGTGTGGCTAGAAATTGGACAAAGTTTCCTTCTTTCAACTTCACTTGACTTGACTTTATTTCTTTGAAAATTCAACTTGCTACAGAGACATTATTTGACACATATTTTGGTCCTTGATGATGACTTCAACTTGTTGTAGAAGAAGGCCCTAATTCACTTCGCACGTGTGAGAAGAATTCCCAAGAAAACAATCCCAAAACTTGATGTTTCTTCTTTCCTTTTGTCCTTCTCTTCCTCGCACTTCTTTTTCTTCCTTAATCGAACTTATGTGTGTTGTGAATGAGACCTTGAATGAAGTCGATTCCTCCTGTATATAGTCTTCATGGCCATCTTTGTAGGAAGACTTGTAATTGCCTTTAGGGTGACTTCAAATTCTAGATATGTTGAATTATTTGTTAGCATTTGATGAGATCTTAGAGGGTCATTTGACTTTATTTTGACTCAAATAATTTATTTTACAATATGTAACATGCCCCAAAATGGGTCTTTCATAAATGACAATGACTTAATGACTTGTAGTCTCAATGACATGCCCTAGAATCTCTCAATGGGAGCTTGACCTATAAAAATAAATTTCATTGAGCATGAAACCCATGCCTCAAGAATAATAATAATAAATTTATTTTTCTCATTACATCAAATAAATAAAAATCATGATTACATATGTCATTATGAAGATCGAACCTAGTTACATACTTCAACAAGGGGATACGTAGAGAGGGACAGAGAGAGGGGGGGTGGTGGGAAACGGATAGGAAGCAAGGGTGATAAAAGGGTTATAGGGCTACATGCACATGGTTCTTATGAGCCCGGATATGATTATATCTACGTCCCAATTCGGGTCCATAAAACTTAGATCCGGTGTTGGTTTAATCTGACCTCATATGTAGCACAAAATCGACATATATATGCTTTGCAAAGTAAATGGGGACTTGGTCATGGTGGGGGAACTAGCCCCAAGATACAATGAATTGATCATAAACGAAAGGGGCCACATCAAAATTCTTAAAATATTTTAGCATAATTGGACCAGCATGTCTAACACAATAGTTTGGAGGGATGACAAACAACTCCCCATGAACATCAATGTTCTTGGTGGCATCTTTCACTGTCTTCCAAGTATGTGGGCATCTAATCTCCATCCTAATAATCCAATGTATGGAATATAGGAGGTGGCTCTATGGGATCACCCTTTAGTATGTCTCAATCAACCTATTGATGCTATCCAACATCAAAGACAAACTATGCTAGTAGGCAAACTAGCAAAGATTTTATCCAGCTCTCGTGTGATCCATGTCTGTTGGGTCCTAACATCCTCAACTATGATACTGGTTACAACGTCGTTCCACGGAGGGATCAATGTTTCACTGTGATCCTCATCTTCGCTAGCCTGTTAAGGGTTTGCAAATCATAAACATAATTTAACATATATAACAAACTATAAGCATAATAGCATATACATTAAATTAAAACACATCAATTGAAGATGTTTTAAACATTAAATACAATTTCAAGGCATGAATACATAAATTTTAAAGAGGATTTAAAATGCAAAGGGTGTACTTGCAACAGGTGAAGAAGGTCCACTATCAATATCAAGATCATCAACAAAGACAGAAACACTGCCTCTAAATTAATTTATATTTAAATATTTTTTAATAATAAATATAGTACGATTCTACTTTTAAAAATAAAATATTAATCTTTAAAGTTAAAAATCTAAAAAATATTTTTGTGCTATTTATATATAAATTGTTATATATCGCTATATATATAGATATAAACATTTAACTTACTTATATATAATATTTAACTATATATAATTACAACATTTAACATAACATATAACTATATTTAACTATCATGTAGCTATATATTATAGTTCTATAGTTTTAGAACTATTCAACCTAACATAATAATATATATATAACTATAATTTCATAACATATTATATATATATATATATATATATATATATAATCATAACTATAATTTCTAAGATAATTACTATATAATTATATATATTTAACTAAATTATAACTTAACCAATAAATAAGTAAATTAAGAACTTAATAGGATGAATATGGTTTCTCATAGTAAAATTCATTTATAAAATAAGAAATTTATTTTATTTATTATTGTAATTTTAAATTAATTTATATTTAAATATTTTTTAATAATAAATATAGTACAATTCTAATTTTAAAAATAAAACATAAATCTTTAAAGTTAAAAATCTAAAAAATATTTTTTTGCTATTTATATATAAATTGTTATATATCACTATATATAACAAAACATTTGACTTAGTTATATATAATATTTAACTATATATAATTATAACATATATATAACATAACATATAACTATATTTAACTATAACATCATATAGCTATATATTATAGTTCTATATATAAAATATATAGAATAAGATAGTTATATATATATATATTATACAACATAACCATAACAATAATTTATAACATAATTACTATGTAATTATATATATTTAACTAAATTATAACTTAGTTATAACATCACATAGCTATATATTATATATTTAACTATAACATCATATAGCTATATATTATAGTTCTATATATAAAATATATAGAATAAGATAGTTATATATATATATATATTATACAACATAACCATAACAATAATTTATAACATAATTACTATGTAATTATATATATTTAACTAAATTATAACTTAGTTATAACATCACATAGCTATATATTATAGTTCTATATATATAATGTTTAAAATATAACATAGTTCTATAAGTATTTAACTCTATAATTATTTAACATATATAACATAAAGTTATTTAATATAACACATATAATATAGCATGTAACATAACTATAACTATTTGATAACTATCTAACTATATAATTATTTAAGTATAACAATATATATTTAATTATATTATAAAATTATAACATATCACATGGCTAGATATATTATAGTTGTATATCTACTATTTATAAGATAACATAAAATTTTCTATAACTATTTAACATAACATACATAACTGGTTATTTAACATTTAAAACATAACACGCAATTAGTTAACCCAACATAGTTTTATAATTATTTAACATAGCATAGTTTGTTATTTAACATTTAACAAAACATATATATAACTATATATATATAATTTAACTATAATATATATATATATATATATATATATATATATATATATAATATATATAGAGAGTAACATAACATAGTGTATCATGTACATTGTGCATAAATGTAACATAATATAACTATAACATTTAACATAGCATAATTATTTAAAATATAATAGGTATATGTGTGTGTGTTTGTTTCAGCGATGCATTATTGATACATTAAATCCATCAAGAAAAGTGTATAATTTGGTTTAGTGAATAAAAGCATTTACACTCTTTTCTAATTTGTACCACATTGTTTTATTATGTAGTGTGTTGTACAAAAACATTGTCTTCATGTGCTTGCACCTAGTACATGTCATGTGTCGAAGTCAAACATTAAGAACTTAAAGTTTATTGTAGCATTTGGTTGGCACGAAATTTTATTAGTTTTGTAAATAGGTTTATTTCAATATTTTACACATATATTTACATATTTATGCGCTATGAATAAAATGTATTATTTAGAAACGAGAAAAAGTGTGAGGGTAGATTTGATCACTTCTTTCGATTGTCTTTACATGGAACTCAATTTACTTTGGTTGATAAATTATCAAAAACTGGACTCTAAAGTTTAAGACCTAATGCTAGATTATTTTGCTTGAGTTTAGAAATGAATTTTTTGTCAACATTTTTTTATTGGATTAGTTTATATGCATTATATGTAATATGAAGAAGAATCCAATATATGTGCCCCAACTATAGGCCATCGCAGTGCGAGAGGTTATGTTATACGTGGTCGGTCTCATGATAGATCACATAGCCCACTGAGAGTTCATGTTCCCCTCATAGATCTTGCCTTTAACGTCAGTGACAATGTTAGATGCAATGTTTCTGTCTTTGTTGATGACCATGCTACATCCAGTGGACCTTCTTCACCCATTTCAGGTACACCTACTACACATGGAAAATTTTAGGGGCTAATGTTCGCCCAGTGAGCTAATTTTCCATGATTTTGCCACAAAAAAGATTCGCCAATTTCCAATTTTATAAAAGACGATTCGCCCAAATTTTAGAATATAAAATTATTTTACCTTAAAAATCGCCAACATTATATAGAAACTATATATAAAATAATTATAAATTTGAATAATTTTACAAATATATCAATAAACATTTATAATTTGCATATTAGGGATTAGTGAGATTCGCCAATGTTTTAAACTTCAAGAAAATTTTCCATCCTTAAAATTTTCCTTGCTACTACATTTTTAAATCCTCTTTAAAGTTTATCTGTTTATGTCTTGAAATAGTCTTTAATTTTAAAATTGTCTTTAACTAATGTGTTTGAATTTAATGTATATTTTATTATGCTTCTAGTTTGTTAATTATATATATGTTAAATTATGTTTATGATTTAAAGGTCCTCAGTAGGTTGAAGCTAAGGATGAGAGTGAAACATCGATCCCTTTATGGGATGATGCTACAACTCAAATCATATTAAAGGATGTTACGACCCGTCATACACTAATCACAACAATCATAAAGAATATCCTTGTTAATTCACCGACTCATCTTGCATTGTCTTTGATGCTTGATAGAATCACTAGGTTGATCAAGACATACTAGAGGTTGGGCCCACATAGCCACATATTACAGTTGATACAAAGGATCAGGAGGCATGAGGTTAGAGGCTTAAATTCTTAGGAGGTGGTGAAAGAGGCCACCAAGGAAATTCATGTTCGTGGGGATTTGTTCAACATCCCTCCAGATCTCCCTGCTAGACATAAAGGTTTGACTCCACTGAAATATTTTAGTAATGTTCAGGCAACCCCTTTCATGTATGATATATTTATTGGAGCTTGGGGCCAGTTCCCCCACCATGACCAAGTCGCCATTTACTTTTCCAAGCATTTATATGTAGAGTTTGTGTTAAATATGTTGGACTGCACTGATATTGGATCCCGTTATTATGGATATGGATTTAGACATGTACCTATGAGCGTGAGGGGGCTCGTAGGGACCTTGGGCATGTACCAACACCTCCGAGAGTCTTACCACTACTGTCTCAGAGCTTGGTATTACCGACAGAGCTATAGGAGTTGTCGCAGCTCGATGGTAAGACGTGAGAGACTATTGTAGACAACATGTGGACGTCATTGGATAGTGCATGTGTTGCATTAGATGGAGAAATTAAGAGACCACTAGCATTGCCTCGTGACCCACTAGTGCCATTATATGATGATGCATTTCTCGCAATTTTACCCTTTCACCATCTTTTGACATATGCATGTATGTATCGTGATGCCATTCGTTAGACTTGGAGGGTGCATGACTTGTGTGACACAGAGCGGGAAAATATATATACAAAACTTTTGACTCTTGTTGTCAAATTATGCATAATTATTTATATTAAAAAATTTAGTTCATATTAGATTGCATATTTATATTAATAAGTGCATGATAACATGTAGACACATCCCAGCCACATGAATGACCTTATAAGGTCATCTGAAGGGGCATTTGATTAGCCAGGCCATCCTCGACTAGAGCATGTTTCCATGGATTCTCCTCCACCTCCACCTCCACATTATATGTTCACTAATGTGGAGTAGAGTCACTATGTACAACCACATGGACCAACAATTGAGGTAAAAAAATTTATTCCTAAGATTTCAACATTTTCTTTTTTTAAGTTACACATATATGCTAATTAATTTGTAGACTAATTATAATTTTTTCTTGCCATTGTGTTCATAGGCCCATATGTAGAGTGTCGTTGATGCCACTGTTATGTGGATACATGAGTGGGATTTTGGGTTTAAAGGCACTGATGATGCAGGTCCATTGATGCAGGCCATAAATAGAGGAGCACAAAACCCAGATTCATGATCAGACCCCCATAATATCTAACTTGCATGTGGACTCGACTAAGGTTAGTAGATTCATGTACATGTAATAAAAAAAGGTGGTTCAACGTCATTTATTTCCATATTGTTTATTTTGTACAAGTAATGATCTAATTAGTTTGAATTTGAATGTGTTATATTGTAGTACCAGCTGATGAACACTTATGTGTGGCAGAACTCACATAGAAGTTTTTGTGGTACTTAGAGTGTCATAGTTTGTATATTTTCAGGCTCATTTCATAGGACATATTCACATGTATGATACAGACTTTGTATATTTTCATACATGGACAGTTTATGGATGTACATCATGGACATTATTTTAGTTTATTGATGCTTATTATTTCAGTTTATGGATGTTCATGTGTGATATTTGTAATTTGTATATATTTTCATATGAATAGTTTATTGATACATATACTCACAATTTCAGTTTATGGATTTGTATTAATATTTTTTTATGGATGCTCATTAATTTTTGAAGTTTATGGATCTGTTAAAATTATTTCGCTAATTTAAAATTTTCTCTATATACTATAACTTTTATTAGTAAAATATATGTTCAATTTTGATTTCCAGTTTCATATACTAAGAAAATAAGTAAAATATTAAGTTATGATGCAAATAACTTTGATACTTAAAATGAACTAAAATATATCATGTATCAATTTAATATTGAACATGGAAATAATTCCAATCATGCTTCATATCGACTTGTAGAAAGCGTTTTTTGGTGCAATCAACATGTATGTTATTACAATTGAATTTTAAAAATAAACTATTCGAATTATAAAGTCATCCATATATATGAATGAATTTTTTTGTGACCCACACATATACCATTGCATGGACAACTTTTTTGAGTATTTCAATCAATTTCTTATTTCAAGGTTTAATTTAAAAATAGAAATAGGATTGAAATCAATTTAATTCAATTTTTAAAAACTCAAATATAATTGAAATGAGTTATATATTCAATTTTAAAAGATTTGGAGATGTAAAAGTTACAAATGCAAGTTTTATTCAATTTTATTTTGTTTGATGTTATCTACAAAATTTTAGTCATAATGCACATTGTCAATAATTTTTTTGTGCTTGGATTGAAATCAATACGCAATGTTAAACTAATTACCTTGAAATTAATGTACACCATATATCTAGTTACAACAAAACAAAAATCTACATCTTCACTAAAATCAATGCATCTAACGCAAGCAATCAAATGGGATGAGAAAACGACATGTACACTAAAATCAATGCATTTAATGCAAACAATCAAATAGGATTAGAAATCAAAATCTACAATGAAATCAATGCATCTAATGTTGCAAGCAATCAATTAGGATTAGAAATCAACATCTACAATGAAATCAATGCATATATTGCTAGCAATCAAATAGGATTAGGAATCAACATCTACACTGAAATCAATGTATCTAATGCAAGCTCAATCAAACAAGATTACAAATTAACATCTTTGATGAAATTAAAGCATCTAATGCAAGCAATGAAATAGAATTAGAAATCAACATCTACATAGAAATCAATGCATCTAATGCAAACATTTTTCTTACCTTTTGATGAGCCCCAATTTTTGGTAACAAATTGGGCTCATTTGGCCTACTTACCTTGCTCAACCCTTCATCTTTTATCACTTATGCATTCATTTCTTGGTATATTCGTGTTATTTGTAGGAAGAAGGGCAGGCATTATATCTATGTGGTTAATACATGATGATTTCAGGTTTTTTGGCATTAAAGGGAGCAAAGACCACGCAGAAGGAGACAAGGAGACAACAAAGGTGGCATTACAGGTTTATAGGGAGGTTGTCTACAGCCTTAAATAACCTCCCTCGTGATCTCCACCCTAACTCCGAGCTCCAACAACTCTCCCCACCGAGCTTAAAGGCAGCCAACGGGTTCTACAGGAACAACAGTCTACAACAGTTAACTTTTAGTTGGACAGCCGAGCTCCATTAATTGAGGAAGCCAGCTTGATCCTCATCATGTATAAATATTAAGGTCGTAACCTTTGATAGGAGATTTTTTTGAACTTTTGAACTACTGTTGCAATTTCTAAGCACGAGCTACAGCTCGGTTTTTGCTTTTTGTAAGCCAGTTTTGGCATGATATTAGACTCATGATTATTCAATAAAGGCAGGCAGCTTTTGATTCAATTCTGAGTTTTTAAGGGAGCTATAGCTCTCAGGTTAGGGCCCAACCTGAGAGCAATAGACCTCCTCTTCCTTGTATTGTTACTTGTCTTTCTCTTCAGCACTTTATTCCTCTATTTTGACATGCATTTAGAAATTACAGTCTGCTGATTCGATTTCTTTTATGTGATTGAGTAGGATTAGTTTACAGTTCAAGTGCTTTTAGTTGCTTAGATTAGAGTAAGAGGATCATCATTCATTCGAGCTCCAAGAAAAGGGCTGACAGTGCACTCACTGCCATCTCTGTTTAGAGATTGGGGGTGTAGACCGTACCAGCCACCAAAAAAACGCAGTCATACACTTCCATTCAAGCTGCAACACAGTCATTTCAATCGTAGATCCATCCATGCATTCTGATCTTGAGCAGTACTTCTTCATTTCAACTCCATGCACGATTTTTCTCTGAAGCATACATTGCTATTCGTTGATTTAATAACACAGTTAGGATAAGTTGATGAATTCTCGGTTTTGTGCAGATTTGTTTCCTTTACACTGCGTTGCATCACTATGTTATCTTCTTCTTCTTCTCAACCGCGTCTAAAGCCACCTACCCAACCTCCGTTCAGATCGTTTGCCTCCCAACACTTCCACTGTTCACGTAGCTCCATCTTTTTGGACTTTTCATTGCTTCCACCCTTCCATTCTCCAACTAGCTGCAAGCACTCTTTCCTCATCTCATATCTCTATCCCTGAGCCATCATAAGCCCCCTTTCCATTCTACCTATCCACCCATACAACTCCTCCACTCCTCCATCACCCAAAACTCCAACCACAGAACATCCTGTAGAAGTTAGCAGACTTCCTGTAGAAATCCCAAGCTTCATGTAGGATCCCCTGCAGACATCCTGTAGAAACCTGTAACCTCGGTTGCCGAGCACCTGAACGTTGTGGACTTCTATGGAATGATGTTTTGGATCCTCTGGAACCTCTCCTAGTCCTCCTGACCTTTCCCAAGCTTTCTTTCCTTCGAACTACCCCTGCACAGTCAAACCCTAATAAGAAACAAAATCGTAATAACTCCAACCACTTAAGCAAAAATCCAAAAACAATGTTCTTTTCAGTAGAAGTAGCTTAAATTCATGCATCTCATATCACTTGAAGTAATGGCATCATTTCTAGAAGTTTGCACTCCCACCATTGCATCATAGAGATTAGACTAGTCAGATTAGGGTTTACTAGGGTTTCCCTGTTTTGTTGGCTTTCAGTTCATTATTGCAAAGTAGGTCAATTTCCTTTGAGATAGTCTTCATCCATCATTTAGAAAGCTTCTTCTGAGAGCATATAGAAGTTGGCTTGAGCCCTAGCGGACTTGTGCCAGCTGACCAAGTGACAACTACGACAAGAGCTAGTACTTGTGCATACAGCACCATCGCTTCCAAGTTTGTTACGAACTACCGGGTTGATAAAAGTAGAGATAGGAAGCTCCAGGAGTTGTAGCATTATTGCTACAATACTCGAGCCCACCATCTTTTTGGCGCCGTTGCCGGGGAAGTGTCAGAGTATTAGTAATTGTTGCTTTTCTTCTATTTTCTTACTCTTGCCTTCTGCTAAGTAGTTTATTACATTTCCATTCTGCAAAAGTAGCATAGACATTTCCTGCTTTCGTAGATTAGCATTTCCTGCTTTCATAGATTAGCATTTCCTGCTTTCATAGATTAGCATTTCAATTCTGAAATTTCATTTCTGCAAGCGTAGATTAGCATTTCATTTCTGCAAGCGTAGATTAGTGTTTCAATTCTGCAAGCGTCGACTAGCATTTCCATTCCTGCAATTTCATTTGAGCAAAGTAGATTAGTTCTTTCCTGATTTTAGTTTGATTCTGCATCTTTATAGTTAGTTGTAGATCAATCTGTTTCAGTTTTGCAGGTACCACAGAAAAAACAAAAGCAATCAAAAAAGTCTTTCCATTTCATGCCTCGTAGGAGTCGAGATAAAACAGGCAAATTCTTACCCAACACCCCCACCACATCACTGAGTCACCCTTCTCTCTTCTTCGGTGCCGGTGATCTAGAAGAACTTATAGGTGAACCTCCTGAGATATACGAAGATCCTATAGCAGAAGAAGAATTAGAGACCATCCCATCTGAAGCTATGGCTGACAATAGAAGAGAAGATGAGAGAATAGAAGGTGCCTTCCCCATCCGAGAGACCAATGGAGAGATGAAAATGAAGAACATTAGCCCCTCCGCTTTACCTCACTTCCATGGACTGACTACTGAAGATCCTGATACCTTCCTGTTTGAGTTTGCTGTCCTTTGTAGAACCTATGACTATACTGAAGATGAGCAGAAGCTGAAACTCTTCCCTTCAACTCTTAAGGATGCAGCATTACGCTGGTTCATGGGCTTACCTGGGAATAGTATCACCACTTGGGCTCAGATGCAGCAAGCTTTCAATACCAAGTACAGGGATTACTGTAGGTCCAAGGAAACCAAGGGAGAAATCTTTCGGATGACCATGGGAAATGATGAGTCCTTAGAGGATTATGAGGAGAGGTTCCAACTTAGCTATAAGCGGGTAAGGTGCACACTTGACCCTGAATCCCTCAAGTTGGTCCTGCTCCGAGGAGTCCCTGAAGACCTCTTAGATACCCTTCACATGTTAGCTGGGGGGGACATTTACCAACTGCCTTATGAGGACATCAAGACTGTGTTTAGAAACCACTCCAGGGCAGCTCGAAAACGAGGTAGAGGAAACCTCCTCTCAACTGGTGTCCCTTTCTCCAAACATGAGTTTGCAAATCAATTGGAAGATCTTAAGAGTGAGGTGAGACAGACCATTGCCATGCAGCTGGACACATTCAGGATCCAGCAGAAGAAGGAAGAAGTTGAGAGAGCCTTGGCTATCTTCTGCCCTAGATGTACCAGGAGACACCCTAAGAACGAATGTCCATTGCATTCGGTTGAAGTGTGTTTCGTTTGTGAGGAGGACCATCCCACAAACCAATGTCCAACCTTACCTAGATTTAAATCCATGTACCAAGGGACAGAAGCTCCCACTGAACCTCTCTATTACCTCAACCAAAGGAGGCCACAAGGACCTAGAACTTACCAGCAGGGAATGCAAGGGGCACCTCAAGCTTATTACAGCCCCAACCAATCGGCTCCTATGCCTTCCTGGGGTCCCCCTGCTCATCCTTCTTGGTCCATGCCTCCTCCATGGTCTTACCCACCTCAGTACCCTACTCAACCCACTACTCATTCCTATCATTCACATGCCCAGCCACAGCCTCAGTAGAATGCACCTCAGTCGGGGTGGAGGCCCCAATACAACACTCCTCCTGCCATTTTGCCTCCACCACCATTTCAACCTCAACCATTACCTCCTGCTCCTCCAAGGCAACCTCAAATACCTGCTCAACTGAACCCGAACCCCAACAATAGACAAGCCCAGCAGGTATACACTGGGGAAACATCATGCCCTACTTATGCTGTGGAGATCCAGGAGATCAATCTTCGATCTGGCAAGACTCTTCCAGATCGCCAACCTCCTCCCCCAGAGGATGAGGAAGATAAACAGGAAAGTGAACCAAAGGCTATTCCACCCTTTCCTGAGAGACTAATAGCCACCACACAACCCAACCCATAGGAGGATGAGCTTCTGGGTGAGCTCAAGCAGTTGTGTGTAAAAATACCACTTCTCCAAGCCATCAAGGATGTGCCAATATACAACAAGCTGGTTAAGGAAAAGTGTTTCAAACACCCAGGCAGGCGGAAGAGAGATGCTTCAACCATCAATGTCTTAGGACAACTGTCTGACCTTATGTTAGGACAAGTCATCTGCCCAAAGTATCTAGATCCTGGGAATCCTGTAGTAGATGTCCACATCAATGGCATCAGCATACCTCACACTTTGATTGATTTGGGGGCCGCCATTAATGTGATGACCAGGGATACCATGCTCAAACTCAATCTTCAGGGTTCCTTGAGGAAGACCTCGACAGTTCTGCAACTTGCAGATCGCTCCACTATGACTCCCGAAGGGATTGTGGAGGATGTCTTGGTCTCTGTCGACTCTTGGGAATACCCTGCAGATTTCTTGGTTCTGCAACCCAAGGCAAAGCTTACTGGATATCCTCTTATTTTGGGAAGGTCTTGGTTAGCCACTGCAGATGCTTACATAAGTTGTCGTGCAAGAAATATGACCATCAAAAATGGTCCTATGTCCAAGCAACTAGTCCTATATCCTCCTGCCCAACTTCCTTAGAGCATGACTTACCACTTTGGTTGGAGGAAGGAGAAGAGGATGAAGTATACTCAGCACCGTTGTGCACCCTAGATACCACCAGAAGAGACCCCCCAACCGAGGATGACTTGATTGAGACCTTGATCCAGAATCCACCTTCTAGTGCACTATCCTTAGAGAAATTGGTGGAGGATGCCCAAGCCAGCACCTTAGTGGATCTTTGTACGACCAACCCTGTCACTCCCAGAGTCAAGAATGTGGAGTTCGGCCCTAAGAGAACGTTAAAGATCAGCTCCTCCCTATCTCCTTCCCAGGAAAAGGAGCTGTGTAGCCTGTTGGCCAGTCACCTAGATGCTTTTGCTTGGAGCTATAAGGAGATGAAAGGAGTCCATCCCTCGGTCTGTACCCATCACATATACATCAAAGAGGGTTGTAAACCGGTTAGGCAACCTCAGAGGAGAATGAATCCAGCCCTTAAGGACATTGTCAAGGAAGAATTGCAAAAACTATTGGATGCCGGATTCATTTACCCCATCTCAGATAGTGAATGGGTGTCCCCTCTGGTATTGGTTCCAAAGAAGAATGGGAAGTGGAGAATCTGTGTGGACTACCGAGAACTGAATAAAGCTACCAAGAAAGACCATTTCCCTCTACCTTTCATAGATCAAGTGTTGGATGGACTAGCAGGAAAGAAGTTCTTCTCTTTCCTGGATGGGTTTAGCGGGTACAACCAGATCCAAATCAGCCCGGAAGACCAAGATAAGACCACCTTCACTTGTCCTTGGGGTACCTTTGCCTACCGAGTTCTTCCCTTTGGGCTATGCAATGCTCCTGCTACCTTCCAGAGAGCTGTCTTGAGCATCTTCTCGGAGCTAGTCCATGATGCAGTGGAAATCTATATGGATGACTTCACTCCTTATGGGGCCAACTTCCAGGAAGCATTGTCCAATCTGGGAAAAGTCCTAACCAAATGCATTGAGATGAACCTGTCCCTTAGTCCTGAAAAATGTGAATTCCTGATGACTGAAGGTACCGTGTTAGGCCATACCATTTATTGCCAAGGGTTACAGGTGGATCCTAACAAAATTGCTCTCATCAAGAAGGTTCCACCTCCTCAAAAGGTAAGGGATGTTCAGAGTTTCTTAGGATTAGCCGGGTATTACAGGAGATTTATTAAGGACTTCAGCAAGCTAGCCTCGCCATTGTTTGGCATGTTGGCAAAAGATGTGGAGTTTAAGTGGACTGATGATTGTCAGAGGGCTTTGAATGAATTAAAGGACAAGTTGGTGTCAGCCCCAATCTTGAGAGGTCCAAACTGGGCCCTACCTTTTCACATCCACACTGATGCCTCGAACAAAGCCATAGGTGCAGCTTTAGGACAAGTTGAACAAAAACTTCCATATGCTATTTACTTTGTTAGTAAAAACTTGTCCAAAGCTGAACTGAATTACACTGTGACTGAGAAAGAGTTTTTGGCTGTGGTCCATGCACTGAACAAGTTCCGGCACTATATCACTGGCTATCAAACATTTGTACATACAGACCATGCTGCAATTAGATATTTAATGAATAAACCAGATGTGAATGCTCGTATTATTAGATGGTTACTTTTGTTGCAGCAGTTTGATTTGACTATTGTTGACAAACCAGGTAAAGAAAATGTTGTTGCTGACTTTTTATCTAGATTGGATTTGTCTGCAGATGAGGATGGAACAGTGGATGACCAGATGCCTGATGAACATCTGTTTGCTATCTCAGCACTCTCTCCATGGTTTGCTGATATAGCAAACTACCTTGTTTCAGCACAGTTCCCTCCGCACCTATCTTCAAGAGAGAAGAGCAGAATCATCAGAAAAAGTGCCTCATTTACTTGGATCGGGGGCAATCTGTTCAAGCTTGGCCTCGATCAGATCTTAAGGCATTGTGTAAGGGAGGAGGAAGTCCTTGATATCCTCCTCACCTGTCATGATGGGCCTTGTGGAGGACATTTTGCAGTAAAGAGGACTGCCTTCAAGATCCTGCAGGCAGGCTACTATTGGCCCACACTTCATCAAGATGTCAGAAGATATATCAGCCAATGTGACCAATGCCAAAGAATGGGGAAACCGACTCAAAGGGATGAGATGCCTCTCCAACCTCAAGTGACTCTTGAGCCATTTGAGAAGTGGGGCATGGACTTTGTGGGTCCAATCAACCCTCCTTCGAGGCAAAGGTCTTACATCATTGTGTGTACTGACTACCTGACAAAGTGGGCAGAGACTAAAGCAATCAAAGCAGCAACAGAAGAAAAGGTGGCCGAGTTCTTAAGAGAAAACATCTTCTACAAGTTTGGCTACCCAAGAGAGCTAGTCACCGATCAAGGGAGCCAGTTCACATCCAACCTGGTTGAAGACTTACTAGCTCACCACAAGATCAAGCATAGGACTTCCACCCCCTATCACCCTCAAGCAAATGGGCAGGTGGAAGTCACCAATAGAGCATTAGAAGGGATCTTGACTAAGGTGGTGAGTAGCAGCAGAAATGACTGGGCAGATCGCCTGGTTGAGGCCACATGGGCTTACAACACCACCTGGAAGACCACCACCGGCTTCACACCTTATGAGTTGGTCTATGGGAAGAAAGCTTTGCTGTCCATTGAGTTTGGATACAACACTTTGAGGATGGCAGCTCAGCTGGACCTAGATCTCAGCCATGCACAACAAGAAAGGTTATTGCAGCTGAATGGACTGGATGAGCACCGAATGCAGGCCCTCCTTCACTCAGAAGTGGTTCAACTTCATAGAAAGATGTGGCATGACCAACATCTCCATGACAAGCAATTCCAGTCGGGAGATTGGGCCTTGTTGTATGACTCCAGATACAAAGATTTCAAGGGGAAACTAAGAACCAGATGGCTAGGACCATATGCAGTGGAAACATGTCATGACAATGGATCTGTTCTTATTCGGACCATTGATGAGGAAGCCATCCCCATGCTTGTCAATGGGCATCGATTGAAGATCTACATGAAGCTTCTCTCAAGACAAGAGTTCATCAAAACTGTGGAGAAATCAATATTGGTCATAGAGAAGGGTTCTGCCTCTCC
Organism: Pinus tabuliformis; assembly: GCA_031772625.1. Taxonomy (NCBI): domain Eukaryota; kingdom Viridiplantae; phylum Streptophyta; class Pinopsida; order Pinales; family Pinaceae; genus Pinus; species Pinus tabuliformis. The sequence continues at coordinate 1,720,189,099 of CM062816.1, read as the reverse complement.
TTTGGTCATACCCTGAAAGATCTAAAAAAAAAAGAAAAAAAAAAGAGAAAAAGATAATAAAGATCCTCGGGTGAAAACCTTTCTGAGGCACCCAAGGCAGGTGGTAGGGGTGAAAACCTCATTGAGGTGCCCCTATTATCTTTCAAAAAAAAAAAAAAGAGATTGGAAAAAGATCCTTGAGTGAAAACCTCTTTGAGGCGCTTAAGGCAGATGGCAAGGGTGAAAACCTCAATGAGGCGCCCCTGTTATCTTTCAAAAAAAAAAGAGAAAAGAAAAAAAAAGAAAAAAAAGAAGAAAAAAACAAGGTCAGCAGATTCATAATGTAAAATTGCATGCAGGTTGCAGGTGTTCTATGGAGGAGAGGAAGCCTCTCAACTCAAAGCTCAGGATCCTTATCATGCAGTCAGGAGACCTTACCAGCACCTCCTCCAAGAATACTCATTTTCTCCAAGGTATGTGCAATTTTATTACAGCTTGAGTCTTCTACAGGAAGACACAGATTTTCTACAGGAAGACGCAGATCTTCTACAGGAAGACACAGATTTTCTACAGGAAGACGCAGATCTTCTACAGGAAGACGCAGATTTTCTACAGGAAGGTGCAGACTCTCTACAGGAAACGCAACCTTTCTACAGGAAGCTCTGTATTTCTACAGGAAACTTCCTGTAGAAGTTCAGGACGGCCCAGAATTCATCTTATGAGGAGATCTAACGACTAAGGATCGGTTTGGACGCATGCAAGCTATTGTTATCTCCCTTGCACATTGTTGTCACCTCGTCCTGCCCTCCTTGTCGACATGCAACGAAGTTACCTGCACCAGCAAAGCAGATCGATGAGTTCTCAAGAAAAAGCAATTTTTAAATGAAAAAACTCTGAGATCTCATACCATATCCAGCCCAGTCATCCAGAAGCCCTGGGAGCGTGATCGGGAGGCCAGATCCTTCGTCGTGCAGCATGCACCCAAGGAGGAAGAACTGTTACAAGACATCCCGCGGGAGTCCTGTAACAGTTAAGCCCGCTAGAGTGTATACTATTCACAGCGCTGGCCATATGCAATGAACGCGGACGCATGCAGCCAAGCATCAACTCCATCGTTGGCAGCCTGTAAACGTGAACCTCCAGGTCTGTGCAAATTCACCAGCAGCAGATAGATCCATTCATCATTGTCCAGAACCCGAAAAATCATGTTGCAGCCGCGCAGGTAAGTGTCTCGACCCTTTCTTCCGTCAGATCGCATGAATTTTACTTTGAATTGTTTGCAAAGTGTAAAGTGAATGGGTTGAGCGGCTGTATGGCCAGTTGACTGGCCACGTCGACCAGTTAATGGTCCAGTCAGATGTTTGGGTGGCTGTCGTGACAAAAGGAATGATTAGCACACACGTGAGAACAATCCCCGTCGGAAAAAACAGATTTAGCAGAAGAAACAGCGGCGGATCTGCTGGAGGGATGATGCGGTAGTAAGTGAATGCGCAGTCAAATGATGGAACGACGTCATCCAACGGTCCGGCGGGGACAGCTCACCCCCGCGCCACGGATCCTGCCGATTCAAATCTAATCGGCTAGATTGGCCGCATGCATTTATCATTCGCCGTTTGAACCTCGAGTGAACATTCAGATCCCTCTGCAGTTCGAAACTCCGAGCCTTTGGCTATCAAAACGGCTGTGGAGCAACACCGAGAGCACAGACCAACTGCAGTCTTCCCCAGGAATCACTCGCTGCTCCTACAGGACAGCTGCTCCTACAGGAAAGCTGTTTCTACAGGAAGGCGGGTTCCTCACGTAAAAAGGTGGCAGATAAAAAGGTAACCCTGAACTCTCCATGAAATTGGTTTTTAAAGGTGGCAGAATCATCGTCTATAGTATGGTTGTAGGAAATGGTTGAAATTGTTGTCTGCTGTGCATAGACTATCGTTCTACAGGATGTCAGTGAATTAAACTGTGTTAAGGTCCTCAGGGATAAGTTTTGTGGATTATTTGCACGACGGAGGCGTAATTCTACGCTCTGTCCCAATAAGCTAAACTTCTTCCGCATTCGCCACCTCTAGCAACAGTTTTTATCATGCTGGGTGGGCTTATTAGATGGGAACCCACTGATTCATCAAAATTAAGAGAAAACCAGGAGGTGGTGGAGCTCTTCACACGGGCACAATGGATATCCTTTTGTGACAAGTTGCAGGGTCATGACGACGAAGTGGCAGAAGAATTTTTACAAGCCTTGAGGCCGAAATCCAAAACACTGGCCACCGTGAACTTCAGGGGCCTAAGCCTCAAGCTCACCCCGCAATATATCAGTCGAATTACTGAACTTCCAATGGGTTTGCCATGGGATAAGGAAGAAAGGAAGTTGAGCCAGCAGGCAAAGAAAGAATTCTTTCCACCTGAGGAGGAATTCACGGAGGACAAAAATGGGGTGCGAAGAACCAGCTTGCTGCCACCATGGAATGAAGTTAGCCTGAAAATCATGAAGTATATAACCTGTGAAGGCCGTTTTAGCATCGTGTACGCGTATCACTTCAGGTTGCTCACTGAATTGAGACACCAGATTGATCTTCCTGTAGAAAACAAACTGAGCATTCCTTATTTCTTGCTACAGTCTCTAATTGAGTGTGCCACAAAGTTAAAAGAAGGCATACCAGATCAGGTAGCCCACCATGGATTGATCAAACTTCTCATGGAGGATGCGCTACATTCATATAAGGTTCCCCTCTCATGGGAATCATTCAGAAATTTGACAAGAGATGGAGACATAAGGATGCTGACCGAGGAAAGTGGTTCCTCCAGCAGTGAGGAAAAAGAAGCAGTGGCCGCGGAAAAGAAAGAAACAGGCCAGAAGACCCCGACCATAGTGCAGAAGAAAGAACAAAGGAGGAAGCATGAGAAAAAGGATGCTGAGGAAAAAGGTGACACACCCATCTTGTCAGCAAGAGAGAAAAGGTTGCAGAGCAGAACGGACAAAGCTGAGAAGGTCCACATCAGCACAAGTACCTCATCAGCACCCGCAACCAAACCAAAAAGAAAAACCCATGCAGCAAAGCAAGCCAAGGTGGTGACACCTGTGTCTACAGGGAAGCAGAAACAGGCTTCTACAGGAAGCCCGAAAATTACCAAAACAGGGTCTTCTACAGGAAGCCCGAAAATTACCAAAACAGGGTCTTCTACAGGAAGCCTGAAATTGGCTAAAACAGGGTCTTCTACAGGAAGCCCTGAAAAGGTGAAACCCAAGGAGACGAAGGCTGATATTCGTGAAAGGGAGGCAGCAGCTGTACTAGCTGGCCTCAGCACGCCACCTAAGCCAAAAGAAAAGAGAAAGAGGGAGACCCCTCTATACTCTGAAGTTCGAAGAAGTTCGAGAATAAAGACGGGCAAGCCACAACCCCCATCCAGCAGCCAAGTCACTACAGGGGATGCCCCTACTTCACCCAGTGAGAGGTCCCCCTCGAAGATATCGGTCACCTACGAGAAGGGGAGCCCAAAAGCAACTACTTGGAAAAGAAGGATAGACCAATCGCCTTCAAAAGCCCGGCTCAAGGTCAAGGAAACAGAGAAGAGGGAAGGAGCGGTACCCTCATCGCCACCAAGGGCAGAACAGGCAGGGCCACCAAGAGTAGGGAAGAAAGAGCGTATTCCGGAGCCTAGTTCTTGGCCAAGGACACGGAGCTGGGGCAAAATTGCTCAAGGATGAGCAAATATTTTAGCTGGGGGGTGATGATGAGCCCCAATTTTTGGTAACAAATTTGGCTCATTTGGCCTACTTACCTTGCTCAACCCTTCATCTTTTATCACTTATGCATTCATTTCTTGGTATATTCGTGTTATTTGTAGGAAGAAGGGCAGGCATTATATCTATGTGGTTAATACATGATGATTTCAGGTTTTTTGGCATTAAAGGGAGCAAAGACCACGCAGAAGGAGACAAGGAGACAAAAAAGGTGGCATTGCAGGTTTATACGGAGGTTGTCTACAGCCTTAAATAACCTCCCTCGTGATCTCCACCCTAACTCCGAGCTCCAACAACTCTCCCCACCGAGCTTAAAGGCAGCCAACGGGTTCTACAGGAACAACAGTCTACAGCAGTTAACTTTTAGTTGGACAGCCGAGCTCCATTAATTGAGGAAGCCAGCTTGATCCTCATCATGTATAAATATTAAGGCCGTAGCCTTTGATAGGAGTTTTTTTTGAACTTTTGAACTACTGTTGCAATTTCTAAGCATGAGCTACAGCTCGGTTTTTGCTTTTTGTAAGCCAATTTTGGCATGATATTAGACTCATGATTATTCAATAAAGGCAGGCATCTTTTGATTCAATTCTGAGTTTTTAAGGGAGCTATAGCTCTCAGGTTAGGGCCCAACCTGAGAGCAATAGACCTCCTCTTCCTTGTATTGCTACTTGTCTTTCTCTTCAGCACTTTATTCCTCTGTTTTGACATGCATTTAGAAATTACAGTCTGCTGATTCGATTTCTTTTATGTGATTGAGTAGGATTAGTTTATGGTTCAAGTGCTTTTAGTTGCTTAGATTAGAGTAAGAGGATCATCATTCATTCGAGCTCCAAGAAAAGGGCTGACAGTGCACTCACTGCCATCTCTGTTTAGAGATTGGGGGTGTAGACCGTACTAGCCACCAAAAAAACGCAGTCATACACTTCCATTCAAGCTGCAACACAGTCATTTTAATCGTAGATCCATCCATGCATTCTGATCTTGAGTAGTACTCTTCATTTCAACTCCATGCACGATTTTTCTCTGAAGCATACATTGTTGTTCGTTGATTTAATAACACAGTTAGGATAAGTTGATGAATTCTCGGTTTTGTGCAGATTTGTTTCCTTTACACTGCATTGCATCACTCTATTATCTTCTTCTTCTTCTCAACCGCGTCTAAAGCCACCTACCCAACCTCCGTTCAGATCGTTTGCCTCCCAACACTTCCACTGTTCACGTAGCTCCATCTTTTTGGACTTTTCATTGCTTCCACCCTTCCATTCTCCAACTAGCTGCAAGCACTCTTTCCTCATCTCATATCTCTATCCCTGAGCCATCATAAGCCCCCTTTCCATTCTACCTATCCACCCATACAACTCCTCCACTCCTCCATCACCCAAAACTCCAACCACAGAACATCCTGTAGAAGTTAGCAGACTTCCTGTAGAAATCCCAAGCTTCCTATAGGATCCCCTGCAGACATCCTGTAGAAACCTGTAACCTCGGTTGCCGAGCACCTGAACGTTGTGGACTTCTATGGAATGATGTTTTGGATCCTCTGGAACCTCTCCTAGTCCTCCTGACCTTTCCCAAGCTTTCTTTCCTTCGAACTACCCCTGCACAGTCAAACCCTAATAAGAAACAAAATCGTAATAACTCCAACCACTTAAGAAAAAATCCAAAAACAATGTTCTTTTCAGTAGAAGTAGCTTAAATTCATGCATCTCATATCACTTGAAGTAATGGCATCATTTCTAGAAGTTTGCACTCCCACCATTGCATCATAGAGATTAGACTAGTCAGATTAGGGTTTACTAGGGTTTCCCTGTTTTGTTGGCTTTCAGTTCATTATTGCAAAGTAGGTCAATTTCCTTTGAGATAGTCTTCGTCCATCATTTAGAAAGCTTCTTCTGAGAGCATATAGAAGTTCGCTTGAGCCCTAGCGGACTTGTGCCAGCTGACCAAGTGACAGCTGCGACAAGAGCTAGTACTTGTGCATACAACACCGTCGCTTCCAAGTTTGTTACGAACTACCGGGTTGATAAAAGTAGAGATAGGAAGCTCCAGGAGTTGTAGCATTATTGCTACAATACTGGAGCCCACCACCTTTCACTCCCCCCTCCATCTATATCGATATCTCCCTCCATATCTCCTTCTTTGTCTCTCTATCTCACCTCCCTATACACACACACACACACTCTCTCTTCATATTTATCTATCTCTCCCTCGCTCTCTCTATCTCTCCCTTCTTCCAAATCTCCCCCTTCCATATATATATATATATATATATCCCTTTGTCTCTCCTTCTTCATCTCTCTATATCACCCTACGAACATGCATGTATTGTTTCTTTATATGTCTTTCTTCTTACCTCCCTCTTTCTCCCCTTCCAACTCCATCTCTCTCCCCCCTCCCTCTCAAGTCATCTCTATCTTCCTTTCTCTCCCACCTCCCTCTATCTCCCCACCCTCGTCACTCACTCTCTCTCTCTCGAGCTTTGTCCTACAACTCTATTTAGTATTGACTATCTCCCTCCCTCTCTTATTCTCTCTCCCCCTTCTCTCCATCTCTCATTTGTTTTATTTATATCTCACCCCCAAACATACACACTCTCTCTCCATCTCTCCCTTGTAACTCCCTCTCTCTCTCTCCACCTTTCTCTCTATATATGTCTTGAACTTATTCCTTCCTTATCTTTTCCTAGAACTCCATCTCTCGAGCTCCATCTCTTTCTCAGAAACTCTCTCCTCCTCTCCCTCTCTCCATCCTTGTCTACCCCTCTCTCTCTTACCCTTCTCTCTCACTTTCTCTCCTCTATATTTCAAAAATTTTAAAATACTTTGACAATTCAAATATTATGTTTAATTTTTTTATTTTATTTTACTTTGATGTTGTACAACAATTTAAATTATTTATATAATACATATTTAAAATGCAAGATTTCAAATGTGAGATGTACATTCACGTGGAGGGAAAATGACAATTTTCCATAGAAATATTATCTAAAATTTTCCAAAATATTAATGTTCCAGCTACCTCCATCAACGATACATAGAGTGTTTCATGTCTTCCAATTGAAACTATTTAGGTTTTATTTCTTTAAAGGTAGCTTTATGTTATGATTACTTCAGGGTTTTAAAAATATTATATATTTTATTATGTTAGATTTATGTTTAGGTTTTATTTCTTTAAAGGTAGCTTTATGTTATGATTACTTCAGGATTTTAAAAATATTATATATTTTATTATGTTAGATTTATAAAAAAACGGGTTAAATAAAATTAACATATTGAGTGACCTTGTATGGCTCCTTTGTTGATGCCTATGGCATATATCAACCACATTTATTAATGTGATTGTGCTAGTATATATTATAATATAAGAAAGTTTATAAAAGTTAATAATATTATATTAAACCAAAATTAATAAATTTAATATTAATATTAAAATATATTAATATTATTTCATCATATAATTTAATAATAATAATAATAATAATAATGTTTTAATATCAGGATATGTGCATGAATTGGGGGGCGGGAGCGGAAGAAACGCGGCGGCCAAGGTTCATCAGCAAACAGAGTTCCATTCGCATGGAGAGTGGCAGGGGAGGGAGCTCAGCTCCCTCCTACAAAGATGCAGTAGCCAGCGGAAGTAAGGGACCAACTGGAAACAGTAAAAGCGATATGGACTACAGAATCGGAGACAATGAAAAGGAAACAGATGGGACTAGAACAAAAGAAAATAGCAACACAAAGGAAAAAGAGGAAGAAGACAAAAGTCTGGGTTCAAGAGACAAAAAACTAAAAGGACCTTGCAAACCAAAAGCAGAAATCACTCCCCGAGTAATATTAAATGATCCTATTCTGTAGGAGCACAGAGAACATATGGGAATCTACGCCATAATCTGTAAATTCATGGGACTATGGCCCACTGAAAAGGCTTTACAGACGTGGATCAAGTATCATTGGAAGCCCAAAGGAAGCATTGACCTACATCTGGGGTCAAAAGGATTCTTCACAGTAGTGTTCTCCAACATCGAAGACAAAGACAGAATATTCGAAGGAGGACCCTATTTTTTTGCTGCAACAGGTCTCTATATGAGACCTTGGAAAATGAACTTTGTCCCAGAGAGGGAGACTTTCTCTTTGGTTCCTGTGTGGGTAAGGCTCTACTCTCTACCTCTTGATTATTGGCAAACTGAATCGTTGGCTGCCATTGGTAATAAACTAGGACGCTATGTCAAAGCTTCTGAAGCCACAAGAAGGGGAAAATATACCTCCTTTGCTAGAATCTGTGTGGAAATGGATCTATCAGGAGCACTTTCGGATGAAGTTATCCTGGAAGTTTTGGATGAGGAGTGGGTGCAGGTGGTTGACTACGAGCATATACCCTTCAGATGCCGAAGATGCCACGAACATGGGCATTTGTTAAGAGACTGCCCTCTCAGCAAAGAAGATAACAAAGAAAAACTCAATACAACGAAGGACACCGAAAGCTTTCAGAAAGTGGCCAGTAAAGGAAGGGGAGGAAAAAAGGGATCAAAACAACAACATACTGAGGGGAAAAAAGGTAGTCAGAATAAGTTTAAAGTGCTATAAGAGACTGAAGAAATCACAAGAGAAAATCAAGATACGAAGGAAGATGCTACAGAAAAAGAAAAGAAAGAGGACTCAAATCTCTCTTCGACCATTGACTCTCTAAAAGAAGCAATGAGAAGTGAAATAGAAATGGAAATGGACCAGGAAATGACTCAAAGTGAAACAGATCTAGAAGAGCACGAACTACAAGAAATCCTTGACAAGCAAAACTTGGATCTGGAAGGATTCCTGATGCAAGGAACCAAAGGAGGAATAGATTCTTTGCCCCAAGAAGAATGCTACAGAATACAACAGTTGTTTTTATGGAAAACTCAGGAACAAGGACAGGAGAATGGTAAGAACATCCACAAACAGGAGCACAGAGGGGTGAAAACAATGAAATTAAATCCAGGATTAGCCACTAGAAATCCAGGAAAGAAGAGAGGCAGAAAAAAAACAAAATGAGCTCCTGATGGAGTGTGGAAAGCTAATGATAGACTCAAGTAAGATGAAAGATCTAACCAGTTACTCCTTTACAAATCTTTAACTATGAAGTTCATCTCATGGAATATCATAGGTCTAGGTAGTAAAATAAAATATAGAATGCTAAGTAACAGAATGAAACTAGCAATGCCGGACATAATCCTCATTCAAGAAACAAAATGCTCCATTCAGAAAATAAAACAAATCCATAGCAAATGGCTTAGTAAGTTTGAGTTTCTAGAAGTTAAAGCAGAAAACACAGCGGGGGGCATTCTTACTCTTTGGAACCCCCAAAAAGTCATCATTGTAGATGCGGAGGCAACGAAAAAATTACTTATCAGCTATCATTCAGCCAATGGGGATCTCTGACACCTTCCTGGTTACGAATGTCTATGGTCCTCAGAGAATAGATGAGAAGCTTAGATTTCTGAACTCCCTGGTAGATCTCAGAAGCAGACATAAAGAAATCCCTTGGGTCATTGGAGGAGACTTTAATATGATTAAATCTCTTTCAGAAAAAAGAAAAGGAGGCACCAGAATCCTCAGTAGAGATTCAGTAGGATTCAATTCTTTCACAGAAGACATGAAGATGGTTGACTCTGAAATGAAAAATGATCTTTTTACTTGGAATAACAAAAGAGGAGGTAATGCTCAGGTTGCCTATAAGTTAGACAGATTTTTTATCTCCGAGAAGTTGATGCTCACAATTCAGAAATATCTGCAAGTGTTCTCCCATTTGGAGGCTCTGATCACTGGCTAATTCAATTAAAAATCAAGGGAATTGATGCGCCCAAGAACAGACCCTTCAAATTTGAAAATATTTGGCTCTCCCACCCAGATTTTATCAGCAACATTCAGGAATGGTGGTCCGAGGATCTACAGATTCAGGGCTCCAAAATGTTCCTCCTCCATAAAAGGCTAAAGCACATAAAAATCAAACTCAAAGAATGGAACAAGAAGGATTTTGGTAACATTTTTGCAAACAAAAAATTAGTAGAGATCAAAATGCAGGAACTAAACCAAGCAATGATCGCAGAAGGTTTTGATAAATCCAAAAGTGAGCAAGCTGAAAAACTCAACCTTGATTGGGAGAATTTATGCAAACAGGAGGAAATTTTTTGGAGACAAAAGTCCAGAGTTCAATGGCTCAAAGAAGGTGAACGGAACACTAGGTTTTTCCACCGTTCCACCATAGCCAATAGAACGCACAATAGAATCTCCTCAATATTGAATGAAGATGGGGAGCTTCAGACCACTCACAAGAATATCGAAGCTGTGATGGTTCAACATTTCAGAGGTATCACAAATGAAAATAATCTAGACAGAGACCATCACATCAAGGAAATTATAAAGAATATTCCCAGGATGGTGTCTAGAGAAGATAACTTTAACCTGAACAAACCAGTAACCAAAGCAGAGGTTAGTACGGTGATCAAAGAGATGCAGAATGGCAAAGCTCCAGGTCCAGATGGTTTTAACGTGGACTTTTTCAAAGCCTGCTGGAATGTTGTCAAACAGGATATTTTGGATGTGGTTGAGGAATCTAGAAGAAGCAGATCCATTCTGAAAGCCCTCAACACCTCTTTCATCTCCCTGATCCCCAAACAGGACTCAGCCCTGACTCCTGATAAGTTCAGACCCATTGCTTTATGCAATGTTGTTTACAAAATCATTTCTAAGATCCTGGCCAACAGACTCAAACCTATTCTGCCTTCTTTGATTTCTGGGGAACAGTTTGGTTATGTGGAAGGAATGAAAATCCTGGATAATATTATTCAGGCCCACGAGGTTTTTCACTCTCTCACCAGCAAAAAGCAGGCCTGTATGATCATGCAATTAGACATTGCAAAGTGTATGACAAGGTGAACTGGATTTACATCAAAAAGGTCCTTTCCGCGTTTGGGTTTGATCATGACTGGATCAAATGGGTTATGGCTATGGTTACTTCACTCAGCTTTTCAATTCTGGGGAATGGCATGCCCTCGGAGATCTTCACTCCTTCTAGAGGCCTCATACAGGGAGACCCACTCTCTCTCTTTCTTTTCATCCTCATGATGGAAGGATTGGGCCGAACCATTAAAACCGCTAAAGTTGTAGGAAAGATCAAGGGCCTTCAATTAATGAAGAACAGCCAAGCCTTGACTCATCAACAATTTGTGGATGACACCATGTTGCAAGGTATCCCCATAGTCAAGGAAGCTACAACGTACAAAAAAATCTTAAATGACTTCGCCTTGGCTTCAGGTATGGAAGTCAATCTCTCCAAATCAATTTTTTTTTTCTTTAACACTAACATTGCTATTCAAAGGAACATCTCCAGAATTCTGGGCTTCCAAAGGAAGGTCCTCCCTTCAAAGTATTTGGGAATCCCCCTTATGGATAAACCAATGCGCAAAAGTATCTGGGAACCAATGCTCAACAAGATGCAAGACAAGATCAAAAGATGGACTTTTAGAGCGTTGAACCTGGCTGGCAGATTGATTTTGACGAAGGCAGTTCTTCAATCCATCCCTATTTTCTTTCTATCAACCCTGCCAGCTCCCAAAGGGGTTTTATAGCAACTCAGGAACATTCAAAGAGACTTTCTCTGGGGCAAGGAGGAGACAAAAAAGAAATGGGCCCTCGTTTCTTGGGATAAAATCTGTAAACCCAAAAGTCATGGAGACCTAGGCTTAGACGATCAGGAGATTCTAAGTAATGTTCTAGGAGCCAAACTCTGGTGGAGATGGGTTAAAGAACCAGAGGTGCAATGGGCTAAAACCTGGAAAGAAAAATATGCCAGCTCCTGGAAAACGAGTGATCTCATTAGAATGTCAGGGAACATAAAAGGCTCTCACATCTGGAATAAAGCCTGGGATAACAAAAGCCTAGTTCAGAATAACAGCTTCTGGGAAATCAGAGCAGGTGAACAAGCTCTCTTCTGGGAAGATAAATGGCAACAAGAACCAATGTTGTTAAGGGAGGACTTTATCAGCATCAAGTAGGAAACTGATTCCCAAGGAGGGACTTCTGGAATCTTCCTCATGACACTGAGAATTGGAGAAGCTGGAGGAAAATAGAATGCAGAGGGGAAGGCCCCATAAAGGCAAAAATAGAAGAACTCGTGAAAATTTTAGAATAGAGGAAGATCTTGGTCACAGATGGGAAGGATCAGTTAAGATGGGGACAAAACAAAGAAGGCATCTTTAACATCCATGAAGCAAAAGGAATTACCCTTAACCAAGATCCCTGCGTTTCGGCAAAGTGCTGGCAAAAACTTTGGAGCCACCAAGGATGGATGAAGATCAAACTGTTATGTGGTTAGTTCATCACAAGAAAATATTAACTTGGGATAACTTTCAGAAGACGGGGGTTATGGGGCCCTCTAGATGGCCATTATGTGAGGCTCAAGAGGAAACAATAGAGCATATTCTCAACAACTGTACCTATATCAACTGGTTATGGGATTCTTTCAACATCGTTTTCAACAGATAGACAGAGATAAAGGTAGCATCATTAATACCCTAAACAAGTGGAGAAAAAACTTTTCAGAGAATGAAATCCTTAATTTGGCCTTGAAATTGACACCAAGCTTCATTATCTGGAATGTTTGGAAGGAAAGGAATAAAAGAATTTTCAAGGATGAAAATAATACTGCCATTTTCCTGATGGAATTAATCTTAAAGCAGATTAAGGAGACTGTCTCCACCACCATGCACAGTTACCCCTCGAATCCACCCACTGCGCGCGAATTGAGAACTCTCAAGCAGCTGGTAATTCATGAGATCATACTCGAGGGTCTTAGCAAAAAAGTAAGAGTGTTGGAAAGGGAAAAGGAATTCTGGCATCCTCCACCAAAAGGTTATCTGAAATGCAACATTGATGGGGCTTCAAAAAGCAACCCAGGAACAACAGGTTATGGAGGTGTGTTAAGAGACGAAGAAGGAAAAATAATTTTCACTTTCCACTACCATTTAGGAAAAGCCACCAACAACATGGCTGAATTAATGGCGTTGGAACAATGTCTGGAGCTGCTTAAACTCAATCACAGCTCCAATGTTCTCATAGAAGCAGACTTTGAGATTTCTATAAATGCACTTAAGAAAATCAGCTATGGAACAACACCTGAAAGGGTCTCAAAAAAATGGAGACTTATACAAGTGTACTAGAGAATCCATAAACATCTCCAATGCCTACGAACGGTTAGCTTCAATCATGTTCGGAGAAAGACCAATAAACTTGCAGATCTACTAGCCAACCAAGGAGTGATTAATTGCAAGTGTAGAATAGACATGAAATGAGAGGAAATGCCTCCTAGTAGGCTAAAAGCTATCTGCGAGGCTCAAGCCGCAGAGGACAAGGAAATTTATGATTATTGGGCTCGCAGGGTAGGAAATGATTAATTGAAGATAGCGAGACGGATATCACTGCTCTTCAGGATGAGTGTAATGGTAACCACAATTCCTTCTTTAAGGGAGTGTTCCTTTTCCTTTCTAGATTCCAAGTTCAGGCGAGGAGAAACAGTAAGTGCGGGAGGAATCCCGGTTCTCCCGGCAGCAGGGATATTCTGTTTTTTGGGGTTTGGAGGGATAAACCGCTTCACTGGTGGTTTTCATCTGTTCGCACCGCTTTCACTCGGGAAGCGGTATTTGCTTTTTCGGAGCGATCACAATCAGATTCCTACACGTGGCAGGGAGGTGGTTTGGGAAACCGCCCTTCCCCGCACACTATCGTGGGGTCTACTTGTTCGGTGCGATATAAATCTCCACCGTAGGATGCAACAGATGTTAATCAACGGTCTAGTTTTTTCGTGCAGCTTGGAGGTTTGGTCCCGCTAAACTTCGGATGTCTTGTCGGAGCATTGCGAACCTCAGCCGTCAGTTTGTTTGCAGAATGAATAGCCCAAATCGATGGGCTCTTCCGCTGGGTTATTTGTTTTTCTATGTTCAGCTAAATGGCTTGCCCTTAGGGCTTTTTCTAAGTTTTCTTGTCTCCTCGGCGGCGGGGAGATATTTGTTCATATTGTAAACTATTTGTCCAATTAATGCAAGAGAAGGATTGACATTTGCATTAGCAAAAAAAAAATAATGTTTTAATATCAATATTAAATTTTGTATATTAATGTTATTTCATCATTTAATTTAATAATATTAATATTGATATTTTTAATATTAATATTAAATTTAATAAGGTTTCTACATGGCATGATAACAAAAATTATAATAAAATTTGGAATTTTAAAATGTGGTAAAAATTTAATTTTAGATCATTAATCCTTTTTTTATAAAGACTCAATCAAACATAATAGCTTGATCGAGCCATAACGTTCCATCGAGCCTATATTAACCAATATTAACCATATATATGACTTGGTCGAGGGATTTACAAACCCTCAATCGAGCTATTTGAATTTGAAATTTAGGCGTTCGATCGAGCCTCTTAAGTCTTAAAATCTAGAATTCCAACAACCCTTTTGCAATTTTTGTTGCAACATTATTTTGTACTCTAGCGAACTTAGGGCTAAATTTGTCCTTATGTGATGGAGTTGATCACATTGGATTCATGAAAGAATCATCTATCCAATGGCATATGAGATTGAGATTTTCGAATTCATATGATATTTTTCATCTAATTTCTTTTAAACATAATGCTTCAATTTTTTTTGAGTTGTTTTAAAGAGGTTGAATAAAAAATCAATATCATAAATATACAGAACTAAAAAATTTCAAAAAATACCACTATCTTCATTTACGAGTCCTCTTCAAAAAGGTACTTTTGGTTTTTCAATTTTTTTAAATAGTTGAAAAAATTCTTACATGACAAGTGTCTACAAAATGAAATTGAAATATTGCTTCACCAACTTTGAAAAATAATAAAAATTATCATGCTTGCTTATATATCTATATGTATATATATATATATATATGAAAAATTACACATTTTAGATTAAGTTATGCTAAGTGAAACACACATACCTCTTAAGATGTGTGAAAATTTGCAAGGACAAGTATTTCATTAATGGAAAATTGACATATTATAGGACACTAAATATTTTTGCAAAAAATATCATTAAGACAACAACATAATTCTCCACAATTTGTCTTTTTACTTTAAATCAAAATTCACAGTGCTTATATAAATTTTGAGGGCTTCAATTTGATAAAAGAGGAAAAACTTTGGCTCAAAATTGTAATCCATCTTCATGCTTTCACCTATCTATATATGTGTGTGTGTGTGTGTTATGTTATAGTTATGTTATGTTATATAGTTAAATAAAAATATAGGAAGTGTAAGTTACAAAATCATTACTCAAGTAATAAATTTAATAAGAGTGGGAACTAAGAGATATATATTTGTTATATCTTAAATCAAAGTAATTATACAAATATTAGTGAAAATTTTAAGGAAATTATAGTTTATAGATAAATTCTAGTCTTAAAATGTTGTTGAGCAATACCCATCTTATGCTATTATGAAGAACACATTATATTAAATAATTATAAGACTATGTTAAATGTTTTATATACGAGTTGTCTTTAGTGAAACTTTTTGCAAGCTTTTCAGGTGGTTTTTCCAGTCTAAAATCCGGTACAAATTTATTGAAATCACAAGCTAGATGGTAACCCCTGCAGAATGGAAGTGCCCTGGAAAGGGTGTTGAATCCATAACAACTCATTTCATATATATATGAGATATTACGACTATAGTTAAATTATATATATATATATATATATATATATATATATATATATATATATATATATATAGCATAGCATGTATGATAAATATATATAACATAACTATAGCTATAACATTGTATATGTATGTGTGTGTTAAATGTTATGTATTATAGAATTTAATTAAATAACAAACATTTTTAGTTTTAAACTTTTAATTTAGTTAATATTTAATTTAAGTATAATTAATTTTTTAAACAAATTACTATATTTATTATTAAAAAAATATTTAAAATATAGATTAATTTAAATTGAAAATAAAAAATGAAATACAAATTTTTATTTGATTAAATAGAGATTCAACATGAGCAACCATATCCATGATGTCAATCTAAAACTCTTAATTTATTATTTATTGGTTATAGTTTAGTTGTTTTTGTTTTGGAAATTTTTTGGGCATATTTTTGGTCAAATTTATTCGAAATTTAAAATACACTTTAAAAAACAAAAAATCTATATATATATATATATACTAAATTCTTAAAAAAAAAAATTAAAACCTAAAATAATTAGAAAATAAAGTTTTTACCATAGAAAATATTCATAATAAACATGTTACCATTGCATATAACTTATACAATGAAATAACAAAAATTTAAAACTTAAATTATAGTTTTTTTTTTGTGGTTTTCAAGGGTTTTCTTTGTGGTTTTCTAGGTTGTTTTTTGTGGTTTTCATAGGGTAGGGTTTTTTTCCAAATTAATTTTTTTTGTTTTTTTGTTTTTTAAGTGATTGTTTTTGGGAATCAGTAATTTAAAAGATATGTTGCTACTATTGTATTACAATATGTCTTTGGAGATTTGAACCCACATACTTGAAGAAACGAATTGTTCACAGAACCACTAGAATTAAGATTATTGTAAGTAAAACCAGTCTATATCCATCTTAATTATGGACTGAGAGAGATATAAAAACAAATCACTCTAAAAATCAAAAGATTTGATTCCTCTTAGCATTTGGTAGATCCAGAGTTAAGATGGATTTAGGCTGGATTAATTATTAATTATTAATCATAATTTTATTTTATTTTTATGTAATTTGACCAAGTCAAAATCTTAAACAAGACATTACGACATGTCTACCATATTGCGCTGGTGAGTGAAATTATTTTAATATTATATAATATTTAATTATGTCGATATGCATATCTATTCTATAATTTTAATTTAATTATAGTAATAATTAGGTGGATGGTAGATATTTAACATCCAATACAATTTCAAGCAAGATTGTGATGCTTGTTGTTTAAAAACATTTTTGAATACATAAATGGATTCAACATCCAAAAAACCCTAGAGCTTTCAAATTCTATAGATTAAACATCTCAAACTCAAGTTTTTAAAAATCCTTGGGGTATTTTGGTTAAAATTAATTGAAAAAACCTTGAAAATGGCCATTTTGTAAATAAGTTAGACTACACCTGACATTCATGGAATATGTTGGAATTTTTATAGTAGTATACACTAATCAAGGATTAAGATTTATTTCTAAGTTAGTTATGAAAAAGGCCATTTTGTCAATAATTTAGACTACACCTAACATTCAGAATATGTTGGAATATTTATAGTAGTATACAGTAATCAAGGGTTAAGATTTATTTCTAAGTTAGTTATGTTCTTTTTGTGCCGAGAGGCACTCTCTAGCCCAATAAAGCAAGAGATGTTATAATGTTATGTCTTGTAAACATTTTGACTTAGTCAAATTACATACAAATTAAATTAAAATTAAAAATAATAATAATAATAAATTTAATTGTGCTAAGAGGCACTCTCAATATATAAACATTTCAACTTGGTCAAATGGGTTTTTCCAGTCTAATTTCTCTAAAATCCAGTAAGAATTTATTGAAATCACAAGCTTGATGGGTAACCCTACACAATCTAAGTGCCCTAGGGTTTTTCAGGATGTTGAATCCATATATACAATTAAAAAACCAATTTAAATAACTGAAATCAAGATTTCACCTCAAATGTTTTCGCTTGATTCCAACACCAGAAAGTCCAAAAAGTCGCACTAAAGACAACTCCAAATAAAAATAAAACAAAAGAAATATTATTTTTATTAATTTTTATAAATTATCACCCGTGAATTTTTAGTTCCATGGTAATGACCCAAGGTATTCGTGTGGAATATAACTATTTAAAGGGGGAAATTAAACCATCCTAGATACATCTTAACTTTAGATCTACCAAGCACTAAGAAAGATCAAATCTCTCATTGTACTTTTATTAAATATGAACAAATTGTTAATAGGTTGTGTTGTATTAAATATGAACATGTTGTTATTGTTGGTACTACACCTATCAAATTCTAGCTACTATGAAAGTTACAGTCATCATCCTCCACAACTACTTCAGGTTTTAGAGCCATAATGCAGTCCCTTAAAAAACATTAGGTACCTTTGGAAAATTCAAAACCAAAGTCCACTTTAGAAGATAGACAATTCTTTTGTACAAACTAACTAATAATAATAAAAATACATCACTACTTAAATAATTACATGTAATAATAAAATGATTTTTTTAATGGATAATATTTTTCATTATTTTTTAATTAAAATATGATTATAGTAGTTGATTTGTTTATTAAAACTGGTCTTGGATACGGCAAGGATGTGTCATTTCATATTCCAGATTACTTAAAGCTCATCCAGTACCATAGTGTTGGATTTCTTCATGACAGTTCACCTTCAGTTGTTCCAGATTTTGGTCCTCTTCCATAGGAGTCACAACAGATTGTTAAATGATAACATTGTGACCGAGTTGGCCATATGAAATACCACTTTCTTGATCTTCATCCATGTGAGCATTTTCATAAAACCACTCATTCTTCAAACAAATGCTTAAAAAACAAGCCTCCTGCAAGAACACAGATTCATCTTAGATGGGTTGCTTCTTAGCAATGGGCTTCAAAAACCAAGAAGATATTTCAGTCATATGTTGGAATTTCTTCAAGAGTATTGAAAAGTCTTGTAGTTGAGTTCTCTTCGTCTTCTTGCCTTGTATCTGACAGGGGAGAAATTGATGGTCATCTACACGTTTCAAAGATAAATCAAGCGAGCTTGAGCCTACATCCAGTGATAGCCATACTCAAATTCAGAGTTGTATCCAGAGACACAAATGCCCCTGAGCATGCCTTTGGTTGGTGGTCAACCTTAAACCATCTATGCAGGGTAGAGACCTCCCTTTTCAGGTTGAGCTTCTCCATTCTTCAAAGAACTAGGGACACTTGCTCTAGGAGTACACTTCAGCTTCTTGCTAGTTCTCGAAGAGTTCCAAGAATTGCATTGAGCATTCCAGAGTTGGTGGTCATCCTTAAATTGCTACGAATTGTAGACCTTCCTTCTTCCAAGTTGAAGGTCTCCATTTCCAAAGTATTAGGGACACTTCCTCTAGAAGAAGACTTCAACTTCTTGCCAAATTTGGAAGAGTCTGGGAATTGCACTAAGTGTTCCAGTGTTGGTGGTCATCCTTAAACCATTGCTAGTTGAGACCTCGAGTTCTCCCACCTTATGCCATCATTTTAGAGAGCATATTCAACTTATTGTTGTCATCTATTGTTGTATTTTTGTATAAGAGCGCTCTTCTTGGACTTGTATATAGCCTTTTGGGTTAAGGGGGCAAATGTTGGACACCTAATCCGCTAAGGGTTGGTGTGGAATGTGAACAGTGATCGGAGTCCAAGAAACCACTAGTATATAAAGACCAAGGGCCACAAGGAATTGTATTTATATGTGAATATTGTTAATATAATGGCAGTCACGATTATCTTTCATACTCTTGTCTTAGTTTTGGTTGTGTTTAAGATAAACAAGTGTTTTGAGGCACAATGTTGTGGTCTTAACTGATCTTATGGAGAGCCCTGACTTGTCCACCATTCCTCTTTGAGGAAAATAAATTGCAAACTAGTTATGTTCGTTGGATTCCAGAATATTTTAAGAATTCACAATCGATTTAAAGTCAAACGTATTAATACTGATTCAATATTTTTCAATTTTATGTGTCTACTTTGACAAGATAAGATCAAGTCACTTGTTGATCTACTCAACAAGATTATGAGGCACAATGTTGTGGTCTTTACTTATTTTATCAAGAGCCATAACTTACCCGTGATTACTCTTTTAGGAAAATAAACTACAAACCAGTTTTTCTATTACTAAATTCTTCCTACTATTCGCTAAATAAATCATAGTTGCTTGAAAGGTGTATTGAGGATGTTGTTATCTGAGCAAATTATTATGCCAAAGTATCCACATATTGTGAAGTATCCTATTGGGAAAGAAAAGAGGGGAAGATATATGGTTTGCAATAATTAATCAATATTAATTTATGTTGGATCTTGAATGTCATCAGTGCATGGATGACCAAGTGCATAAATTTTTAACAATAATGTTATATGTCTCCAGCACACTATATTGAATTGAGCATTTCCAAGAGATACAAACTACATAGATTGAGGAACTTACACATGAAATGATAGAGAGTCCAAATTGACTATCAATTTGAATATGATTGCAATTCTCTTTCTAAAAATTTTAAACTAAAGAAAAAACTTATTTAAATTGGATATTAATGATGTGAATTTATATAATTCAGATAGCAAAATTTTTAAAAATTATTTTTTTCTAATTAAATATATAAATTAGTAAATATTGGACTATTAAATTCAAATTCAAATTAATATATATTTTTTAAATAAGTAAATAAAATTGAATTGTCTAATAATCGTGTAACATTATTTTTATCTATATAAGTCTTTTGGATTCATCACATCGTTAGGATTTGGTCTACGCTTCGAACCCACTAATGTGGTTCATCCTTGTCTTAAGGATGAACCACATTAATTGGTTCGAAACATAGACCAAATCCTAATGATGTGATCAATCCGAAAGACTTATATATACATTATGGATCACAAAAGTCTTAAATCTAATATTATTTTATCTATTAAAATTTAAAGAAATATTTAAAATCAAATTAAAATAAAGTGAAATGTTGTTTAAATTATAATTGAAGAAAATGAAACAATAACAAGTATATGAATAAATATATATCAAGTAAATGAATAACTATATAAACTAGCTTAGATTTATCTTAATTCTAGATCTATCCTGAGAAGGATCAAATCTTTTTCCACTCACCTCAAGAGACTCGATATTTCTCAAAGGCTTGGTAGATTTAAAGTTAAGATGGTAATTAATTTATATCAAATTAATTAATTAAAAAAAATAACATATCCACACATCTCATATTATGTGGTATTGACCCATGGTATTATTAAAAAAAAATATTTACATGATAATAATTTTTGTGCCCATCTCCAACCCAATATAGGGGAGATATTGTAATGTTTAACATTTTGATTTATTAAAAATAAAATAAAAACATAAAATTCTCTAGTCGGTTATCTCCAGAGTATTTTTTAAGCCATGGTTTTTTCCCATGGCATTTTTCTCTAATGTGTCCTAGTTACAGGCTAAAAATGAAACCACCCTAGATCTAGATCTACCAACCCAAAAAATGGATCAAATCTCAAATATAACTTCTTGAGGTGAAAACTTATTGTTTAACTCCTATATCATTTTTTTTTAATTAATAAAAATAATAATTTTAAAAAATATTTATTTATTTTTAATCGGCCAATGTGAAATAAATTATAGTGTAAGTGTTTTGATGCTTATTATAGATGAATGTCCAGAAATTTAATTTAAATAGTTGCACTAGTTATTTTGTCATTTTATCATTAAATTTATTACATTGTTTTTAATTATAAATTTAACTAATAATACTATAATAATAAATTACTTAATAAAATAATATTACTAAATTAACATAATAATAATATTATATGAATACAAGAAAATTAATTTTAAATAAATATATAACACTATTAAATTATAATATTCATCCATATAATTTTTTTAAAATATATTAAAAATAAAAATAAAAATATAACCATTATTATTTTTATAACTAAAATAACCCTACGGTTAAAGTTAAAGAAATTATTGTTATTATTATTATTTTATTAAAAAATAAAATATTATTATAATTAAAACTACACAGAAGTAAAATCTGTTTCTCTACAAAATCATTACTTCCTAACACCAACATTTTGGCAATAAATCGATATCATCAGTTTTGTAATATGAGATCAAGCCAAACTCTTCGATAAGTTTGAAATACTGGTGTAGCAAAAAGAAAAGGAGATTGACAATAAGATCAATGTAACGATCACTGTGATATTTTGTGTAATTATTGAAATAAAAATTGAGGTTTTAGTGAGAATTGTTGGAAGTTTTTTTTGGGATTTCTTGTGTAATTTTTATAAAAATTTTCACGAATTTATTGAAATCATAAGCTTGATGGGTAATCCCTACACAATCGAAGCGCCCTAAGAGTTTTTGTGACGAATTCATATATACAATCAAAAAAACGAGTTTAAATAACACAAATCAAAATTTCACCACTGGAAAGTCTAAAAAATCACACTAAAAACAACTCTTAAAATATCATAATATTCTTAACAGGAAAACTATTATAACTTTATTTAAATTATTATTATATTATGTAACATATAACATTACACTTCCCATGTAAACAATTTTTTTTCACTTGTGATAACTTCATATTTACATTATTCGAAACTCCACTTCGGTAATAAGAGTATTGATGGATACATAATATGATTGAAACACTATGAGTCAAATACTTAAATTATTATTTTATTATATAACATATAATATTACACTTATGTAAACAAAAAAACTTACTAATGACCTATGATAACTTCATATTTACATTATTTGAAACCCTATATTGGTAATGTTAGGGTCCCACCCTAACCCCCTTATTTATGTCATGGGATCACGTCATAGTCAAGAGTCAATAAAGCCCATATTAATATTTGTAAGTGGTTAACCCGCAATTAATGACGGGACCACAGTTAGTTGCAAATGGGTCGTAGTATTAGATAGATGGTATTAATAAAACCCACGGTATTGGCCCGTGGTATTGCATGTATGAGTCATATATAAAGGATAGAGACTCCCTGCGAGGAGCATCGTGTCTTATTTTGTAATCGAGATCTGCTCTATTGGAGGTTGCCCCCTCGAAGAGGCATGTGAACATTGCTCTTTGAATAATAAAATCATTGATATTCTGTGTTCTGGGTATCTTTTCTTCGCATATTCTGTGTTCTGGGTATCTCTTCTTCGCATATTCTGTATCTGGGTATTATTTTGCAGGTTAAGAGCATAACAAGTGGTATCAGAGCACTTTCTAGGGCTCGGTGGGATCTCCATTTTTAGCAAAAAAAAATTTGGCTAGAGACGTGTTCCGGCGTCTTTAAACCACGGGATCTGTCGTTAAGCGCATAAACCTGCGGATTTGGGGAGGCATGCACGTAGGAAATACAAGAGGTGGTCACATCTGTTGGACTCCCTTGTAACCCCTGTGGGTACCCCTTCGAGTAGTAGCGCATTAGACAGAACCGCGCACAGACTGTCTTCCATGTACCCTCTGGGTATATAGGAAGCCCCCTAGGCTCCCTTGAAACCTCGCCATAGATAAACCTTTGGCCGTCTTGTGGCTACAGTACACCGAGAACAGCACTCAGAGAGATTACTCGCCCGTACGATACGGTAGTCGGGTTGTACGGCTAAGGGTACGGTCGATCCTCCTTAGTTAGAGCCCTGAAACATTGGGCCGAGTACTACTGTCAGACCCTTATGCATATTACGATCTGTAGCACCTGACACTCCTCTAGACCATAGTTCCTTTTTCTATCGAGGATCACACATCAGATCCGCGTGTGCAAAGACGTGCTGCAGCAGCAGACATCAGATCCGCAGCAGCAGTTGTTCCACCATTCAGATCTCTCAGATCCACCAGATCGGAGTTGTTGTGAAGGGTTCCTGTACCGGGGTATACTTTTCGCAGGACGTTTGGTAGCATTGACATTTTGAGGATTTGGCGACTGCAGTATTGATCAAGAAGGAGTAAAACTCCGTTAGGAGTTTTCCAAAAAAAAAACGAGTCTGAGATCTTCTGAGGCGCTTATTGGTGATCTAGCCCATCAGCATCAGGACGACGAGCTGAGCAAGGTGGTACCATTCAATTTATTAGAAAAAAAATTTTGGCGGTCCCAATTGTTCATCAAGTTGGTGTATGGTAGAAACTAGAGCTCAAGCGATGGCCAATGAAAGGCTAGACAAAATTGAAGCAGATCTGAACAACCTCAACCGTCTGATTGGCGGACTAAGTATCCAGGTAGAGAAAGTACTCGAGACGGGCAAGGAGCCAGCCCAAGTGGAGGATTCTAATGGCCATGAATACCATGAGGGTGAGTCTAGCCATTCTCCTCATGTCTGGCACACCCATCCACCACCCAATCAGCGACCTCCCAAGTTGGATATGCATAAATTTGACGGTTCTCACACGTCCGCATGGCTAGCACAAATGGAGCAGTATTTCAAATTGAATCGTATCCTAGATGAGGGGACTAAGCTTATGGTGGGAACCATGTATTTGGACAATGAACGATGGAAATGGGGGGAATGGCATCAACGTTGCAATGGACCTTTTCAAAATTAGGCCCAATTTACCAAAGCTCTTCGAGATCACTTTGAACAGGAAGACTCTTTTTTGGGGCGTCTCACTAAGCTCCGACAGACAGGTACAGTGGATGAATATATTACCGCTTTTGAAGCCTTAGCCTTCCGCACTAAGGGTCTCACAGATGAGTTCTACACGGAATGTTTTATTAGCGGTCTTAAAGAAGCCATCAAAGCTCAAGTTCTACTCCACCACCCTCCCACGTGGACGGAGGCTTGCCAGGCAGCTCGTAAGGTGGAACGCGCAATAGCAGCCCAATACAGCCGCCCCAATTTCCTCGCTAAAGGTCGTTCCCCACAAGCTCACAACACGACTCAGACACTTAAGATCCAAAAGGTGTCACCTGCGGAAATGGCCGAAAGAAGGAAGCAAGGACTATGTTACTACTGTGATGAAAAATATTCCCCGGGTCATAAATGCAAGGAGCCCAAGTTTTTTCAAATAGATGCCACTGACTACAGCTCCACCGAGGAAGATCCACCACTTGAGGAACCAGAGGCGATCGAAGAAGACAACCAAAAGGAGATTGTATCTGACGAACCAGTGATTTCGCTAAATGCGTTGGCAAGAATTTCTTCCCCTCAAACTCTCAAAATCAGGGGTTTTCTTAAACATCTCCCAGTAGTAGTCTTGATTGATAGTGGAAGTACCCATAATTTCATCCATCAAAAAATCGCCGAAGCAGCGCATTGTTTTGTACGGGCAGTTTCTAACTTCCAAGTCCAAATTGCAGATGGGGGCACAATGAAATATGAAGGCCGCTGTGAAAATGTCAAACTTCAAATGGGGGATTATCAGTTGAAAACCCACATGTTTGCCATACACATGGGGGGTTGCGACATTGTCCTAGGCGCTGAATGGCTCCGCACTCTTGGGCCAATCACAATGGATTTCCAGGAGTTATATATGAGTTTTAAGCAGAACAACTCCACACATACCCTCCGTGGACTCCAGGCGGGAGCCCCCTCTATCATCAGCTCGCATAGGATGAAAAAATTGTTAAAAAAGGGCCATCATGGAGTGGTAGCTCAATTTAATGCCATCCAGGTCGTTGAAACCATGTCTCTGCCAATTCATCCTGAGATGCAGCAGATTTTAAATAAACATCGGACGGTCTTTGACAAGCCTCATGAGCTTCCACCCTCTCGAGGGGAACATGATCATAGCATCACCTTGGTTCCAGGGGCCCAACCCCCAAATGTGCGGCCATACATATATCCATTCACCCAAAAGAATGAAATAGAAAAAATCATCAAGGAATTGTTGGAAGCAGGTGTCATTCGTCCCAGCATTAGTCTTTATTCATCCCCAGTGGTCATGGTCCTCAAGAAAGATGGGGAGTGGCGGATGTGTCCCGACTTCAGGGCCCTCAACAAGTTGACAGTCAAAGATAAATTTCCCATCCCGGTGGTTGACGATTTGCTGGACGAACTCAATGGGGCTCAATTCTTCACTAAGTTGGATCTTCACTCCAGCTACCACCAAATTCGCATGAAGGAAGTCGACATTCCCAAGACGGCTTTTAGAACTCATGAAGGCCATTATGAGTTCCTGGTCATGCCATTTGGTCTCTGTAATGCCCCTTCTACTTTTCAGAGTCTTATGAATCACATCCTCAAACCATATCTCAGAAAATTTGTCCTTGTCTTCTTCGATGACATTCTCATCTATAGTGGCACTTGGGCGGCACATCTTCAACATGTAGATCTACTCTTGCAACTGCTACGCAAGCATAAATTATTTGTCAAGATGTCTAAGTGTTCGTTTGGCATGGAAGAAGTTGAGTATTTGGGCCACATTGTGCGGCGTGAAGGTGTCAAGGTGGACCCCAAAAAGATCCAGGCAATGCAAGAATGGCCTCAACCTAAGACCTTGAAGAGCTTGAGAGGATTTTTGGGTCTCACAGGCTATTATCGTAAATTTGTCCGCAACTATGGCCGCATAGCGAAGCCCCTCACTCAACTCCTAAAGAAAAATTCCTTCTTCTGGAACGAGGAAGCACAACAGGCATTTACCGCTCTCAAAAATGCCATGTGTTCCACTCCAGTCTTAGCACTACCTGACTTCACCAAATCCTTTGTCATTGAATGTGATGCTTCGGGTACAGGTATTGGGGCGGTCTTAATGCAGGAAGGGCGACCATTGGCCTTCACAAGCCAACAACTCAGTGGGAGGAATCTAGGCCAATCTACCTACGAGAAGGAAATGATGGCCATCTTACATGCAGTCGAGACCTGGCGACCTTACTTATTGGGGCGACGTTTCCAAATCCGCATAGATCATCACAGTCTTAAATATTTTTTGGAGCAACGCCTATCCTCCCCACAACAAAATAAATGGTTAGCCAAAATGCTGGGATATGATTATGAGATCATTTACAAGAAAGGGAAAGACAATAGTGTAGCAGATGCATTATCGCGCCAATTTGAGGAGGAAATTACTCTGCTCGCAATTTCCCTTCCCATTCCAGACTAGATTGAAGAGGCTCGCAGGGAATGGTTTTCACACCCAGGGCTCTCCCAACTCATTTCTCAATTGCAGGTAGATCCTAATTCCAGCAAGGGCTACTCGTGGCAGAATGATATTCTTCGCTACAAGGACAGAGTCATAATATCACCAACATCCACCCTTAAAAGTCGCATTTTGGCAGAATTGCACTCATCTCCCATTGCAGGACATTCGGGCTTTCAGAAGACGTATGCTCGCACCAGAAGATCATTCTTTTGGACAGGCATGAAAAAGGACATCCTTACTTTCGTAGCAGAATGTGATGTCTGTCAACGCCACAAAGGGGAAACTGTCAACACACCAGGCACATTACAACCATTGCCCATTCCGGCATCAATTTGGACGGAGGTTTCTATGGATTTCATAACAGGTCTTCCAAAGTCAGGGAACAAGTCAGTCATCATGGTGGTTGTGGACCGACTGTCGAAGTATGCTCATTTCTGCGCCCTACCCCACCCGTTTACACCAAATTTGGTTGCTCAATCTTTCATGGATCAGATCTTCAAATTACATGGCATGTCCACTTCTATAGTGTCCGACCGCGACCCAATCTTCACCAGCAATTTTTGGCAGGAACTCTTCAGAATACAAGGCACTCAACTCAAACTCAGTACTTCATATCATCCGCAAACAGATGGTCAAACCGAAGCCGTCAACAAATGTCCAGAAACTTACCTTAGGTGTTTCACTTCAGAAAAGCAACACCTTTGGGCACAGTGGTTACCTCTGGCTGAATGGTGGTATAACACCAACTATCATGCCACCACCAAAATGACTCCCTATGAAGCAGTCTATGGTCAACTTCCGCCTTCCCCTACTTCTTATCTCAAGGGGTGCTCCAAAGTACAAGCAGTGGATCAACTCCTACAACACCGCACAACCATGCTCGCCCATCTTCGCGAGAATCTTCATCAAGCTCGGAACCGCATGAAGCAACAGGCCGACCAACATCGCTCAGAGCGCCAATTTCAAGAAGGGGATCAGGTCTTTTTGAGGCTGCAACCATATAAGCAAACATCACTCAAAGACAAGGGTTGTCAAAAGCTCTCTCCAAAATTCTACGGACCATACCAAGTACTTCAGTGCATTGGAGAAGTGGCTTACATGTTGGCTTTGCCACCTACGGAAAAAATCCATCCAGTTTTCCATGTATCGTGCCTCAAGAAAGTGATTGGGAACAATTGCCGAGTTCAAACCAATCTACCTGAATTGGACGAAGAAGGATCAATCTGGCTTCAACCCGAACAGGTTCTAGACACACGAGACAAGCACCTGCGTGGCCGCATGATTAAGGAAGTCCTCGTCAAATGGAAAGACACCTCTCCGGAAGATGCAACTTGGGAACTAGCCACTATTCTTCAGCAGTTTCCGTAGCTTCAGCCTTGAGGACAAGGCTAGTCTTAAGGGGGAGGGCATGTTAGGGTCCCACCCTAACCCCCTTATTTATGTCATGGGATCACGTCATAGTCAATAGTCAATAAAGCCCATATTAATATTTGTAAGTGGTTAACCCGCAATTAATGACGGGACCACAGTTAGTTGCAAATGGGCCGTAGTATTAGATAGATGGTATTAATAAAACCCACGGTATTGGCCCGTGGTATTGCATGTATGAGTCATATATAAAGGATAGAGACTCCCTACGAGGAGCATCGTGTCTTATTTTGTAATCGAGCTCTGCTCTATTGGAGGTTGCCCCCTCGAAGAGGCATGTGAACATTGCTCTTTGAATAATAAAATCATTGCTATTCTGTGTTCTGGGTTTTTTTATTCGCATATTCTGTGTTCTGGGTATCTCTTCTTCGCATATTCTGTATCTGGGTATTATTTTGCAGGTTAAGAGCATAACAGGTAATAAGAGTATTGATGGATACATAATATGATTGAAACACTATGAGTTAAATATTAACTACAATGTTTTGTTTGATTTCACCGTACCCATACCATAGTTGCTACCAGCATAACTCACTAAACCATAACTTATTTTTATGTACACAATTAATTTCCTCGAGGGTGGTGACCTCCCATCATTTCATGGAATGTACGTGCTTGTTTTACATTTCATTTCTACTTTAAATGCCCAGTTGGACCGTTGTCTAATGCCACCAGTTGCCAGACATTCATCCTTTTGATTTCCATGTGACTCTCCTAGCATCGTTTGATCTAAGGGGCATGATCTGAGGGTTCACCATGTTTCGAGGAGCTATGGATAACGACGCGATGACTTGCCTTCCTCATTTGGTCATTCGGCTTGGGGAGGCTCTCGGATTATTGCTCTGCAAAATCCTAACCCCCTTGGGGTTGCATTCGTGCAGTAGGACTATGTTTCTCTGGCCATAATCGACAGAGAATTCGACTAGCGCTTCCAGTTCCACCGTTGTTGCAGTCATACATTCTCCACTGTTACCAAATTGTTTCCTTCTAGACACAAGTGAGGAGTTATGGTATACAGTGGCTTAACTTTCACAGTTCGAGTTGAAGTTTCCCTTACGCCTCATTTTGTTAGATGATTTCTTGACTAATCATTTTCTTTTAATCGCTTTTTGTAAGCGTTATCAGTTTACTCATCCGTAATAGTAAAAATGTCCAGAAAGTAAATTAAAAGTATGGGGGTGTCACATCTCCCCCCCTTAGCGGAACACTATCCCTAGTGTTCATTCTTGCATCTGCTCCTGAAATAATCGAGATATGCCTCCTACATAAAATATTTATCTTTCCAAGTGGCTTCTTTTAAGCTGAAGAGATTCCATTGCACTTTAACCTGGATGATAGCTCACCTCTGCAATGTTATTTTTCTCTGATCGAGTATGCGTAGGGGCTCGACCAGAAATTCTCCTTCCGGCTCGACCTGCCACAAGTACAATTGTCATATAATTGATACACATATAAACAATTGTAACATATACATAGATGAAAAGGGATTCTATTTATATTTTCTTTTCTTTTTTTATACCTGAAGCTCTTGCAAATTTATGATGTGCTTGGGGTCATAAACATACTTCTTTAAAAGAGAAACATGAAATACATTGTGAACCCGAATGTGACTGGGTAGGGCAAGTTAATATGCAACTGGTCTTACCTTGTCTAGAATCTTAAAAGGACCACAGAACATGGGGGCCAGTTTGGCACATTTTCCCCATCTGAGAGTACTTATTTTTGGTTTAATTCTTACGTACACATGATCTTCTATCTGGAACTCCCGGTAGGTTCTTTTCTTGTCAGCATAAGCTTTCTGTCTATCCTGTGCGGCCTTCAAATTTTTCCAGAACTTTTTCATGTTCTTTCCATTTCCTCTAGCATATCCGGTCCTAATATCATTTTATTCTTGGGACTATTCCAATTTGCAGGGATGCCACACTTACTCCCATAGAGTATTTCAAAAGGACTCATTTCCAATGACTCGTGATAACCATTGTTGTAAGAAAACTCTACAAAATGTAGGTATTCTTCCCATTTCCCGGGTTGCTGCATCACGTACATACACAACATGTCCTCTACCACTTGATTGACTCTTTCAGTTTTTCCATCGGTTTGGGGGTGATAAGCAGTGCTGAAGTGAATTTGTGTGTCTAACCCCGTAAATAATGCTTTCCAAAAATCAGAGGTAAACTTAACATCCCAATCAGAGATTATGACTCGAGGCATTCCATGTAGCCTAAAAATATCTTTCATAAATATATTTGCTATTTGGGTTGTTTGGTATGTGGACTTGACAGGTATAAAATGGGCAGTCTTGCTTAGTTTGTCTACCACAACCATAATTGAATCATTTTGTCTTTTTGATCGGGGTAAACTTGTTATAAAATCTAAGGTTATTGTATCCCACTTCCATTCAAGAATGGGTAAAGGATGTAGTAACCCAGCAAGATGTTGATGCTCAGCTTTGACTTGCTGACATTCCAGGCATCTGGCTAAATATTCTGCAATATCTTTCCTCATGTCGGGCCAGTAATAATTTTTCTTGATAGCAGAAAAAAGCTTTTGATAGCCTAGGTGAGCAGCACAAGGACTTCTGTGAAATTCATCTAACATAATTTTCTTTATTGACAACTGATTAGGAACATATATACGGTTTCTAAACATCAGCAAATTCTCAGGGTTAATACTGTACCCTTTTTTCTCCGCAGAACTCTGTGTAGATTTAGCTTGTTGCCAAAGATAACCATATTCTAGGTCCTTCTGAGCTGCTTCCTTTATTTGCTCAGGAAAATTAAATTATGCTTGACTAAATGAAATTTCATAGATATAATGCAGCTTCCTACTTAACGCATCTACCACTTGATTCTCTTTTCCCTTTAAATGTTTGATTTCAAAATCAAATTCACTTAAGAATGCATTCCATCGAGCTTGGCGTGCGTTCAAGGTAGGTTGATTGGAAAAACTAGTTAAGCTGCTGCGGTCTAATTTGAGCAAAAATATTTTCCCCAGCAAGTAGTGTCACCACACTTTTAAGGCATGAACTACAACAGTTAACTCCAAATTGTAAGCAGAATATTTTTGCTAATGTTCTTTTAACTTACGAGATACGTAAGAAATCACTTTATTGTTCTACATTAAAACTTCACCTACACCCTCTTTACACGCATCTGTACAGACTATAAAATCTTCCTTAGGATCTGCAATCTTCAACACATGCGTAGTGGTGAGTAAATGCTTTAATTTTTCACAACTCTCTAGACCACTTGAAACTTGTTCCCTTTTTTTGCAGGGAAGTAATTGGATAAGCGACCTTAGAAAACCCCCTTATAAATCTCCTATAATAACCAGCAAGGCCCATAAAGGAGCGTATATCTACCACATTGGTTGGAATAGGCCAGTCCATGATGGTCTTGATTTTCTTTAGATCCACCGCTATGCCTTCAGAGGAAATAATATGTCCTAGATACTGGATTTGATCCTTGAAGAAATCACATTTGCTAAATTTGGCGTAAAGCTGGTTTTCTCTTAAAGTTTGTAATATCGTTCGAAGGTGTTCTTTATGTTCCTCCATACTCCTAGAATACACCAGGATGTCATCAATAAATATAAGAACGAATTTATCAAGAAAAGGATGGAAAATTCCATTCATCATACTCATGAACGTTGCTGGAGTGTTAGTGAGTCCAAATGGTAAAACTACAAACTCATAATGGCCATAGCGTGTTCTAAATGCAGTCTTATATATGTCTTCATCTTTAATTTGAATATGATGATATCCTGATCGTAAATCAATTTTTGAAAATACCACAACACCTTTAACTTGATCAAAGAGGTCATCAATTCGAGGTAAGGGGTACTTATTCTTAATTGTTAACTTATTTAGTTGTCTGAAATCTATGCATAACTGCAAAGTACCATCTTTCTTCCTCACAAATAAAACCGGGGCTCCCCAAGGGGATATGCTGGGTCGAATATAACCCTTATCCAACAACTCTTGGAGCTACATTTTTAATTCAGTTAACTCAGGGACACTCATTCTGTAGGGAGCTTTGGAAACTAGGGCAGCTCCAGGGACCAACTCTATGGTAAAATCAAGTTTTCTTTTGGGTGGTAACCCGGGAATATCTTCTGGAAATACATCTTTAAATTCTTGAACCACTGGTATTTTCTCCAAGGCGGATAGTTTATCTTTAGAGTTTGTGTACCCCACTTGAACCACATAGATTTGACAGCCTTTACGCATGCATCTTGCTAGCTGGTGGGTTGTAATGGGACGTAACTTAACTTCTCTTCTTACACCCTGAATTTCTATTCTGGTGCCATTGTTGGACAAGAAGTTAATTGTCTTATATTTACAATTTACTAAGGTCCATTGTCATTCCAGCCAGTCCATGCCTATCAACACATCATAGGAACCTAATGGTAGTACATTTAAATTTGTCTTAATCTTTTGTCCTGCCAATTCAATTTCACAGTCTTCTATTTTTGCATTAACTCTTCTTTTAGCTCCTGTGGCTAGTTGGACCAGCCACGAGTTTTTAAACTTTATACTTTTCAAATGGCATAAATCAACTATTCTTGGGCTGACATAGCTCAGGCTTGCACCCAGATCTATTAAAATGGAAACAGGGTGATTGGATATTTTACCTTCGAGTTCCACCATCGAGGGTTGATATTCTGGTTAGCGATCTTCCAATGCTATGTTAATCCGGGGTATGCTCCACGCCATATCACCGACAGTAGAAGCTTCTTGAACATTTGCAACTGGTTCTGCTCTCACTCTATGGGGGAAATTTTTGTAGTAATGGGGTTCCCCACAACCCCAGCACTGCAAAGGAGGTTTAGGAACCTGACCAGATTCCAACTTGCTTGATGCTTCACTTTGTTTCACTTCATTCTAAGGTCTATACCTCTACTGATTTCTGTTAGCAGATCCATTTGGTCCCTTCTGTCCTGGATACTTGGTACCAACATTTTTCACGTTTTTATTGGTTGTAAAAAATTTCTACCTTCTTACTTAGCCAATTTTTATTACCTTCGCCCTTCTGCTTCATTTGATGGTAACAGATCTGAGCCTTTCGGACTGCTTCATCCATCGTTTTAGGGTTATCAAACTCTAATTTCTCTTTCATGTAGACGGGTAAACTGCTAATAAAGTGTTGGACTTTAGCCTTCTCTTCACGGATGTAGGGGACATATCTTAATAGTAAAGTGAACTTGGCTATAAACTCATCCATAGACTGTTGTCCTAGTTTTAAGTCATGAAACTCTTTTGCTTTATCGTCATAGAACTGCTCAGTCAAATATCTGTCCTTAAAATGCTTCTGAAATTGCTCCCATGTGACCTCCTGCTCATTGATTTCTTTGACTGTTTTGATTTCCCACCACAGGGTGGCCTTGCCTTGCAACTGATAAATTTCTAACCTTGCCCTCAAATTGTCATCATATTCATATATTTGGAAGTATTTATTCATATTAATTAACCAGGCCTTTGTTGCTTCTTCAGCCTCACCATTATATACTGGTGGCTTGATCTTTTTGAACTCCCCTTGGAGTTCTGTATTCTGCCTTTTTAATCCCTTCTTACCGAGATGTTATCAGATTCTTCTTCATTACCGGTTTGTCCCCCTTCAGACTCCATACATTCCTCCTGTTGTCTATGTGACTCGGTCCTATTTTCTTCATCTTGACCGTGGTTTCGATTCCTTTGATTCTACCTATCTGAAAGACTTTTCATAATCTTTTCTTTCTCTAAACGTAATCTTTCATTATCAACTCGCAAACTCTGCATCTATGCTCGTAGTTGTTGGAATGTTTCTAATAGCACAGCATTTGTACTCTGATTTTCTTCACCCAGTTGCACCCACACCTCTAGGTTATGTCTGGCAGTTCCACCTGAGGGGGTGGATCCTACTCCTTTTCTCATGTTGTGTTCACTGCTTCTCTGTGCACCATAGTTGTTTTTTTATTCTATGCTCATCCACTCAAGCCTCAGTGTAGTAACTGAAGGGCTCTGATACCAATTGTAACATATAACATTACACTTCACATGTAAACAAAAAAAAATAGTAATGACCTATGATAACTTTATATTTACATTATTCGAAACCCCATACCAGTAATAATAGTATTGATGGATACATAATATGGTTTAAACACCGAGTCAAATATTAACTACGATGTTTCGTTTGATTTCATCGTACCCATACCTTAGTTGCTACCAACATAACTCATTAAACCTTAACATATTTTTATGTACACACTTAATTAATTTCCTCGAGGGTGACGACCTCTCGTCATTTCATGGACTGTACATGCCTGTATTACATTTAATTTCTACTTTAAACACCCAGTTGGACCTTTGTCTAATGTCGTCCGCTGCTAGGTATTCATCCTTCCAATTGCCATATGGTTCTCCCAGCATCGTTTGATCTGAGGGGCATGATCTGATGGTTCACCATGTTTCGAGGAGCTATGGTTAACGATGTGGTGACCTTCCTTCCTCATTTGGTCATTTGGCTCGGGGAGGCTCTCGGATTATTTCTCTGCAAAACCCTAACTCCCCTGGGGTTGCGTCCGGGCAGCAGGACTATGTTTCTCTGGCCATATTCGACAGAGAATTCGACCAGCGCTTCCAATTCCACCACCATTGCAGTCATACATTCATCACTGTTACCAAATTGCTGCCTCGCAGAGACAGGTGAGGAGTTATGGTTTACAGTGGCTTAACTTTCACAATTCAAGTTGAAGTTTCCCTTATGCCTCATTTTCTTAGATGGTTTCTTAACTAATGATTGGCTTTTAATCTCTGTCTGTAGGCGTTGTGACTATTGCGACATCCAATACCTCTAGTGCTGAGGAAAACACACTCAAACTCTTGAAAGGTAATGTGTTGAGCTCTAAGTTTTGGGCTTCTTCGAATGTTCTACAATTTTTCTCGATGTTAAACTACTACAACATTTTGGTGTAGGGCAGCCTTTATCCATCGAGATTTTAGATGCATTTACCCAGGTCCAGAATACCTGACGACGAGAGAACCTGTGGTTCATCATGGAAAGGCGGAATGGTATGGATGCCTCTCCTTAAGGTTGGCTGGCCTTCGTCCTATGCCTAATGAATGTATCGCTTGGTCTTATTCTGTTTTTTAGGTGATTCGTTAAGGGTTTTCTTCTTGTAGTTAGATATGGGTACGAAACCCTTTGTTGTAATAAGTTATATGCCCTTTTTGAAAACTATCTTTCCATTAATTTTCTGGTTGAAGGTTTTGTTTATTCAAGGGTTGGTTTGTCCACCCAGATGTCATAATGATTTAGCCATTTGGTTGTCTCTTAATGGTGGACTCGGTACATACAGACAATTGTATTATGGTTTTTAACTTCACTTATTTATCAATATTTGGCAAGTAAATCGAGATGCTTTATTTCAAATATCAATTTTACGTAGATTACTTAACAATTGGACTATTTAATTATGCATGGCTAAAATATACAATTGCTCGTTCTTTAAACTTTCTACTAAGTACTAGACTGTCTTTTGCCCAGAATGACATTCCTTGGTGTCTAAATAGGACTGGATGAAGAATAAAATTTGGGTTAGACAATTGAAGTTTACTCCTACTGTTGAGCGATACTAAATCCCATTCAGGGATTTCTTTGAAGCTTCAGCAACGAAACTGAGTCTTTTGGCAATTTGCTTGAGTTTTTTTCTTTTTTCAATTAGCGTAAACTTAACTACAATCCCCTAGCCGTTCCTAGATTGCATTCCTATTTCCAATTTGCTAACCCTTACCCAGATAATGGAAGGGTTCTTCTTTCAAGAACTGGAAATGTTAACGAACTAGGAGTTTAAATAATTGGTCATTTCCTTCTTTTGATTGAAAGCTTCCACATCTATTCATTGTGAAATTCGATTATGCATAATTTCTATCAAATCTTTATTTTTTTGTTTAGAAGTCCTTTTCGGTAAGGAAATGAATTTACACAATCTCTATGCATTATTACAATCTTGATTCACTCAGAAAGTAATCTTTGGTACACCGCTGTTGTGCATAATCTTCCTTCCTAGTCTTTTGTTTACATAGGTTTTGCGTGTATATATATATATATTCGTTCCTTTTGTCAAAAACAATTACTATAACTCTACTGTTTTACATAGTTCTTGTGCATATATGCATTCTTGTTCTTTTTGTCATAAAAGATTTACTGTAACTAACCAGTTTTTACACAACTTTTAGCATATAAATATATTTTCTCTTTCTGTGAGAATATGATTACTGTAGCCAGATAGTTTAAGTTTATTATTTCACATGAAATTTGTTTATTCTCTATTATTACCTCAATGGTAATAATCTAAGTGATTGCGCCATTTGAGGTAAATATCTAGGTTAACTACAAACAGAGTAAATGCAAATAGAGTGAAAGCAATTAGATTAAGTGCTAATACTTCAACCACCTAATTCATATCACATATCACATAGTATTAATAAGCATGCATTTGTCACTTAGATGAATGCAGGCTGGCAGATTAGATATTGCTAGATGAATCCTCTCCACCCTTCCAACAGAGTAAATGCAAATAGAGTGAAAGTAATTAGATTAAGTGTTAATACTTCAACCACCTAATTCATACCACTATCACATAGTATTAACATGCATGAATTTGTTACTTATCTACCATTGGGAGATTATATATTGCTAGATGAATCCTCTCCACCCTTCTACCGAGAATTTGGTGTTTACGTCCAAGATTCTCCTCCCAAGCTCCTCTATATCCTCCAGATTCTCCTCCCAAGCTCCTCTATATCCTCCAGAACAGATTCTCAAGGCAGTAGTTAATTTGTCTTGGCCTCAGGACCCCAAGTCCAACCTGCAAACACTTTCTTCCACTAGGGAAGATAATTTTGAGGTTTTCCCACTAAGCTCTCTTCCACTAGGGAAGATAATTCCAAGAGGTTTTCCCACTGAGCTCTCGTTCATCTCAAGGAATCCTTCTTCCCTTTTTTTAACCCCTTTCTCCTCCTCTCTCTTCCCTCTTTGATAACTGCTCCTAATTGATAACTGCCTGGTGAAAAGAGAGTTACTTCCTTCTTCTCTTTTTCCGAACCCCCTTCTCCTCCCCTCTCTTTCCTCTTGTAAGAGAAAAGAAGGTAAGGGGATAACTGGTCTTAATTGATAACTACTTGGTGAAGAGAGAGTTATTGAGGTTCATCCATAATTCCTTAGATCTTCCATAGAGACAGTGTTAATTTTTCCATAACTAAATTAATTACCATTTATTATTATTGACATCACAATATCTAAATGTTTATTAGTTTACTCATCCGTAAAAGTAAAAATGTCCAAAAA
Source organism: Pinus tabuliformis (assembly GCA_031772625.1). Lineage (NCBI taxonomy): Eukaryota > Viridiplantae > Streptophyta > Pinopsida > Pinales > Pinaceae > Pinus > Pinus tabuliformis. The sequence goes on along the minus strand of CM062816.1, from coordinate 1,720,151,734 downwards.
GTAAATTAAAAGTCTAGGGATGTCACATATTATTAATTATAAAAAAATTAATATAAAGTAAATATTTATGTAACAAGTTTTTTATCTATAGATATTCAATTTTATTTTACCGTGTAGATTCTTAATTTTAAATAGGTTTTGTTACAATATTATGAGCTAATACAATGGCTTATCGATATCATATACTCAAAAAACCATAACTCATTTCCTAACACTTTTGGCATGAGAGTTTTTTAAATTAATCAATTTAATTAAAAAGGTTAAAAAAGGCATAATTATTTTGAAGATAAATCTCAATATTTAATTTGTTAATACTACTAGAAATATCCTAAAATATTCTATATAAGTTAAATCTCTACTATTTACCTAATAATTATTTATCATTAAACTAAAATTATAAAAAAATATTCTAAAATGAAGACATATTGGTGTAATTAATATTGAAGGTAAAAATTGATTTTATATTTATTAAATTTAAAATTTAGATGTATTAAGTGTTTGCCTTTAGTATACCTTTTCATAAAAATATTTTGAGGAGTTTTGAAAATTTCAAGCAAAGTAGAATGGTAACTTAAGAGAAGATTTGTATTAAAATAAATTAATGAAAAAATATTTAAAAAAAAATATGATTTTTGTGAATGATATTGTAATGACCCCTGTCAATTAACTTACACATTAATAAAAATTTTGTGCACATTTACACAAAATCCACCACCCTCCATGGTCTAGTACATAGTTTCTTTTTCCAATTTAATGACATTTACATGCGGCAATCACAGAGAAGGTTCATGAATGGAATTATCTAGATGATTATAGTCATATTGGAAAGTATTCAGCGGAGGATAGGATATTTGTCTACGGACATAAATGTCGCTGGCTGCTTCCAGTCCACCTGTCCTATGGCATTTATGCAGGCTGACTGGATCACGTGATAGTGGCTCCTCTGCCTTCACGCCCTCGGGTCTCTCCCCGCATCGACGGTGGAGATGGAAAGAAGTCCATCCGAGGGTGGATCTGGCTCGAGGCATTTCATTTGGGTTTATTGTTCCAATATGGTATTCCATGTCACATTTGGTTCGGCTCTGCACTACTCCAACCTCTGTGCATCATCGAGCAAGCTCAGAGCCCTAACTTGTTAAGGGAGGGCTATCATTTTGCTACCCGGTCGTGTTGCTAGTTTGGCTTGAAGCTGTTTCTTCCCACAACCGAGGTCTTCGTAAGCGTTCTTTGTGTTACATAGTTATCTGTCTACTGTTACAGTTCGTTTTGTCAATGCTCAGGTTTATGGCTTTAACTCATAGCAAGTTTGTGTTACTGCCTGTAGGCATGGATGTTTACTTCTTCTTTCCTGTAAATCATATATGGGCGCAGATGTGGTCAACCTCATGCCGACTAACAGGTATGCTCCCTGTGCTCTATACATGTCTTATTAAATCGACCACAAGTAATGAGGGTTCTTCTGAACCAGTAGAACTGCTTATTGCCTAAGTCGGCTAAAGAGGCCCTCTAACCAGCTCCTTACAGATTTTATTTTCTCTCCTGCATAATAGTAGAGTATTGACAGGGTTTGAACCTGACGAATTCGCCCGGTTCACACAAGGTTATAGTTCCTTCCTCGAGAGGGTTCCATTTCACTGTAGACTGTAATTTGGAATGAGCCTTCGAGCTATGGTACATTATTGGTCATTGTAATGGGATTTTTGTTAAATAATTTTATTTGGGTCCTTGCCCTGGTGAAGTACTTGACTTCTGAGTTTACATTTGTTTATGCGCCCAATGTAATTATGCAAGTACTAGGTTTTCTTTTTTTCTCCAACTAACGGTTTGGTCTCTGCTGGCCAAATTCTGTCATTATAATGGCCATTGCCTACCCTGTATTTACAAACCCCTGTTTAATTTTATACGTTATGGAATTAAAAAGAATAGGCCACTGTAGTAGTGTACATCTTGCCATTATTTATGTGATATATGTTATAATGATTGTGCCACTGTAACAATGTAAATCTTGCCATTATTTATATGTTGAATGTGGTTGTTCCACACCCTCTTGTTGCCTGTGGGGTTTTGTTTCATTATGCACAATATTCTATTTCTGTATTGTAAGATGTTGAGTATAATGTGCTCCGCATGATAGCAAGGTTTCTTGGGTTTTCACCCAGTTTTTTATTTTATTTCTTGGAATGATACAAAAGCCTCTGCGTGCTGCAAATCTCAGGAGTATATCCGTCAAGGCTATACCCTAAGTTTGACCTCATATTTACACTCTTTTTGAGCCAGTCAATTATGTACGAGGTTGAGTCCTGTAGAGTTTTGTTTGCAGTCATTCTTTATTTATATATATGAGTAATTTTCCTGAATTCTTATCTTGCTGTCTCTTAAGGATTTTGTATATGAACTAACCCTAGCTGTAAAGCCTATCTCTCCACGCAGGTGCAGTCATGCCATTCAAAAATTTCTGTTTCTTTTGTTTTATATGTGTTCTGTTAGCTCCATTGTTTCAAGGTTCATATCTATACATTAAATTGTCTGTATATTTTATCTCTGTGTTAAGCATAGTACCAGATTTAAAGAAAGAGATTCTGTTGTTTCCTTTCAGCGAAATGTTATTTCTTTTCTTTATTGCATGAGCCATTTGATAGACTCTATACTATGGTTTTATGATTCCGGTTTGCTATGGTTATACATACTGCAATTTCTCAAAGAGTCCCCATAGATTCATCCTACAGTTACCTCTCGGCATTTTTAAGAAAACAAGTTTCAGATCTATTCGCACGTGAGAACACTTTCATCAATATAAATTTCCATGGAAAAATAGTCCCTTTCCTACTCAGCTACCCATCCTAGTTTACTATGAGAAAACTTCCCTCACTCCCTTGTTCCACATTGCACACAACATTCAAGGAGAATATAATAGAAACATTATGTAGACTTTTTTTAAAATAACACAGGACATAGCTCTTACATACCTGAGTCCTCTGACTGAAAGGTTGAATTCTTATTTACCTGGAATCCTCTATCTGATAATTGCTCCCGGCAGTTACCCGAATCAAGGTCTATTGTCTTCAATCCACCCGACCATGAGATTCGTCCTTTGGGACCCAAATCTCCCCCCTTGCTTCTTGCTTGACCGCAGTCTTCCACAAGTGCTCAACAGCGAGCAGGGCTATCTGATCATTACCAGAATTTTCCACCAGATTTCTTTTTCTTTTTCTTTCTCTGCCTGTCTCTACCGCATAGACTAACCCCCCTTCCCCTCTCCTTTTCCTCAGGGAACCTTCCCAGTTAGGGGAGGTGGTTAGGGTTGCAGTTCACTGCAACTATTTCCTCCAACTTCCCTCTTAGAAGTTGCCAGCATTTCCAACAATAACATTTCTTCTTATTTGAGAAATAATAAAATATTATTAAATTCCAAAATAGTTAATAATGTCATATTCAGTTTTTTAACCGCAGTAAATTCAAATATTTACATTTTTCCTGGGGCGTTACATCTCCCCCTCCTGAAATTGGACATCGTCCCGATGTCTGTTGTCCAAGAACAGCTCCGGGTGAGCTTTTCTCATGAGCTCTTCATCTTCCCAAGTGGCCTCATCAGGCCCAAAGTGCTGCCATTGCACTTTAACTTGGGTAATAACTCGTTTCCGCAGTTGTACTTCTCTCCGGTCGAGAACTCTCAATGGCTCGACCAATACCTCTCCTTCCAGTTCGACCTGCACATGCAATATTCTAAATCAGTTTCTTATAAAGAAAACTTTTAGACGGGTCTCTAGAAGTAATCCTCACCTGTATCTCCTGCCATCTGATCACATGTTTAGGGTCATAAACATATTTTTTTAATACAGAGACATGGAAGACATTGTGGACCCGGATGTGACTTGGCAGGGCGAGTTGGTAAGCCACCGGCCCAATTCTTGCCAAGACTTGGAATGGTCCACAATATCGGGGTGCCAACTTGGCACACCCGCTCCATTGCAGTGTACTCTTTCTGGCTTGGATCCTTACATACACATGGTCACCGACTTGGTATTCCTTGAACCTCCTCTTCCTGTCAACAAAGCTCTTTTGCCTATCCTGAGCAGCTTTTAAATTTGAGCGTACCTTTTTCACCATATCCTCCATTTCCTTAAGCATTTCTGGTCCTAACCTTAATTTGTCTTCAGGTCCACCCCAGCTTGAGGGTGTACGACATTTCCACCTGTATAGGACCTCAAAGGGGCTCATCTGTACCGACGTATGATACCCATTGTTGTATGCGAATTCAACCAAATGCAAATACTCCTCCCACTGCGTTGGTTGTTGCATTACATATGCTCTCAACATGTCCTCTACCACCTGGTTCACTCGCTCTGTTTGTCCATCGGTCTGGGGGTGATATGTTATACTGAAGTTCAGCTGTGTCCCTAATTCTGCAAATAATGTCCTCCAAAAAGCCGACGTGAATTTCACGTCACGATCTGAAATTATCGTCTTCGGGAGTCCATGCAATTTAAACACATTCTGCATGAAGATATGGGCAATCTGTACAGCCCTGTAGGTGGATTGCACAGGTATAAAATGTGCTGCTTTACTCAACTTGTCTACCACCACCATAATAGAATCGTTATTCTTCTTTGTCCTAGGCAGCCCTGTTATGAAATCCATAGAGATGGTTTCCCATTTCCATTCCGGAATGGGTAAGGGTTGTAATAGCCCTGTTGGATGCTGATGCTCAGCTTTAATTTGTTGACACTTCAGACACCGTGCTAAATACTCAGTTACATTCTTCTTCATACCTGGCCAATAGTACTCTTTTCGAAGTGTCGTGATCATTTTCTGATACCCTGGATGTCCAGCATAGTGACTGCTGTGAAATTCGTCCAAAATTAGATTTTTAAGACTGTTTTGACTAGGTACATATAGCCTCTTTTTATAATACAACATTCCAGCATTATCTACTTCATATCCTTGCTGATTCTTCTCGCTGGTAAACTGTTGTGCTTGCTGTTTTATCTGCTGGTATTCAGCATCTTGTTCTGTTGCCCTTTTTATCATTTCCTCGAAGGGACTTTTCCATTCGCTGAAGGAAATTTCGTACAAACATTGTACCTTCCGACTTAAGGCATCAGCCACCCAGTTTTCCCTTCCCTTCAAGTGTTTAATATCGAAGTCAAAACCGCTTAAGAAATCTGCCCATCGTGCTTGCCTCGTGTTTAAGGTGGGCTAGCTAAAGTAATTGGTCAGACTGTGGTGGTTTGTCATTAATAAAAAATTTCTCCCCATGAGATAATGTCGCCACATCTTCAACGCGTGTATGACGGCTGCCAGCTCTAAGTCATAGGTAGAATATTTCTGCTCATGCTCTTTGAGTTTCCTTGACTCATACACTATTACTTTCCCTTCCTGCATCAACACACCTCCCATGCCCTCCTTTCTTGCATCAGTGCACACCACATAATCCTTATTAGGATCGGCTATGCTCAAAATGGGTGCGGTGGTGAGCAGATGCTTAAGCTGCTCAAAACTTCTCTGACATTCCGGGGTCCATTTGAATGCTCTTCCTTTTTTCTGTAGGGAGGTGATAGGGTACGCTACTCTGGAGAAGCCTTCTACAAAGCATCTGTAATAACCGGCTAGTCCCATAAAGGACCTGATGTCTCATACATCTTTCGGTACGGGCCATCCATTATGGTCCTTATCTTTTCAAGGTCCACTGTGATCCCTTATTTTGTGATTACATGGCCTAAATACTGTATTTCTTCCTTAAAGAAATCGCACTTGCTGAACTTAGCGTACAATTGGTGTTCTCGGAGGGTTTGTAGCACCAATTTGAGGTGCTCCTTGTGCTCTTCCTTAGTGCGAGAGTATATCAATATATCATCGATAAATATCAACACAAATCTGTCCAAATATCGATGAAATGCGTTGTTCATTAAGCACATGAAAGTTGCAGGGGCATTGGTTAGCCCTGTTAGTGTCGGTCTTGAGCCCTCCATCGGTGATCAATAGCTCTTTGCATATGCATAGGTAGGTGTCTCATTAGTGTCAGTTTTGCATCCCGCTAGGCATGCCATAAAACTGAATGGAGGGCTGGTCTTTGTTCCCTTCTTGGCTTTGCTGGAATCAGGTCATACCATTTGAAAAAACCTTGTGTCACACTTGTTTCATTTTTGTCTTGAAATTCCAAGTCTAGGTATAGGGTTTCGGTCAAAATCATTGCCAGGTCATGAGTCAAAAGTCTGATGGTCTTCAGCAAGCCAGAAGGAGGTTTGTAATTACGTTTTATTGATAGTTTTCATCTGCTACAGCTTATTTTTACCTTGGTTTTAAAAACTCTATTTTTAAACCCAAGGTCATGTGAAAATGGCAACAATAAAGGAAATTTTCAAAAATCTTCAGAATGCCGGCAACAACCCTGGTTTCTTCCTCAGAATCCATCATAGAATCAACCTGCAAAAAGAACCAAGTGAAAACACTCAAAAAATCAATTTCAGGCAAAGTGCAACTTAAAAAACAGTGTTAAATTAAATGCCAAAACATGCAACATTTGAAAGTGGGTTTGATGTTTTAATTTTTTTTTAAATGTGGACCTATAAAGACCAAAAAGCCCTCTTCATGGCCTCATTATGCATTGACAAACTTGCAAGACACAAAGAGAAGCAAAGAAAGGCGATTTGGCTGCGATTTTAGTCATTTCTGGAGGAGCGACTAGTTGAGTTGGAGGTGCGACTAGTTGGGCAGGTGCGACGAGTCAGAGCTGCTCTCACAGTGTAATTTTTGAACTGGAGCGACGAGTCAGAGGGGTGCGACTACTCGAGCTGGGTTTGCCAAGAAACGTGCCAAATCACCCAAATCGCCCTCCCAAATTGCTAAATCGACCAGGTAAGCTCCAAATTCATCTGTGATAACAAGGAATAAGTGAATGATGACATGTCTCATGGTTTTCTTCTTCAAAAATTTGCAAGATAAATGGTGAATTTAAATGTTGTCAATGTAGGCAAATCTACTAGGGTTTTGTTTGTTTTTCAAGGTAAAAAACCCTCTTATCCCATCCTTGTTCCCTTGGCAATTAAATTCACAAATGTTGCTGCATGTTTATCTTATTATTTCATTTATATCGTTTGCCAGAAATACAAGGTTTCCATCCCATATTCCTTCAAAATCTTTCCCTTCCCAAATTTCTTCGCTAAACCCTAATATCCTTCATGTTCCCACAAACCCTAAATTGCCCTTCTCCTTCCCCACAGCAAGCAAATTACATGGACCTGCAGCAAGAAAATAAAACAAAAAGAATATAAAAAAATATATATATATAAAAATTGATATGAAAAGAAAAATAAAAATAAAATGCCAAAATGACCCAAATATGAAAAACAAAGATATTATTGGGTATAAAAAAGAGGCAAGCTGCTGTTATGAAATTTATAAAAAGAAAAATCAAAGATTGCAGCTGTGTATATATTCATAATGGACATATTGCTGTGTTTTTGGTCTATAAAATCGTGTTGCTGTGCTGCCCAAAATAAACTCTGTTTTCCCTTTTTTATCATTCCCTTGAAGTTGTCAAATCTCCTTTTGATAAAAATACAAGTGAAGCTCTCTTTCCCTTATCACTAAATGCATATGAATCCCATCCAGATAGCAGAGTTTGCTTCATTAAAGGATAAAAATCAAATGGATAATGCTGCCCCATACCCCCTGTCATATATGTTCTTTCCCTTGGTCCCTATCATACATGGTTTCGTTGCAAATGATTTCTTAAAAATGATAAGATGGTATGTGTTATATTTTGTGAATTTTCCCTAAAAATCCCTGTTTTTATTTCCCATTCCTTATTAAAAATCCCTCCCCTAACAGTTCCCTTATGATTTTTCCCCTTGAAAACAACATACTTCTCAGCATTTTGCAGGCAGAGGCAGCAGTTCTATTTACCTTTCAGCTTGCTCATCTGGTTCCAAAACCATGTCAGACACCGAGAGTTATGAGCCTAGTGATGACCATTCATCAGCTACAGAAGTGGTGGTACAACAGAGGGTTCCTAAGAGGGGTGGTCATCATAGGAGACAGGAACCTACTTCTTTGGCAGCATTGCAGGCTTGTCCTTTGGCAATGAACGGTTTTCGGTACATGTCATGTTTTCAGTTCTGTGAGAGGCTTGCTCACATTCAGCATCATAGTGAGTTGGCACGTTTATTTGTTTTGCACCTTCATGATGGGCAGGTCACTCTTGCAGGGGTGAATTTTGTGTTATCTCCAGAGATGATTTCAGAGGCTACCGGGATACCGAATGTAGGGGAAGTGTGGCCCAAGCGCAAACTGCTGGACTTTATCTTTTTTGAGCCATATGTCAGGCCCTCATTTGTGAGCCACTTGTCAGGAATCTTTCCTTCCAGATTCCTCCAGGCGGAGTATGTTTCGATCATGAAGCTTATCATGCAATACTTTACATGTGACGGAAGATTTTCACTGGTCTCCACTTGTCATATTCGCATGTTGATGCACTTTACCAGGGTGAGGATGATGAACATCCCGGTTTTCTTCTGCCAGGACTTTCAGAGGATGTCATCCGTATTTCAGAGGCGGACCCCAGCCCAGCAGCATAGGAGTCTGTGCCATCATGGTCTCATTCAGCTCATTGTTTCCCATCAGTTGAGGCAACAGGGCATTTCATGGGCAGACTTCATTTCTCATGAGGTTTTTACAGCGACATCACGGCCACAGCCAGAGCCACAGAGAGGTCAGCCAGAGCCACAGATCATTCATGAGGAGGGAGGTCCATCACGCTAGGCAGAGATTATTGTGCCTACACATGTTGTTTCCCCACTACAGTGTACATATCAGAGGGGTCATAGGACCTTGTTTGCAGCAGCTCGACGAGTATTTTCTCCACATCAGGTGGAAGGGGTCTCGTCGTCATCATCAGATCAGCGAGTGTTATCTCCACACCAGGTGGAAGGGGCCTCGTTACCGACAGCAGCACAGGTAGCAGAGAGGGGCAAGCAGCCCATGATTGAGGATGAGAGAGCTGGTGATACACGTCATGATTTCATTGATTTTGATGCTCATTCTCCTTCTTCTGATTTTTATGAGCTTATCAGACAGAGAGAGGAGGAGAACCTCGTGTTGCAGCAGAAGCTCGAAATGGCTCAATGGACCATCACTTATCTGGAGCAGCGCAACAGACAATTAGAGGCGGAGAAAGAACTTGACGAGCTATGGAGGATCCGTGGTAATAGAGGCTTGAACCGTAGGAGGCCTGGGGACCCATTGCCTGCTGACCGGGAGTCCATGCTCATTCAGGTGAATGCCCACTTGGAGAGGCTGTTAGAGAAAGCCAACCGGGACAAAAGGCTGCTACGAAACATGAAGAACCATTACTGGGCAAGGTTGCACGTTTGCAAGGCAAAAATGAAGATACTCCAAAGGAAGTTGTCTGAGGCCCGCAAGAGGAGGAAAAAGACCAACCCGCTCCGTATCTTGGCTGAGGCCTCTCTTACTCACCATGATACTGACTAGCCTTCTTCTAGCAGCAAAACCAAGAAATTTTGAGGATTTTGAGGCATTTTTGGCATTTTTTTTGGAATTTTACAGGTTTTGGCCACTCGACTCGTCTCACCCCGTACGAGACGAGTCGTCGATACAGCTCAGAACGGGGAAAACTCTACATGGTTGGATTTTTCTTGTAAAAGTACACTTGTCTATGGAAGGGTTTCAAATTTTGTGAAGATTTGGGCAGCCAAAAGCTCAAAATACAGCCAAATTTTGACTTTCTGCCCCTTTTTTGAGTTGTAGAAAGCAGTCTTGGGAGATTTGATTTTTTAGGGGTCAAATCAACTCCAAATTCAGAAATTCCGGTTGGGTTGGAAAGTAGACTTCCAGACCTTTCCAACGAGCTATCCTGCACTTGATTTGGACTCTGGGAAGGCCCTCAAACAGCGCTGTCAAAAGGTGCGACTAGTCAAGCCAGAGGTGCGACCAGTCAAGCAAAATTTGCCAGTTTTTGAACAGTTCGGCCAGCTAAGCACAGTTTTCACTTGGGTTGATTATTTAGGCATGTAATTGATGGATTCTTGTGTAAATTTCATGGCATTAGATACTTTTACTCTTCTTTACCTCTTCTAGAAGCTTCTTTGATGTAAAAAGTTAATATTTAATGCATGGATAGGCTTCCTAACTTTTAGAGGCAAGTTGTTGTGCTGGCCTATTATCTAGTGACTGATTTAGAATTAGTTGTAACAGCTCCTAGGAAGCTGAGCTCAACCCCTAGAGGTGGGGGAAGAGGTTTGACCTTCTATATTATGCCTTCTCTTTCTCATTTTCAGGGTTGGACTCTAGAGGGAGAAGTGCTATTGTATTTTTGACTTGTATTTTCTGCAATTTGAGGAAAAGGAAGGCCAGGATTTTGCAGACTTCATTGTGGATTCTTGTGGATTATTATGTTGATGGTGTGTCTCCTACTGTTATTGTAAGTCTGTTTATGTGTTCCATTTCTTAATCTCTTGCTGCTATTTAAACAAAAGAAGTGATAAAGTTTGAATTCATGCATGCCATGCTCAGCTTTCAATTTTGTTTAAAATTTATGTTTTCCACTGTCTAGAGAGGATTCGAATTCATTGTTCGCCCTCTTTAGCTTCTCTTTTTTCTTCCTTGATCATCTCTTTCAGCTAAAGGCATCAGCATAAACTCCTACCTTGCCCCAAAGACCCACCTGCAAAAACTGAGCTCAATCCCCGCACCCTGAATTGCACTCCCTCCAAATTGCCACCAAAAAACCCAAAAACTTTAAATCAAATCCCCTTATCAGTTTACTAGCCTAAAATCCTTATTCCTAATTGGTCAAACTCATCTCATCGAGAAATCCACCAAGTTTGACCCGAGAGAGCCTTCTCATACCTCGTAGGGCTAGCTACGAAGTGAAATGGTTTGATGTTGCCTTGAAGGTTTACCTTCCTCAGCCTAGGGTGAAATATCAAGCGCTAACAAGCCCAAAGGGTAGCACCACAAACTCCTAATGCCCATACCTTGTTCTAAAATATGTTTTAGCGATGTCTTCCTCCTTAATCCTGATATGGTGGTAACCTGATCGCAAGTCGATCTTGGAGAGAACTGTTGCACCCTTCACCTGATCAAAAAGTTCATCAATCCGAGGTAGGGGATACTTATTTTTGATGGTCAGTTTGTTCAGCTGATGGTAATCTATACACATGCGAAGGGTCCCGTCTTTTTTCTTAACGAATAACACTGGGGCTCCCCACGGGGATACACTGGGGCGAATATAGTTTTTGTCCAATAGTTCCTGTAACTGCATTTTTAACTCTGTCAACTCAGGTACACTCATTCTATAGGGTGCTCGAGATACCGGTGCTGCCCCTGGTATCAATTCGATGGTAAAATCTATATCCCTCTTAGGCGGCAGTCCGGGAATCTCTTCTGGAAACACATCCGTAAATTCTTGTATTACAGGGATGTTATCCAGCGTGGCTGTTTTATCCTTCGAATCAGCGTAGCCCACTTGGATGGCGTAAATCTGACACCCCTTCCTAATGCATTTTGCTAACTGGGATGCAGTTATTGGCCGAACCTGCACTGGCCGCTTAATTCCCTGCATCTCTTGCCTAGCTCCAGTTTCATCCCTATAATAGATAATCTTTGTTTTGCAGTCAACCAATGACCAATGTTTTTCTAACCAGTCCATACCGATCAGAACATCATATGAACCAAGGGGAAGCACATTTAAATCTGCCATTACTGGCTGTCCTGCTATTGTCAAAGAGCAGTCATTAACCTTTGCCAACACTCGCCTCTTGGCCCCTGTAGCCAGCTGTACTAGCCACGGATTCTTGTATTTAACAGATTGCAGTTTACAATGTTCTACTACCTTTGGACTAATATAACTTAATGTGGCTCCAGGGTCAATTAAAACAACTACAGTAAGGTCGGAAATTTTACCTTCAAATTCCACCATGGTCGGCTGGTACTCTACCTGACGATCATCCAGGGCTGCATTAATCCTCGGTATGCTACGTCCTACATCGCCGACAGTCGATGCTTCTTGGATTTGCGATAACTGTTCGGTCCCCTTTCGCTGCGGACAGTTTTTGACGTAGTGAGGCCCTCCACAGCCCCAACACTGAACTGGGGGTCTTGCTGTCCCTTCACTATCCAATCTTGCAGGCTGCTCACTAATTCTGGACTCACTGGCTGGCTTGGATTTGAATGAGCTTCTCTGTATAGTTCTGTTGTTCTGTCCCTTGCCAATTCCCTTGCTTCCACCACTGCGATTCCCTTTACTGTTTCCAGCTGGCTTATTGCCTCTTTTCTCATTCCATCTTTTGCCTGAAGCTTCTCCTTTCTGTTTATTCTACTGGTAACAGATCCTGGCTTTACGGATAGCCTCGTCCATTGTCTTCGGATTGTCAAACTCAATCCTTTCCCGCATATACAGTGGTAAACTGCTAACAAATCTTTGCACCTTAGCTTTTTCCTCTCTAATATAAGGCACATAACGAAGCAAGGAAGTAAAATGGGTGATAAATTCATCCATGGTCTGCTGCCCCAACCACAAGTAATGGAATTCTCTTGCCTTTTTGTCGTAGAAGCACTCAGTCAAGTATCTTTCTTTGAAGCACTTTTGGAATTTTTCCCAAGTTATGGTCTGCTCGGTCACTCCCTTTACAATCTTAACTTCTTCCCACCACAAGGTAACTTTTCCCTGTAGCTGGAAAATGCCCAGCCGTGCCTTAAAGTTGTGATCATACTCGTATAACTGGAAATATTTGTTCCTATTAATTAACCATGCTTCAGATGCTTCTTCCTGTTCCCCGTCAAAGTGCGGCGGTTTAATCTTACGAAACTCTCCTTGCAGCTCTATCTGTTGCCTTTTTGAGGTCTGTTGTTCAGATGCATTGTCAGAACATTCCTCCCTCTCTTCCGACCCTTCAGGTGCTGTATGATGGTTCTGTTCTTCCGACATTCTCTGTTGTTCCGCGTTGGGATTAGCTGGCCGCTGGTTCTGTCTGTCAGACAGGCTTTTTAGAATTCTTTCTTGCTCCATAGTTAGTCGTGCGTTATCTTCGCGTAACCGAGCCATTTCATTTTTCAGTTCCTGCACTGTCTCCAAAATAGCCTAATTTGTATTATGGGCCTCCTCACCAGATGTTGGTACCATTTCATTACCATCCTTTTCTTTTAGAAACACCATCATTTGTCTATCTTTTTCTTTCATAAACCCCTCATATCCATCGAAATTGATTAATCAATAGCATTATAGTTGTTTACATTAAAATTAATTTGTGAATTTTTATGTTAAAAATTAGGAATTTTCAACAAAAAGATTACAGGATGTCATGATTTCCTGTAAATGGTTTATGATGTGACACGTGGCATGACAGGAAAGTCAAAGCAATGGATAGGCACGTGATCTGGAATGTGCATGCATGGTGAAAAATCGATTCAACAGCAAATCTAACGCTCCTAGATATGCGTTCAATGCTGGCCAAACCCAGCCTTTTTGGTCACAAAGGCAACAAAAAGCCATGGTTTCCCAAATTTATTTCATTTTGCTTTTGGAAATCGGTTTAGATTAGAAAGGACAAAAATCACTCTTTTGTAAAAGCAGAAACATCTGTTCAATGTATGTACATTCGATTTAGATAGGAGACAAGTAGATAAAGACTGCGTATTGTATTGTTTCAAAGACAATTATTATCTCTGTGTATTGTTCCAGAACACTGCTCTTGTATGTGATTTCAATCTTCAGAACTTAATTACAGTCATCTTTTTACCATTACAGTGCTTATGTGATAATATTCTCATCGCTTGAAGTTTCTTAAGTGTGCCAGTGAAGCGTGGACGGGCCCTACGTGGAATTGGTATACTGCTAATTTCATTTCCATAGTGTTTTGAATTTGAATAGTGTGCATAGTGTTTAATGTTATTTCCATGTCTGTGAGTTTATCGATTTGATTAGAAATTCTTGTAAATGATATTCATGGTGATAGCTTGAAGATCTGATTGTTAGATCATTGAACAATATCTTGTAAAAGATTTGATCGATCATTAGATTTCAAAGCATCTCCGTAGACTCTGTTTCCATGCATTTAAAATGCAGTGTGCTTTTGATTTTCATGAATGCTTAGTGTGTTATCTAGAAAGAGATTTTGTGCATGACATCCTTGTAAAAGGGTTGAAAACTCAATCTAGCAATACGCTGTATCTTTAGGACAGTTAGATAAACTAGATGATCTGAGTGCTAAAGTGTGAGAGGAAACATATTTTACCCTACTGTAAAGGAGTGTTGTAGCCTGTCATAGTAAACACTTAGTTAGGTAGACGAGATCCTTTTAGGTCTATAGACTTTAGAAATGTGCCTCTAAGTTTACCTACCCTAGTTGATAATAAATCTAGTCTAATCTAGCACCCTAGATTGGCCACTACATTTTGGCGCCATTGCCAGGGAGGCGCAGCTACAGGATTTCTAAAATAAAAATAAAAATAAAATAAAATAAACAAAAACAAGCAAAAACATAGATTTAATTTTAATTCATCATTTTAGAAGTCATGTTTATTTATGCCTAGATCTAGAGATAATAAAGGTAGATTCATAAAAACCCCTCATCCAAAAACTAACCTACCATCAGGAGCAGACCCTTTAGGAAAAATTGAACTTACAACACCAGCTGAGGAAGTCACCATACAAACATTAGAGGATAAACAGAAATCAGGGCAAAGGCTTACACTCATCGAGAGGCAAATTCTATTAGCACACAAATCATAGAAGAAACATTTCCCTGAATCCTCTATAAAAGGAGAAAGTAGCACAGTAACTCAACAATCTTTGCTTGAACTTCTCTTTGAAACAAGTGACACTAAACAAGAAATTAAATCAACAGAGGAACCTATCAAAATGGTTGAAGAAGGACATGGATCAGAAAGAGGACCACCAAATCAAGGTCAAGAGGAAGAGTCAACCTTTAAATTTCCTATTCAAGAACCAGAAGAGGATGACGAAATAAAAATGAAAAACATACCTCCATCTGTGCTACCAGAATTTTATGGCATGGCTTCAGAAGATCTAGATTCATTCTTGTTTGAGTTTGACATTGTATGTCGAACATATGGTTACACAGATGATGCCCATAGGCTTAGACTCTTCCCAGCAACATTAAAAGCATCAGCATTAAGATGGTTCATGGGGCTTGGTGAACATGCGATAACTGATTGGGATGGCATGAGAAGAATATTCCTAAAGAAATACTGACCCTATTGTAGATCGAAAGATTCCAAAGATGATATCTTTAGGATGAACCAACAAGAGGATGAAAATTTAGAGGAGTACTTAGAGCGGTTTGTTTACAATTTACAAAAATCAAAACACAGAACCATGCCTCTTGATCTGATTCGAACAATATTTTTGAAGGGAATTCGAGAGGAATACTTAGATGATCTTAATTTGATGGGCAAAGGTGATATTTCCACTTTACCTTTTGAAGAAATTGCTAAGTTATGTGAAAATTATTCTAGGAGCAAAGCCAAAATTGGAAAAAGAACCATATCATCCAAAGCCACAAAATCTGCTTCAGCAAGTGTCACAAGAGCTGAAATAGGAAACCTGTTAGAGGAATTCAAAACAGATCTATTGAGTACCTTAGGAACTCAAATTGACACTCTCAAAGCTAAGAAAAGACAAGAAGAGGAAGATCAAATGATGGCTGTCTTTTGTCCAAAATGCCGGAAGAAACATGCCTTAAAAGACTGCCCATTAGAAAACATTCAAGTTTGTGCCTTTTGTACAGAAAATCATGATATATTTCATTGCTCTAAAGTCAAGATTTTGCAGAATTGTAATGTGGCAGCTAACACAGATATGGAAAATGTGTATTTCATGGGTGCAAAGAGACCATGGCAGCCAAAACTTGCACCTCAAGGTATGTTCCCAAACCAGAATTTGCAATTTCCTGCACATGATCAGATGTATGCTCAGAATTCGTGGAATGTACCCATGCCATGGCAGCACCAAAATTACCCACAACAACAATGGATACCATCTCAGCAATACTCTCAACAATATCAACCATATCCTCAACCATACCAACCATATTCGTAGCCATATCAACAATATCATCAGCCATATTCGCCATATCCTCAACCATATCAGCAATATCCTCAACAGCGAGTTGTTTACCCACATCAACAAGCATTACCTGCTCCTCCACCAATAAATCCACCACAATTACAACTTCCATCTAACCCACAACCTCCTAGACCTACTCAAATCCCTGCTCAACCTGTACCAAATCCAAATAACAGAGCAGAGAGACCAGCTTACAATGTAGATGAGGGACCCTCATATCCCACATTACCCTTGCAAAATATCAATTTGAGGTCTGGTAAGATACTTCATAAAGAATCTCCAGCAGCTGATAAACAAGAAGAAAACGAAGAAAATGAAAATGAAACTCCAATTCAAAGGAAACAAAATGATGACATCAAAAATAAACAAATGCAACTATTGCATCCACCACCTTTTCCAGACAGATTGGTCCAAGCAAAACTTCCCATGTCTATACCACAGTTTGATGTTTTAGATGAGCTAAAGAATGTCTATATAAAAATTCCACTACTACAAGCCATAAAAGACATTCCCATATATACTAAAGCCATCAAAGAACTGTGCCTTAAAAAGCCTACTAGGAAAAGAGTTGATCCACAAACCATTCATGTTATTGGACATTTAGCTGGCCTTATGACAAACACCATTTCAATGGAAAAGTATGTTGATCCTGGTATTCCCAGAGTCACTACAATCATTAACAACATACATATTCGAAACACCTTAATTGACCTTGGGGCTGCAATAAATGTGATGACTCTTGAAACCATGAAAACACTCCATCTCACAAACTTGCAGCACACAACAATTGTTCTGGAACTCGCTGATAGGTCTAAAGTGATTCCTGAAGGGATTTTGGAGGACATAATTGTTTCACTAGACTCTTGGGAGTATCCAGTGGACTTTTTAGTTCTTTAGCCAAAATCCAATTTAGGAGGACACCCTATCATCCTTGGTATACCATGGTTAGCAACTGTTGATGCATTCATAGGATGTCGATAGGGTAATATGATCATTTCACGAGGAACTGAAAGAAAACAACTCACTCTTTACCCATCAGCACAATCACCAGCAGTAACACACAATTTATGGCTTGACGATAAATACAATGACAAGGAAGAAGTTCAATCTATTTTCAGCATCAACCAAATCTATGATTTTCAAGAACATAATAATGATGATCTGGTAGAATTGTTCCTTTCTCAACCTGATGTTTCTGAAGAATTGAGAAATGACCAATACCATGCTGCAGATGAACTTTTGGCACAAAATTTTCAGGAAACATGCACCATTCATTCCTTGCAAACAACATTTCAGAACATTTTTCCTATCCAATCTATCACAAACACACAGAGCAAGACCATAGAGATTAGTCCAGGAAAATTTTTGAATATTGGCACTCACCTAGACTCATCTCAGGAGGAAAAATTGATTCAATTATTGAGAAAATACCAGAAATCATTTGCTTGGGACTACACCGATATGCACGGAATTCACCCTGAAACATGCACTCACCATATTTATACGGATAGTAATATCAAACCAGTGAGGCAACCGCAGAGATGAATGAATCCCATGCTTCAGGATATGGTTGGAGAGGAATTACAAAAACTGTTGAAAGTCAATTTTATCTATCCTATCTCTGACAGTCAGTGGGTATCCCCATTGGTAGTAGTGCCTAAGAAAAATGGTAAGTGGAGGATTTGTGTTGATTACAGACAATTAAACAAAGCAACCCTCAAAGATTATTTCCCACTACCATTTATTGACCAAGTGCTAGACACATTAGCTGGGAAATCATTATTCTCTTTTCTTGATGGTTTCAGTGGCTACAACCAGATTAGGATAGCCTTAGAGGACCAGGACAAAACCACTTTTACTTGTCCTTGGGGCACTTATTCTTATAATGTTTTACCATTTGGACTTTACAATGTTCCAGCTACATTTCAAAGAGCTGTATTAGCTATTTTTGCTGATTTAGTTCATGATTGGGTTGAAGTTTACATGGATGATTTTTCAGTGTATGGTAATTCATTTGAGCATGCATTAGAGAATCTTGAAAAAGTTTTGAAGAGATGTATTGAAGCTAATCTGCCCCTGAGCAATGAAAAGTGTTTTATGATGTTAAATGAGGGGATAGTATTAGGCCACTATATTTCTTTTCAAGGCATTAAAGTTGATCCATCAAAAATCCAGATCATTGTCAATTTTCCAATTCTGAAGACTCAAAAAGAGGTAAGAAGTTTCCTTGGGTGTGCAAGCTATTACAGAAGGTTTATTGAACATTTTAGTAAAATAGCTTCACCTCTGTTTAAACTTCTAGAAAAAGATACACCTTTCAACTGGAATGAGAATTGTCAGCAAGCATTTGAAACACTCAAAGAAAAGTTATCAACCACACCATTCTTAAAAGGACCTAACTGGAACCTACCATTTCACATCTTTACAGATGCATCTGATACTGCAGTAGGTGCCTCATTAGGCCAAAAAGAGGAGTCTTCCCATTATGCCATCTATTTCATTAGTAAAAATATAACACCTACAGAATTAAACTACACAGTCACTGAAAAAGAAATGCTTGCAATCATACATGCTGTGAATAAATTCCGACATTATATAACTGGTTATGAGGTTTTTGTACATATTGACCATTCTACCATTAAGTATTTAACGAATAAACCAGTAACTAATGGCAGAGTTACCAGATGGTTGTTATTATTACAGGAATTTAATATCACAGTGTTAGATAGACTAGGTAAGGAGAATCAGGTGGAAGATTTTCTTTCTAGACTGCAAAATCCAGGTGAGGTTGTTCCGGTTGAAGATTCTTTTCCAGATGAAAATTTATTTGCAGTTTCAATAGTGAATCCTTGGTATGTTGACTTGGCCAACTATTTGTCCACAGGAAGAACACCTCCATATTTTACTCCAAAGGAAAAGAAGAGGCTAATCAAACAAAGTGCTCGATACTCATGGGTTAATGGAGATTTATTTTACACCGGTTATGATATGATTATTAGACAATGTGTAAGAAATGATGAAATAATTGATATTTTAAAATCTTGCCATGATGAAC
This sequence comes from Pinus tabuliformis, assembly GCA_031772625.1. NCBI lineage: Eukaryota > Viridiplantae > Streptophyta > Pinopsida > Pinales > Pinaceae > Pinus > Pinus tabuliformis. Next base: position 1,720,132,574 of record CM062816.1, on the reverse strand, counting down.
CGTGTGGTGGGCATTTTGCAGGTAAAAGAACAACATTCAAGATTCTTCGTCTTTGATACTATTGGCCATCTATTTTTAAGGATTCCAAGAAGTATGTGAAGAGTTGTGATAGCTGTCAAAGAACGGGTAGGCCAACAACTACAGATGAAATGCCACTTCAGCCTCAAGTACACTTAGATCCATTTGAAAAATGGGCTCTTGATTTCATAAGACCCATCAATCCAACTTCCAAAGGTAAAAAGTACATCTTAGTATGTACTGATTACGTAACAAAATGGGCTGAAGCCAAAGCACTAGTCCGAACAACTGAACAAACAGTGGTAAACTTCCTTTTTGAAGAAATTTTTGTAAGGTATGGAGTACCAAGGGAGATAGTGACTGATCAAGGTAATCAGTTTACTTCAAAGCTAGTTAAAGACATCACAGAAAAATATCAAATAAAACACAGAAAAAGTACACGTTACCATCCATAGGCCAATGGCCAGGTGGAATCTACCAATAAAACATTGGAAGAAATTATCACTAGGACCATAGCAATGAATAGAAAGAATTGGGAAGAGAAGCTCAAAGATGCACTCTGGGCTTACAGAATCACGTGGAAGAGTACTACATGATTTACACCATATCAGTTGGTGTATGGCAAAGAGGTAATTCTTCCTATTGAATTTCAAATACACACTTATAAGATGGCTGCAGATTTAGGAATTGATCTTAATGAAGCCCAACAAGAGAGGATTAAGCAATTGAACCAGCTAGATGAAATGAGGCAGCAAGCAGAGGAGACAACCCTCCTAATGCAGAAACAAAGGAAGCAGTGGCATGATGCACACATCAAGAAGAAACAGTTCAAAGAAGGAGACTGGGCTTTACTCTTTGACTCTAAATTCAGAGATCATAAAGCCAAATTTACCACACATTGGATGGGCCCGTATGAAATAGTTCAAGTTTATGAAAATGGATCAGTCAAGCTTATTACCATTGCTGGAGAAGGCCACCCCTTTCGTGTCAATGGCCATCGGTTGAAACTTTACCATAAGCCCATCAGCAAGGAGGATTTTCTTCAAATTGTATCTCAACAAAGGGAGTTTGAGATATTGCAGCCTTCATCTGTGATATCTCTACCTTAGTTCATTTCATTTTAATTTAAAATAATAATAATAATAATAATAAAATTAAAAATAAAATTAAAAAAATTAAAAAAAAATTAAAAAATTAAAAAAAATATATATATATATATATATATATATATATATATATATATTTTAATAATGGTTTAGATGTGAAAACCAGACTCTGGCACACTCTAACCGAGAATTCTTACTGGAAAACCAATTCTGTGGCTGGTAAGAATTCCTTGTTCTATTTGTTTACTGTTTGGTTCATCACTTCAATAATGACTTGAGGACAAGTCAAAGCTTTAGTGGGGGAGAAGCATCAACATTTTTGTCTTCCTTATCCCATCTCCTCATTGTAAATTTCCAAAGAGTTTTCTTCAGCACTTCAGTATTTCAATAAAGAAGTTTTTTTTGTCTTTGTTCTAATCAGAGGGACCTGTTCAAAGTGTAAATGCAGTGGGACCTGTTCAGAAGATTATGTTACCAGCACTAATATTAGAGGGACCTGTTCAACAAACATCAAAGGGACCTGTTAAAGACTGCTATCTCAAGCTACTTCAGCAAAGCTTCAACAAGGTTTCAACAAAATTTCAAAGGTTGCTTATCACCGAGGCTCCATCAACACCAAAGATCAAGAAAGTTGCACACACATAGTTCTTTTCCAGATTTCAAAGAAGCTGCACAAACATTCTCCAGATCTCAGAGGGACCTGTTGTATCCAAATTCATCTCAAAAGGGACCTGTTATGGACAGTGAAGATTAGTCATATCTGAACAATAAAGATCAGTCCTACCTATGCATGCCAACTCAACTCTTGATCAACCAATAAAGTGTAATGTATTGTTGTAATTTTTATTTTTAACATTTAAATTCTTGGATTATTTTAGTGTTAAATGTGATGACTATGATTGCTTATGATCAATTTCAAAAACACCCCTACACCCATCACCTTTGTCATATTCCTAACTACTATCATTTCCCAACACACTCTAGCCTATCACCATACTCCTCTTACGATTTTTTAAATCTTCTCCTACACCACCCTTCAAACCTTGTTATTAACTCCTTATTCTTGAATCGGCCATCCAACCTTATTATCGGTCCAACATTCTCTTAATCGGCCAAGTACCAATGAGCAAGGGACACATGGTGAATCATTGGAGAGCCAAGTGTTCAACGATTTCATTCATTGTTTTTTTTTTAATCGGCCAAGTTATAACATGATCATTCGACCCAAGTCAACTCATGCAAACAACTATCCGTTATCATTACTCCAGCACTCCATATATGCTTATGACGTTCTCATGATGGTACCTATAAAACCCAATACAACTACTCCTCTGTCTTTGTAATATGAATACGCTCTGTCATTATCATTATAGTGAATTCGGTCAAGTCGGTTGTTAAAGTTCCATTTCATTCTCAGTTTGTAAAAAGGGTGTTCCATACAAGTAGTTCAAACGCTGTGATTTCAAAGAAGGCCGAGAACAACAGGTGCTACAAAGGGAGAGCATAGTAATTGGGCTCACCGGTTTCCACCTCCGCCATAATCCAAGGACATTCATCCGGTCGTGGCCTAAGCCATTGAAGAAGTTGACCCTAAGAATAGAGGGCGCTACCAGGTCGGTTGAGTGGAGCGAAAAATAGAGGTAATAAATCAAGAGACCCTTGTTAAATTATTAAGCATAAACGAGGAGGGTTAGAACAAGAGTTTCTTTGTCAAAATGACTAATAGAGCAGAGCCTAATACATTTGATAGTTCCCAGTATCATGATGACTGTATTACAATTTTAAGGGAAAAGCAATGGCTACCCTTCTTGGAGAAGTTTAATGGGAACAATGAAGAAGTAACTAAGCAGTTTGCCTTTATATTTAATGGAGAGAAAGCATTGATAGGCAACTTCTCTTTTAGGATTTCAGAAGACACCATAGCACAATCCTTGGGGATCAGCCCAGAAGGAGAAAAATATTTCAAAACAAAACAATTCAAGGAAAAATCATGGACCCAATACATGTCTAGGTCAAGGGTTTCATCTGTTAACTAGAAAAAGGGTGTCCCTAGGAGCTGGCTGACGCACCCATGGGATGAAATGGTGTATATTATTCAGAAATTTGTTAAGTGTGAGGGTTGTTATAGCATAGTCTATTTATATCACATCAAACTCATGTTGCACCTAAAAGGGCAATGCACCATTAGTATACCCTATTTCCTCTTATAGAGCTTGACTAAGATGTCAAAAACTATTCAAAAGAAAAAGGGTAATGAAGATAAAAGTTTATGTCATTTTGGGTTAATTAAAATTCTAATTGAATTTGAAGTGCAGAGGAGGGGAAAAACATGGACGAAATTTTTGGTTTCCAATCAAATCAAAGATGGAGAAGATGAACAGGAACAGCAAGAGCACTCAGGATTTATGCTTGACATTGATGAGGAAATCCCTGTGCGCAAGACAAGCAATGTCCCTCCACCCAGCAGTAGTGTAAGGACGAGAAAGATGAGGCAAGAAGCTGCCCAAAAAATTGAACAAGACAAGATTTTCACTACATATACAAGAAGATCCAGGAGAATACAAAAGACCCAGACACAAGAAGATCAACCAGAGTCAAATGCACATGCACCGATGGACATTGAGAGCAGTGCTCATTCACAGCCTGGACCGGAAGCCGAAATGGAAGTTGAGAGCAACAACAGACAAGGGAAAGAGTCACCACCTGCAAACAAGAAACAAAGGAGGTTAGAAAAACAAATTGAAAAGTTAAAAGAAGAACTGATGGAGGCCAACATGCTAGAGAAGGTCATCAAGAAAGAGAATGAAATGTTGAGAGCTCAAAGCAAGGAGACTCAACAGAAAAATGAGAAGCTGAAGGAGAAAATCAAAGAACTCGAGGCTGAACAAACCAACATTTGCAAGTGGGCAACCAAATGGTATACTCAAAAGAAAGCTCTCAAAGAGAAATACAAGAATTTGAAACATAAGCTCCACGTTCAGAAGAATGCCCAAGCTCAGAAGAATATAGATGCATTGTTACAAGCGGCAGAGGCACAGGCAGGAACAGAGTATAAAGGAAGTACATCAGGATTAGCATGAGGACATGCTAAATCATTGAGCTTGGGGGAGATGTTGGTACCATTTCATTGCCATCCTTTTCTTCTAGAAACACCATCATTTGTCTATCTTTTTCTTCCATAAACCCCTCATATCCATTGAAATTGATTAATCAATAGCGTTATAGTTGTTAGTTTACATTAAAATTAATTTGTGAATTTTTATGTTAAAAATTAGGAATTTTCAACAAAAAGATTGTAAATGGTTTATGATGTGACACATGGCATGAAAAGAAAGTCAAAGCAATGGATAGGAACGTGATCTGGAATGTACATGCATGGTGAAAAATCGATTCAACAGCAAATCTAACGCTCCTGGATATGCGTTCAATGCTGGTCAAACCCAACCTTTTTGGTCACAAAGGTAGCAAAAAGCCATGGTTTCCCAAACTGATTTCGTTTTGCTTTTGGAAATCGGTTTAGATTAGAAAGGACAAAATTCACTCTTTTGTAAAAGCAGAAACATCTGCTTAATGTATGTACATTCGATTTAGATAGGAGACAAGCAGATAAAGACTACGTATTGTATTGTTTCAAAGACGATTATTATCTCTGTGTATTGTTCCAGAACGCTGCTCTTGTATGTGATTTCAATCTTCAGAACTTAATTACAGTCATTGTTTACCATTACAGTGCTTATGCGTTAATATTCTCATTGCTTGAAGTTTCTTAAGTGTGCCAGTGAAGCGTGGACGGGCCCTACGTGGAATTGGTATACTGTTAATTTCATTTCCATAGCGTTTTGAATTTGAATAGTGTGCATAGTGTTTAATGTTATTTCCATGTCTGTGAGTTTATCGATTTGATTAGAAATTCTTGCAAATGATATTCATGGTGATAGCTTGAAGATCTGATTGTTAGATCATTGAACAATATCTTGTAAAAGATTTGATCGATCATTAGATTTCAAAGCATCTCCGTAGACTCTGTTTCCATGCATTTAAAATTCAGTGTGCTTTTGATTTTCATGAATGCTTAGTGTGTTAGCTAGAAAGAGCTTTTGTGCATAACATCCTTGTAAGAGGGTTGAAAACTCAGTCTAGCAATACGCTGTATCTTTAGGACAGTTAGATAAACTAGATGATCTGAGTGCTAAAGTGTGAGAGGAAACATATTTTAACCTCCTGTAAAGGAGTGTTGTAGCCTGTCACAGTAAACACTTAGTTAGGTAGACGAGATCCTTTTAGGTCTATAGACTTTAGACACGTGCCTCTAAGTTTACCTACCCTGGTTGATACTAAATCTAGTCTAATCTAGCACGCTAGATTGGCCACTACACTGAGCTGTACCCATAGCTTGGGATTACTCTCAGGGCCAGGTACAGGTCCCTGACCCATTGCATACCTGCGCGACGCACTATCCCCTCTTCTCATACTGTTTGTCGTTTGGTTTCCTGTCTTTAACATAAATAATTAAAAAAAATAAATCAGCTATTTGCTGTCTTCAATTTGCAGTTTTCACTTTCAATTCCAACTTCAATATCAATGTCAATTTCAATTTTCATTTTCAATTTCAATTTCAATTTCAACTCCCAGAGGCCTCAGTTTTGTAACTGGGCTCTGATACCACTTGTAATGACCCCCGTCAATTAACTTACACATTAATAAAAAAATTGTGCACATTTACACAAAATCCACCACCCTGCATGGTCTGGTACATAGTTGCTTTTTCCAATTTAATGACATTTACACACGGAAATCACAGAGAAGGTTCATGAATGGAATTATCTAGATGATTATAGTCATATTAGAAAGTATTCAGCGGAGGATAGGATATTTGTCTGTGGACATAAATGTCGCTGGCTACTTCCGGTTCACCTATCCTATGGAATTTATGCAGGCCGACTGGATCACGTGATAGTGGCTCCTCTGCCTTCAAACCCTCGGGTCTCTGCCCGCATTGACGGTGGAGATGGAAAGAAGTCCATCCGAGGTTGGATCTGGCTCGAGGCATTTCATTTGGGTTTATTGTTCCAATATGGTATTCCATGTCACATTTGGTTCGGCTCTGCACTACTCCAACCTCTCCGCATCATCGAGCAGGCTCAGAGCCCTGACTTGTCAAGGGAGGGCTATCATTTTGCTACCCAGTCGCGTTACCAGTTTGGCTTGAAGCTGTTTATTCCCACAGCCGAGGTCTTGGTAAGTGTTCTTTATGTCACACAGTTATCTATCTACTGTTACAGTTCGTTTGTTACTGCTCAGGTTTATGGGCTTTAACTCACAGTAGGCTTGTTTTATTGCTTGTAGGCATGGATGTTTACTTCTTCTTTCCTGTAAATCATATATGGGCGTGGATGTGGTCGACCTCACACTAACTAACAGGTATGCTCCCTGTGCTCTATACATGTCTTATTAAATCGACGGCAAGTAATGAGGGTTCTTCTGAACCAGTAGAACTGCTTATTGCCTAAGTCAACTAAAGAGGCCCTCTGACCAGCTCCTTACAGATTTTATTTCCTCTCCTGCGTAATGGTAGAGTATTGACGGGGTTTGAACCTGACGAATCCGCCCGGCTCACACAGGGTTATAGTTCCTTCCTCGAGAGGGTTTCATTTCACTGTAGACTGTAATTTGGAACGAGCCTTCGAGCTCTGGTACATTATTGGTCATTGTAATGGGATTTTTTTAAATAATTTTATTTGGGTCCTTCCCCTGGTGAAGTACTTGACTTCCGAGTTTACAGTTGTTTATGCGCCCAATGTAATTATGCAAGTACCGGGTTTTCTTTTATTCTCCAACTAATGGTTTGGTCTCTGCTGGCCGAATTTTGTCATTATAATGGCCATTGCCTACCTTGTATTTACAAACCCCTGTTTAATTTTATACGTTATGGAATTAAAAAGAATAGGCCACTGTAGTAGTGTACATCTTGCCATTATTTATGTGATATATGTTATAATGACTGTGCCACTGTAACAGTGTAAATCTTGCCATTATTTATATGTTGAATGTGGTTGTTCCACACCCTCCCGTTGCCTGCGGGGTTTTGTTTCATAATGCATAGTATTCTATTTTTGTATTGTAAGATGTTCAGTATAATGTGCTCCGCACGATAGCAAGGTTTCTTGGGTTTTCACCCAGGTTTTTTTTTTAATTTCTTGGAATGATACAACAGCCTCTGCGTGCTGCAAATCTCAGGAGTATATCCGTCAAGGCTATACCCTAAGTTTGACCTCGTATTTACACTCTTTCTGAGCCAGTCGATTCTGTACGGGGTCGAGTCCTGTAGAGTTTTGTTTGCAGTCATTCTTTATTTATATATATGAGTAATTTGCCTGAATTCTTATCTTGCTGTCTCCTAAGGATTTTGTATATGAACTAACCCTAGCTGTAAAGCCTGTCTCTCCACGCAGGTGCGGTCATGCCATTCAGAAATTTCTGTTTCTTTTGTTTTATATGCATTCCGTTAGCTCCATTGTTTCAAGGTTCATATCTATACATTAAATTGTCTGTATATTTTATCTCTGTGTTAAGCGTAATACCAGATTTAAAGAAAGAGATTCTGTTGTTTCCTTTCAGCAAAATGTTATTTCTTTTCTTTATTGCATGAGCCATTTTATAGACTCTATACTATAGTTTCATGATTCTGGTTTGCTATGGTTATACATACTGCAATTTCTCAAAGAGTCCCCGTAGATTCATCCTACAGTTACCTCTCGGCATTTTTAAGAAAACAAGTTTCAGATCTATTCGCACGTGAGAACACTTTCATCAATATAAATTTCCATGGAAAAATAGTCCCTTTCCTACTCAGCTACCCATCCTGGTTTACTATAAGAAAACTTCCCTCACTCCCTTGTTCCACATTGCACACAGAATTCAAGGAGAATATAACAGAAACATTATGCAGACTTTTTTTAAAATAACACAGGACATAGCTCTTACATACCTGAGTCCTCTGACTGAAAGGTTGAATTCTTATTTACCTGGAATCCTCTATCTGATAATTGCTCCCGACAGTTACCTAAATCAGGGTCTATTGTCTTCAATCCACCCAACCATGAGATTCGTCCTTCGGGACCCAAATCTCCCCCCTTGCTTCTTGCTTGACCGCAGTCTTCCACAAGTGCTCAAGAGCGAGCAGGGATATTTGATCATTACCAGACTTAGCCACCAGATTTCTTTTTCTTTTTCTTTCTCTGCCTGTCTCTACCGCACATACTAACCCCCCTTCCCCTCTCCTTTTCCTCAGGGAACCTTCCGAGTTAGGGGAGGTGGTTAGGGTTGCAGTTCACTGCAATTGTTTCCTCCAACTTCCCTCTTAGAAGTTGCCATCATTTCCAACAATAACATTTCTTCTTATTTGGGAAATAATAAAATATTATTAAATTCCAAAATAGTTAATAATGTCATATTCAGTTTTTTAACCCCAGTAAATTCAAATATTACATTTTTCCTGGGGCATTAAGATATGTTATTAAAAAATAAAAATAGAAATGTTAAAATAATGAAGTAATCTTTAAAATTTAAAATTGTAGATTAATGATAGTTTGCATATATATGAAAGATGTTAAAATTGTAAAAATATTTTCATTGAAGTGAAAAATCTAATTCTTATTAAGATAAGAGTAAATCATATAAATTGAATGATTGATAAAATGTTAATAGACAAAAACTATCAAAATTCTATAATTAACATCAAAACACTTACTCTAGAATACATGTTAAAATTAGAAAATGATAAAAACTAATCAAAGTATAACTACTTTATTATTATTATTATTATTATTATAGAAAAAAATTATGTATAAGTTAAACGGTTTTATCTTTAAAACCCCATAGAACAAAATTCTTAACCATGGATATGTACTCGTTTAATTTGTGAATAGGCTTTGATACAATACCATGGCTTATCATATCACATACCCAGAAAACCACAATTCACTTCATATAACACTTGTTCATATGATATTTTTTTAATTAATCATTTTAATTAAAATGGAAAAAAAAAGCCATAACTACTTTGGAGATAAATCTCAATCTTAAAAATATTTTAAAATATTCTATGGATATTGAATCCTCAACATCCACCTAGTAATTATTGATAATTAAATTAAAATTGTGGAAGCCCTATTCCAAGATAAACATACCTATCTATCTAATTAAAAATCATATAAACAATAATATGGGAAAGAACTAATTAATTCCACCACACTACAAGTTCAACCTTAAAAGTAAGATATATTTATGGTATTTTTTCTACCACTAAACTGGTTAAACAAATAACAATTTCTTTTAAAAAAATTTAAATAAATTTATAACATAAATTAAATATATTATACTTATATTTTTTATTTAAAAATTATAATTTATTAATCAAAATATTATCCTATGAGAAAACGTCTTATGTCACTCTAATTTCCTTCTTTGTTTTCTTCCTTTCGTAGCGATATCTAACTTCTAATTGCGATATCTAACTTCTAATTGAGAGGGCTTTAAACCTCCATTTTACCTTCGTTTAAACCTAATAAGCCTTTCGTTATAAGCCTTTAGCCGAAAGAGTGGGCACTAAATAACTCTATGGTAGGTTGGGAAAACTTATTTAATGCAAGCGACAAATAGATTACTACTAATTGAAGGTTCAACTCCATATATTTGCTACTTAATATCTTATAAATAATTTAATTCCAAAATTTTCATAGTTATTTTCTATTTTATAGAGAATGAAAAGCTCGATTCCAACGAGTCGCACACTAAGCATAGCACGGTTCCAAAATGGTAAATCTAATTTCTATTCGATCTGATAGAATTAATTTCTATTCGATCTGATAGAATTGATGATCCATGATCGGGCAGATTGGAAAAAAAAGACCAATTATTCCTACTCTTCTAAAATCCAAATTTTTATCCCTAAAACTCCATAGATGGTTTTAACCGGATAATAACAATAATCAATCCTAACCCGAATTGTCTGTAGGGGAACTCTACCTCCCCTGTCCCATTCGACCCGGGCAATTTCCTTTCCATCGAGACGTCCATAATTTAGTTCCAAATTTTTCATAATTATTTGCTATTTTATATGGACAAGAATAATTTAGTTCTAGATTTGTCATTGTTCATAATTAAACAGAAATCTAAATAGTATATTATTCTCTCTTGAATTTCCATCACCAATTTTCTTTCCCAAACCTCATGCCAATGGAGTCCAGTTACTCCATTGGATAGTCAAATTGACTATAAACATTTAAGCTTTTATTACACCCCATTCACACCACTGTTCATTTCCAATAATCTCAATTAATTCACACATCACCCAATTTGAACTAAGTCACTAATGCCACAATGAAAAGTAGATCAACCGATTACCAAAATTGGGATGCCAAAGCCCTGCAATAAAACTCCAATCCTTTCCCACCACAATCTCTTTTACAAACTGGCTAGCCCAACCCCTTGGGCTTGAAACACAAAGGTCGAAGTGAGGGTGAGGATATACAATTTCCACCAACCCTTTAAGAAAAATTAAACCACAATTGCATAAGAGCCAGCCCACCGTACTCTTAAGAATGAAGGGTGATGACAATGGATCACGTGAAAAATTCCGGTGAAATTAATCCACAAACCATCCAGCCTAGAAAGGTAGACATGTGTGTGGCTTTTATGGTGAACTTGATGCTAATAAATGCCATGGGAGCATATTTTTCTCCTTATAAGCAAGGTCATTGGCATCAATATTATAAACTTACAACGTTTTACAACAAAATATTACCGGAAAAAGTTTGGTTAATTTTAAAGTTTTTCAAACCAAATAGGATAAACCATGGTTTTGAAGATTAGAGTGTGTCACGGAGTCCCCTATTATTATGTGTCTCACCCATGTTCTTTTAACATATTCAAATTTGAAAGGTTGTCAATGTTTTTGTTTCATTAGTGTAACAAGGCCTCGCCTCCATCCAAAAGATGATGAAATTTTATTTTAAATTAAAATAATAAAATTAAAATGGACCCTTTGTTAATTTAAACTAATTTATATTTATCTAAATTTTAATTATAAAAAATATCAATAATAAAAACATTATTTTTTAATGGAAATTTAAAGTTAAAAAGAGATTATTTAAACGTAAAAAATAATGAAAAATATAAATAAACTAGAGGTATGGTAAATCAATAAATAAAATTTATATTTACTTCATAAACTTCTTTATATTTACAAAAAAAGACTTTTTATTTAAGTGAACTATGGGACAAATTATTACCGGGGCTAAATACTATATTTATAGAAGAGGTATGGTAAATAAAGAAATATAAAAGAGGTATAAAGAAGTATGGTAAATAAATAAAAATATATCAAATAGGATTAGAAATCAACATCTAATTATATCCCAAGCCTATGACCCAAATACCATGGACCAAATTATTATTAATACCATGAAAAACACATTATTAATCCTCATATTAATATTAATATTATTATTATTATTATTAAATTTAAGATTTAAATAAATTTATATAGTTTTTAGCTTTTTAAAGTTAAGATTATTCCCAAAAAACTATAAAAAATAGCTCAGAAGAAATAGAGATACCGCAAAGTATCATTAGCAATTAGAACATCGAAAACGAAGCTAAACTCTCTGAGAAATATAAAAGATGGCTACTGCACAAAAAAAAACATGGAGATTTCCAATAATATCAATATAGCGATTTGTATGATATTTTGCTTATTGATCGCAATGAAAACTGAAGTGGAGGGAGATTTAACACATATATGTACACGCAGTATAATTTATTTATATCTACTTGAATTTCAATAGTTTACCTCACTGAGGGGGATCTGCAGATGAGTTATAATTCATCTACAGAAACCCTCCTCGACATCACATGATAAACAACAATATCTATTATATAATCAATACTCCGCCTCAGAGGTTACATAGAGGGTCTCCTGAGGAGGGGAGTAGAGAATTATTGTAATCGATCATATTGTGTGGCCCATCAGTTGTTGCAGGTGCAACCGTTGCACTTGCAGCTTGGTCCGCATTTGCAGTCGTTCTCTGCACCTTCCATGTTCTCGTACTGCAAGTTGATCCCGTTGTAGGTGGTTTCAACGATGAGCTCCAACCCGAATGTGTTGCCCTTCTTGGTGCATTGGCTTTTGTCAGCGCAATCACAGTTTCCACAACCAGAAGACATCTTTGCACAATATTGCTTACCACACAGAATTGAATACTCTCACAAACTCTTGAATGTGTTGAGCACGCAAAACTTTGCCTGGCATTTATAGATGGAGAAGGGGGTAATCCATAGGCCCACCATGGCAAGATCAGTGCTCGAAATTCTTTCGGGGTGGGACAGAGATTGAGTGCGGAGCACGCGCAGCGGCATGAAAGTCCAGAAGAATCTGGATAATAATTGATGTTACAGCGTTGAACTTCGCGAGTAGGCCAAACCATCCTTATCCCCATTCAATCGTACCCAGATTCTTTCCGTAGATTTTTCATTTCTAATCGTGTGGAAGCCTCTACGTAAATTCAGCCCAACTTCTCATTGCGTCCATTGCGTCCACTAAAATAGGTATCTATTCGTTTTTATGTTTAAAATAAAATGATTTTTGTTCATTATTTATAAAAATTTAAAATAAAATACAAAAGGTATTGGTCCTTCACAACGAACTTGTGGTGACAAAAGGCTCAACCTTATCAAGTTTCCTGCGACTTTGAGAGATGAAAAGGCCCAACCCCATAAAATTTTCGAAATTGTTATTGCTGGTGACGTTTTGCCCTTTTTCCTGATTGAGATTTCTAAATGAAGTTTTGCCCATTCAATGGGTGGCAACATATTTTGAAAACCACTTCTTATAATGGTAGTTGTTTGGTTCTTAGTAGATTGGGGAATTTTCTTAGGAGAGGAGTAAGAAAGTGCGTAATGATAGGATTAGTGTAATTTATTTATATTGATATGGTTTTTTTTATATAATAGAGTGTTTAATATTATTTTCATTTTTTAATTAATAAAAAAAATTAGAGGTGGTAGGAGTGAGTGGTTATTTTATATTTTGTTCAACAAATAAAGACTTTATACGTGTGAAGATTGGGTACAATATCTAATAATCAAGTTGAATACCTAACATTAAGGCTTAAAAATCACAATGACAAAGAAAATCATCAAAATAATAGTGTTTGGGGATTAATGATTGTGATACGCCAAGTGTGGAAAACCAACGGATCGCAAAACTCAACTTTTCCTCCTATCCTACAGAGGACCATTTTGCAAACAATACCATTTGAGAAAATCGAATTCTTTTATGTATATAGACACTTGAATACAATGTTAGACTCATTGGCCAATAAAGGAGCTACATTAGAACCGGGGATATTAGAATTGGATCATGGGTTGTCCTATAACTCACCCATTCCATGAATATTACCATTAATCATTATGACTTTAATATAGAATTTAATGGCCTTCTCAGTTGGAAAATTGAACAAATCCCCACAGTGGATTTTGTCCATACACTTCTCCCATTAAGCACATGGACCTTACCTCGTAATCTGACATAACCATGTAAGGACGAGTGGCATACATTATTCATGATCATGTAGATTTAAAGGAAAAGAACCCTTGCCTAAATCATATTAACGACGGGTGATCTTAGGCAGTGAATCACGAGAATAAGTGGCATAAGATGTTAATGCTCCAAGGTTGCAAAGTGTTTACACAAGCGAGGGGACCCTCGACCCTGGTAATGCATTCAATGCACTGCAAACTGGAGTTAATATTTATATCCCTCCGTATCATATGACTAACATTCCGAAGGAGCTCGGTGAGATTCAAGTATGGATTTGGCACTCCCACATCATAATGATTTAGGGAGGCGGTTAAGAAGAAGACGTGGTTATATATGCTTTAGTTCTGCACCGCACTGCTGCCGAGTATTCACAATTGTGAACAGAGGTGGACATCATCCTTTGAAGCTTGAAGCGTGAAGCATCATAGTCTTGTAATGGCAAACATGGGAGACCAGATTCAAGAGGACAAGAAAGTTAAGACCAATTGAAGTGTTGTTAGATACCCTCAATCAAAAGAACATTGTGGAGGAGCAAGAGTAGAAGTCATACCAATTTCTCATGAACACCAAGTTTGAATTACTGTAGGCTAAAAGGGAGTAGCTTCAAGCTGAAATTCAGACTGATCTGACAAACTTGGACATCAGGGTGGCTGAGCTTGAGGAAAACTCCAACATTGGTGCTTTGTTCAACATGGGTGTGATTGGGATCGATGATGGATTTGAGAAAAAAAGGCTAAACACACTCGGTAGGCAGGAACAACAGAGATAAAGATTCAAGCTACATGGCAAGATTAACAAACTCAGGTTATCCTTTGACAGATAATTTTATAGTTTTTGAAACCGTCTAATGTTATGCAAATATACATTGTTATTATTGCTATTAGGTGTTTTTGCCAAGATTATAGTGAACACCTATTTAGAATACTAGGTAAGACTTGTCATAAGAATAGATTTTCTATCTTTTGGACTTCTAAATGTAGTGCTTTTGTAGAACATGAAGAAATATGTCAGGGTCCTGGCCCAAAATCCAGGTTTTCCTTATAACATAAATCACTACCCGTTTCTTTGAATATATATATAAAATTTAAAAATTGTAATATGAGATATATGGAACAATACGTTACTTTGAAATCAATCTAAGTGAATAATCCAAATTTATGAGGGAATAAAATCAAAATACAATTTTTTAACCCTAACACGAGGATACAGTGAAAGGTGTTGAAACTACAAAAATGTCAAATGAAAGAAATTGGTTCGAATGGTGGTAGCTTATATGAGAAGAAGTGTAATAGCTACATACATTATCCAGAGTGAGTTACAATGAGGTGAAGAGATCCTTTTTAACGTCACTCTGGATAGTGCGTACATCAACTTTCCAATGTCATAATTTTTTCATACAATATCTATTTAAAGAGTTCGGTAGCATGTTGGAAAGGTTTCATTGAGAATTATATATTACAAATGAACCTAGGTTGCATATGGCTATAGCTGTCTCTAGCCATGTAAAAATAACACCAATTAGGGCTTCAAAATGGCCCCAAAAGTTTAGGACCCAAGAAGCTATAGAAAATTTTCCAAGATGGAGGAAAATTTTCCAAGATGGAGAATTGTGCTTTGAGCAAGTAGAGTAGGTGGATAACTCCCATTATCCACTTAAATCAATAAATCATTGAAAATTAATAAGCATTATTTCGAAAGTAAAGATTATCATTTTTATAAATTTAAAATTAATATTAAAATTATAAATATATTTTGATATTTTTTAAATATTATTTTTGTTTTAAATAGAAATGAAAAAATATTATTTTTGTTTTAAACAAAAATAAAAAAATATTATTTTTGATTTAAACAGAAATGAATAGTATTTACATTAACTATGTGCCTTGTCGCAACAAATACATGGAAGATTACATTCCAATTTCCAGTACTGACGTATATTCAATCATATCTGAAACCCATTACATGAAAAGGCCTCGTTCAAAGCCAAACTAGTAACAAAATAACCAGAAGACACCTACAACAATCATAATAAAAAAAAACCATTTTCCATCACACTCCCTTGATCATGATGGACCCAAGGAGAATTAAACTGCATGTGTGCCCTCATGATAGAGGGCCATGACTTGGGACGAGGCTTCAACCAACTAGGCTACCTATTAGGCTAATATATTAATAAAAAATGAAAATATAAATGTTAAAATAATGAAATAATCTTTAAAATTTTAGATTTTATATATCTTTAAAATTTTAGATTATATATATATATATATATAGATGGAAATGTCAAAGTTGTAAAAATATTTTCATTGAATTGAAAAATCTATTTTGTATTGATATAAGAGTAAACTAGCACATCCATATAAATTAAATGGTTGGTAAATGTTGATAGACATCAATTCTTAATAAGAATCAAAACAATCATGTTGCTAAAATTAATTAAAAGAAACAATCATAAAAACTAGTTAAATTATAACTTTATTTACTTTTATTATTATTATTATTATTATTATATATATATATATATATAAAAATATGGAACAAATTTATGAACATGGAGATTTACTCCTCTTTTACCATGAAGATTCTTAATCTGTAAATTGGCTTTGATACAATACTATCGTACCATATGCCCAAGAAACCATAATTCACTTCATATGGCACTTGTTCATATGGGAACTAAATTAGTTCCACGACATTCCAAGTTCAAGTTTGAGATTAAGATATGTGTTGCTCAATTTTTTCCTACCACCAAATTTATTAGACATATAACAATTTTCTTGAAAAATTATTTTTATTATAATAATAAAAAATTGTGGTAAATTAAATATCTTTATAATGTTAAATTAAATATAATATAGTTATATTTCATAATTAAATTAATAATATTTTGTTTTAAAAATTATTGGTTTTTATTCAAGTTAATTAACTAACTTGATAAGTGTATTGTTGAACAAACAAACTTAACCACAAAACAACTTGACCCAAAAAAAAATGTTAACCTATGAAGAACATCTCATGTCACTCTAATTTCCTTATATTCCTCATAATGCTTGCCAATTTCTAATTCATTGTAGGGCATGCTCTTTTTGTCACTCTAATTTACTTGTATTCCTCATAATGCTTGCCCATTTCTAATTCATTGTAAGGCATGCTCTTTTTGTAGTGATGTTTAATTTCAACTCGAGAGGGCCTTAAACCTTCACTCTAGCTTCCTTCAAACCAAATACACCTTTAGTAGGAGTGGGGGACTAAATACCTATTTCTAATTCATTGCATGGCATGTTTATTTTTAACGATTTTTATGTTCAACGTGAGAGCCTTGAACCTCCACTCTAGCCTCCTAAGCCTTTAGTAGAAGGAGTGGGAGATAAATAACTCCATATGGTAGGTTGAGAAAACCAATCAAGCAAGCTACCAAAAGATTACTAGTTTTAATTAAAGGTCTAATTTTATCAATTTACTATTTTGTATAGACATGAATATTTCAATTCCAAATTTTTTATTGTTCATAACTATAACATATTATTCTCTTTTGGATTTTCACTATCATTTTTCTTTTCCGTTCCTCATGCTAACGACTCCATTGGATAGCCAAATTAACTACAAACTGAATATTTCAATTCCAAATCTTTTATTGTTCATAACTATAACATATTATTCTCTTTTGGCTTTTCACCATCATTTTTCTTTTCCA
The DNA here is from genome assembly GCA_031772625.1 of Pinus tabuliformis. Lineage (NCBI taxonomy): Eukaryota > Viridiplantae > Streptophyta > Pinopsida > Pinales > Pinaceae > Pinus > Pinus tabuliformis. The sequence goes on along the minus strand of CM062816.1, from coordinate 1,720,115,155 downwards.
TTCCTCATGCTAAAGACTCCATTGGATAGCCAAATTAACCACAAACTCATAAGCTTTTGTTACACCCCATTCACCCCACTTTGCATTGCTTCTAATCTCCATGAATTCACACAATATACAATTTTCACTATCACTACTCCCACACAATGAGAGGTAGATCAAATGAGTAATGAACTTAAGGTGCCAAAACTCTATAATAAAACTACAATCTTTCCTCACCACAATCTCTTTTATAAATTGATAAAACAAGCCCTTAGGCTCGTAATGTAAAGGCTTAAAGGCAAGGTGGAGACCTACTATTCCCACCTACCCTTAACCAAAATTAAACCATAATTACATAAAAGCTAGTCCATCACACCCTTAAAGATAGACAATGACTCACACAAAAAAAACTAGGTTAAAATAAAAACCAAAACCCAACAAACCTATTTTATATGGACACATGTATGTGGCATCCATGATTAGCTTATGCTATAAGGATAGACACATGTATGTAGCTTCCATGATTAGCTTATGCTAGTAAATGTCATAGGAGCATAATGAATAGAGCACTTCCTTCCCCAACTCCTTTTCCTTATATGTCCTCCATGTATGTGTTCCTCCTTATAATCGAGGCTATTTGCCTCAATATTATGAGATTAGAGTATTTAACAACAAAATATTACTACAAACGTTTGGTTAAACTTAAAGTTTTTCGAATCAAATATGATAAAGAATGAGTTTGAAGATTAAAGTGCGGTAAGAGATGCTTTATAATAATTAAGAAGTCTCTTATTATTATTATGTGTTTTTAAATTTGAACTCTTGGTCAATGTCTTTGCTTCATTATTGCAGCCAGGCTTTTTTTTTTTATTTTTTCAAAATTATAAATGATTTTGAACGTAATAATCAAAATTAAATTTAAATTCATTTTAAATATAAAAATCATATTAATAAAAATAAAATTAATGATAATTATAAAGATATAATAAAATTCATTTTAATTTATTAAAAAATTATTTATGAAGATTAAGATTTAAATGAATTTATGTAATTTTTAGCTTTTAAAGTTAAGATTATTCCCCTAAAAAAACTATAAAAAATAGCTCAGAAGAAATAGAGATACCGCAATGTATCATTAGCAATTAGAATATAGAAAACGAAGCTAAACTCTCTGAGAAATATAAAAATGGCTACTGCACAAAAAACATGGAGATTTCCAATAACATCGATATAGCGATTTGTGTGATATTTTGCGTATTGATCGCAATGAAAACTGAAGTGGAGGGAGATTTGATTGTAATAAAAGCACACATTTATAAGACATATGTCCAGGGCAGTATAATAAATATTTATATCCACTTGAATTTCAATAGTTTACCCCCACTGAGGGTGTCTGCAGATGAGTTATAATTCAACCACAGAAGCCCTCAACATCACATCATAAACCACAATATTTATATATATTCAATACTCTGCCTCATAGCTTAAATAGAGGGCCTCCTGAGGACGGGAGTAGAATTATTGTAATCAATTATATTATGTGCTCCATAATCAGTTGTTGCAGGTGCAACCGTTGCACTTGCAGCTTGGTCCGCATTTGCAGTCGTTCTCTGCACCTTCCATGTTCTCGTACTGCAAGTTGATCCCGTTGTAGGTGGTTTCAACGATGAGCTCCAACCCGAATGTGTTGCCCTTCTTGGTGCATTGGCTTTTGTCAGCGCAATCACAGTTTGCACACCCAGAAGACATCTTTGCACAATATTGCTTACCACACAGAATCCAATACTCTCAGAAACTCTTCGATGGGTTGAGAAAGGAAAACTTTGCATGGCATTTATAGATGGAGAAGGGGATAATCCATAGGCCCGCCATGGCAAGACGAGTGGTCGAAATACTTTTGGAGTGGTACAGGGATTGCGTGCAGAGCACGCGCAGCGGCGTGAAAATCCAGAGGAATCTAAATAATGGACGTTGAAATTGAGTAGTACGCCAAACCACCCTTTCCTTTTCAATCGTAGTCACATTCTTTGTGGCTTTGCCAAGCCAAACGTGTCGTTCACTCATTTCTAATCGTCTAGAATCCTCCACGTAAATTCAGCTAGCCATATCATTTCTTCCTCTTAAATTAGTATATTCTCGTTTTGTTTATCTAATATTAAGTAGAAATGAAATGGATAAAAATGGAAACAGACACTTTTAATTTTAAAATAAATAAATAAAAAAACCTTTCTGCCCAAGAAACTTTGGGGAGCAAAAGGCTATTGAGTTTTCGCTGTTGCTGGTGAGGTTTTAACCATTGCATTGCATCGTTATTTCAAATGACAGCATTTTTAAAAACATGGTTGTTGTCCAACGCTCGTAATGGGTTGGGAAATTTCCTTGCACCTTAAGAAAGAAAGTACCTAATGATAGTGATTCTCTTAACGTACTATTATTATAATAGTATATATATTGAAAAAAAAAAAATTATTAATTTAAAAGATATTGTTATTATTATTTTTTTGGTTTATTATTTGGGTAATCAAATTAATAATAAAATTGTAGTTTTTTTTAAATCTAAATATGCATTTCAAAAAAATTTAGCAAGAAAACAGAGAGTTGGTCTATATAAATTTACATCCTAATTAATCATCTAATATGGAAACAAAAAGAACTAAAATAACCTTATGGCTTCAAACCCATGTGTGTGTATGTGTGAGAAAGAGTGTGAGAGAGAGAAATAAAGGGGGAGAGAGGGTGAGAGCGATAGAAGGAGGTAGGGATAGAGTGAGAGAGAGGAAAGGGGAAGTAAATGGGGGGAATAAAGACATGAGAGGCATGGGAAAGAGAGAGATAGGGAGTGAAACAAAGAGGGAAAATCAACACACGCACGCATACACAAAAATAAAGAGTGGGAGCGGTGAGAGATATAGGGGAGAGAAGAAATGAAGGGAGGGAAGGCAAGAGGGAATGGTAGGGAGAAAGAGAGAGAGAGGGAGGAACACAATGAGAGAGAGGAAGAGGGAAGGGAGAAAGAGATAAAGAGAAATATAATGTGGGGAGTGAGAGAGGGGGAGAGAAAGAGAAGAAGATTGGTATTGAGGGAAGGAAGGAGGCAAAGATTGAGTAAGGGAGATGCAAGAAGGTTTAGAGAGACAACACGAGAGTAGGGAAAAGGAAAAGAGAGGAAGGGAAAAGGAGAGGGGAAGATGTAGAGAGGGACAAAGAGGGAGAGAGGGCAAGGTCGGGGGTGGGGGAGATAGATAGGAAGCAAGGGTGATAAAAGGGTAGAGATAAGAGTGTGGGTAGAGAGAGGAAGAGGAACAGAGGTGGAGAGGGAGAGAGGGGGAGATACTAAGTGAGCATGTGTGTGTGTGTGTGTGAGAGAGAGAGAGAGAGTTGGGGAGAGAGAAAGGAAAAGGGAGAGAGGGGGGAGAGAGTAAGGGAGTGTGCATAATATAGAGAAAGGGGGAGGAATGTTTAGATAGAAAAGGGGAGAGAGATATGTTGAATGGTGTTTCCATTGATGCCAACATCAATCTTTGAATGCTTTTAATATTCATCTAAGGAAACATTGATTGGAAGCTCCACTAGTCAAGATATATTGTTATTAGTTTTTGTATATTTTGGTTTATTATTTGGGAAACTAGACTAGTAACAAAACTTTAGTTTTTTTTTTCCATTTAAACATGCACTTAAAAAAAATAGCAAAAAAACAGAGATTTTGGTCTATATAACTTTACATCCTAATTAATCATCTAACATGGAAACAAAAAACAACAAAAAAAACTAAAAATGCATTCTGGCTTGAAACTGGTGTGTGTGTGTGTGAGAGAGAGGGGAGGGGCGCAGGGAAAGGGTAAGAGTGATAGAGGGAGGTAGGGATAGAGTGAAAGAGAGGAAAGGGGAAGAAAATGTGGGGAATAAAGACATGAGAGGCATGGGAAAGATAGAGATAGGGAGTGAAAAAAAGAGGAAAAATCAACACACACATGTCACATAAAGAGAGTGAGAGTGGTGGGAGATATAGGGGAGAGTAGAGATGAAGAGAGGGAAGGCAAGAGGGAGTGGTGGGAAGAGAGAGAGAGAGAGAGAGAGAGAGAGAGAGAGAGGGACACAATGAGAGAGAGAGGGGGGCACACAATGAGAGAGAGGAAGGGGGAAGGAGGAGAGAGGTAAAGAGAAATATAATGTGTGCACTGAGAGAGCAAGAGAGAGGTAAAGGGAAATATAATGTGGGGAGTGACAGAGGGAGAGAGAAAGAGAAGAAGATTGGTGGTCATGGAAGGAAGGAGGAAAATATTGAGTAAGGGAGATGCAAGAAGGGTTAGAGAGGCAACGAGAGAGTAGGGAAAAGGAAAAGAGATGGATGGAAAGAGAGAGGGGTGTTGAGAAATCTAGGGGAAACAACACAGAATGATTTCTCGTGTGTTGATAACTCTTTGTGGTGTATTTTTACTTCACTTAATTAGCTTCTTCTTTCACTAGTTATTATTAGTATTTTTCTTCATCAAACAAATCTCAATATGTAAATAAAAATAAGACAAAGGACAAAAGATATAAGCAATCAGCCAGGGATAAAACCTCTCCAATCTGAGATGAAAACCCACAAGAATTCTTGTTCTTATAGAATCTTCAATTGATGAATCCCAAGACCTAGACCCTTGACTAAAAATATCTCCAAGACCAAGTCAAAGCTTCTTCTTGATGAACTTCTCTTCCTTCAAGTCAATGATGGTCAAACTTGTTCCACTACTTCAGATTTCGGCCCTAGCTCAGAATTTTGGCTTGCTGTTGGAGACCTGTAATTTCGGCTTATTCTACAAAAATCCTAAATCACACATGTGGCTTGAAATTAGAAAAAATTTCCTTCTTCAACTTGACTTGACTTGAATTTCTTTCTTTGACAATTCGACTTTCTAGACCTAGACCTCATGTTGTTGCATGAACCCCACATGCCAGCTTACATGTGCCCCACGATCTAAGATCACCTAAACCATATTCCAAGCTCATTTTCTCATAGTTTCTAAGCAGTTTTGGAATCATATGAAGCAACTTTATCATAGGGTAAAAGGTTGCAGAGTCCACAATGTCAAAGCTGGAGAAAACCATGGGTATTGGCCTACATAAATACAATGTGACAAGGCATCCATGGCCTTCAGTCAAGCTTAGGTAGTTGGGTTTTCACACTTTTCCTTAATGACTAGAAACAGATACAAATGGATAATGTATACAGATGTAGATGGATTTATTTCTTCTTCTAAATGTTCATCTCTTCTGCAGAATGATACCCAATACACATGATTGGATTTAGATCAAAGCCATCCCAAATTGCCGAAAAGGAATCTGATTCCTTAGTCATGGAGACACATAATCTTCATAGCATAGTTGGGCCATTTGGGCAAATCTCCATAAAATGCAAGAAATTTAGACCTTTAGGTCTAAAAACGTTGTTAGGTCCCTATACTACTAGTGTAACCCCTTATTGTTATTAGTACAACCCCCTTATTATATTGTTGTTTCCATGTACTCCCCATATTGTTATTATTGTGCCTCATAGAAGCCCATTATTGTTATTATTGTGCCCTTACATTATTATTGTTATGTCAGCTCTGATTATATTATGACCCTTAGACTCATATATATAGAAAGGAGGTCTTGTCATTTGTATCATCCAAGAATTGTTCATTTGTGTAATGTAAAGGAGGTTTCCTCTTGAAAAGGCTTAGTTTGAAGGCGTTTATCTATCTTTTCTATCTTTTTGTGAGCTGGTTTCATAACATTTGGTATCAGAGCTTTGGATTCTAGGGTTTCACTGCTCCAAACAGGTCATCATGGAATTTTCGCTATAACGTTTTTTTCTGCGACGTTTTAGAAGCTAAACAGAAAACCCATTTGATAAGAAAACTCGCTGAACCTCAGGTCCATATTTCAGATCTTGTCTCGCTATATTTTCAGAGATATGATTTGAGGAAGTTAGGGTTTTTGCAAGCTCCAGAATTCCATCTCAAACAGGTCATCGTGGAATTTTTGCTATAATTTTTTTTCTACAAAGTTTCATACTCTGAAATTAAAACCCATTTGAGCCGAAAACTTGGTGAAGCTCGGACCCAAATTTCAGATCTTGCTTTGGTATATTTTCGTATATTTAGTCCTAGTTTTAAGTCATGAAACTCTTTTGCTTTATCGTCATAGAACTGCTTAGTTAAATATTTGTCCTTAAAATGCTTCTGAAATTTCTCCCATGTGACTTCTTGCTCATTGATTTCTTTGACTGTTTTGATTTCTTCCCACCACAGGGTGGCCTTGCCCTGCAATTGATAAATTGCTAACCTTGCCCTCAAATTGTCATCATATTCATATATTTGGAAATATTTATTCATATTAATTAACTAGGCTTCTGTTGCTTCTTCGGCCTCACCATTATATATCGGTGGATTAATCTTTTTGAACTCCCTTGGAGTTCAGTATTCTGCCTTTTTAACCCCTTCTTACCGAGACGTTATTAGATTCTTCTTCATTACCAGTTTGTCCCCCTTCAAACTCCAGACATTCCTCCTGCTGTCTATGTGACTCAGTCCTATTTTCTTTATCTTGACTACGGTTTGGATTCCTCTGATTCTGCCTATCTGAAAGACTTTTCATAATCTTTTCTTGCTCCAAATGTAATCTTTCATTATCAGCTCGCAAACTTTGCATCTCTGATCGTAGTTGCTGGAATGTTTCTAATAACACAACATTTGTACTCTGATTTTCTTCACCCAGCTGCACCCACACCTCTGGGTTATGTCCGGCAGTTCCACCTGAGGGGGTGGATCCTACTCCTTTTATCATGTTGCATTCACTGCTTCTCTGTGCACCATAATTGTTTTGTTATTCTATGCTCATCCACTCAAGCCTCAGTGTAGTAACCTGAGGGCTCTGATACCAATTGTAACATATAACATTACACTTCACATGTAAACAAAAAAATAGTAATGACCTATGATAACTTTATATTTACATTATTCAAAACCCCATATCGGTAATAACAGTATTGATGGATACATAATATGATTTAAACACTGAGTCAAATATTAACTACGATGTTTCGTTTGATTTCATCATACCCATACCTTAGTTGCTACTAGCATAACTCATTAAACCTTAACATATTTTTATGTACACAATTAATTTCCTTGAGGGTGATGACCTCTCATCATTTCATGGACTGTACATGCTTGTATTACATTTAATTTCTACTTTAAATGCCTAGTTGGACCGTTGTCTAATGTCGTCCGTTGTCAAGCATTCATCCTTCCAATTGCCATGTGGTTCTCCCAGCATCATTTGATTTGAGGGGCATGATCTAACGGTTCAACATGTTTTGAGGAGCTATGGCTAACGATCTGGTGACATGCCTTCCTCATTTGGTCATTTGGCTCGAGTAGGCTCTCGGATGATTTCTCGGCAAAACCCCAACTCCCCAGGGGTTGCGTTCGGCAGCAGGACTATGTTTCTTCGGCCATATTCGACAGATAATTCGACCATCACTTCTAGTTCCACTGCGGTTGCAGTCATACATTCATCACTGTTACCAAATTGCTGCCTTCCAGACACATGTGAGGAGTTATGGTTTACAGTGGCTTAACTTTCACAGTTCAAGTTGAAGTTTCCCTTACGCCTCATTTTGTTAGATGGTTTCTTGAATAATGATTGGCTTTTAATCTCTGTCTGCAGGCGTTGTAATTGTAGCGACATCCAATACCTCTGGCGTGGAGGAAATCAGAGTCAACCTCTTGAAAGGTAATGTGTTGAGCTCTAAGTTTTGGGCTTCTTCGAATATTCTACAATTTTTCTCGATGTTAAGCTACCACAACATTTCGGTGTAGGGCAACCTTTATCCATTAGGATTTTAGATGCATTTACCTAGGTCCTTAAGGTGGGCTAGCCTTCAACCTATGCCTAATGAATGTATCGTTTGGCCTCATTATGTTTTCTAGGCGATCTGTTAAGGGTTTTCTTCTTGTAGTTAGATATGGGTGCGAAACCCTTTGTTGTAATAAGTTATATGCCCTTTTTGAAAACTATCTTTCCATTAATTTTCTAGTTGAAGGTTTTGGTTATTCAAGGGCTGGTTTGTCCACCCAGTTGTCATAACGACTTAGCCATTCGGTTGTCTCTTAATGGTGGACTAGGTACATATAGACAATTGTATTATGGTTTTTAAATTGCACTTATTTATCAATATTTGGCAAGTAATTCGAGCTGCTTTATTTCAAATATCAATTTTTTGTAGATTACTTAACAGTTGGACTATTTAATTATGCATGGCTAAAATATACAGTTGCTCGTTCTTTAAACTTTCTACTAAGTACTAGACCGTCTTTTGCCCAGAACGACATTCCTTGGTGTCCAAAAAGCACTGGATGAAGAATAAAATCTGGGTTAGAAAATCAAAGTTTACACCTACTGCTGAGTGATACTAAATCCCTTCAGGGATTTCTTTGAAGCTCCGACAACGGAACTGAGTCTTTCTGCAATTTGCTTGAGTTTTTTTTCTTATTTCAATTAGCGTAAACTTAACTACAATCCTCTATCCATTCCTGGATTGCATTCTTATTTCCTATTTGCTAACCCTTACCCAAATAATGGAAGGGTTCTTTCAAGAATTGGAAATGTTAACGAACTAGGAGTTTAAATAATTGGTCATTTTCGTCTTTTGATTGAAAGCTTCTGCAACTATTCGTTTGCTATGAAATTTGATTATGCATAGTTTCTATCAAGTCTTTATTTTTTGTTTAGAAATCGTTTTCGGTAAGGAAATGAATTTACACAGTCGCTATGCATACGTTATTACAATCTTGATTCACTCGGAAAGTAATCTTTGGTACATTGTTGTTGTACATAATCTTCCTTCCTATCATAACCAAATTTCATTAATTGTACAATCTTTTGTTTACATAGGTTTTGTGTGTGTGTAGATATATATTCGTTCCTTCTGTCAAGAACAATTACTATAACTCGACTATTTTACATAGTTCTTGCACATATATGCATTCCTGTTCTTGCTGTCATAAAAGAGTTACTGTAACTAACCAGTTTTTACACTTTTAGCATATAAATATATTTTCTCTTTCTATGAGAATATGATTACTGTAGTTAGATAGTTTAATTTTATTCTTTCACACATAATTTGTTTATTCTCTATTATCTGTTGGAGCATTCAGTGCGCAGGAAAAAACCAGAGACAACAACAGCAAATAAACACATCACAAAAGACACAGGAGTTTAACGTGGTTCACCCAACCATTCTGGGCTACGTCCACCAAACATAGGCATCGACAATCTTTATTATCAAAACAGGAGATTACAAGAGAATCAATTTCCTCTCAAACGCTCACACTCACCCCAATCCGTATGGACACCTGTTTTATAGCTAAGAGAATCTAACTGCCTCATAAATCCTCTTACAGCAAATATAGGATGCATTAACTCTCTCCCAACAAAATAGAGCTAATATAGCAACACAATCTGATTGTTGTCACCTACTGAGATTTTTGCCTATTTTATTAAAACCGAAAATCTCAACAATCTCCACCTTGACAACAATTAGCCTGATGCCCTGTTTCTTTATTATTTATTTTTTCTGCAAGCCAAGAGAAGCCAAACACCAACGCAACTTCTCTAACAAAACTGGTTTCGTGAACATGTCTGCACAGTTTTCCTTTGTATGCACCTTTTCAAGAGAGACTCCCCTTTCAGTGATAACCTGTCTTACAAAATGGTACTTAATTGGAATATGCTTTGATTTACTATGATAGGCCGGATTCTTAGCCAAATGTATTGCACTTTGACTATCACAAAGTAACTTGATGTTGTCCTGTAACCTACCAAACTCACCAAGCAAACCTTTCAGCCAAACCGCTTCTTTGCAAGCATGCGAAGCAACAATGTATTCTGCTTCAGTAGTGGATAAAGCAACAATGTTTTGTAGCTTTGACATCCAGCTAATAGCTCCACCTGCAAGAGTAAATACATACCCTGAAGTTGACCTTCTCTTATCCAAATCACCTGCAAAATCAGAATCAACATACCCGCAAACAAATTCACTACTCTTATTGTAAGTGATACAATAACTACTTGTGCCTCTCAAATACCGAAGCACCCATTTCACTGCTGACCAGTGTTCTTTACCTGGATTTGCCATATACCTGCTGACAACCCCAACTGCATGTGAAATATCTGGTCGAGTACAAACCATCTCATACATCAAACATTTACTACTACATTGGCATATGGAATTCGAGACATATAATCCTTTTCTTCATCTGTATTAGGACATAAACTGGAAGAAAGCTTAAAATGGGAAGCTAAAGGGACTGACACAGGCTTCACATTATTCATACCAAACCTCACAAGTATTTTCTCAATATACTTCTGTTGTGATAGCCATAGCTTACCATTGTTCTTGTCTCTGAAAATCTCCATGCCCAAAATCTGTCTTGCTGCTCCTAGATCTTTCATATCAAATGTCCTTGCCATCTGAGTATTTAACCTGTTGATTTCTTCAATGCTTTTGCTTGCTAAAAGCATATCGTCAACATACAACACTAAGATAATGAACATGCCATTACTTAACTGCTTAAAATAAACACAATGATCATATTCACTTCTTATATATTTTTGACTTAACATGAAAGAATCAAATTTCTTGTACCATTGTCGAGGCGACTGCTTTAGACCATACAATGACTTCTTGAGCCTGCAGACAAATTACTTATTGCGATGCTGAACAAACCCTTCCGGTTCTTCCATATAAATTTCCTCATCTAAATCTCCATGTAAAAATGCAGTCTTAACATCTAGTTGCTGTAATTCTAAATCAAGCAAAGCAACTAACGCTAACACAATTCTAATTGAAACTATTTTAACAACTGGTGAAAATATCTCATGAAAGTCTATGCCTGCTTTATGAGAAAACCCTTTTGCAACCAGCCTTGCTTTGTATATGTCCTCTGTATCATTCACACCCCGTTTCACCTTGAAAACCCATTTACATCCCATAGTTTTCCTGCCTTTGGGAAGTTCAACCAGATCCCATGTGCCATTCTTACCTAAGGCCATCATTTCTTCCTTCATGGATGCTTTCCATTTGTCACTCTTTGAACCTTCTATAGCTTCCTGATAACACAAAGGTTCATCATCGTTAGCAGTCAAAGCAACTGAAGTAACATAATCATCATACCTTCTAGGAGGGCGTTTGATTCTTGTAGACCTCCTTAAGGATGTTTCCGGTGCTTCCACAATTGGCTGACTACCATCTGTAGGAACTTCTTCATGATCACCATCTGAGACCTGTTCATGACCTACATCTAAACCTTGTTCATAATCTGATTCTGAAACCTGTTCATGACTAGAATCTGAACTATGGTCATCATGACTATCATTAGAAGTGTTGTCAAACTGAATGTGCTAAAAATCAGATACATCATCCTGTTTCAATTTATTATCTACATCTAACTGTACAAGAGAGGATTCATCAAACTTTACATCTCTGTTGATGATGATTTTGCGGGTAGTAGGATCCCACAATCTAAATCCCTTTGTTCCATCACCATACCCAACAAAGATATACCTCTTTGATTTCGGATCTAATTTAGTTCGCTGATGTTTAGGTACTAGAGCATATGCATCACAACCAAACACTCTGAGTTTAGAATAATCACAAGGGTGACCTTTCCATACCTCTTGAGGAATCTTGCAACCTATCGCTGTCGATGGCGACCGATTTATCACATAACAAGCTGTAGCCACCGCTTCTGTCCACAACTCCTTCTGCAAACCAGCGTTACTCAGCATACTCCTTGCTCTCTCCAAAAGAGTCATATTCATGCGTTCAACAACTCCATTTTGCTGAGGAGTATAAACAGTAGTCTTATGTCTCTTGATCCCTGCATCCTTGCAATAGTTTTCAAACTCCTTGGAGGTAAACTCACCACCATTGTCAGTTCTTAAACATTTTATAGTTCTACCAGTGATGTTTTCTACCAATGCTCTAAACTGCTTGAAAACTGTAAAAACATCAGACTTCCTTTTCAACATGTAGACCCACACTTTCCTAGAAAAGTCATCAATAAACGATACAAAATATGACGAGCCACCATACGAGGTTGTAGGTGCTGGACCCCAAACATCTGAATGGATATAATCAAGTATTCCTTTACTAGTATGTTTGCCTGTTTTAAACTTTTGTTTACTTTGTTTGCCAAACAAACAATGTTTACAGAAATCTAATTTTCCAGACCTTAGATTAGGAAGTAACTTGTGATCAGCCAAAATATTTAACCCTCTTTCGCTCATATGGCCCAACCTTTGATGCCATAGGCGGATGGAACTACTGTCATGTTCTGACACCGTAGACACATGAACTGACCCTGTTCTTCCTTCTAATTGAAACATATTTCCTACTTTCTTAGCTTTCATTACTAGTAAAATACCTTTGTAAATTTTCATTACTCCACCTTGAATGACAGTTTTATATCCATTTGTGTCAAGTGCCCCTAGTGAAATTAAATTTTTCCTTAAATCTGGTACATGTCTGACATCAGTTAACATTTTTGTTGTCCCATCAAACATTTGCAGCTGTATACTCCCTGTTCCCACAAAATTAGATGTGACGTCATTACCCATGTACACGACTCCATCATTCACTGATCTATATGTCTTAAACCAATCTCTATGAATACACATGTGGTTTGATGCACCGAAATCTAACAACCAATGTTGATCATGATTTGACAAATTAACTGATAAGACTTCATCGCTCATACCTGAACCAGATGCTGAACCTGTATCAGTCGTGTTCGCTTCCTTCTTTTCTGTCGATGAAGCTTCTTTAGAAGTTTGTTGTCGCTTCCAACAATCCTTCTTCAAATGCCCTGATTTGCCGCAGAACCAGCACTTTACTTTACTCTTCTTTCCTTTCGACTTTGAACGCGAATCGCTGTGCTTACCAGAGCGTCTTTCTCTAGAACGACCTCTAGCTGTCATTGCCTCTGATGTAGAGGTGTCAGCATTCGACCGCTTCCTGGTCTCCTCCAGCAACAAAGCTCCGACGACATCATCAAATTCAATGGTTTCCGATGAACTAAGACTTATAGAAGTAACAAAATGATCCCACGACTCAGGCAACGAGCACAATAAAGTTATGGCTTTATCCTCGGATTCAAATTTTACTTCTATGCTTTCTAATTGCACCATTAGAGTATTAAAAACATTCAAATGATCAGTAATGGAAGTACCTTCCTTCATTCGCAAACTGTATAGCTGCCGCTTCAAGAGAATCCGATTTGTCAAGGATTTTGTCATATACAGCTTCTCCAACTTCGTCCACAAACCAGCAGTAGTCTTCTCTGACACGATGTTAAATAAAACATCATCAGCCAAACACAGTCGAATACCGCTCAAGGCTCTTCCATCCAATTCATTCCATTCATCATCTGTCACGGGGTAAGGCAGTTTGGATCTGCCCAACAACGCCTTCGCCACGCCTTGTTGTACCAGCAGATCATGCATTTTTACCTTCCAGATCTCGAAATTGTTTTTGCCGTTAAACTTCTCGATTTCAAACCGGGCACTCTGAGTTTTCGCCATCTCGTTTAAAAAATCAAAGAATCTCCAATTCCAACTTTTAAAAAAAAAGTTAATATATGACAAATGCCTATGCCTTATTGTATATTGCTTTTACTCTATAAAAAAAAACAAACCCCTTTGCTGTTTGAATTTCAGCTTACAATTTAGAAGACATTGCAGTCTTTTAACCAAAAAACAACCAGTGCTTCACGCTGCCCACGCAGAAGAAAAAACCCGCGCCGGAAGCAAAAAACATGCACCAGAAAGGGACTTGGCGCTTGCTCAAGAACAGAAGATCCGCGCCAAATGAAAAACGTTGTAAGTGTTTATAACTGGCGCGTGTATACCTCTAAATCCCGCGCCGATCTGAAACTTGGCGCACTGGCGCTCTTAATTAAATCGGTTCTGCGCCATCCTGGTTATTGGCACTCCTGTTTTATAATAACCCGCGCCAAGCAGAAAACTTAGAACAAAAATAACAACACACGCATTAGTGTTACCATAGTCCGTGCCGCTCATCAGTTTTCCAATCAACACGCACCAGTAATTAATGCAATACGCATCTGGCATCTGGCACAGGTCCACGGCATTATGCGTCTCCCACTGCAGCCTTTCTCTTGATAATTGTGAAATGTTGTTCGACCATTACAACAAAGTCGAATCGCTGAAAGTGGTATGGCATAATTTTTATTTAAACGAAAGGAATACAAGGGTATGGTTAAGCTTTTTTAACATGACGGCCATCGCTCCAACGCAAAACATAACCAGCCGTTGCACATATGGCCGTTAATCCACAGCTCTAAGCGCAGTCACGCGTTGGTCCAATGCATATAAAACAGTCAACGCCACTCCTCCAACTCGCTCTGATACCATTTGTTGGAGCATTCAATGTGCAGGAAAAAAACAGAGACAACAACAGCAAATAAACACATCACAAAAGACACAGGAGTTTAACGTGGTTCACCCAACCATTCTGGGCTACGTCCACCAAACATAGGCATCGGAAATCTTTATTGTCAAAACAGGAGATTACGAGAGAATCAATTTCCTCTCAAACGCTCACACTCACCCCAATCCGTATGGACACCTGTTTTATAGCTAAGAGAATCTAACTGCCTCATAAATCCTCTTACAGCAAATATAGGATGCATTAACTCTCTCCCAACAAAATAGAGCTAATATAGCAACACAATCTGATTGTTGTCACCTACTGAGATTTTTGCCTATTTTATTAAAACCGAAAATCTCAACATTATCACCTCAATAAAATCTAAGTCATTGCACCATTTGAGGTAAATATCTAGGTTAACTGCAAATAGAGTGAAAGTAATTAGATTAAGTGCTAATACTTCAACCACCTAATTCGTACCACTATCACATAGTATTAATAGGCATGCATTTGTTACTTATCTGCCATTGGCAGATTGGATATTGCTAGATGAATCCTCTCCACCCTTCCAACACAATAAATGCAAATAGAGTGAAAGTAATTAGATTAAGTGTTAATACTTCAACCACCTAATTCATACCACTATCACATAGTATTAACATGCATGAATTTGTTACTTATCTACCATTGGAAGATTAGATATTGCCAGATGAATCCTCTCCACCCTTCCAACGAGAATTTGGTGATTACGTCCAAGATTCTCCCCCAAGCTCCTCTATATCCTTCAGAACAGTTTCTCAAGGCAACAGTTAATTTGTCTCGGCCTCAGGACCCCAAGTCCAGCCTGCAAACACTTTCTTCCACCAGGGAAGATAATTCCAAGAGGTTTTCCCACTAAACTCTCATTCAGCTCAAGGAATCCTTCTTCCCTTTTTTCGAACCCCCTTCTCCTCCCCTCTCTTCCCTCTTTGATAACTGCTCTTAATTGATATCTGCCTGGTGAAAAGTGAGCTACTTCCTTCTTCTCTTTTTCCGAACCCCCTTCTCCTCCCCTCTCTTCCCTCTTGTAAGAGAAAAGAAGGTAAGGGGATAACTGCTCCTAATTGATAACTATCTGGTGAAAAGAGAGTTACTGAGGTTCATCCGTAATTCCTCAGATCTTCCATAGAGACAGTGTTAATTTTTCCATAACTAACTTAATTACCATTTATTATTATTGACATCACAATAACTAATTGTTTATTAGTTTACTCATCCGTAATAGTAAAAATGTCCAAAAAGTAAATTAAAAGTCTGGGGATGTCACATATTATTAATTATAAAAAAAAATTAATATAAAGTAAATATTTATGTAACAAGTTTTTTATCTATAGATATTCAATTTTATTTTACCGTGTAGATTCTTAATTTTAAATAGGTTTTGTTACAATATTATGAGCTAATACCATGGCTTATCAATATCATATACTCAAAAAACCATAACTCATTTCCTAACACTCTTGGCATGAGAGTTTTTTGAATTAATCAATTTAATTAAAAAGGTAAAAAAATACATAATTATTTTGAAGATAAATCTTAATATTTAATTTGTGAATACTACTAGGAATATCCTAAAATATCATATGTAAGTTAAATCTCTACCATTTACCTAATAATTATTTATCATAAACTAAAATTATAAAAATATATTCCAAAATGAACACATATTGATGTAATTAATATTGAAAGTAAAAATAGATTTTATATTTATTAAATTTAAAATTTAAATTTATTAAGTGTTTGCCTTTAGTATACCTTTTCAAAAAAGTATTTTGAGGAGTTTTGAAAATTTCAAGTAAAGTAGAAGGGTAATTTAAGTGAAGATTTGTATTAAAATAAATTAATAAAAAAATCTTAAAAATTAAAAAGAAAATGATTTTTGTGAATTATATGTTATTAAAAATAAAAATATAATTGTAGATTAACGATAGTTTGCATATATATGAAAAATGTTAAAATTGTAAAATTATTTTCATTGAAGTGAAAAATCTAATTTGTATTAAGATAAGATTTAACAAATAACAATTTCTTTTAATAAAAATAATGATAAATTAAATATAATATACTTTTATTTTTTATTTAAAAATTAAAATTTATTAGTCAATTTATTAATTGAAAAATTATCCTACGAAAAAACGTCTTGGGTCACTCTAATTTCCTTCTTTGTATTCTTCCTTTTGTAGCGATATCTAACTTCTAATTGTGAGGGCTTTAAACCTCCATTTTACCTTCATTCAAACTAAATAAGCCTTTGGTTATAAGCCTTTAGCCGAAAGAGTGGGCACTAAACTTCCTATGGTAGGTTGGGAAAATTATTTAATGCCAGCTACAAATAAGATTACTACTTCTGATTAAAGGTTCAACTCCATATATTTGCTACTTAATATCTTATAAATATTTTAATTCCAAAATTTTCATAGTTATTTTCTATTTTATATAGAGAAAAATGATTTGGAACTATTTTATATAGACAAAAATAATTTGGTTCCAAAATTTTCATGGTTATTTGTTATTTATATAGACAAAAATAATTTGGTTCCAAATTTTTCATAGTTATTTGCTATTTTATATAGACAAAAATAATTTAGTTTCAAATCTTTCATAATAGTTATTTGCTATTTTATATAGACAAAAATAATTCAATTTCAGATTTTTCATTGTTCATAATTAAACAAAAATCTAAATAATATATTATTCTCTCTTGAATTTCCATCACCAATTTTCTTTCTAGGAACAATCTCCCATGCACTGTTTCTGACAATAGAATCATACTCTTCCACCATGGCATCTACCCATGCGGGATCCTCCACAGCTTCCTCGAAAGAGGATGGCTCAGTCACAACACACTTGCTAGTGACTCCATTGAATAGCCAAATTCACTATAAACTCTTAAGTTTTTATTACACCCCATTCACACCACTATTCACACATCACACAATTTGAACTAAATCACTAATGCCACAATGAAAAGTAGATCAACTAAATACCAAAATTCGGGTGCCAAAGCCTTGCAATAAAACTCCAATCCTTTCCCACCACAATCTCTTTTACAAACCGGCTAGAGCAACCCCTTGGGCTTGAAACACAAAGGCCGAAGTGAGGGTGAGGATATACAATTTCCACCAACCCTTTAAGAAAAAATTAAACCACAATTGCATAAGAGCCCGCCCATCGTACTCTTAAGAATGAAGGGTGATGACAATGGATCACGTGAAAAATTGCGTTGAAATTAAGCCACAAAGCATCAAGCCTAGAAAGGTAGACATGTGTGTGGCTTTTATGGTGAACTTGATGCTAATAAATGCCATGGGAGCATATTTTTCTCCTTATAAGCAAGGTCATTGGCATCAATATTATAAACTTACAACGTTTTACAACAAAATATTACTTGAAAAAGTTTGGTTAATTTTAAAGTTTTTCCAACCAAATATGATAAACAATGGTTTTGAAGATTAGAGTGTGTCACGGAGTCTCCTATTATTATGTGTCACCCATGTTCTTTTAACATATTCAAATTTGAAATGTTGTCAATGTCTTTGTTTCATTATTGTAACAAGGCCTGGCCTCCATCCAAAAGACGATGAAATTTTACTTTATTTTATTTTAAATCATAATTGACATTTTCAATGATAGATTAATTTAAATTTAAACTAATTTATATTTATTTTAATTTTAATTATAAAAAATATCAATAATAAAAACATTAAATTTTTAATGAAAATTTAAAGTTAAAAAGAGATTATCTAAATTTAAAAAATATAAATAAACTTGAGATATGGTAAATAAATAAGTTTTTTTTATATTTACTCCATAAACCTCTTTATATTTACAAACTAATAAAAAAATATAAATAAATTATAGGTATGGTAAATAAATAAGACTTTTTTTATATTTACTCCATAACCCTCTTTATATTTACAAAAAATAAAAAAAATGTTTTGTATAGGTGAAGCTTATGGGCCATATATCATGGGACAAATTATTACCAAGGCCAAATATTATATTTATAAAAGAAGTATAGTAAATAAAGAAATATAAAAGAGATATAAAGAGATATGGTAAATAAATAAAAATATATCAAATAGGATTAGAAATCAACATCTAATTATATCTCAAGCCTATGGGCCAAATACCATAGACCAAATTATTATTAACACCATGAAAAAAACATTATTAACCCTCATATTATTATTATTATTAAATCTAATATTCATATTAATATATTATAATATTAAAAATTGTAAATTTAATAAATTTGAATTAATACACTATTAAATTTGTTATATTATAATATATATTAATATATCATGATACATATATTAACTCTAGATACATGGAGTGATAGAGGTGGAAAGATAGGGGGAGTGACAAGGGGGAGATGGAGATAAACTGAAGGAAAGGGGAGAGGTCAAATGAAGAGAAAGAGAGGAGGAGAGGAGTGAGATAGGTAGAAAAGGATAAGAGAGAGAGAGGGAGACATAAATATGGAGGTGGGAAAGAGAGAAGGAGAGGAGGAGGGATAAAGAGATGGAGTTGGAGGGGGGGAGAGGGAGAGAAGAGGGAAGAAGAAAGGCATAGAGAGTGAGAAGTGGAGAGAGAGAGGGAGTGACAAGGGAGAGATGGAGAGAGTGTGTGTATGTTCAGGGGTGAGATAAAGAGACAAAAAAGGAGAGATGAAGGCAAGGGGGGTGAGAAGGAGAGAGAAGGAGAAAGGGAGGGATATAGTAACACATTTGGAGAGAGAGAGAGAAAAAGAGGGGGTAAGAGAGAGTGATGGGGGAAGAGAGAGGGAGGTAGGAGAGAAATGGAGGGAGAAGAGGTATGAGAGAGAGGACTTGAGAGAGAGGAGGAGAGAGGTATGGATTGAGAGATGGAGTTGGAGGGGGGGATAGGGAGGGAAGAGGAAAGACACAGAGAGTGAGAAGTGGAGAGAGAGAGTGTATGTTTGGGGTAAGATAATGAAACAAAGAAGGAGAGATGGAGAGAAGGGGAGAGAGAAGGAGAGAGAGAGGCATATAGTAATAGAGTTGGAGGGTGAAGAGAGGGAGAGAAACAGAGAGGGAGAGAGGTGGGAGAGAAAGGGAGGGAGAGGAAGGAAGAGAGAGAGAGGATGTGAGAGACTGGAGAGAGGTAGGGAAAGAGAGATGGAGGGGGAGAGAGGGGGGCAAGAAGAAAGAAATAGAGAGAGAAAGGTGGAGAAAGAGAGAGAGGGAGTGATAAGGAGGATAGAGAGAAAGCGAGAGAGGACAACAAGAGGGAAGAGAGATAGAAGCAGGGGAGAGGGAGAGAGCGAGAGAGAGAGAGAGAGAGGAGGAGGAGGAGGAGGAAGGAGTGATAACTAGATAGATTGGAGAAAGATAGTGTATGTTTGGGGTGATATAGAGAGACAGAGGGAGATATAGATATAGATTGAAAGTGAAGAGAGAGATGGAGACAAGGAGGGACGGACAAAGAGATATGGAGTGAGAGAGTGTGTGAGTTTAGCGTGGGTGAGAGAGACAAAGGAGGAGAGATGGGGGGAGATATAGATATAGATGGAGGGGGGGGAAGAGGGGAGAATATTTCTTGCACTAGATGCATTGATTTCAGTGTAGATGGTGATTTCTAATCCTATTTGATTGTTTGCACTAGATGCATTGATTTTAGTGTATATGTTGATTTCTAATGATATTTGATTACTTGCACTAGATGCATTGATTTCAATGTAGATGATTTCTAATCCTATTTGATTGCTTGCACTGAATGCATTGATTTCAGTGTAGATGGTGATTTCTAATCCTATTTGGTTGCTTGTGCTATATGCATTAATTTCAATGTAGATGTTGCTTTATATATATATTTGATTGCTTGCACTAGATTTATTGATTTCAATGTAGATGGTTTCTAATCCTATATGATTGCTTGCACTAAATGCTTTGAGTTCAGTGTAGATAATGATTTCTAATCCTATTTGATTTTTTGCACTAGATGCATTGATTTTAGTGTACATGTCGGTTTCTAATCCTATTTTCTTGCACTAGATGCATTGATTTTAGTGTAGATGTTGATTTCTATTCATATTTGATTACTTGCATTAGATGCATTGATTTCAGTGTAGATGTTGTTTTCTAACTCTATTTGATTGCTTGCATTAGATGCATTGATTTTAGTGTAGATGTTGATTTCTTATTTGATGTAATTAGATGTATGGTGGTACATTAATTTTAAAGTGATTGGATTAATAGTGTGCATTGATTTTAGTGTAAGCACAAAAACTTATTGACAATGTACATTAATTTTTCTGTTATAGTAATTGAACCTATTAACATTGGAGAGCAAGAAAGACAAGGTATGATGTTTACTACAACAACTCGAGCTAAAGATTTAAATGGTTTAAGATTTCAACTGTCTTTTTCATATAATCAATATGAAAAGATGACAAAACTAACAAGGGTGACAATAAGAATAGTACAAGAAAATAGTTTTAGATTGATGACAATGAAGACTATTGTAATTGACTACATATTTATTATTCACATTTTCTATACACTATTACATTTTCACTTTGCATTCAAAAATTGTATTTCATCATTTTTCATCATCAAAGTTATTAACAATATTTATCATCTCAACAAACTAAGGTAACTGAAAATTGAAAATTAAAATGACCAAATAAATCTCACACATATTTAGCATATTTAAAACTATTATATTAATATTGGATGTATTTGCATATTATTGATCAAATTAACCATATGTTCGATAGATTTTTCTTGGCTGCACACGACTGAAACCAACCTAGATTCATCTTAACTCTGGATCTATCAAGCGCCGAGAGAGATCAAAACTCTCTAATTGCAAACATTTCCTCAAATTTTACACTCAAATAAGAGGTTTGCACTTTGAGAGATTTGATCCCTCTACATGCTTAATAGCTCTTAAGTTAAAATAAATTTAGATAAATTTATTTTTTAAAATTAATTTATAAAACTAAGTATTATAACAATTTAAAATTATACCCAAAATAACAATGCGAATAATTTCAATGTAAGATCTATGTAATATTTTGCTTATTGATCGCAATGAAAACCGAAGTAGAGATAGATATACGTTATTGTAATAAAATACCTTAATGCTCTTAAAATGTTGAGAAAATGCACACAATGAGCACACATATACACGCAGTATAATAAATATTTATATCCACTTCAATTTCAATAGTTTGGCCTGGGGATCCGCAGAAGACATTCAATTGAGTTATAATTCAACTACAGAAACTCTCAGTGGTTACATAGAGGGTCTCCTGAGGACGGGAGTAGAATTATTGTATTCAATTATATTACATGCTCCATCAGTTGTTGCACTTGCAACCGTTGCACTTGCAGCTTGGTCCGCATTTGCAATCGTTCTCTGCACCTTCCATATTCTCGTACTGCAAGTTGATCCCATTGTAGGTGGTTTCAACGATGAGCTCCAACCCGAATTTGTTGCCCTTCTTGGTGCGTTGACTTTTGTCAGCGCAATCACAGTTTCCACGCCCAAAAGACATCTTTGCACAATATTGCTTACCACACAGAATTGAATACTCTCAGAAACTCTTTGATGCGTTGAGCAGGTGAACAGAGGTGGACATCATCCTTTGAAGCGTGAAGCAGCATAGTCCTCTAATGGCGAACTTGGGAGACCATATTCAAGAGGACGAGAAAGTTAAAACCAATTGAAGTGTTGTTGGATACCCTCAATCAAAACAACACTGTGGAGGAGCAAGAGTGCAAGTCATACCAATTGCTCACGAACACCAAGTATGAATTAGTGCAGGGTAAAATGGAGTAGCTTCAAGTCGAAATTCGGACTGCGCTGACAGACTTGGACATCAGGGTGGCTGAGCTGGAGGAAAACACAACATTGGTGCTTTGCTCAACATGGGTGTGATTGGGACGAATGATGGAATTGAGAAAAAAAAGGCTAAACACACTCGGTAGGCAGGAACAACACGATAGAGATGAAGATTCAAGCTACATGGTGAGATTGACGAACTAAGGTTCTCCTTTGACAGATAATTCTATAGTTTTTGAAGCTCTCTGATGTTACGCAAATATATATTGTTATTAGGTGTTTTTTTCCAAGATTATAGTCAACGCTTATTTAGTTAGAATATTAGGTAAAACGACAGATAATTCTATAGTTTTTGAATGCTCTCTGATGTTACGCAAATATATATTGTTATTAGGTGTTTTTTTCCAAGATTATAGTCAACGCTTATTTAGTTAGAATATTAGGTGAAACTTGTCATAAGAATAGATTTTCTATCCTTTGGAGATCTGAATGTAGTGTTTTTATATAACATAAAAAAAATATGCAAGGGTCCTGGTTCAAAATCCAGTTTTTCTTTATAACATAAATCACTACATGTTTCTTTGAAAAAATATTTTTTTTTTTAAATAAAAAATTAAGACTTAAAGATTGTAATATGAGATATATGGAACAATATGTTATTTTAAAATCAATTTAAGAGAATAATCCAAATTTAAGAGGGAATGAAATGAAAATACAATTTTTAAACAGAACACCAGGATATAATGAAACTTAACTTATATTAATAAATGAAAGGTATTGAAATTACAAAAGTGCAAAATGAAATAAATTGGCTGGAATGGTGGTAGGTTATATGAGAAGAAGTGTGATAGCTACATACATTATCCAGAGTGAGTTATAATAAGGCGAACAGGCCCTTTTTAACATCAAAAGCAATGAGGAAATGATAAACATCCAAAATCTAACCCTAGGAGAAGAAACACCAAAACGATTTTGGGCCCACTTGGGATAGTGGGTACATCAACATTCCAATGTCATAAATTTTTCATACAATATATATTTAGAGAGTTCGGTAGCATGTTGGAAAGGTCTAGTTGAGAATTATATATTACAAATGAACCTAGGTTGCCTATAGTTATAGCTTGGCCATGTAAAAAAAACACCATTTAGGGCTTCAAAATGGCCTAAGAAGTTTAGGACCCAAGAAGCTATAGAAAAATTGCCAAGATGGAGAATTGTGCTTTGAGCAAGTAGAGTATGTGGATGACCACCAATATCCACTTAAACCAATAAATCATTGAAAATTAATAATCACTATTTTGAAAGTAAAAAAAATTTAATAACAAAAATATATGAAAGTAAAGGTTATCATTTTTATAAGTTTAAAATTAATATTAGAATTATAAATACATTTTGATATTTTTTTTAAATATTATTCCGATTTTATTAACTATGTACCTAGTGGCAACAAATACACTAGAGATTACATTCCAATTTCCAGTACTGATGCATATTCAAGCATATCTGAAACCCATTACATGAAAAGGCCCAGTTCAAAGCCAAACATAGTAACAAAATAACCATAAGACACCTACAACAATCATAATCAAAAAGAAAATTTCCATCAAACTAGTCATTATCAGTGGTAGGCCTATTGAGATCAATGTATCTCTTGTCATGGAGCACCTGGAGTTAAGTTTTGGGAAAATTGTCATCCGTCTTGAGCTTGAGATCCATAATTAAAACTCGAAGAGCGTCTACTTCATCTTCCAGTCTTGAAATCGAATGCTGAAGGGCCATGATTTTATGAGTCTGCTTAATTTGGAAGTGATATAATTTGCCGAACTTAACTTGTAGATCATAGTCTTCCTTCTTCAAGCCCTCATGAGCATGCCAACAATTAGAGCAAGGGATTGTTGTGGAAGAAGCCTTTGAACTAGTGTCACCACTCATAGCTATGCAGCGGCAGAGACCGAGAAAGTAAGCAGATAAAACAAACCTAGCCGAAGAGATGGCTCTGAGGAGGAAGTCTAGCCAAGATGGCAGAGAGAACATGTTATAAATAGAAGGATAAGAAGAGAATTCATGAGCACAACATTTGTCGAACGTGACGAGTTTATTTCTCAAAACCCCCAATCAAATATTTACCACAATAGGACTGAAAGAACAGACACCAGTTGAACGAAAAAATTTGACAAACTAGAAATTCTACCAGAAGGAGAAGTACCCAACAGAGCCACCAACCAAACTTGAAAACCCGAGTAGGAATTCAAAGCCACACTGTAGGAGCCAATCTCAAGACCAAAACAGGAAATAGCCAAATTGGGAGTCGAAAACCCAAGGGTCTCATCATACAGAGGAGATTGAATCAAATAAGGACCATACAAATGAGAAGGCTCGCGCGTCACTGGGGTTATTTGAGAGCCTAAAATACCATGACGCTAAATTTCCCATGAATAGGAGTGTCGAGCCCAATGAAGATGTTTCAATTGGACAACGATTGAATTATAAAGAAGAGAAGCTCTTCCCAAAGCATACCTGGGAGATGAACATCTTGTTGAAATGATAATTTCAACTGTAGCATTATTTGACCCTTGCGATGCGATCAAATCGCAGATTGCAAATCGCATGCATGCTTGCTGCCTCCGTCTGTTCACTTGAATTCTTCCGATGCAATGTTGCGATGCGATCCGATCGCATATCGCAGATCGCACCCATATGTTTGTGCTCCACTTTTATTCTTCCGCCGAATGCGATTGCGCGATGCGATCAAATCGCAAATCGCAAATCGCATGATGTACAAGCTTGCAGCAATTTACGTGAAGTGGAAGTTTTGTTGACCGCTGTTTTTGTCAGTAAAACAGTAAATATCAGTAAAGCAGTAAATGTAATTTACTATGGGTTGGTAAACGTTGGTAGGATTTTAATTTTATTAGTTTTTTATCCACGGGTGTAGTTTTTGGTTTTTACAGAAAAAGTAAAAAGGCATTGTAATGTTTTTTGCTTTTTTTTGGTGTTGCTGTTCGTTCATTATAAAAAAAAAGGGAAAAGCTCGCCGCAGCGAATGTAAGAAGAATTTTTCACCAGGTTGAATGTAATGCACAACAGTGTAACTGTAATAAGTAAAAAGAGGTTTTTACACAGCAGTAAAAAATATCTTTTCAAGAAGAGAACGAATGTAAGAAATTTTCTTTACACAGCATTGTAAATTTTTCTTGAGAGACAGAGTGAGTTTTTGGAACTGCATTTGAAGTAGTCTCTGGTTGTAATCCCTCTGTAAAAAGAAGAATCTTTTGTAACAACAATCCTTTAATGAATACAAGTTTTATGTGTGTGTGTAAAACTCTCTGTTCTAGAAACATTTTTTTTGTTTGTTTCGTTATGTTAAGATCCTGTGTGGTAAAATTAGAGTATTACTCTCTGTTCATATTTTTGTTTTGGAATTAAACAGAAAATTCCCAACACTGGTATCAGAGCTTGTCCAGGCTCTTTGAAGTTGTCAAAGAAGCTGAAGGAAGGATTTCTTGTTGCAGCAGCTTTTCCAACAGAGTGAAGACTCAGTCAAAAGAATCCAAGGTATTTCTCAAGTTTCTTTTGTGTTTTCAACAGTGAAGATTGTCCAAGATAGTCAGTGATTTTTTAAATATATAGTCAAGCAATTTGAAACATAGTTTAGAGTGCAAGAATGGCCAGCACCAGTACCAGCACTAGCATGGGTATTTTTAATACTCAGCTCCCACAGTTTAATGGGAAAAACTATGACTATTGGGCAATAACCATGCCCTGTTTGCCTCACAAGATTTATGGGAACTTTTTGAATATGGGTTTGAAGAACCAGGAGATGAAGATGAGTTTAACAGATTAACTCAGGCAGAGAAAGATCTGTTGAAGAGCAATAAGAAGAAGGATTCAAAAGCCCTCGTATTTTTATATCAAGCAGTGCATGAGAGTGTGTTTCCAAGGATAGCAGCAGCCAAGACATCCAAAGAAGCATGGCAAACTCTCAAGACAGCCTATCATGGCATGGAGAAAGTGAAGACAGCAAAACTACAATTGCTGAGGAGAGATTTTGAGAATCTGTGCATGAAGGAGTCAGACAATATTGACTCATTCTTCACACATGTGATTAGTCTGGTCACACAAATAAGACATCATGGAGAAGTTCTTGAAGAAAGGAGGATTGTGGAGAAACTATTGAGGGTCCTACCCTCAAAGTTCGATGTGATTGTCACCACCATAGAAGAGACAAAGGATCTCACAAACTTTTCAGTTGACGAACTCCATGCATCACTGATAACACATGAGCAGAGGTTGAGTAGAAATGAAAATTCATCTCTAGAGCAAGCCTTCAAGACCCAGATGTCTTTTGGAAGAGGAAGAGGTCAAGGCAGAGGAAACAAGAGAGGAAGAGGCAGAAGCCAAAACAGAGGTGGAAGGAACAGTTCAGCAAATGCTCAAGGAAGAGGCAGCAATCCAAATCAGAACCAAAGCCAAGGTAGTAGCCAAAAAAGTGGACAACATCATGCTCAAGGACAAAGGTATGAAAAATCCAATGTCCAATGTTATTACTGTAAAAAATATGGGCATTATGCAAATAAATGTAAGAAGCAGCAACATGATATGAGTAATAGATCTAGTGCAAATATCACTAGAGAAAATATCAACCAAGATAATGTGCTGTTAGCTTGTAATATGGCTGAAACAAACAGTGATGATATATGTTTTCTAGATTCTGGTTGTAGTAACCATATGACAGGAAACATAGCCCTGTTTTCTGCTTTAGATCACAGTGTGAAGTCACAAGTCACACTTGGGACTGATAGTAAAATTTCTGTTATGGGAAAAGGAGAAGTAAATATATTTACAAAGAAAGGTGAAAAGAAAACCATAGCAGATGTCTATTATGTTCCTAGAATGAAGTGTAACCTCTTAAGTATTGGACAGTTTGTTCAAAAGGGTTACAATGTTTTCTTTGAGAATGATGTATGCACCATCATGGATAGAGCACCCAGCAAAAGATGTATTGCTGAAGTGAAGATGACAAGGAACAGGATGTTCCCTCTCAGAATAAAGGCAGATTTGAAAAATAAAGAAGTAATTGCAGTAGTTACACAAGAGGCTTTCCAAAGCGAACCAAAGGATGAAAACTGGTTGTGGCTGTTGAGATTTGGACATCTCAACTTTGGAAGTCTTAACTTGTTGAGTAGAAAAGGAATGGTAAGAGGATTACCATTGATAGAGAAACCAGACAGCCTTTGTGAGGGTTGTATCTTAGGGAAACAACATAGAGAAAGTTTTCCATCTGGGAAAAGCATAAGGGCAAAGGCACCCTTAGAGATTGTCCACTCAGAGTTATGTGGACCGATGCAAACTCCATCACTTATAAGCAACCTTTATGTACTAACTTTTATTGATGATTTTACTAGAAAGACTTGGGCTTATTTCTTGAAGAACAAAAGTGAAGTGCTTGAAAAATTCTGAAATTTCAAAGCACTTGTAGAAAACCAAAGCGGGTTGCATATCAAAGTTCTAGGAACTGGTAGAGGAGGTGAGTATATCTCCAAAGACTTTCTACGATTTTGTAGAGAAAATGGAATTCATAAGCAATTTACAGCTAGGTACACCCTGCAGCAAAATGGAGTAGCTGAAAGAAAGAATAGGACCATCATGGATATGGCAAGGAGTATGTTAAAGGCAAAGCATTTGCCAAATGATTATTGGGTTGAATCTGTACACTGTGCAGTATATATTTTGAATAGATGCCCAACAAAAGCTGTCATGAACAGAGTGCTAGAAGAAGCATGGAGTGGGAGAAAGCAAGGAGTCACCCACATGAAAGTTTTTGGATGTGTGGCTTATGCACACATTTCAGATCAGCTAAGGAGGAAGTTGAACAACAAAGGGGAGAAATGTATTTTCATTGGATAGAGTGAGGAATCCAAAGCTTACAGGTTGTTTATCCCATCTACCAAGAAGTTTTTTGTGAGCAGAGATGTTCAGCTCATTGAGGAGGAAGCTTGGGATGGAAGCATAGAGAAAACAGTGAATGTTAAAAACTGTTTGTCTCATGATGAAAATGATGAGGAGATGGCTGAAATACATCCCCAAACAGCAGCGCCAACACAAGGGCAGCAAGAGACACCCTTGAGGAGAAATGAAAGTGCTTCTCCAAGCACACCAAAAGGAGGAAATTCAAGTGCATCTTCAAGCACTTGCACACCAAATGAAAGCGGTAAGAAGTTCAGAAATATAAATGACATTTATGAGCAAGAGGCAACAAATGAAGGTATGAATTTTTTGTTTGCATTATATTGTCATGTTGATGACCCTATTCATTTCGAAGATGCAATTAAGCATAGGAAATGGATAGAAGCTATGGATGAGGAGATCAATGCCATAGAAAGAAACAAGACATGGGATTTGGTTGAACTACCAAAAGTAAAGAAGTCATTGGAGTTAAATGGGTCTACAAGACCAAGAGTAATGCTGAAGGCAAAATAGAAAGACACAAGGCAAGACTTGTTGTCAAAGGATATAAACAACAGTATGGGAGAGACTATGAGGAAACTTTTACACCGGTTGTAAGAATGGAAACCGTGAGAGCAGTGCTGTCCATAGCAGCACAAAACAAGTGGAAAGTTTACCAAATGGACGTGAAGTCAACATTCCTAAATGGAGTGTTAATGGAAGAGGTTTACATTGAACAACCTCCAGGCTATGAAAAGAAAGGCCAAGAGCACAAAGTGTGCAAATTGAAGAAAGCTCTTTATGGGCTGAAGCAAGCACCAAGAGCATGGTACAATAGGATAGATTCCTATCTACTGGAAAATGGATTTGAAAAGTGTGAGGGAGAACCCACCCTCTACATCAAAGAAAAGGATGGTAAAATTCCAATTGATGTGTTATATGTTGATGATGTTATTTTCACAGGTAATGATGAATATCTCATTGAAAATTTCAAAACAGTCATGAAAGAAGAATTTGAAATGACTGACATGGGTTTGCTGAGATACTTCTTAGGAATAGAAGTAGATCAAAATGAAAATGGGATTTTTATCTCACAAGCAAAATATGTTAATGAAGTATTGGAAAGATTTAACATGCAGGACAGCAAGGCAGCAATCACTCCCACAATGATGGGATTAAAACTCAGCAAAGAGGACAGCAGCAAGGATTTTGATCCTAGTTTATACAAGAGCATAGTTGGCAGCCTCATGTATTTGACTGCAACTAGGCCGGATATAATGCATGCTATTAGTTTAATTTCCAGATTCATGGAGAGGCCGAAAGAAGCACATAGACAAGCAACAAAAAGAATTCTGAGGTATGTTAAAGGTACTAAAAGGTTTGGCATTTTATATACTGCTTCAGAATGTTCAGATTTAATTGATACACTGATAGTGATTGGGCTGTAAGTGTAGATGATCAGAAAAGCACATCCGGTTATGTTTTTCACATGGGTTCAGGAGCCATTTCATGGGCTTCTAAAAAACAACCTATTGTAGCATTGTCTACAGCAAAAGTAGAATATGTGGCAGCTACAGCAGCAGCATGTCAAGCAGTTTGGATGAGAAGAATGTTAAGAAGCTTATGCCAAGAACAAGCAAAAGAAACTATGATTTTTTGTGACAATAGCTCAGCTATTGCTTTATCCAAGAATTCCATGTTTCATAAGAGAACGAAACACATTGACACAAGTTTCATTACATCAGGGAATTGGTGAACAATGGAGAAATTATTTTAGAACACTGCAGAACTTAGGAGTAGGTTGCAGACATTCTAACCAAACCATTGGGGCAGAAAAATTTTGAGTTTTTAAGGAAATGCCTGGGTATGACCGATAACCCAGCAGTTGAAATTAAAGGGGAGTGTTGAAATGATAATTTCAACTGCAGCATTATTTTACCCTTGCGATGCGATCAGATCGCAGATCGCAAATCGCATGCATGCTTTCTACCTCCGTCTGTTCACTTGAATTCTTCCGATGCGATGTTGCGATGCGATCCAATCACATATCGCAGATCGCACCCATATGTTTGTGCTCCACTTTTATTCTTCCGCCGAATGCGATTGCGCGATGCGATCAAATTACAAATCGCAAATCGCATGATGTACAGGCTTGCAACAATTTACGTGAAGTGGAAGTTTCGTTGATCGCCGTTTTTGTCAGTAAAACAGTAAATGTCAGTAAAGCAGTAAATGTAATTTACTATGGGTTGGTAAACGTTGGTAGGATTTTAATTTTATTTGTATTTTATCCACGGGTGTAGTTTTTGGTTTTCACAGAAAAGTAAAAAGGCATTGTAATGTTTTTTGTTTTTTTTGGTGTTGTTGTTCATTCATTATAAAAAAAAATGGAAAAGCTCGCTGCAGTGAATGTAAGAAGAATTTTTCACCAGGTTGAATGTAATGCATAGCAGTTTAACTGTAATAAGTAAAAATAGGTTTTTACACAGCAGTAAAAAAAATCTTTTCAAGAAGAGAACGAATGTAAGAAATTTTCTTTACACAACATTGTAAATTTTTCTTGAGAGACAGAGTGAGTTTTTGGAACTGCATTTGAAGTAGTCTCTGGTTGTAATCCCTTTGTAAGAATAAGAATCTTTTGTAATAGCAATCCTTTAATGAATACAAGTTTTATGTGTGTGTGTAAAACTCTGTGTTCTGGAAACATTTTTTTTGTTCCGTTGTGTTAAGATCCTGTGTGGTAAAAACAGAGTATTACTCTTTGTTCATATTTTTGTTTTGGAATTAAACAGAAAATTCCCAACACTGGTATCAAAGCTTGTCCAGGCTCTTTGAAGGTGTCAAAGAAGCTGAAGGAAGGATTTCTTGTTGCAGCAGCTTTTCCAGCAGAGTGAAGACTCAGTCAAAAGAATCCAAGGTATTTCTCAAGTTTCTTTTGTGTTTTCAACAGTGAAGATTGTCCAAGACAGTCAGTGATTTTTTAAATATACAGTCAAGCAATTTGAAACATAGTTTAGAGTGCAAGAATGGCCAGCACCAGTACCAGCACTAGCATGGGTATTTTTAATACTCAGCTCCCACAATTTAATGGGAACTATGACTATTGGGCAATAACCATGAGAGCCCTATTTGCCTCACAAGATTTATGGGAACTTGTTGAATATGGGTTTGAAGAACCAGGAGATGAAGATGAGTTTAACAGATTAACTCAGGCAGAGAAAGATCTGTTGAAGAGCAATAAGAAGAAAGATTCAAAAGCCTTCGTATTTTTATATCAAGCACTGCATGAGAGTGTGTTTCTAAGGATAGCAGCAGCCAAGACATCCAAAGAAGCATGGCAAACTCTCAAGACAGCCTATCATGGCATGGAGAAAGTGAAGACAACAAAACTACAATTGCCGAGGAGAGATTTTGAGAATCTGTGCATGAAGGAGTCAGACAATATTGACTCATTCTTCACACATGTGATTGGTCTGGTCACACAAATAAGATCTCACGGAGAAGTTCTTGAAGAAAGGAGGATTGTGGAGAAACTATTGAGGTTCCTACCCTCAAAGTTCGATGTGATTGTCACCACCATAGAAGAGACAAAGGATCTCACAAACTTTTCAGTTGATGAACTCCATGCATCACTGATAACACATGAGCAGAGGTTGAGTAGAAATGAAAACTCATCTCTAGAGCAAGCCTTCAAGACCCAGATGTCTTTTGGAAGAGGAAGAGGTCAAGGCAAAGGAAACAAGAGAGGAAGAGGCAGAAGCCAAAACAGAGGTAGAAGGAACAATTCAACAAATGCTCAAATAAGAGGCAGCAATCCAAATCAGAACCAAGGCCAAGGCAGCAGCCAACAAAGTGAACAACATCATGCTCAAGGACAAAGGTATGAAAAATCCAATGTCCAATGTTATTACTGTAAAAAATATGGGCATTATGCAAATAAATGTAAGAAGAAGCAGCATGATATGAGTAATAGATCTAGTGCAAATATCACTAGAGAAAATATCAGCCAAGATAATGTGCTGTTAGCTTGTAATATGGCTGAAACAAACAGTGATGATATATGGTTTCTAGATTCCGGT
Source organism: Pinus tabuliformis (assembly GCA_031772625.1). Classification (NCBI taxonomy): domain Eukaryota; kingdom Viridiplantae; phylum Streptophyta; class Pinopsida; order Pinales; family Pinaceae; genus Pinus; species Pinus tabuliformis. Next base: position 1,720,082,812 of record CM062816.1, on the reverse strand, counting down.
TGTAGTAACCATATGACAGGAAACATAGCTCTGTTTTCTGCTTTAGATCAGAGTGTGAAGTCACAAGTCACACTTGGGACTGATAGTAAAATTTCTGTTATGGGAAAATGAGAAGTAAAAATATTTACAAAGAAAGGTGAAAAGAAAACCATAGCAGATGTCTATTATGTTCCTAGAATGAAGTGTAACCTCTTAAGTATTGGACAGCTTGTTCAAAAGGGTTACAATGTTTTCTTTGAGAATGATGTATGCACCATCATGGATAGAGCACCCAGCAAAAGATGTATTGCTGAAGTGAAGATGACAAGGAATAGGATGTTCCCTCTTAGAATAAAGGCAGATTTGAAAAATAAAGAAGTAATTGCAGCAGTTACACAAGAGGCTTTCCAAAGCTAACCAAAGGATGAAAACTGGTTGTGGCACTTGAGATTTGGACATCTCAACTTTGGAGGTCTTAACTTGTTGAGTAGAAAATGAATGGTAAGAGGATTACCATTGATAGAGAAACCAGACAGCCTTTGTGAAGGTTGTATCTTGGGGAAACAACATAGAGAAAGTTTTCCATCTGGGAAAAGCATAAGGGCAAAGGCACCCTTAGAGATTGTCCACTCAGACTTATGTGGACCGATGCAAACTCCATCACTTGTAGGCAGCCTTTATGTACTAACTTTTATTGATGATTTTACTAGAAAGACTTGGGTTTATTTCTTGAAGAACAAAAGTGAAGTGTTTGAAAAATTCCAAAATTTCAAAGCACTTGTAGAAAACCAAAGCATGTTGCATATCAAAGTTCTAAGAACTGATAGAGGAGGTGAGTATATCTCCAAAGACTTTCTACGGTTTTGTAGAGAAAATGGAATTCATAAGCAATTTACAGCTAGGTACACCCCGCAGCAAAATGGAGTAGCTGAAAGAAATAATAGGACCATCATGGATATGGCAAGGAGTATGCTAAAGGCAAAGCATTTGCCAAATGATTATTGGGCTAAAGCTATACACTGTGCAGTATATATTTTGAATAGATGCCCAACAAAAGTTGTCATGAACAGAGTGCCAGAAGAAGCATGGAGTGGGAGAAAGCAAGGAGTCACTCACATGAAAGTTTTTGGATGTGTGGCTTATGCACACATTTCAGATCAGCTAAGGAGGAAGTTGGGCAGCAAAGGGGAGAAATGTATTTTCATTGGATACAGTGCGGAATCCAAAGCTTATAGGTTGTTTATCCGATCTACCAAGAAGTTTTTTGTCAGCAGAGATGTTCAGTTCATTGAGGAGGAAGCTTGGGATGGAAGCATAGAGAAAACAATGAATGTTAAAAATTGTTTGTCTCGTGATGAAAATGATGAGGAGATGGCTAAAATACATCCCCAAACAGCAATGCCAACACAAGGGCAGCAAGAGACACCCTTGAGGAGAAATGAAAGTGCTTCTCCAAGCACACCAGAAGGAGGAAATTCAAGTGCATCTTCAAGCACTTGCACACCAAATGAAAGAGGTAAGAAGTTTAGAAATTTAAGTGACATTTATGATAAACAGGCAGCAAATGAAGGTATGAATTCTTTGTTTGCATTATATTGTCATGTTGATGACCCTATTCATTTCGAAGATGTAATTAAGGATAGGAAATGGATAGAAGCTATGGATGAGGAGATCAATGCCATAGAAAGAAACAAGACATGGGATTTGGTTGAGCTACCAAAAGGTAAAGAAGTCATTGGAGTTAAATGGGTCTACAAGACCAAGAGTAATGCTAAAGGCAAAATAGAAAGACATAAGGCAAGACTTGTTGTCAAAGGATATAAGCAACAATATGGGAGAGACTATGAGGAAACTTTTGCACCGGTTGCAAGAATGGAAACCATGAGAGCAGTGTTGTCCATAGCAGCACAAAACAATTGGAAAGTTTACCAAATGGACGTGAAGTCAACATTCCTAAATGGAGTGTTAATGGAAGAGGTTTACATTGAACAACCTCCAGGCTATGAAAAGAAAGGCCAAGAGCACAAAGTGTGCAAATTGAAGAAAGCTCTTTATGGGCTGAAGCAAGCGCCAAGAGCATGGTACAGTAGGATAGATTCCTATCTACTGGAAAATGGATTTGAAAAGTGTGAGGGAGAACCCACCCTCTACATCAAAGAAAAGGATGGTAAAATTCTAATTGTTGTGTTATATGTTGATGATGTTATTTTCACAGGTAATGATGAATATCTCATTGAAAATTTCAAAATAGTCATGAAAGAAGAATTTGAAATGACTGACATGAGTTTGCTGAGATACTTCTTAGGAATAGAAGTAAATCAAAATGAAAATGGGATTTTTATCTCACAAGCAAAATATGTTAATGAAATATTGGAAAGATTTAACATGCAGGACAGCAAGGCAGCAATCACTCCCACAGTGATGGGATTAAAACTCAGCAAAGAGGACAGCAACAAGGATTTTGATCCTAGTTTGTATAAGAGCATAGTTGGCAGCCTCATGTATTTGACTGCAACTAGGCCGGATATAAACATGGAGAGGCCAAAAGAAGCACATAGGCAGGCACCAAAAAAGAATTTTGAGGTATGTTAAAGGTACTAAAAGGTTTGGCATTTTATATACTGCTTCAGAATGTTCAGATTTTTTTGGATACATTGATAGTGATTGGGTTGGAAGTGTAGATGATCGGAAAAGCACATCCGGTTATGTTTTTCACATGGGTTCAGGAGCCATTTCATGGGCTTATAAAAAACAACCTATTGTAGCATTGTCTACAGCAGAAGCAGAATATGTGGCAGCTACAGCAGCAGCATGTCAAGTAGTTTGGATGAGAAGAATGTTAAGAAGCTTATGCCAAGAACAAGCAAAAGAAACTGTGATTTTTTGTGAAAATAGCTCAGCTATTGCTTTATCCAAGAATTCCGTGTTTCATAAGAGAACGAAACACATTGACACAAAGTTTCATTACATCAGGGAATTGGTGAACAATGGAGAAATTATTTTAGAACACTGCAGAACTCAGGAGCAGGTTGCAGACATTCTAACCAAACCATTGGGGCAGAAAAATTTTGAGTTTTTGAGGAAATGCCTGGGTATGATCGATAACCCAGCAGTTGAAATTAAAGGGAAGTGTTGAAATGATAATCTCAACTGCAACATTATTTGACCCTTGCGATGTGATCAGATCGCAGATCGCAAATCGCATGCATGCTTGCTGCCTCCGTCTGTTCACTTGAATTCTTCTGATGCGATGTGATCTGATCGCATATCACAGATCGCACCCATATGTTTGTGCTCCACTTTTATTCTTCCACTGAATGCGATTGCGCGATGTGATCAAATCGCAAATCGCAAATTGCATGATGTACAGGCTTGCAGCAATTTACGTGAAGTGGAAGTTTCGTTGACCGCCGTTTTTGTCAGTAAAACAGTAAATGTCAGTAAAACAGTAAATGTAATTTACTGTGGGTTGGTAAACGTTGGTAGGATTTTAATTTTATTAGTTTTTTATCCACGGGTGTAGTTTTTGGTTTTTACAGAAAAAGTAAAAAGGCATTGTAATGTTTTTTGTTTTTTTTTGGTGTTGTTGTTCGTTCATTATAGAAAAAGGGAAAAGCTCGTTGCAGTGAATGTAAGAAGAATTTTTCATGAGGTTGAATGTAATGCATAGCAGTGTAACTATAATAAGTAAAAAGAGGTTTTTACACAGCAGTAAAAAAAATCTTTTCAAGAAGAGAACGAATGTAAGAAATTTTCTTTACACAGCATTGTAAATTTTTCTTGAGAGACAGAGTGAGTTTTTGGAACTGCATTTGAAGCAGTCTCTGGTTGTAATCCCTCTGTAAGAGGAAGAATCTTTTGTAACAACAATCCTTTAATGAATACAAGTTTTATGTGTGTGTGTAAAACTCTGTGTTCTAGAAACATTTTTTTTGTTTGTTCCGCTGTGTTAAGATCCTGTGTGGTAAAAACAGAGTATTACTCTCTGTTCATATTTTTGTTTTGGAATTAAACAGAAAATTCCCAACACATCTGAACGCCATAGTGGAGATTAAAACGAACACACAATTACCAGGCCACAAAGGTGGTAGATTAGACCAAGATACCAACACGGGAATGCGAATAATAGGCGCACTGAGGCTAAATTTATCTCCAATTCCCTTGCTCAACCACACACTTCTCGCTTTGCTACATTTAATTTCCTTTGTACTACTTCCACCAAAACCCAACATTAACCAAGGCGGGGGTCGAATCCATAATCTGGGAAGGTAGGAGAATATTAGATATGCATGATGGCTAGCAACATGATACGCCACGTTAACATTGCTCGAATGATGCCACCATATCATTAAACCTACAAAGAACATGATGAGGGAAGGGAACGAGCCACGCTACGCTGGGGATGAGGGGAACAATAAGGCGAGGGGGAATAAATAAATATAAAGGGGATAGGGAAGATAAAGGAGAGAAGGAGGGGGATAAGATAAGGGGGCAATATTAAAACATGATTTTCTATAGAGAGATGACTTAGGAGAAAACCAAAAACCTAATGCCATGAAGATTTAGAGGATGGGAAAAAACATTAGAATCATTGATTTAAAGCTTGGAATCTTCCAAGGAGAAGGATTTATTTGCTTGAAAATCAACCTTCACATTGTGGATTCTGAGGATGTGATAGAATTTTTTTGAATTGAAGGAATCTAGCAGACTTTTGATTCTTTGAAGCACCTGAGCAAGGGGGTTGTCTTTTGGACTGCCTTCCTTAATGAGATAATGAATTAAAATTAGCGAGTCCCAAAGAATTACAATGTCTTTGATATATTTTTCTTTAGATATACGTAATCCTTGAAGGAGGCCATACATCTCAGCGTGATTGTTTTTTTCCCTTCCCATTCCCCATGTACATTTGATTTCTATTTTTCCATCAAGATTAAGAAAAATCACTCCCCCTCCTGCCATCGCATTTAAATTTAAAATTTAAGTGTAGTAAGTGTTTGACTTTTGTATATCTTCTTTAAAAAAATGAATTTCCCAATATTAAAGTAAAGTAGAATGGTAATTTAAGTGAAGGTTTGTGGAAAATAAGTTAATGGAAAAATCTCAAAATTGTTTGATCTCGATGGACCCAAGGAGCCTCTCTCCCTCATGATAGAGGGCCATGACTTGGGGGCTTCAACCAACTAAGCTACCTATTAGGCTAATATATTAATAAAAAATGGAAATATAAATGTCAACATAATGAAATAATCTTTTAAAAACTAGATTTTATATATATATATATATATATATATATATATATATATATATATATATATATATATATATATATATGTCAAAATTGTAAAAATATTTTCATTGAATTGAAAAATCTAATTTGTTTTGATATAAGAGTAAACTAGCACATCCATATAAATTAATTAAATGGATGGTAAATGTTGATAGATATCAATTCATAATAAGAATCAAAACAATCATGTTGCTAAAATTAATTAAAAGAAACAATCATAAAAACTAATTAAATTATAACTTTATTCTAGATTACTTTATTATTATTATTATTATTAATTACATAAATAATTATTATATAAATTAAATATATGTACATTTAAAAAAATATGGAACAAATTTCTTAACATGGAGATTTACCCCTCTTTTACCATGAAGATTCTTCATCTGTAAATTGGCTTTGATAAAATACTATGGGTTATCGTACCATATGCCCCAAAAACCATAATTCACTTCATATGGCACTTGTTCATATGGGAATTAAATTAGTTCCACGACATTCCAAGTTCAACTTTAAGATTAAGATATATCTTACTAGAATTTTTTCCTACCACCAAATTTATTAGACATATAACAATTTCCTTGAAAAAATAATTTTATTATAATAATAAATAATTATGGTAAATCGGGTATGAAAAGATGAGGCTCGCGGTTTTCCTGAAGTGGAGGCCCGACAAGGGTTAGGGTTAGGGCTCGTGTGTTGCAGACTGAAGCGGTTACCCTCCTGCACCTGATCCATTCTGGCCTCTCTGAACCGTACCTGCTTGACGTCGTTCACCTCCGCTGTCTTCTCGTTGCGGTTTGGGTTTTTACCTCTCCGTGACTTCACTGTTTTTCACTACGACCTCCCCTACCTGCTCTCGGTCTCAACAGTGACGGGCTTCACATTTTTCACAGCAGCAGCTGGTGCAGGTCTTTCGGAGCAGTTATGGAGGACCTTGTAGACTATTCGGAAGACCCACTAGATGAAACCTCCATATGGAGATCCCCCCATGCAAATTCGGTAGGCCTGTTCCCTTTCAGTAGCGAACTGACCGACACCATTGTGATGCTTCCCTTGATCTGAGGGTCCTCGTGCTCAGTCGTTACCCTCCTAAAGGTCACCCCCTCCTAGTCGTCTTTTGCAACTCTACCATAGTCGCCATCCACCCTAAACTTTGTGGCCCGTTCCATAGGCCTTAATCTAGTCGTCTGCTCCACAGCTATCCATCTTTCCCTCCATCTGTTGGTTCTCACAATCCCTCTGTTGCTCCCTCCAGTGAACCCTTGGCCACTTCACTTGGGTATCCTCCTGCGGTGAATATATTGACCCCCCCATCAGGGAGCTTCACCAAAATCCCTCCCATCTCTGGCGCCTTCCCCTCTGGGCTGAGTTTAAACTCTGTAAACCCTCAATTAAACCCTCCTTCGAGCGGCACACAACAAAACCCCTCTGATGCAGGGCACAGACCAAGTAAGAAACAGAGGTGTGTAAAATCCAAGGCATAGGACGTCATCATCAACCTGGGAGAAGATATTCAGTGGGGAGATACCATGGACACAGCAGATAGAGTTCTGGTTGGAAGGGTTCGGGGATGAAATTACATTGTGACTCGGCTGAAACAATGGACGGATGAAGTTTGGGGACAACACCTAGCAGAGCTTCCCTTCGTTAAAACCTTCATCAGGGGATGGTTCGCGTTGAGGTTCGCTAGAGTCGAGCATACAAATTGGGTCATGTCTTCAGTTCGGCACATTGAATAGGCCCCTATCCTCCTGCGACAGTGGAACCCCCTTTTTGATCCAAAGAGAGAGAAACTTGGGGCTAGCCCTATATGGGTCCGTCTACCAGGACTTCCTCTACAATTATGGTCTAAAGACATCTTTCAACGCATCAGGAACTCCCTAAGCACATACCTGGAACATGACAAATCATTTCTCTCCACCGGCATAATGGCATACGCAAGGATACTAGTTCACTTCGATACCAAGGAGGGTTTACAAGAACACATTACATTCCAATGGAGGAATTTCTCTCGGCAGTAGATTCTTGACTACAAAGGGGTGCCTTTTCGATGTAGGAGATGCCATAAGGTAGGTCATCTCTTTCAGGACTGTCCCCTCAACTGTAGAAATTCCCATTGTAGATCAACAGATTATGCAATATACTAAAACACAATACAAGATCTACTTCTAAAACACTTTGCAGAAGCTTAATCGAATTGAGCAAGATCAAGAGAACACATATAACTGGGAATGAGAAATAATCACACATAACACAGAAGAAATAACCCGGGGAAAGCCTTAGCCTAAAACCCCAATCTGTGTATTATCATACAAGTGGAAAATAGTCACAGAATTACACAAAGCCTTAGCTCGGAAGCTATCCAACTCTCAATATAATCCCTCTGCTGCTCACAAACCTTCTCCTCTGTCCTCCAAGCCTCTTATTTCCTTGCGCAGTTTTTCTTGGGGTCCAGTGCTTCCACACATGTGAATTCCCACCTCACGCTACTCACTTGGCTCAGTAGTAACTGTGCAATCCTGAAGGAGATAATTCCTTCTGCATGGATGAGTTTCCTATACTGAAAAAATCCTCCAACTAATAGTACATTGTCCCTTCCTCTGATCTCAACTGGGTCACTGACTGAACTGACATGCATGAGATATTTATGAGAGAATATTCAGTTATCTGGAGAGTAGCAGTTACATGCATGCAAGCATTAACTAAAAGAACTCACAATTAATTCCACAAACTATTGGAACTAATCTAACTTGACTTATCTCAGTTAACTGAGCTAACTAATTACAACTCATCCTTATCTCTTTAATTGATGGATAAATTCCTCAATCAATGGAGAAACTATTGCATGTCCCCACATAGACTTCATGTTTATTTTTCCTTAACTAATGAACTCAAGATGAATTAATTAATTAATTTAAAAATAACTGCTACGATCAAATTCGAATTTTACTTCACTATTTTAGTTCAGGGACTAACTAAAATAGGAATCTATCCCGAACTGCTATTTTTAGCAATTCTATTTATAGCACTTCCATTTTTCATTCCTTGCTGCTATGTCCAACACTGGTACTCGAACTGCTATTTATAGCAGTGCTATTTTTAGCACTTCTATTTTTAGCATTTCTTGTTGCCATTTTCAACATCAACAACAAAGCAAGAGCAGGGGAATTTGGCAAGGCTATACCTACCAAAGATCCACAAGCACATGGGGAGCACCCCCCCCTAATGATGCAGAGACACATATCAACCCTGAAGTAGCAAAGGAAGCACCAGTTAAGGAGGCTCTGAAGAAACACGACAAGGCACCATATCGGCCTCCCTCTCCTCCTCTAACCAGGGCAAGGGTGGTTTCTGGGGCAGTGTTATCTTCGGGTATGAACACTCCTATACCCTACTCTGTTCATAATTTTTCTCCTCCTGAAAGCATAACATATTCTTCTGTAATTAATTAGGCCTCAACCTTCATGTCACAGGCCTTGATTTCTCTGGCATGCCCCCTTCACAACCCCTCTCCCTCATTCTCTTGCACTCCACCTTCCTTCTCGGAGGATGACCCTCTCATAACCTCTGCCTCTGATCATGGCCCCCCATCCCCCAGATACCCGCTTCGCTCCCGGGTGAAATCACAGGCCCCTAATAGTATTGGCATCAACTTGGATACTACCCCCATCCCCCTGAAGCCTCCCCGAGGATGTCCTTCCTCCCTTACCAAAGCAAAGCTGCAGGCCGGAGAGGAGATTGCATCTGGGAAACAAAACACCATCGACAGGGTACTTAGAGCTATGAACACCCTGGCCGAACCCCCTCCATGAAGTTGTTCTCTTTCAATTGTCGAGGGTTAGCTAGGCCTGATAAAAAACTAGCTCTTCGCAGACTGATCACCTCTGAATCAGTCGATGTCATCTTCCTTCAAGAAACCTTGGGCTTAGCTGAAACCATCACCCACCTGCTTGAATCTATGCTCCCGGGCTGGTCCTTTCTAGCTCTTGATGCAAATGGACGCTCGGGTGGCATAGCACTGGGGTATAACACTTGATCCATCAATCTTTGCAACAGCTGGGGAGGCAGTGGGCATATTGGGGTAGATATTTTCTCATCCGACTTGGGCATTGAGATTAGGCTAATTAATGTGTATGGGCCATGCCATCACCGTCCAGAATTCTGGGACCATTTACTGAGCTTTGATATCTTGCAAAGGGATTACTTAATCCTTGGAGGGGATCTAAATTTTTCCATAGGTCTCTCTGAATCTTGGGGACATCACGCCCAGATTGATCCCCTAACAACATACTTTGAAAACATCCTGGAAATCCACAGCCTTATGGACATCCCATCAGTAAAATTGTAGCCCACTTGGAGGAACAATAGAGTTGGTGAAGACAACCTCGCCAGAAGACTTGACCATTTTCTTATTAAGGAGCGCCTATTGAACATGGGTTTTAATTATCAACAATGGGTGGGATCAGGAGGTATCTCAAATCATCTGCCAATATACCTAGAAATAAGAGGGGGGTTTAATAAGCCTAAAGGCCCTTTCAAATTCAACTCTTCCTGGTTAAAGGATGCATCTTATGCTTACATGGTTACTGATTTCTGGAAGTCCCACCCCCTGATGTTGGAGGGAATATAGCAGAAGGCTTTGCACATAACCTAAAAGAGCTTAAGAGACTCTCTAAAATTTGGGCTCACAAAAAGAGAGTGTGGGATGATCAAACCCTAAGAGATATCGAAGCAGAGATTGTTGATTTCGAAAACAATCAAGGAGGGGTCTACACCTCAAATGAACAAAAGGAAAAGCTCACATCCTTATTATCTAAGAGATGCAAAATCCTAAAGGATCGAGAAGAGTCCTGGAGATTGCAAAGCAGGGCAATATGGCTGCTAGAGGGAGATGATAATACAAAATTTTATCACAAATTTGCAAATGGTTGAAAAGCTATCAATTCCATATGGCAGCTCACGAATGAGCAAGGGAATATTGTCAACACCTTTCCACACCTAGCAACCTTGGCCACATCTCATTTTAAGCAGATATACAGGGCTCCTCCAACTGCCACCCTTGCTGAAATCATTCGAGTGGCACAACTATTTCCCCGATTTGTGGATCAGGAGACTGCCATGGAATTGAACAGGGAAGTCACTCTAGGGGAACTTGAAGCCACACTAAAATGGTTCAAGTGAGACAAAAGCCCAGGGCCAGATGGATGGTCGGTGGAGTTCTATTTGGATTTTTTTGAGACTCTTGGAGCAGATCTCCTCAAAGTCATTGAAGATTGCAGGATCAATGGCAAGATGTATGAAGCTTTCAATACCACTTTCATAGCCCTCATTCCCAAATCTGATAACCTGGCCTCTTATGATGATTTCCAGCCCATATCCCTATGCAATTGTATTTATAAAATCATTGCCAAAATCATAGCTAATCGCCTCCACCCCATCCTATCCACCCATATCTCTCTTGAGCAATTTTCTTTCTTGCAAGATCGACAGATCCATGAGGCGGTTGGAACTGCACAAGAGGTACTACACTCTCTACAGTCAAAGAAAATGAAAGGTATGATCTTAAAGGTAGATCTTTCAAAGCTTTTGATAGAGTAAGTTGGTTGTATATAAGAATGCTCCTAACTCATCTTGGCTTCCCATATGAGTTTATTAAATGGATCATGTGTTGTATAACAAATATATCCTTTAGTGTTCTTGTAAATGGAGCGGCATCGCCTTTCTTTCACTCAGAAAGAGGCCTTAGACAGGGATGCCCTCTATCTCCCCTGTTATTCCTACTCATCATGGAAGGGCTTAACAAACTTATTAAAGAAGAACATAATAGGGGAAGGCTCCAAGGAATCAAAATCACTGACAGATGCATCCTGACTCACTTATTATTCATGGATTATGTGCTCATATTCCTCAATGGAGGCATAGGGGACTTGACTATAATGAAGAACACCTTCTCTTTATTTCAAACTACCTGTTATAGACATTTTTGTGCCTTATAGCTCTAAGCATGAAATGTCCATAAACCAAGGGATCCTAAGTCCCTAAAAGTGTTGTTCCTGCCCCTAAAGGAACAAGGTCAACCAATTACAGCTTCTCCCAGAATTTCTCCACCAGAAACTACTCAGAATCAGTCAAATCAGGATCATTTCAGCTGCTCCACTAGCTACCTGCGTTGCATAGCACCCCAGTACACTAGCTAGGTGCGTTGCAACGCACCTAAATGCACTACCAGGGTGCGCTGAGCGGGAAGTGACAAATGGCAGTGTCATTCCGCGAGGTGGATAGACAATGGAAGCTTCCAGAATCTTCCCCAATGACACTTGCCTCACTGAGTTCGACCAGAGATGAGTAAGAGGCTCTCAGTCTCCAAGTGGAAGCAAGAACTGACAGAGAGAGGCCACAAGTCAAATCATAAGCTGACTCATCCTCTTTGCATACATCTATATATGGATCCCTCATCCTAGAGATCCAAAGGCTGGAATTTTGTACTTTGCAGAGAATTGCTGTTGGTTTTGAGATTGAGATCAGTGCATTGGGTGATTTATGCTTTGTTGGAGGTGAAGAAGGGATTCCTTTGCTGGGAGGTTGATGCTGGATCGGGACTCACTTGGTTGTATCTCCTCCTGGATCTTCTTGTTATATCAATAAAACTATTTGAGTTTCTCCTACATGCTTGTGTATCAATGATGTTTTGTTATATTTGCATGTTTAGCTTAAATCTAATCCTAAGCTATTTATGAATGTAAATCTATGTCTTTGTGTAGTTTTCCTCTTCTGTGATCTTGCAGGAACTTGGTGAAGCTGGGCAAGTAAGGGAGCAGGTAGCTGGAAGCTGTCAAAGAGGAGAGAGATTGGATCAAAGGACTAGCGCAAGACACAGGTTGGTTCATCCTATTCCTCTTTGTTTATAGTTCATAAAGAAGAATACGAAAGTAGTTTTCCTTGTTTGTTGCTAAGGCACTATCACACCTTAGTGGGATAGGGGCGTTCTGAGTAGACACTTTTCCCAACAACAAAATGGCGACTCCAGTGGGGATCGTGTCTAGTTAGTTTGTTTGTGTTTCTCTTGTTGTTTGTTTCATAAACACAAAAGTAGCAATCGAAATGCATTTGCCATTATCAAATGCAAAGTAGACACCTGCTACTTCAATCCACTCATTGGATTTGTTTATGATTTGAACAGCTGATTCACAAATGATCTGATTACCCTTTGTGATAGCTCTTAGTCCTCCTTTAAATCATCCCTCTAATTGTACCTTACTGATTGCTTTTACTCGGCCAAAAACCATAGATTAAGCTGCAAACTGTGACCCAGAACCCGGATAGAAGTCTCGTTTCTACCCCAGCGTAGGCTTTGTGAAGAGGTTCTGCATTTCAACGCAGGTCCCGAGAGGGATACCTGCGCTGCAATTCAGTTTCTTTGTGCAACAGGTGCGCTGATCAGCCTTTGCCCTGTGCAGCTGAGGTTCTTTGCTCCATTTTGTCCAGTTTTGTCTCTGATTTTTGCAGCCTGTGATCAATGTGTGTACTTGTTTGAAAACCCCTTTTCTTTGCCTTAATTCTGCCTCCTTTGTACAAAAAGACTGTAGATGTTCTTTGTGTGTTTGTTACATCATTTACAGTTTTCCATTGAAAGAGTAGAATAGTCATACTGTCGTCCTTGGATTTAGATCTGTTGTAAGTGTCGATTTTGATCTTAGGAGAAAGTTTGTTTGCTGTTGACAGTTGATTATACTTTTACTTTTACCTTTGGTTTGAATTTGTCACTTTCTAGTGTTGAAACGAGTGTTTATTTCAAAATCATAGAGTGTCGTAATCTTCTCTACCTTTTTGATTTCGAAAAGAAGCTTGTTTGTGTTTATTCACTTGAAAGCAAATTCAGATTTGTACATCAACTTTCTTTTTAGGCATCAATATTAAGAAAGTGAAAACAAATACATGCATATGTGCATTTGCATATTGATAGTTTGTATGGCTTGATTTAGGAAAAGTGCATCTACAGTGTGCTCTTTTCTCTTTGAGAAAAGATTGCGTCTTTCTTTTCCCCTTGTAGCTAGGATTTTCATTGTTGAAAAGAGATAAAAGATTTGCTTATCATCTTTAGATTGCATTTAGGAATTACATCTACATCTCGTGGTGATCCCAAAAGGCAAACTTCTAAGAAAGATCAACTTAAAATAAATTGAATGAATCTAACAACGCTTTGGAACTTAACGCATAACATAGAGGTCTAGGCTAGAGACGTGTTCCGGCGTCGTAAAGCCTGGTAACTATTGTCCTCACTGATGGTTGGGTGATTCCTCCACTGTGAGACAATAAGTGCCAGTACGGACTTGTGCTCCCACGTACCGTCGAGTATATATTGGGAGACCCCTATAGGCTTAAAACCTTTTATCCATAGGAAGCCGTGTCGGCCGCCCTACTGATCGCAATGCACCGAACACAACATTCGGGAAGATTGACTGCCGTACCGTAAAACGTATTCTGCAGTTTTGTGATTGGTTTGGCACACCCTCTACCTAGATCTCCAGAGCAGTCCCTTTCGTTCCTTTTAAGACTCCTTAACGGAAAAGGTCCATCTGAGCACTTGTCACTTCAGGCTCATTAAAAATCGAAGTAGACTAGAGTCATCTTTTGTTTTTTTTCGACTCTTTAAAATTGAAAAAACAAGTTGTGTCTAAAGCGTCTAAAAATTTATTTTAAACGGAATATTCATCACCCTTTTCCTACGTTGATCTTAGGTTGAGAAAATGGAGTCTACCAACCAAGGAATTCCCCTTGGTGGAAATCCTAGTCCCTTCTCCTCTTGGGGAGATGTTGGTGCACCCCATATGGCCACATTGTCGCTTGCAGGACTGACAATTGGCTTGCCAGTATGGTTCTTCTCAACCAATGTCGTTCAGAACACCACTATTCCTGAACAATCGAATCAGCAGCTAGACCAGTCCAGAGTTACCCACCAACCTTCTACTTCCTCTAATTCTTCCTCTCCTCCTTCCTCTTCGCTTGATGGGGCTGGCAAAGACAAAAGTCAAGTTCCTAAGGAGAAGAAGGAAAAGAAGAAGAAAGAGAAGAAGAAGAAGGAGCCAAAAGCGAATGGGGGCAAACGAGTGTCGTCTAACGAAAATCCACACACTGCACCGACCAGGCCTAAATCGCCATGTGTCATTTGCAAGGGAGACCACTTTCACAGAGATTGTCCTTGCATCCCTCGGATACTAAGGGAATGGTCTCCCCGTTTGCACAATCCGGTGTCGTCAACCTCTGATGGCCATGTTGAAAGCACACCGTCAACTAGCGAAAGTGAAGCCCCAGGACAAAAAGGGAGAGCTAGATCTCCCTGTAAACTGTGCGAAGGCGATCACGCCATCCACCGTTGTCCCTTCTTAGACGAAGCTAAAAGAGTTTTGGATGATCGTCCGGTTTCACCGTTACGACTTCCTCCTGGATATAAAAAACTCTTACCGAGTCCTTCGTTAGTTGAAAACCCGGCTGCCCCGCTCAAGTGGTCAGCTGAAGCGCCTGTCATTGAAGATGAACCAGCTGAATCCATACCCGACGAAAGTCAAAAGGTCGAGGCGGCAGTCGACCCGGTCTTGCCTTCAGAGGTTTTATCTTCGAATGACACAGTCACTGGAGAGAACAAGGATGACACCGTCCAAATTCTCTTCATCAACACAGACTCCGACGAACACGGGGGAAACCTACCCATTCCTTTACCGCAGGAAGGAAGTTCGTCAGAGCCGTACCCGGCCGTCTACTCGGTCCCACCTCCAAGCAACCTAGTTGTCTCCTTCGACTGGAATCAACTAGGCAGACCCCGTTTACCAGCAAGCATACCATTCAGAATTATCATCCAAATATATAGAATGGTCATGGCGGGTACCATCATAGATGAGGGGGCTTCTGTGAGTATCCTTTCCTCTATTGCTTGGAAAGTGCTTGGTTCGCCATCGCTGTTGCCGGAGATGAGAAATCTGACAGGCTTTGATAAAGGAACCAATCGACCTTTAGGGATCCTTCCCAATGTGCCCATAACATTGAGAGGGAAGACAGTTCAAATGAACGTAATGGTAGTCCAAGGACCCTTAGATTACAATCTACTCCTTGGGCGAGACTATATTTATTGCATGGGAGCCATCGTCTCCTCACTCTTTAGAGTAATGTGTTTTCCGCACGAAGGAAGAGTGGTCAAGCTCGTAGACCAGCTTTCATTTCCCGGATCACGCACAGCAAATAGTCATATACCATCCTTAAATGGTCTCTTCACGCAAGAAATGTCTCAACCCCCAGTCCGTCCTCCTGATGAGCACGAGTAATTCGGAGGGATATGACTGAAACCCAGGGGGCATGCGTCCTGGTCTGCTTCGGTAGGAAAACTTCGGGTATAGAGTAGGTTTCCACGGGAGAATATGACTAGTATGTACCCCGTCCGTGATTGGAAGAAGGGTTATTCTAGAATAAGATTCTTTTGTCAAAGTTATGTGTGTGGCGCTCATTGTCACTCACCTTTGTTTATCTCGGTAGACATCGCCGAGGAAGTGTTTCATTTGTAACGCGAATGAGACAATCTTTGGTAACCTGTAAGAGGTAGTACCCTTCCTGATAAAACGAATGTTTTGTCAGCTCGAATAAAGGGTGACCCTTCCTGATTAAACGTATGTTTTGTCAGCTCGAATAGAGGGAGACCTCGAAACTCTGTTTTATACCTGGGGGCATGCAAACCTTTTGGAGTGCAAGCAAGGGGCGACTATTTATTTTTTAAATTTTTAGGTCCTCCCTTTAAACCCGTAGGCTAACCCTTTAAACTCGTAGGGTTAGTCGTTTCCTAACTTACATAAAGAAAGGATGTGGGGCAAAAATCTAAATGTTGCCGTTTTATATGAGACATTCTTATCATATGATTGGATTATCGAGCAATTTTAGCACATAGTTCAAGCTCGTTAAAAAATAAACATAAGACCGAGCAAGTGTTTCAATCCGCGTTTAAGCTCGTTAAAAAATGAACTATCCTCCGGTAAATAACCACCGTGAATGTAGCATTATCAGCCATTAAAGCCTTGGTCGTGCTTGCACCGTCACCTCCACTTTTCATTGGCCGATCATTCACCTCCATTTGATTGTTTACCCATTTTGAGGAATAGCTGCGAAGAGTTATTTCACTAGCCGTCCTTGTAACACTGCCGTGATTGGAAAATTCCAACCCTTACCTGGAATTAGCTGCTACCCATTTTAGCACTCGTTCCTGAAAAGACGAGTCTTCTTTAAGCTCTTTTCATCTGACTCGTAAAATATGAAAAGATTGCCGAGTTTTGGCCTTCCAGCTCGTTAAAGCGACCGGAAGTGCTATCCCTCCTCTAGATTTTAATCTTTTTGGACCTGAGGGATTATTGCACAAAAAGATCGAGCGCTTGTGTTGTTCGGCTCGTTAAAAATATCGAAAATTCATCCCTTCTGTATTGTTTTATACTTTCTCGGACTTAAGGGATTAGATGACGAAAAAGGAATTCCGGAGTTAACTTTACGTACCTTTTCAGGCTCTCTAAAAATGAAAAGGACCGAGTTGTCTTTGTCGTTAGACTCGTTAAAAAGATTAATAGCGACAAACTTGTCTTTAGACGAGAACGAGTTTCACTATCGCTAGGCTCGTTAAAACATAGCGATGGGTTTGCCCGAAGGGCAAATTATAGAACAAGCATATGTTATCCTCCTCAAGCTTGAAAAAAATAAAGAGGTACTGGTCAACAATGACTGGGGAAAAATTGGGAAGAAACTCAAAGAATCTTTATTGGTAGCAAGTCGCTCTTGAACATGACACTTCCACTCCGTGCCTGAGTCGGGTTGGGTTGTTTCATTCACCGGTCACATCACCATGGTCACGCCATACCATCCACATTTGGGGTAAATGCTACCAATCCATCACATAAGTGTCGCCGACATGTTCAAGAGAAGTCATCCAGAGAAGTCACCCGTATCCCATCCACTACCATACATTATACTTCATTCCTTCATGACCGCCATCCTGAACCATATATCATCAGATCGTTTTCACCTCCATCAAAATCATTTGCTCCGTTCCGTGTCATTGATGTGGGATTCATCAAGGCCCTCCTTTGACGGATCGCTTCTTGTCGACATCAGCTCATTATCCAAGAAGTTGATCTAGGAACACCCCATTCAGTACTTTGAAGCTTTCATGCCTCAATGGCAAGTTTCTCACTTCCGGCGACAGGTATACATCAATGACCTTCGATCGAAAGATTTTGCGTGGTGTTCGACGCCAAGTCCTTTATTCACACCACGTGAATTGTACTGCAGTACCTTGAGGGTCATCATCATTATCGGTGATTCCTCTCGCGCTTGTTAACAGTTTACATCATTGACTGGTAATCAAGCGATGTCTTTCCATGTTCGACCTCAAAACATTTTTCACATGGATTGACTTGTACTTCGAGTGAAGATCGGACGAGATTGAATACCCCGGATCTAGTTTCATCCATCTGGGCTGCGATATATATTCAGGAAAAATAAAGACATTGACATGTACAGCATCGCAGCACAGATAATCATCCTACCAAAAGGATGATGATTTCATCAAAATCATCAGTCTACCATCAGACGATTGTTTGTCCTGTGTACATAAAAATGAATTTATAAAGCTGAGCATGGGAATGCCCGCCTCAGCTAGATCATGAAATCAGTATGAGGATAATGTATTGTATTGTATCTTATTACAGGTCTCCTCCCAGCATTGAAAGAACTTCGGATCCTCCTAATAAAGCATTTCACCCGATAAACGGCCTCATACTTTAGGGGGCATCTGTTATAGACATTTTTGTGCCTTACAACACTAAGCATGAAATGTCCATAAACCAAGGGATCCTAAGTCCCTAAAAGTGTTGTTCCTGCTCCTAAAGGAACAAGGTCAACCAATTACAGCTTCTCCCAGAAGTTCTCCACCAGAAACTGCTCAGAATCAGTCAAATCAGGATCATTTCAGCTGCTCCACTAGCTACCTGCGTTGCATAGCACCCCAGTACACTAGCTAGGTGCGTTGCAACGCACCTAAATGCACTACCAGGGTGCACTGAGCGGGAAGTGACAAATGGCAGTGTCATTCCGCGAGGTGGACAGACAATGGAAGCTTCCAGAATCTTCCCCAATGACACTTGCCTCACTGAGTTCGACCAGAGATGAGTAAGAGGCTCTCAGTCTCCAAGTGGAAGCAAGAACTGACAGAGAGAGGCCACAAGTCAAATCATAAGCTGACTCATCCTCTTTGCATACATATATATATGGATCCCTCATCCCAGAGATCCAAAGGCTGGAATTTTGTACTTTGCAGAGAATTGTTGTTGGTTTTGAGATTGAGATCAGTGCATTGGGTGATTTATGCTTTGTTGGAGGTGAAGAAGGGATTCCTTTGCTGGGAGGTTGATGCTGGATCGGGACTCACTTGGTTGTATCTCCTCCTGGATCTTCTTGTTATATCAATAAAAATATTTGAGTTTCTCCTACATGCTTGTGTATCAATGATGTTTTGTTATATTTGCATGTTTAGCTTAAATCTGATCCTAAGCTATTTATGAATGTAAATCTATGTCTTTGTGTAGTTTTCCTCTTCTGTGATCTTGCAGGAACTTGGTGAAGCTGGGCAAGTAAGGGAGCAGGTAGCTGGAAGCTGTAAAAAAGGAGAGAGATTGGATCAAAGGACTAGCGCAAGACACAGGTTGGTTCATCCTATTCCTCTTCGTTTATAGTTCATAAAGAAGAATACGAAAGTAGTTTTCCTTGTTTGTTGCTAAGGCACTATCACACCTTAGTGGGATAGGGGCGTTCTGAGTAGACACTTTTCCCAACAACACTACCACAGGCATGGTATTCGACTGCAACAAGTCCACCATGACAACTCCTGGATGCTCTCCCCATGAGATACAATTTGCTCTCCAAAGATTCCCCTTTACCCTTCTACGAATGGAGGATGGTCTTAGATATCTGGGATACAAGCTAAAACCCCTGGGATATAAAATAGCAGATTAGACATGGCTTATCTCCAAATTGGAAAGGAGGCTCAACATCTGGTACCACAAGTACCTATCCAGGGCATGCATATTAGTACTCATAAAAGCAGTTCTAGAGGCCACTCCGGTATATTGGATGTCCTTAGCATGGATACCCAAGGGTATCCTCTCTAGAATACAAAATCTATGTTGCAGGTTTCTTTGGAAGGGTAAATAGTCAGGGAGAATCTTTGCCTGGGTCAAATGGGAGGCGCTTACCACACCAAAGAAATGAGGAGGATGGGGCATAAAGAAGCTAGAGGACTTGTCCTAAACACTGGTAGCAAAGCTTGGTTGGCAACTAATCACCACGAACAACTTGTGGAGTATGGTGGCCGTCTCAAAATATATTGCACCTCTAAATCTGATGGACTGGCTAAGACAGCCACATCAAAGTAATACAGGGATATCAGTCATATGGAAGGCAGTGTTGAAATCACTGGCCATCATCTGAGCAGGCCTTACTTGGAGAATACAATCTGGCACATCTGTGCGTATAGGGGAAGATCCCTGGATTGGCTGCAGGAATGCTCATAAGCTGTCTATAGAGCTTAAAAACCATCTTAGTATTGCAGGCATCACCCATATCTATCATATTACGGACCCTGATCATACCACCTTGTTTCAACAAGCTTGGAAATCTGCCCGCATCCTACACATTCCACAACAATGGGAGCAGGAAAAATACACTGTGGCTTTAACTGAATCTCACATTAGAATTGTTGAAGGGGAGGATGAGATAATCTGGGCACTTGCAAAATCAGGGAAATACTCCCCCAAGGAGGGCTATCTTGTATTAGCCAAGACCCATCGACCACAAGCTATCGAGCTCTGGTGGAAGCACTTGTGGAAGCTCAAAGCGCCTCCCAGGACCCAACTCCTCATGTGGACAATCCTCAAAAATAAGATCCCCACTGGTGATAACCTCCTTAAACGTGCACAACATGGACCATTTTGGTGTTGCTTGTGTAAGAACAACAACGAAGATGTAGACCACCTTTTCCTCGCTTGCCAGGCTATAAAGGATCTTTGGAGCTTGATTCTATCGACCTTTTCCTGCCAGAACAGATGGTAGGGATTGACAGTAAAGGATGCCTGGTCTTCATGGTGGACCAATGCAGACCCGACAAAGGCCAGGAACCTACCCCTCCTTATTTGCTGGGCAATTTGGATAGCACGCAATAGATTCATTTTTCAGAATATTGCTCCCCACTGGCCCTCCATCTCAGCTCGTATTCTGACTGACTACAACATCATCCCTGATGATGAGGAAACCCCTCGGCCCAGAACCATTGTCCCCGAAGCCATAAATCACTTACATCCATGGGATTTTTTTGACGGTTCAGCACAAGAAGCTGGATGTGGGGGAGGTGCCATTCTGTACTTATCTGAATCCCACCACTTTCATATTCAAATGGGACTGGGGAGAGGCACAAACAATTTCGCTGAGCTAATCACAACAAAATATCTCATACAATTTGCATTGGAAAAACACTGTAGTAATCTACAATTGTTTGGTGACTCAAAAATTGTCTGTAACTAGATAAACAAAACATCAAATTGCTCTGCATATTCTCTGAGACATATCTTGGATGAGGCGCACTGACTCACTACACATTTTGACTCATTTGTATGCTGTCATATTTACAGGGAATGAAACACAGCTGTCGATCTACTATCCAAAGAAGCTGCGGTCAGGCCTCTCGACACTTGGCTGATTTGGGAATAGAGGGATGGCACTCATTACCAGTTTTACCATCGACTGTTTATGGACATCACAAACTAAATGGCTTAGCTGGAGCTTGGGTTTTTACTTTTGCTACCATTTGTAAATATTCATGTTTTTAAATTATGAGATGTATATATAACAGACATGCACTCTCTATGTAGAGTTATTTTGTTTATTTTGTTGAAGTTATTCATAGAACAGTGCCTCCCTACGTGGATACAGGGCACTAATTTTTTATTGGATAATCCTATTTATGATAGGCACTCTGCCTCACATACAGCATATGCATTTTGCATATACAACATGTAATTTTCTTTCACATAATGAAAATTACAATTTTTCCAAGGAGAATTTTTTTTTTTGGTAAATTATGTATTTTTATAATGTAAATTAAATATAATATACTTATATTTCATAATTAAATTAATAATATTTTTGTTTTAAAAATTGTTGTTTTTTATTCAATTTAATTAACTAACCTGATAAGTGTATTGTTGAACAAACAAATTTAACAACAAAACAACTTGACCCAAAAACAAAATGTTAACCCATGAAGAACATCTAATGTCACTCTAACGTCCTTGTATTCCTCATAATGCTTGCCCATTTCTAATTCATTGTAGGGCATGCTCTTTCTGTAGTGATTTTTAATTTCAACTTGAGAGGGCCTTAAACCTCCACTCGCTTCATTCAAACCAAATACACTTTTAGTAGGAGTGGGGGACTAAATACCTATACACTTTTAGTAGGAGTGGGGGACTAAATACCTATTTCGAATTCATTGCATGGCATGTCTTTTTTTAACAATTTTTAAGCTCAACATGAGAGGGCCTTAAACCTCCACTCTAGCCTCCTAAGCCTTTAGTAGAAAGAGTGGGGGATAAAAAACCCCATATGGTAGGTTGAGAAAATCAATTAGGCAAGTTACCAAAAGATCACTTGTCTTAATTAAATGTCCAACTTTATCAATTTACTACTTTGTATAGACATGAATATTTCAATTCCAAATCTTTTATTGTTCATAACTATAACATATTATTCTCTCTTGGATTTTCACCATCATTTTTCTTTCCCATACTAACGACTCCATTGGATAGTCAAATTAACCACAAACTCCTAGGTTTTTGTTACACCCTATTCACCCCACTTTGCATTGCTTCTAACCTCCATGAATTCATACAACACATAATTTACACTATGTCACTACTACCACAATGAGAGGTAGGTCAAATGGATAATGAAATTGGGGTGCCAAAACCCTATACTAAAACTATAATCCTTCCTCAACACAATCTTTTTTATAAATTGATAAAACAAACCCTTAGACTCCAATGCAAAGGCTTAAAGGCTAGGTGGAGACCTACAATTCCCACCTACATTTTAAGCAAACTAAACCACAATGGCATAGAAACTAGTCCATCACACTCTTAATAATTAATAATTAAGGGTGGTGACACATAATAACATAAAAAAAAATTGATTAAAATAAAAACCAAACCCATGAGACCTATAAGGATAGACACATGTATGTGGCTTCCATGATTAACTTCATGCTAGTAAATGTCATAGGAGCATAATGAATCGAGCACTCCCTTCCCCAACTCTTTTTCCTTATATGTCCTCCATGTATGCTTTCCTCCTTTGAAGCAAGGCTAGTTGCCTCAATATTACGAGCTTATAGTATTTAACAACAAAATATTACTTCAAAACGTGCGGTTAAACTTAAAGTTTTTCAAATCAAATATGATAAAGAATGATTATGAAGATTAAAGTGCGGAAAGAGATACTTTATAATAATTAAGTAGCCTCCTACTATTATTATTATGCGTCTTTGCTTCATTATTGCAGCACGGCTTCATCACAAAGAAATTTATTTTTCTTTTTCTTTCACATTATAAATGATTATGAATATGATGATTAAAATTAAATTTAAATTTAAACTTATTAATATTTATTTTGGTTTTAAATATAAAAATTATATTAATAAAAATATAACTTTTTAAATGAAAATTTTAAATTTAATAATAATTATAAAAAACTAATAAAATTCATATTAATTTATAAAAAGAAATTTAAGAGATTATTTGATTTATTTTAAAATTTTATTTATGAAAATTAAGATTTACATGGATTTATGTAATTTTTAGCTTTTTAAGTTAAGATTATATATATATGAGAGAAGATACAGAGATATCACAATGTATTATTACTAATTAAAACATAAAAATTTGAGAGATTTTTTTAACATAGAAAACTGTTTTTGATGAGTGAGATTTTCTGAAAAGAAATTCTGTTTATTTTCAAAAAAATCCAAAAGAATCTGAATAATGGATATTGTTATAACGTTGAAATTGAGTAGTACGCCAAACCACCCTTTCCTTTTCAATGGTAGTGACATTCTTTGTGGCTTTGCCATGCCAGACGTGTCGTTCACTCATTTCTAATCGTCTACAATCCTCCACGTCAATTCACCTCACCTTATCATGGCTTCCTCTCAAATTAAATCACTTTATTTTTGTTTTGTTTAGATATCTGTGAATTGGATAGTATTACTTATTTAGTTTTGTGTTTGACGGTTTATTAGTTTGTGATTAAAAATTTGGGTTACTTATTCATAGTTTAATTTTGGGAATTTATTTTTTGTTATTTATTATTATTATTTAAATTTATTTATTTGTAATGTGATGGGTTGAGGTCTTTTTATGGATTATTTTGTAGCTTCTATTAATATTAGTTACTGACTTTTTGTTTCTAGATTTCCTTTTTATTTAACTTTTTTATTTTTTTTCCTTTTTCTATTATTTTCATTTCTATGAATTACAGTTTTTTCTTGGTATTTTTAATTTAAGATGACAAATTTTAAAGAGAAAAAAATAATTAAAAAAATAATTCCAATATTTTTTTTTAATTTTATTTATATATATATATTTTAAAACTTTTTCTATGGTTTTTAAAAATTTTCTATGGTTTTTTTTAAATGACAAATTTTTAAAAGGAAAAAATAATTTTCTAATATATATATTTTTAAGTTTTATTATTGTTTAATTTGATTTATACTTTTTTTTATTGGTCTTTTTGTATTTTTTTTTCCTCTATTTTCGATTCCCATTACATTAATCATAATTTATTTATTTATTTATTTATTATTATTATTATTATTATTATTATATATATATATATATTTATTTATTTATTTTTATTTTTATTTTTATTTATTTTTTTCTTTTCTTTTCTGGTATAACATAGTTTTTATAATTAATAGCTATAATGATAATTAGTTATTAGTTTTTAAAACCTTGTGAACATTTCTTTCCTAATTTTAAGATAATTTTATTGATGTATTGTTATGTTGTAGCGGCTACAACTATCCTCCAAAATTTTTCTTTAGCTTCGTTTTGGAGCCTCCCTACCAACCATCCTTAGTAACATGTCTTGCATTGTCCAGGTACTTATGCTTTCAGTTGAGTTTCGCTAGCTTGTCTTTGACCCACAAGCTAACCTCCCGTGACTTGGTCTCAAACCCATTCTTGTGTTGAATTGGAAAACTGCACAACACTAGAGGGCAACCAACCTTGCTCTCCGGAATTGCGCAATGCATCTTGGCAGCAAGCACTGCCCTCCATAATTGTGCAAAGCAGGCAGGCTGCCTTCCCTAAGAAAATTACGTAGAGCAACCTATCACTGAGCTTGATCTCAGGATTTGCACATTTTTTACTGGCAGCCATGGCTTCAGTCCAGAAATTGCGTAGACCTTGAGGAGCAACCAAAGCCACTCAACCCAGAAACTCCACAGAACTCATCACAAGGCTTGTTGATCGTTGCATGTGCTCACAAGTTGACTGGTTCCTTCCATGACTGTTCAATCTTGCCTTGCATGCATGGGTAGTTTTTCCCGAAAAAGAAAAAAGCAAAAAACATCCCTAGATTTTAGGGATCTATTTTTAGCAACTGGGAGTCACATGAAAAATCGGTTTTAGAAACCTCCCGCCAAGTTTCGCTTTTTCATAGAATTGTGGCATTCGCGTCATAGGCCTCGATCTTGTCAAAACTATTTATTCGACGCCTCAGAGCTCATTCCTCACTTTCAATCTTGGAGCTTTGGCATTCCCAATGCATCTAGGAACTTTCGGCACACTTAGCACAACTTTTTTCGTGTAAGTTTGTTTTTCATATCTTTTGCTACTTTTCTATTTCTTTTCGTATTTCAGTTTGTGTCAATGTTGTTTGTTTGGTTTTATTGAACGTTTGTTGTCGTTTTATTGCATGTTAGCTTGTAGAGGCATTATTTCGAGTTTTGCATTACATTCCCTTGACGTCACATGCATGACATTGTTTCTGCACTAACAGTCGTTGTTGTGGCGACTCACTTCACACACTTCATTGTTTTCCCTTTTTATTGAATCATGCACTGACTGTAATCACATGCATGTTCATTCACTCATGTCTGCACCATCTCTGCACACCCATTCAATCCTTATTGTTTTCACTCACCCATCGGTATGTCTGAGATGCCTTGGCCCGGACTTTGCCTTGCCCGACTTTCACTGTGCATTTCTAGGATGGAAGGCCTTGCCTTGCTCCCAGAAATTGCATAGAGCCTGCCTCACACTGGCCTCCCAAGATGTGCTTTGCACAATTCTGAGAGACAATTCATCAGTTGGCCCCTAGGATTGCGTAGTGCAATTTCCCGGGTAGAAATCATGTTAACTGAAACTGCGCATTGCACAGTTCCAGTCCTCAGCAGGCTAGGCTAGACTGTGCTCTACGTAGTTTCAGCAGTTAGTCATCCCACTGACATCCTAGACTTTGCTCTACATAGTTCTGGCACTCAGTCTCCCAGCCTCTCCCAGAGAAATCTGCGCAATTTTCCTAGTCAGTCAATCAGGTGTGTTGCATGTCAATCCTCAAGTTGATTTTGGTTTTCATCTGACATATTTCTTTCCATGAGTATTTCTTTGTCTCTCGGCATCACAGGTGTTCATCAGTCTCTTAGCAGTACAGGTACAATGGATTTTAAGAGAGCAGGGTCATAGGACACCATTGAGAGTGCAACTGGAGATGTGGTCGAACAAGTGTCTATGAGCTTACCCATCTATGAAGATACTAAGTTGTTCATAGATAAGGAGATCAAGATCACATGGCAGGACATCAATGACATCTTTTTAGGCACCTTTAAGGAGAATTTGGAGGACCGCAGAGTTTATGTCAACATACACAAGTCTGGATTGTACGGGTTGCATGTAGATATCTCGCATTTCCATGCAAGGACATGATCCACAGGATTGTATCGCATATTGATCTAGAGACAATGGTACTGAGAAGTGTTAGTGGAACAAAACTTTCTACCTTCAAGGTAGAGAATTATCAGGAGATGTATCACTTACCGCAGTCAGTGAATAAAATGGATGCACTCTTCACCCATCCCGGAAACAGTGTGAGCTCAAGAGACATCTTGAAGATTTGGGTGAGAGAGTCGTCTAAGTTGAGGATGAAACTCAACAAGGTATACAAGACAAAGACATTGCATAAGGCTTATTAGTT
Organism: Pinus tabuliformis; assembly: GCA_031772625.1. Lineage (NCBI taxonomy): Eukaryota > Viridiplantae > Streptophyta > Pinopsida > Pinales > Pinaceae > Pinus > Pinus tabuliformis. The sequence goes on along the minus strand of CM062816.1, from coordinate 1,720,056,216 downwards.
CTTGGTCATCTTCATATGTCGCTTGTATGGCCAAGAGAGTACAGAAACCTTCCCACAGAGTTGGGTGATTGTGTTGGGTCAGCTAGTAAATGAATGAATACCTTTCAATTGGTCCGACATGTTTGCTCTCCAGCTAAAGGGGCAAGTAACAAATGTCTGGCATCTACCCAAGGGTTACCAGGAAAAGCTATTCATGTCTGCCTACTTGCTTGATGCAATTTGTGCTCGTCAGTAATTCCCTAGCTTAGGTTGGACGTGGACACCTTCAAAAACCTCTATGCACATCTATTGCAGGTTGTTCTTCGAGTGCAGTTTCCGTGGAGTTATACTATAGATATTATACCACTTCATCACCCCCGTGTACAAGATAATCTTTGAGCAGGATCCTCCTTGCATGTCACAGGCAATGATGGAGGCATTCGTTAACATTGTATATTGGTGTGCCTCATCTCTTGGCACCTTCATCTGGATGTACAACGCAGAGAAGGATCCACATGTGTTACCGAAGTTTTCCATGGACAAGTTGGTCATGCAAGAGGTTGCATACCACATCTCAACAAGGTTGTTAGTGAGACTGCCCAAGAAGAAGAAGGAACCTTGGCCTGCTCTTCCTTTCCAGATCAAGTTATATGAGATCCAAAGTCTCAAGCATGTTGAGGCCGAGACAGAGGAATTCAAGAGGTTCACCTTTGGCACCAGAAGTTTGAATCCATGTTACCTGCATTGCTTAGTGAAGGACCATTGTGCGAGAGTGTATCATCCTTGGATCCACGTGGCATGTCATTGGCCTAAGGAAGACACACAAAGATACTGCTACAACTCCTCAAGGCTCAATGAACTAGTCAGAGTGGTTGTAGAATGGTTAACAATGCACAAGGCAACAACACTTGATAGGGAAGCAACGTCAGCAACATCAGAGGGTAGCATACCTGTGCATGGAAAATGTGAGAGGAAGGTTGCCAATATCATAGAGGCAGATAAAAGATGCAAGTTCAAGGTAGATCCACTTGTAATGAGAGAAGCTTTGGAGATTGAAGAAAAGAAGCGACAACGCAACATAAGGATTGCCCAAAGATAGAAGGAGAAGCAGAAGCTAGAGGAGGCAGAGAAGAAGTTGCAGGAGGTGAAGAAACAACTAAGGGAAGAACAAGAGTTGCGCAGAAGGGAGAAAAAAGCACATCATGAACAAGAACATTAGGAAGCATAATGTGCACACATTGATGAAACTCTGCAAATACAGGTTATTGACTCATCACAAATGGCAAATAGCAAATAGGGTGAGCAGTCCTAGGAGCAGGACTTTGCTTAAGAGATTGAACAAATGTTGGAGCAGATGGACATGGATTTGGTTAAGCTAGAGCACTATCAGGATACAGATCTCATGCCCAAAGGCCCAGAGGTCACTCCACTAGCTTCACCAGATTCGAGAGCAGAGCAAGTCCCAAGTGATCAAGGAGACACTTAAATCCTTGAGGACAATCCGGAAGCAGATGTGCACAACATATCCTTTGACAAGTCACAACACAGAGTTGTGTAATGGCGTAGAGTGCCCATTTTAGATGTCCATGCATATCTTGCATATTTTCAAGAACGAGTGATTATGTATGATGTGCGCAGACATCCAACTGCATTGGCTGATGCTACAAAAACATATGTTGAAGCCACCAACTCAAGTGTGAGATTCTTGATAGTTGAGAACGAGTGCATGGCTAAGGAGTTGCAAGCGGCCAAGTAAGGAGAAGAGCAAGCTACAACATTCGCCAGAGCAGAGTGGAGGAAAGTGATACTTGATGAAGTATTGTCTCTTGAGACAGTCATGTGGAAGTTGTACTTAAGATTCGTCGCTGTGTATAAATTGGTTGTCCATCTTAATGGTTGGCAGTAGCGTTGTGCTAGGAGAGCACGCATCTTGACAGACATACACACTTTTGTCAATCACATGCAGATATGGAAAATGAAGTACAAGGGAGCCCCATTGTACTTGCCAAAGATGATGAAGCCAAAGGCAATGGAGTTGAAGGCACACATCTGGAGTCAGATCCGGAACTATGAGTAACTCCCACAGCTCATCACCAACTTACAGGCTTCACATGCATGAGTGTTTAGGAGCATGGGTGTCATTTTGCGCAAACATGTGATCCCATCCATTGGCACACTCACCAAGGTGAAAGCAAAGAACCAAGTCCGACTGGATCTGGACATGTACTTCGAGCAGTTGATGTGCATAACCACCAACACATATTTGCATATGAGCACAGACACTATGCACTAGTATGTTGATGGTCTGGCGCACTCAAGACCATGATGCACATGCTATATGATGAGTTGGACAAAGGTTCCATATTAGTGTACACAAATGCAACAAAGGTAAGAGTTCGCTTTCAGAAGGATGTCACCATGGAGTACGCAGACACCATAGCACACTACCAAGCTTGGCATCAGTTCACCACCAATAATCACCAAGAGGATGTCGACGAGTTAGACTTCTCGCAGCTGCCCGAGTCTTAGTGATGTCTTGTATGGATTACTTAAGCCCATTTTTGCCTCACATGGGTACATGTGCAGATTGTATTGTAAACATGTTGCAAAGTGAAAGACCAAGTGTCAATAGTATAATGTAAACAGTCATGTGTAAGTTTAAGAGTCATGAGTGTAGTTGAAGAGTCACAAAGGGGAATGTCAATGGTCACCCCACCCTTTGCTATATATAGAACTGCATAACTCATTGTATGGGCTTTTGGGAGCCAATGTTTTGATAGGTATAACTTAGAGAAAGATTGGAGTGTATTGTAACAAGCCTTGGCTTCTCCACAGTGCAAAGCGAGTACATCTCTTTGGAGGAGTAGGTGGCAGTGACTGTAACGCTCCACTATTTGGGCTAGTGGCTATCATCGTTGTATGTATGATGGAATATTTCACTCTCTTAACATAACAAAGACAACACATTTCATGCATGTATTTTTATTGTAATTGAACTATTCTAGCTACTCTAACAATGTATGTAGTTGTAACTTACACATGTATGTATGGACTATTCAGTATGTGTTTGTAAAAATCTTATCGAAGTGTGTTGTTGGTTTAACTCATCACTTTAAATTGTTGATTATTCTGCTTTCCATCTTGTGATGTCTTTCATCTCGTGTGTCCCCTTTCAAGCTGCGTACTATTACATGCTTCTAAGGGGCGCACTCTTCTCCCCTTCTGTGCGTTAGAGCCTTTCCATGCATCTTCCCTAACTTGCCGTAAGGTCACACCCTTGCTTCCAACAAGGACATCTTACTTACCTCTGTGCACAACCACATTCAAGCCGATATTGTACTACCCACTGTTGGTACTCCTACTCCAAACATTCTAAGGTCTAGTTGGGACTTCTTACTGGGGAGATCCCCTGACATGTTGGCAGGCCCAACACCGTCAACATTTATGGCACTAAAAGGAGGGCCAGATGACAAGATGAGTCCTCACAATCTGTTTTGAATCTTCTTACATCTATCATGGAGTTTGTTACATTCCACCCTCAAAAATGTCTATCCAACGAATGTATCTTTGAAGTTGAGAGGGAGTTTTGGGATAACTTTCTGAAATCACGTATGATGGTGAAGGCAAAGTAGCCTGGCCTGACCACTTAGATGACTTCCATGCACTCATGGAGAGCTTAGAAGCTCCCACTGAAACACAGACCTGTATACTTCTTGCACACACAGTGCGACTACTCGTTGCTATGGTCTGCCATGCTTCCTCCTAACTCCATGCACTCATTTAAATAGTTCAGTGATATAGTAGAATCTGTTTTTCATCATTTTGATCTTGAAGCACTTGATAAAAAAAATGTTACAACGATGGAAGGCCTCGCATGAATCTCTAATGGAATTTAGGGGGTGCTTTCGTCTTCTCCCTTTTGAAGCTCTGAAATGTAAGATGAACTTCCAATATCTTTGGGAAAGATATGAGTATGTTTGTATCAAATCGCTCTATCCAAAAGTGAAAAAAAGCTCAAACCCCACTCATCATACTTCAATGATGGAGCTGTGTAATCTCAAGTGGACACAGTCGATGTCGCAAGTGATTGTCCACCTTCCTCTCATTAAACAACTCCACCCCCGCAGAGTGATGTGGGAGAGCATGCACATAAGTCTGTTCAACTGTCACATCCTCCCACCCAAACTACTCTCAATTTATGCACAAATTTGGTCGAGAAGCCCATGGGTTGTCATATGCACTTGTTACCTCAACTTCTATCCCCATGTTCTGTTAATCCTCTGGATTGCACTATCTTGTGTTCTTCTGTTCCAGACTCCACACTTGTTGTGAACGAGGATCAAGCCATTGACGGAGTTGATGTTGCACAACCAACCTGCACTCTCATTTACGATGAGTGTGACTGGGAATCTGAACATGAACCCACGGTGAAGGATGACCTCCTTTTGTCTACACCTCCTCCACTTTTCCCAATGTCTATGGTGATTCTGCTATCTTTGATTTTCCTTGCATAAATCCATCCACGGATGCATATACTTTCGATCATTCGTAGAACACACCCGATGTCAGTCCACCATTTGACAGTGGAGAGGACAAATATTTCATTGAGAATCCACTCGAAATTTCATATACTATTTTTGGAAACGCAGAGGGCGAACATCCTTGCTTCTCATCTATCCCTTTGTATGATTCATCATACCATGAGGATGTCGATGAACTCATTGATTTTTTTATCATAGATGTCTTGAGCTCTTTACTCCTATATTTGATCATGATGTTGATTCAATTTTTTTTTAATCTTTCCAAGTCACCTGTTTATGATGATCTATCTATCGATGAAGTCGAAACTCCACAGGTTGTTGAGGCACTTCAGCCTGAGCTAATGGTTATGGCAGGCCCTCATTTTCTGGAGGTTAGTTTCACTTCCGATTAGGAAATTGTTGAAACACCCAAGGCTCCTCATCACTCATCTATATGCATTAAAGATCAATCCAATACATAGATTTAACTTCCTCCACCCAAATCACATGATCCTATCACTCATGCATTGGAGGAACCATACACATCAAACACACTTGCAAGGCGTAAGTTGTCTCACTTTCTCATGTTTCCTTGTCAGTCACAGTCAAGAGAGTGCATATGTTTATCATCTGCACGCAATGTGTCACAACACCATGTTAAGTCTTCATAATTCTTGTCTTGTGCTTTCATTCTTTTCTTTTTTGTGGATGCATTCAAACTCGGAGTCTGTTGGTCTTCATTGTTATATATTTCATGTTTTCTAGTTCACATGACTACCCTTTTCACGAACCATGCCTTCACCAACATGGGTCAACCAATGCACCGGTGGCTCCATTGGAAATGTCACTTCACGTGATCATACCCATGCACCGTTAGCGTAGGAGTAGGAATAGTGTTTGCTTTGTGTCTTGTTTTCTTGCATTCATGTTTTCTTTGTTTCTTTGTTTTCTTGCTTGCTTTCTTTGCTTACTTACTTTTTTTCACATTTTATTCTTCTCTTTTCTTTATTGTTTTGTTTTCTTGTTATGTCTGTAGGTTAGTTTCTCATGAAGCCGTGTGCAGTTCTGTAGACAAGCAGGGTAAAGTACAAGAGGACTTGTACAACTATCAAAATTTGGTTATTTGTTGTCCTCTCTCTTTATGCAGAACTTGTTGTCTTCATTCAATGATACACCAATGGAAAATATGTTCTATTCGAAGTGAATCTTGGTGAAAACACAACACTTGTGCTCTAACTAGTACCACCTACTCTAGTCGGTTGTTTTTGGGTTAACCCTTGTCAGCTAAATCACATAGAGTAAGGTGAGATGGAAAACCTTAACAAGTATGTCAGAGGTATATATAACATACTTATCTAAAGGAACAACCTCTTTTACTCTCAATAAGTCGGGATCCCTCTTCCACATCTAAAATAAATAAGTGCCTATGCACAATTCTTTGAAAAAAATGAAAAATGAAAAAATGAAAAAAATGAAAAACGAATCAGGCGAAAGAGGAGAAAGGCTTCCTATGCAGAGAGGTGATGCAAGTAACTTTGTCAGGGTTTTGAGTAGGCTCGCTGGTAGCAGAGCAAAGCTTGTGTTCCTACCTAACTCCGTCGGGGTACTATCCAGGCCTGCTGGCTGCGTAGCAACACCATATATGAAACTTAAACTCTAACTATTATATTACTTGTGCACCAATATACCCCTCATCCCCAATCGAAACAACTAAGTTGGCTTGGAATGTGTGTTAACTGATCAAGAGCATGGCAGGTGTAACATCTTTCACTCAAGCTAGTGTGGAAACCATGATGATTAGAGAATCGAAAAATGCTTCTGGAGGAGTTAGAATTTCTTTTCACGAAAAAAGGTCCATTCAGAGAGTTGGAATTCTACCAATGTATCTCCAATGTTGTAGTGGCTACAACCATCCTCCAAAATTTTTACTTAGCTTCGTTTTGGAGCCTCCCTAGCAACCATCCTTAGTAGCATGTCTTCCACTCCATAGGTACTTATGCTTTCAATTGAGTTTCTTTGTCTTATTAGCTTCTGTTCGCTAGCTTGTTTGTCTTTCACCCACAAGTTGACCTCCCATGAATTGGTCTCAAACCAGTTCTTGTGCCGAATTGGAAAACTGCACATCACTAGAGGTCAACCAGCCTTGCTTTCTGGAATTGCGCAGTGCATCTTGGTAGCCAACGCTGCGCTTCAGAATTGCGAAGAGTAGGCAAGCTTCCTTTCCCAAGAAAATTGCACAGAGCAGCCATCACCGGGCTTGCTCTCAGAATTTGCACAGTTTTTACTAGAAGCCCTGGCTTCAGTTCACAAATTGCGTAGAGCTTGAGGGGTAGCTAGAGCCACTCAACCCAGAAACTGTGCAGAAGTCATCCTAAGGCTTGCTGACCGTTGCATGTGACAACAGGTTGGTTGGTTCCCTCCAAGATTGTGTAATATTGCCTTGCAAGCATGGGAAGTTTTTCCCAAAAAAAAAAATGAAAAAAAGAAAAAATCATCCCTAGATTTTAGGGATCTATTTTTAGCAGTTGGGGGTTACATGCAAAATCGGTTTTAGAAACCTCTCGCCAAGTGTCACTTTTTCCTAGAATTGTGGCATGCACGTCATAGGCCTCGATCTTGTCAAAACTATTTATTTGATGCCTCAGATATCATTCCTCACTTTCGATCTTATAGCTTTGACATTCCCAATGCATCTAGGAACTTTCGGCACAATCAGCACAACTTTTTCCGGGTAAGTCCACTTTTCATGAATTTTGATGCTTTTTTGTTGCTTTACATATTTTAGTTTGTGTGAGTGTTGTTTGCTTGGTTTTATTGAATGATTGCTATCATTCCATTGCATGTTATCTTGTAGAAGCGTTGTTTCGAGTTTTTCATTGCATTCCCTTATTGTCACATGCATGACATTGTTTCTATACTAATGGTCATCGCTGTAGCGACTCGCTTCACACACTTTATTGTTTTCCCTTCTTACTAAATCCTGCACTGATCGTAATCACATTCATGTTCATTCACTCATGTCTGCACCATCTCTGCACATGCATTCCGTCCTTACTATTTTCAATCGCCCGTCGGCAGGTTTGAGCTGCCTTGGCCCGGACCTTGCCTTGTTAGGCTTGCACTACACATTTATGGGATGGAAGGCCTTGCCTTGCTCCCAGAAATTGTGCAAATCCTACCTCACATTGGTCTCCCAGGATGTGCTCTACACAATTCCGAGAGCTAGTGCCTCAGTTGGCCCTCGGGATTGCGTAGTGCAATTTCCCGGGTAGTAGTCATGCTGAGCTAAACTACGCATTGCCTAGTTCTAGTCCTTAGCAGGACAATATGGAATGTGCTATGTGTAGTTCTAGTAGTTAGTCAGCTCACTGGTAGCCTAGATTATGATCTATGTAGTTCTGGCAGTCAATCTCCCATCCTCTCCCAGTCAGTTAATTAGGTGTGTTACATGTCATTCCTCAAGCTACTTTTGGTTTTCAACTAACATTTTTCTTGCCATGAGTGTTTCTCTGTCTCTAGGCATCACAGGTTTTCATCAATCTCTCAGTAGTACAAGTACAATGGCTTCCAAGAGAGCAGGGTCAAAGGACACCATTGAGAGCGCAATTGGAGATGTGGTCGAAAAAGTTTCTATGAGCTTACCCATCTATGAAGATAATAAGTTGTTCATAGACAAGGAGATCAAGATCACATGGCAGGACATCAATGACATATTTTCAGGCACCTTTGAGGAGAATCTGGAGGACAACAGAGTCTATGTCAACATACACAAGTCTGTCTTGTACGGGTTGCATGTAGGTGTCCCGCATTTCCAAGCACAAACATGATCCACTAGATTGTCTCGCATATTGATCCAGAGACAATGGTACTGAACAATGTCATTGGAACAAAACTTGCTACCTTCAGGGCATAAAAATATCATGAGATGTATCACTTTCCGCAGTCAGTGAACAAAATGGATGCACTCTTCACCCATCCCAACAATAGTGTGAACTCAAGAGACATCCTGAAGAGCTAGATGAGAGAGTCGTCTAAGTTTAGGATGACACCAAACCAGGTGTACAAGACAAAGACATTGTGGAAGGCTTATCAGTTCTTGGTCATCTTCATATGTCGCTTGTATTGCCAATAGAGTACAAAAACCTTCTCGTGGAGTTGGGTGATTGTGTTGGATCAGTTGGCGAACAAAGGAAGACCTTTCAATTGGTCTGACATGTTGGACCTCTAGCTAAAGGGGCAAATAACAAATTCCCGGCATCTGCCCAAGGGTCAGCAGGAAAATTTATCATGTACGCCCACATGCTTGATGCAATCTGTGCCAGTGAGTAGTTTCCTGGCTTGGGTTGGGCATGGACACCTTCAGAAACCTTTGTGCACATCTATTGCATGTTTTTCTTTGAGTGCAATTTTTGTGGAGTTATACAACAACTATCAGACCACTTCGTCACCCTGGTGTATAGGATGATCTTTAAGCAAGATCCTCCTTACATGTCACAAGAAGAAATGGAGGCATTGGTTAACATTGTAGATTGGTATGCCTCACCCCTTGGCACCTTCATCCGGATGTGTAGCACGGAGAAGGCTATGCATGTGTTACTGAAGTTTTCCAAGGACAAGCCGGTCATGTAAGAGGTTGCATACCACATCTTGACAAGGTTGTCAACAAGATTGCACAGGAAGAAGAATGCACCTTGGCCTGCTCTTCCTTTGCGGATCGGGTTATATGAGATCCAAAGTTTCAAGCACACTGAGGCTGAGAAAGAGGAATTCAAGAGGTTCACCTTCAGCACCAGAAGTTTCAATCCATATGACCCGCATTGCTCAGTGGAACAATTGTGCGAGAGTGTATCATCCTTGGATCCACTGTTAGAAAATTATATATTATGGAGCAATGGAACACACATAATATTTCAGAAATATAAACACAGAAAACACATAAAACAAGAGAGACACAGATATACGTGGTTCACCCAGTTTGGGTTACGTCCACGGAGAAACAACCAGTCCTTCCTTTTATATTATCCAGCAAATTGAAGAGATACAATCTACAAGAGATCTGTTGTAACACCCTCTTTGCTCTCAATCTCCTCTCTCTTTCTCACTCAGAATACAGATCTACATAGAGGCAATATAATTCCATCATATATAGTGGGGGGTTGCCTTCTAGGGCAAAAAACCCTAAATTAAACATAACTTCTACCGTTAGATCTCCGCCTAATGAACGGCCCAAATTAACTAGAAATTAATATACTTTTACAAGGCAATTTTACATCTATTCTTAGCTTCGAGGGTGTTGCCCCCGAAATCCCCCGCTAGGGGGGGGCTCCCCAAAGGTCGCAGCCGCCCCCCCTTGGACCCCCCTATAGCGAATATTTTACGGGTGGCGTTGCTGTCCCATTTCGAACTAGGGTCCAATGTGGCGATACCTTTAAATACATAAGATAATCAGGCTCCACACCCAACATCCACGGGGCATGTTATTGTCTTGAGGAAGACCCATAGAGATACTGCTACAACTCCTCAAGGTTCAATGAATCAGTGAGAGTGGTTGTAGAATGGTTAGTAGCGCACAACACAACAACACTTGATAGGGCAACAACATCAACAGTAGCAAAGGGAAGCATACTTGTGCATGAAAAAGGAAAGAGGAAGGTTTCCGACAACACAAAGGCAGAGAAAAGCTACAAGTTCAAGGCAAATCCACTTGTAATGAAATCAGATTTGGAGATTGAAGAAAAGAAGCGATAACGTAACAAACAGATTGCGCAAAGACAAAAGGAGAAGCAGAAGTTGGAGGAGGTAGAGAATAAGTTGCAGGAGGTGAAGCAACAACTAAGGGAAGAACAAGAGTTGTGCATAAGGGAGAAAGAAGCACAACATGAACAGGAACAACAGGAAGTGCAGTGTGCACACATTGATGAAACTGTGCAAATACAGGTTATTGACTCATCACAGCTGGTAGATAGAAAACATGGTGAGCCTTCATAGGAGTAGGACTTTTCTCAATATATTGAACAGATGTTAGAGCAGATGGACACGGGTTTGGTTCAGCCAGAGCAGGATCTAGATAAGTTCTCATGCCCAAAGGCCCAGAGGTCACTCCACCAACTTCACCAAATCTAGGAGTAGAGAAAGTCCCAAGTGATCAAGGAGACACTTAAATCCTTGAGGACAATCCAGAAGAAAATGTGCACAACATATCCTTTGACGAGTCATAACACAGAGTTGTGCAATCGCACACAGTGCCCACTCTAGATGTCCATGCATCTCTTGTGAATTTTCAAGAACGAGTGATCGTGTCTGATGTGCGCAGAAATCCAAATGCATTGGCCGATGCTACAAAAACATATGCTGAAGCCATCAAATCAAGTGTGATATTCCTGATAGCTGAGAATGAGCGCATGGCTAAGGAGTTGCAAGCAACCAAGTTTGGAGAAGAGCAAGCTACAACATATTCCAGAGCAGAGTGGAGGAAAGTGATACTTGATGAAGCATCATCTCTCGATACATTCATGCGGAAGTTGTACTTCAAATTTGTCACCATGCATAAGTCAATTTTCCATCTTAATGGTTGGCAACAGTTCTGTGTTAGGAGAGCATGCATCTTGACAGACATACACATTGTTTTTTATCACATGCAGATATGGACAATGAGGTACAAGGGAGCCCCGTTGTACTTGCAAAAGATGATGAAGCCAAAGGCAGTGGAGTTGAAGGCATGCATCCAGAGTCAGATCCAGAACTATGAGGAACTCCCACAGCTCATCACCAGCTTACAAGCTTCACATGCATGAGTGTTCAAGAGCATGGATGTCATTGTGCGCATGCATGTGATCCCATCCATTGGCACACTCACCAAGGCAAAAGCAAAGAACCAAGTCCGACTGGAGCTAGACATGTACTTCGAGCAGTTTATGTGCATAACCTCCAATGCATATTTGTGGATGAGAAAAGACACTATGCACCACTATGTCATTGTTCTAGCTGCACTCAAGGCCATGATGTGCATGCTATATGACGAGTTAGACAAAGGTTCCAGATCAATGTACTCGGATGCAATGTATCCAAGAGTCCACTTTCAGAAGGATGTCACCACGGAGTACGCAGACACCATAGCACACTACCAAGATTGGCATCAGTTCACCACCAACGATCACCAAGAGGATGTCGACGAGTTAGTCTTCCCACAACTGCCTGAGTCTCAGTGATGTCTTGTATGGCTTACACAAGCCAATTTTTGTCTCACATGGGTACATGTGTAGATTGTATTGTAAACATGTTGCAAAGTGAAAGACCAAGTGTCAATAGTAGAATGTAAACAATCATGTTAAGTTGAAGAGTCATGAGGGTAGTTGAAGAGACACAAAGGGGAATGTCAAGGGTCACCCCACCTTTTGCTATATATAGAATCTCATAGCTCATTGTATGGGATTTTTGGAGCCAAGCTTTTGATAGGTATAACTTAGAGAAAGCTTGGAGTGTATTGGAACGAGCCTTGGCTTCTCCACAATGCAGAGCAAGTCTGAGGTCTAGTTGGGACTTCTTACCACGTAGATCCCCTGACATGTTGGTGGGTCCAACACCGTCAACATTTATGGCACTAGAAGGAGGGAGAAATGACAAGCTGAGTCCTCACAATCTATTTTGAATCTTCACAAATCTATCATGGAGTTTGTTACAATCCACCCTCTGAAATGTTTGTCCAATGGACGTATCTTTAAAGTCGAGAGGGAGTTCTAGGATAATTTGTCTGAAATCACGTATGATGGTGAAGGCAAAGTAGCCCAGCCTGGCCATTTAGACGACTTCCATTCACTCATGGAGATCTTGGAAGCTCCCACTGAAACAAAGACTTGTATACTACTCGCACACACACTTCACGACTACTCGTTGCTATGGTGTGCCATGCTGCCTCCTAACTCCATGCACTCATTTAAATAGTTCAGTGATCAAGTAGAATCTATTTTTCATCATTTTGATCCTGAAGCGCTTGATAAAAAGATGTTACAAGAACGGAAGGCCCCGCATGAATCTCTAATGGAATTTTGGGGGCACTTCCGTCTTCTCTCTTTTGAAGCTCCAAAAAGTAAGATGAAGTTCCAATATCTTTGGGAAAGATATGAGTATGTCTGTATCAAATCGCTCTATCCAAAAGTGAAAAAAAATCTCAAACCCCGCTCAACATACTTCGGTGATGGAGCTATGCAATCTCAAGTAGACACAGTCACTGTCACAAGTGACTGTCCACCTTCCTCTCATCAAACAACTCCACCCCCGCAGAGTGATGTGGGAGAGCGTGCACATAAGTCTGTTCAACTGTCACATCCTCCCACCCTCACTACTCTCAATTTATACGCAGATTTGGTTGGGAAGCCCATGGGTTTTCATATGCACTTATTACCTCAACCTCCATCCCTGCGTTCTGTTGATCCTTCAGATTGGATTGTCTTGTGTTCTTCTGTTCTGGACTCCACACTTGTTACGAATGAGGATCAAGACATCGACGGTGTTGATGTTTCACAACCAATGTGTGATGTAATTTATGATGAGTATGACTAAGAATCTGAACATGAACCTGCAATGAAGGATGACCTCCTTCTATTTGCGCATCCTCCACTTTTTCCTGACATCTTTCGTGATTCTATTATCTCTTATTTTCCTTGCATATATCCATCCAGGGATGCATCTACTTCCTATCATTTGCAGAACACACCCGATCTCAGTCCATCATTTGATAGAGGAGAGGAAAAATCTTTCATTGAGAATCTTCTCAACATTTCATCTACTGGTTTTGGAAACACAGAGGGTGAAAAACCTTGCTTCTCATCTACCCCTCTGTATGATTCATCATACCATGAGGATGTCGATGAACTCATTGATTTTTTTTATCGTAGATGTCATGATCTCTTTATTCCTATATTCGATCATAATGTTGATTCAATTGTTGTTGATCTTTCCAAGCCACTTGTTTATGATGATGTATCTATCGATGAAGTTGAAACCCCACAGGCTGTCAAGGCACTTTAGCCCGAGCTGATGGTTATGTCAGGCCCTCGCTGTCCTGAGGTTAGTTTCACTTCTGACTAGGAAATTGTTGAAACACCCAAGGCTCCTCATCACTCATCTGTTTGCATTGAATATCAATCCAATACAAAAATTTCGCTTCCTCCACCCGAATCACATGATCCTATCGGTCATGCATTGGAGGAATCATACACAGTAAGCACACTTGTAAGGCGTAAGTCGTCTCTCTTTCTCATGTTTGCTTGTCTTTCATAGTCAAGAGATTGCACATGCTTATCATCTGTGCTTAGTGTGTAACAACACCATGTTAAGTCCGCGGAATGGTTTTCTTAGGCTTTCACCCTTTTCTTTTATGTGGACGCGTTCAAACTCGGAGTGTGTTGGTATTCATTTTTATATATTTCATGTTTGTTGGTTCACATGACTGCCCTTTTCGTGAAAAGTGCCTTCACCAACATGGGTCAACCAATGTTCCAGTGGCTGCATTGGAAATATCACTTCACGTGATCAAACCCATGCACCGTTAGCTTAGGAGACAGAGTAGTGTTTGCTTTGTGTCTTGTTTTCTTGCATGCATGTTTTCTTTCTTTCTTTATTTGATTTTTTTCTTGCTTTCTTGCTTTTATTTCTTACTTTTCTTTCGCATTTACTTCTTCTCTTTGCTTTATTATTTTGTTTGCTTGTTATGTCCATAGGTTAGTTTCGCATGAAGCCATGTGCGACTCTGTAGACAAGTAGGGTAAAGTACAAGAGGACTTGCACATCTATCAACACTTGGTTATCCATTGTCCTCTCTCTTTATGCATAACTTGTTGTCTTCAGTCAATGATACACCAATGGAAAATATATTATGTTCAAAGTGAATCTTGGTGAAAACACAACACTTGTGCTCTAACTAGTACCACCTACACTAGTCGATTGTTTTTGGGTTAACCATTGTCAGCTCAGCCAAGTAGAGTAAGATGAGGGGGAAAACCTTAACAAGTATGTCATAGGTATATATAACATACTTATTTGAAGGAAAACCATCTTCTGCTCTCAATAAGTCGGGATCCCTCTTCTGCCTCTGAAATAAATAAGTGCCTATGCATAATTCTTTGAAAAAAAATGAAAAAAATGGAAAACGTATAATGTGAAAGAAGAAAAAGGCTTCCTACGCAAAGAGGTGATGCAAGTAAATTCATTGGGGTATTGACCAGGCTTGCCAGCAATAGAGCGATGCTTGTGTTCATGCGTGGCTCCATTGGGGTATTGTCTAGGCTTGTTGACAGCAGAGAACCACCAGAGATGAAACTTAAACTCTAACAGCTATATTACTTGTGCACCAATATACCTCTCATCCCCAATTGAAACAGCTAACTTGACTTGGCTTGGAATGAATGCTGACTGATCAAGAGCATGGGGTGCTACATCTTTCACTCAAGCTAGTGTGGAAACCACGATGATCAGAGAATCGAACAATACTTCCGGAGGAGTTAGACTTGATTTTCATGAAGCAAGGTCGATTCAAAGAAATGGAGTTCTACGAATGTGTCACCAATTTTGTAGCAGCTACAACCATCCTCCAAAATTTTTCCTTAAATTTTTTTTGGAGCCTCCCTACCAACCATCCTTAGCAACATGTTTTGCACTGCTAGTGATAAGGTGCTCAAAATTATGCTCAAAAATCAAAGTGTTAAAATTTTTGTCAAACATCGCTTTAGATCAAAGAGCTCGTCATTCTGAATCCAACGGTGTGAACGGAACTCAAATATGAATTCGTATGCAGAAGATAGTGCAAGTCAAAGTTCAAGTTTGACTTGTCTACATGGCAGGATTGGATGATGTGGCAAGGTCTTCAGCGAATGAGGAGGTGCCAAGTGGCAGGCCGCCATTGGCCCCCGCATATCGTAAATCACAGTCGCAGGTAGAAAGGTGTTATAGAATTGGCCCCCAAGCAGAGAAGGGTTGAGATGCGATAAATCGCAATCACAAATCGGTGAAGGGAAGTACTACGGAAATCGACCCCCAGCGTGCCCATCTTGCGATGCAATAGATCACAAATCACAATCGCACTGTAGAAAATAGAGTCCCATTTTATGACTATTCGTCGGTTCTCCACCGATTGTGATAAGTTCTTGGATGCGATATATTTATCAGTTCCATTTTATAGTTCTGTTGGGTCTGTCGATATCTCAATCACAAATCACTAGTTTTATTCATAGACCATAAGCCCGCAGCACTTGCTGATTGCAATTTGTGATAAGATCGACCAACAAGTTATGGCCCGCTGCATAGAAAAATTCTCGCTTAGTTAGCGGATTTTGGAGCGAATTTGTGGGATTATGTCGGTTTTGGAGAAATTTGTGGAACGAATAGTGGGAGAACTAGGAGAAGTCATAAATTCTTCAGTTTTCCTCCAAACTGGTTGCAAAAAGAGGCTAGATAGCCATTTTTCAGTATTCTAAACTCATTGAGATAGGTTTCAGAGACATTTGAGCATTGTAAACACACTTTTGTTGTAAATTGGATCAAAATAGAGAGGCCCAAGCATTGGAAGTTGGACCAAGGAGACATATCCCAAGAGGGGTGAACTCCTCGTCAAATCTATGTGTTGTGTGTTGTATTTTGATGTTCTTTGATGTTATTTTGCTATTGTTCAACATATGTTTTATGTTACATTGTTTATAACATTTACATAAGAAACTCTCATGGGGATCAGTTAGATAAGAATAAATGATGAATCCTTAAGCACTTGATAAGCATATGATAAGAATCTTCGGTTTTATTATGAATGGGGAATTAGCACAACATTAATAATCTACTCCATATCAAATCAAGTTGGTTTTAGAGCTCTGGTTTTTGCTTACTAGATTTGCTTGTGCAAAGAAGGAGTAGTGTTTGCTCGTTTTATGTCATGCTAACAAGGTTAAAAATCAAAAGAGGAGAAGGGAATCTAGTTGAAAGCCTTGTAGTTGGCTCAAGTGGAGGAAGAGCAAGGTTACCAAAGCCTTCTACACCAGTACATCCTCAAGTTGTAGAAGTTGTAGTTGAGTCTTCAAAGACCATGTCTCATGAAGGAGAACCTATCATGACCAATGATGAAAGAGCATTCAAAAACGATTTTTTTATATGACTGAGATGGTTAAGGTCCTCTATGAAGAGAGGAATAACATATTGCAAGGAGAAAGTTCCAAACCTCCCAATGGAGAAGGTTCTTCAGGAGAAGGTAATGGAAAAAGAGGTAATGGAAAAGGAGGTAATGGGAATGGAGACAAACCTCCACCCTCTCCACCATCTTCTTCATCTTCTTCTTCACAAGAATATTCACACTATTCCACTAATACAACCCTTACTCATACTCATCATCATTCTTCAAAAGGAACTGGTAAATCACCTTTTCTAAAACTTGATGTTAAATTTGGGTTTCCCATGTATAATGGTGAAGTGAATGCAGGGAAGCTTGATAATTGGATTCTTCAGTTGGAGGTCTATTGCAAGATTCAAAATCTTCAAGAGGATGATATCAAAATTCAGTTGGCTTCATTGAGAATGGAGGGTGCAACACTCATTTGGTGGGAAGCAAGGACTCAAGACAAGATCAAAAAACATGGTAAGATCTCTATTATTTGGTCTGATTTCATTACTGCTATAAAAATAAAATTCTACCCTTTATTTCATATGAAAAAATCTATCATGAATTGGCAAAATTTCAGACAGTTAAAAGGTCAAAATGTGCAAGAGTATACTCAGGAGTTTAGGAGAAGAGCTCTTATGCTAGGAGTAGACTTGCAGTCACAAGATACTTTGCTGAAATACATAGGAGGTTTGCATAGCTATCTTTGACACACCATTCTTATGTTTAATCCCACGAATCTTGATGAGGTCTGTGTTCAAGCTACACACCTCGAAGCAAGAGGGAAAAATGTATAAGAAGAAGGTAAGAAGAAGCCATTCTAGAGTGGTGAAAAAGAAAGGAAATCTAAAGGAAAGCAGAAGAAAAGTGCTTCTGTTAAGAAAGAAGGGGAGAAACCCATGTGCAAGAATTGTTCCAAAGAGGGCCATGATGAAGCACATTGCTGGAAAATTCATCCTGAATTAAGACTAAATAAATTTAACAATAAAGGGAAACATAAGACAAACGTTTTTGTACAAAAAGATTCGCGTTCTGACTCAGCTAATGAAACAAAGATTGCAACCACAATCACTAAAGGAAAAGTCGTGGAAAAAGCAAGCAAAGAGGAAGTTGTGGGAAGCACCAACACAACAAATAACTACAACAACACTTCAAATGAAGAAAACATAATTGAGTTGTTCCATATCAGAGTTATTTCCAAACACATCAAGATTGATATGATGTTTGACAGTGGATCCCATGCAAATTTAATTTCTACAAACTTGGTCAAGAAGTTGAATCTGGAAATCATACCTCATCATCAACTATATCCATTGGGTTGGATAACCAAGGATGCAAATCTTCAGGTCACAAGGAAATGCATTTTTAGGTTTTCTATTAATTCCAATTTCGTTGATGAAGTCAAATTAGATGTAGTGCCGCTGGATATTTCTGGGATTGTGTTGGGAAGCTCGTATCTGTATGACCGGAAAGCAGGGAAAATTTTAAGAACCACCCTAAATTTATATGTATAATAAATGGGTGAATCCCCATGATACACAGGAAAAATGGGAGGCGATTTTATCAATAATATAATATGTATATATGATTTTTTGGTGAATCTCTCACTAGATTATATTATCTTCTAAAGTCATGGCGAATATTTCACTGAGTTATAAAATCTTGTAAGATCTAGGCAAATCTTTCACTAAATAATAAAACATTGTGAAGTCTTTGCAAATGTTTTGTTAAAGTATGAAACCATATATGATAATAGGAAAACATATTCATTAAACGATAATATACTAACATGCATGTTTGGAAAAAAGAAACATAATTTTCTCTTCCTACAAACAATGTTGCAAGTTTCAATGGCCATTTTTGTCAAGGTTCTTACTGTACACTCTTTCATATCCTTCTATTAGTTTTGATAATATTCCACAACAAAGTTCTTGTAGGTGTTGATCTTGACCACCAGTTCTCTCAAGGTAGGAGAGATTAAGCTATCAAATTTATTTCTTATTCCATAGACTCCAACTATGAGATAAAAAAAACACATCAAGTTTGATTACCCCAACACACGAGCAAGTAGCAAGCCCCAACTATATAATATAAGAAAGTAGTACTTATCCCAAAGGTCTAAAGGGGATCTAATGGAAAGAAGTGACCGTTGTTAGAAGCCTTCCAATCAATATATAAATATATAAATGTAGATTTATTATTATTTTAATTGGAAATCTTCAATTAAATAATAAAATTTAATTACGTCTCTCCCAATCTAAATTGCTTATTAGCATAATTCACTACCTTCATATGTCTTGCATTTTTTTAACAACATTGTAACACGTGGATTAATTTCTTTTTTGGTGCACAATCTCCGCCTTTTAGGACAATATGGTGCAGTGGCCCAACCCCTATAGATCATTACGACAAACTAAGAATAACAAAGAAGATGAAAGGTTGTACAAACCAGCATATTTTTCAAACAACTAATCCAACATTAGTACCTTAACTTTTTCATGAAGATATCATATTGAGAATGTTTGAAAATGGTGGGAAACCTAGGTAGCAACTATCTCTCTTCTGTGAGGGTGATGCGAAAAGAGTGATAAGATTTCACTATTTTAATATTTTTTTGTTACATCAGAAAAACCAATATTAATGGAGATATTGATATTTTTTACTAAATTTTTTGAAGTGATTAAATGTAGCTTTAACCATTCACCTTAAGATTTTTTTTACAATATAATTTCCTAAGTCTATTTAATATCTTCATTATCATAAAAACCAACCTATATCCATCTTAACTCCACATCTACCACTCTTAGAGGGATGAAATCTATTTATCCCTCTCAACACTTGGTATACCTGAAATTAAAATGGAGCTAAGCTGATAGAATTTCCCCTTTAAATAGTTTATGCTCACATAAATACCATGGTATTACCATGGGTTATCATAAACATGGAGCTTAAAAACTACTATTAGTAATTTATAAAAATTAATAAAATTAATAATTGATTTTTTTTTTTTTTTTTTTTTTACCAAGTCAAAATTTTAAGTGACATTAAATTACAAGATCCATTTTTACTCTTGATCTACCAAGCCCTCGAGAGGGATCAAATATTTTTTCACTCTATGCTAGTTTGCATATCACGATATTTGATCCGTCTCGGGGCTTAGTAGATCCAAAGTAAAGTTGGATTTATGCTGGTTTAATTGCCCCCTTTAAATAGGCTACATTCCACGTGAATACCATGGGTCAATACCATGTGCCATCTTTATTTTTATTAATACTAATATTAGGGTTAATAATGTTTTTTTGCATGGTATTAATAATAATTTGGTCCAAGGTCTTTTTTCAAAATTTTAATTAAAAAACTAAAAGGATGAGGGGTTCTTGGAGCTCTACAACCCTAATGGTCACGCAACCATGAGGTAGGCGGCACTGAAAACCTTGAAAATAAGTAGACAGGCACAAAAAACAAAGCGGACAGGAGGCACAAAAATGACAGAGGAAGTTAGGAGGGGAGAGATCCCCTCCTACAGAGATGCAACGGCAAGTGAGGGAACACGAAACAACAAACTGGAGGAAGAGAAGAGGACACCAAGACCAGTCCTAGGAGCAAGATGGAAAACAGGAAGCAAAGGAAAATGCTTACCATTCTCAACAGAAAAACCAAGATTTGTCATCCCTATGAACAAACTCGAGCATTACAGAAGTTACATGAAGGACCATGCATTAATATGCAAGTTCATCGATGTCTGGCCGTTTGAGAAAGACCTAACAAGATGGATACAACAGAAATGGCAACCCCGTGGTCACATTGAACTGAAGCTAGGCACACGCGGATTCTTTACGGTAATCTTCTCAAACCTTCAAGATAAAGGAAAGGTGTTTGAAAATGGTCCATACTTTCATAATAATGCAGGTTTATTTATGAGGTACTGGGAGGAATGCTATAACCCGGACAAAGAGAAATTCTTAGCAGCGCTCGTGTGGGTAAGATTGTTTGGATTACCCATGGATTTTTAGGACCCAGAGATCCTGGAAGGAATAGGGAATACAATAGGTAGCTTTGTTAAAATAGCGGAATCAACTAAGAAAGGAAGATATACATCATATGCAAGGATTTGCGTATATATGAACATTGCGAACCCTATACCAGGAGCAGTAGAACTAGAATACCATGAAGAGGTATGGCAGCGGGTAGTGGACTACGAACCCATTCCTTTTAGATGCAGAAAATGCCACGAATATGGGCACCTCTACAAGGAATGCCCCCTTAATGCCGAGGAGGAAGAACGAAAGACCAAGCAATAGAGGAAAAACACAGAAGATAATGAAGGGTTCCAAGAGATAAAAAACAGGAAAAGACCTGTAAAGGAAACCTCTAAAGACGGAAGAAAAGAACCACCACTCAAAACAAATAAGGCAAACAGGTTTGAAATCCTACAGGTAGAAGAAGAAGATTCAGAGATCTGAGTAATGGACTATCAAGAGGAAAAAGAACAGGAAGGCAGACTAAGTCAAGACACAAACAACACTAAACAGAAAACCCAAAGAGAAATATGGGAAAGGCAGGAAAAGAAAAGGAGGATAAACAGGAAAATGAAGTAAAAGACCCAACAAACAAAGAAGAAATTCTGAGGAAACTTCTGGACAAATGGAGGCATTTGGATGAGAGGTTTATCCCAGAAGAGGATAAAAAACTATACAAGGAAATCTTCCAAAAATATAAAGAAAAATAGGAGCAAGGAAACACAGGCATGAATGAGCAACTAGGAATACAACCTGAAAACAACCAAGAACAACAAAGTAAAGGTAAAGGAGGGAAAAAAAGAGGAAGAAAGAATCTCCAGGAGTCAATACAAGTAATGGGAGAAATGCTAGTTAATACGGGAAGAGTAGTACCGCTCTCAGTGGTCTTCCACCAAACCACCCCACCTACCCAATGATAATAACATCTTGGAATATTAGGGGTCTTAATAGCAAGGGTAAGCAGAGATACCTAGCAGAAAGGATCAAAAGAGAAAAACCCCAAATCATGCTGCTTCAAGAAACAAAAATAACAGGGGGAAAATGGAGGAGATTCTCAAAAAAATTAAGCCTACTTATGAGTGCATGACACTTGATGCAAAAGGGAGTGCAGGGGGAATAGCAATCTTGTGGAACCCTGCAGAAGTTACTGCACACCACTGGATAGGAATGAAGAGGATCCTCTCAGGGAGATTTAGACTGATAGGTCACAACGACTGGTTCTTAGTATCGGCGGTCTACAAGCCTCATATAATGGTGGAAAGAGAGGCCTTCCTCACACATCTGCAACGGCTGGGAAACATGCACAAAAAAAAAATAGTGGGTGATAGTGGGAGATTTTAATATGATCACCTCAAAAGAGGAAAAGTAGGGAGGATTGTAACAGGAGGACGCAGAAATGGAAAGATTTAGGAAAACCCAGGAATCTCTAAAAATGATTGATATAAACACCATTAATGGAAAATATACCTGGAATAATAGAAGAGGAGGCAGTAGGCAAATAGATTCAAGATTGGACAGGTTCTTAGCAACATAACACTTTCTTGGGAAAGACATATTTTATGAAGCAACTATCCTACCTTGCCAAGGATCAGACCATTGCCCATAAAACTAGAAATTGCCATGAATAATCAAAACCAAAATAGACCATTCAGGTTTGAAGCCTTTTGGCTACGAGACCCAACCTTCATAGAAAAAATGGAGAACTAGTGGAAGATTAGTGAGGAGGAAATAAAAGGAAAGAACAAGATGCACACACTCCAATTAAGATTAAAGGAGCTAAAAGGTAAAATCAAGAAATGGAATAGAGAAGAATTTGGCAACATCCAAAAGGACCAAGAAAAGCTGCAATTAGACATGAGAAGGATACAACAACAAATTATAGAAGGGAGAACAGAGGAACTAGCGCGGGAAGAAGGAGGGGTGTTAAACAGACTGGAGGAATGAAGAAAACATGAGGAAATTCTGTGGAGACAAAATTCAAGAGTACAATGGCTGAAAGAGAGGGAAAGAAACACAAAATTCTTCCATAGAGCCATGCAACAGCACCGTGTTGAGTCTTGAAAATGTCATTCATTTCCATTACACTTTCACTATTATGTCCATTATATCACCTCCATTTCACTACTATGTCACCACATTCATCCCACTTTCATTATCATTGGGCCACCTTTATGTTTTTCCAATCTTTATTATTTCTAAGCCTTTTAAGTGAATTTGTGGTTAAACATTAGAAAATAATGTGCATATGCTTATACCTAACAAATGAGTTGAGTTTGTTGACTTGTGTAGGTTGAAAGGAGGCTTCTAGAAGACCCTTATGTGGCACTCTAAGGCAAAATTCGAATTTGGTTGGAAAGAATCATGGGATCATGAGGATATGTGTCACATCTCCTAATTGTATTGTAACTCTAAAAAGACATGTGTCTTATCAGTTCCTATTTTGATTAGGACTCTAGAGGTAGAGGGAGAGATTCATGGACTATCATTAATGAGATGGCTCTCATCTTTTTGTATAAATAGGAGATCTCTCTCCTTCATTTGCTAGTCTTTCCTTTAGTCTTTTCCTAGTCCTTTTAGTTTGTTAGTCCCATGGCTTTTGAAAGCTTTGGAGAGCTTTGTTGTACTTTGCACTTTTGAATAAATTGAATAAAGCTTTGATGTTCTCAACATGGAAGGAGATGTGAAGTAGATGTCATGGAGCATATTAGGATGTAAGTAGATTAGATTTCATTTTGTAAATATTGCTTTGTAGAATGTAAGATAGATTAGATTTTCATTCATGCAATTTTAATTTATGCAAGTTATTTTCTCCCAGGATTGTGTGTCTTTGTTGTATTTGCTTTATCTCTAATGGTATTTTCAGTTGTCATATTCATAAGTTGCTGCCTTTATTTTATTTTTCTAGCTTGATTTCTAGTTTAGTTTCTCAAGTTGTATGCTAACATATTGATGGTCTCTTTATCATAAGTTGTTCATCTTTAAGAGATCAGAATATTAATAAATTACAACTTGCTTTGAGTACTTTTTAGACTAATCTCTAACTACTTCTTAATCGTGTTTCACATAATCCCATATGTTGGAAGCAGAGAGTTAGGAAGAGTTGAACATTATAACTGGTCTTTAAAGTGGATTTTTCTTATTTTGATTACTTTTTAGACTTATTTCTAACTACTTCTTAATCGTGTTTCACATAGTACTATATGTTGGAAGCAGAGAGTTAGGAAGAGATGATCATTATAATTGGTCTTTAAAGTGGTTTTTCTTACTTTTTTTTGCAGCAGCATGAGTAGTGACTAGTGCCATTAGAAAGTGGTTTTATGTTTTGCTTTCAGTTTCATTTCAAGTTATTTCTTTCAAGCTCTTTCTTTGCAAGTTTAATGTACAGTTTGAATTACTGCATGCTTTCAAGTTGATTGTAGATTAGTGATGCACATAGCCTTCTAATGAACTAATGACGTGATAGAATCATCTTGTCCTTTTGCTGCAGCAAGGATACTTGGTCTCATAGTCATTTTCTCATTATTTGATTATTGCATGTTAGAACAAAAATCCCAAAAACAACATAAACTATAAAACAACGAAGTAAGAGAAAGGTTAACTAAGCACATATAGTGCACCACACTTCATCAGCTTACGATACCCGGATTGATAATTTATGTAGAGCAATTTAAGACATTAAATTGACTAGACATTTTGGCGCCGTTGCTGGGGAAGTGTAATTAGGAGACCTTATTTCTTACATCTAAAAAAAAAAATTAATAATCCTTAAGTATGCTCTCCTCTTGCACTTTGTGTGATCTGGAGGATCAGAAAAATGATTGTTAAGTAAAAAAAGACAAAATAATAATTCTTGAGTATGCTCTCCTCCTGCACTCTGTGTGATCTGGAGGATCAGAAAAAGAATTGTTAAAAGAAAAAAATAGGAGACAAAATAAACTTCAAACATTTCAATTGATTCAATAAAAAATAAATAAATAAATAAATAAAATAAAATAAAAAAATGAAAAAAAATAAAAAAAAAATGAAACTCAACTGCTTTGATAGGTTCAAATTGTCCAAAATTGTCTGGTTATGGTTTGTAGTGGTCTTCAAAACACTGTATCCTGTTTTAATAAGGTTTTGCAACTTAGCTGTGGAAACTGCCCTGATTCCGCAGCTATCTGACAATTCCGCAGCTGTTTCAAGGTTTAGCAGGTTACAAGCATCTAATGAAAAAACCGACCACATGGGCATCTCCAGAATTGTCCCGACATGTATCCTATCCTAGTCACCCATCTCAGATCGGTGAAAAATCAGCCTAGGACCTCAGTCAAAGTCTTGTTTTTAGCATGTTTTTCTTGAAGTATTTGCTGCCTGAAATTGAAAATCATTAATCTTTTTTTATAAAATTTTACAATTTCAGAGAAGAAAAAAAAGAGAGAAAAACAATCTATGGCTATCTCCATTCTTAGTTTTCACTGTGGCTTCAATAAAAAAAAAAAAAAATATGCCTCCATGTTCAAGCTTTGACCTGTTGATTCCTGTAGGAGGCATCCATCATTTAGTGGCAGATTTTTGAGTTGATTTCACCTTTGGATAGCTACATTATCGATTAGAAACAGAGGGTCGAATTCTTGAAGGTAGCCTCTGGTGATCTATTAAATTATTAAGGGCAGAGTAGTCATTTTTCTCCAAGGGCGAGAGCATGTAATCTGATTACATTTGCTGGCAAAAGAACAAATTTGTTAGCTGAATTTTATGTTATTTCAGGGGTCAAATCCTCTTACTATTGGAGCCAATTTCCTCTGCCATTATATCCATCAGATTACAGGTCTACTTCATGGGATGAGTTCAACATTCACCATAATTATTTGGAGATTGATCTGAGTTAGAATGAATCAATAAGATCAATTGCTGCCACTTAGATTTCTGCCACCTACAAAACCTGTGATATAAACAACCTGAGTGCAAGTTCAACAAAATTCTTAAGTTGATTAAAAACAATCACTACAGCAATTGTTTGGAAACATTTCAGATAACCTGTGACCATCAGTTGCCCCAATTCTTCAACTCTGTCCCTCTGTCTAAAGATCACAAGCCTAACAGGGTTGATGAACGGGAGCGTATTGAGCAAGCCGGGGGCAATGTTATGTGGGTGATTCTTGTAATTGTTGAACCTGTCTAACACCTCCAAAACAATAAATCAAGCCAAAAAGCCGAATGCAACAAATTCATAAAGTGCAGAACAGAAAAAAAATTGATAACTCAGAAAACGTAAACAACAGAAAAACGTCAAACTTTACACGCTTGATTTGCCCAAATGGTAGCGAATTTCTAAAAACTAAAACATGGGTTTTTTTGCCAGGTGGGTTAATTAGATAACCCAGAAACCGTTTGAGAAAATTTGTGGCGGTCTGGGAGAAATCTTCGGTTCTTTGGAGCCTCTTTTTTGCTGCCGCGTGAAAAAATTGAGTTATTAACTGACAGTTTGATGTATTCCGCGTGCCTGAAGAAGGATAACGCCAATTTGATTATGTGCTGGACTCTTTGCCACCTCTACCACGTCCTCTGCCCATATGCCACCCGTTGCAATTCATTAAAACCAGCAGTGATCCAAGTGAAGACGGCTCTGTTACGTAAGCCAATTACATACGGCTCTTCACAGCCGCATAACTCCCGCTACAAACTACAATTCATCTTCACATTCTTCCCTTATATTTCGTTGCTGCGAAGTGCACGTTTTTCTTCTTGTTCTTCATTGTTTCTGCGAGATTCGAGCGCGTGACTCCAGTCATAGGTGGGGGAAGCACTTCAGAGCACAGCACAGTACTAATCACAAGTGACCATCCTGGAGTGATTAAAGGAACTCGCTTTTCTACCAGCAACTGTTATGGCAAGTGTTTCAATATCATAAACATTTCTCCATGTTATGGCTTTGGTAGAATTGCTAGGACTTGGATGACACTCTTGAGGGTGAGGTTCATCAAAAAGCATTCACAATTCTTTCTTGCCAAATTTAAAGTTTTGCAAATATTTATACACAGATGGGGACTCGAAGAAGACCATTTCTGGACCTAAATCAACCTCCCAGTGAAGAAGAAGATTCTGAAGAGTTCCATGCATTTCATTCACTCCTCCACATTTTTTTTTCTTCTCTTCCACGCACACAGCCACTCCATTTCACATTACTTTCTACACTCTGCACTTTTCGCAGCCAATACAGCGTTTCCGCAGCCAATCCCAGATTCCGCAGTTGTTTTGTTAAACTCTAGGTTGCAGGTGTCATCAGGCAAAACAAGTCACATGGGTAGCTAGGGAAGTGTCAGTACATGGATGGTGTCCTATTCATTCGGACAAATTTGATGAAAAAGACCCCGGTCAAAGGGAAGTCAAATTGTGTGTTATCACAAAGTCGCCACATTGAGTCGCCACACTGAGTCGTTGCATGTCAAGAAAAAATAATAATTTTGAATCAATGAAATGAACAAGTTATTTTCTCACTTTTCTGAAGGTATTGATTAATTTTGGATTGATAATGAAAGATGAATGGCTAACTTTGTATCCAAGACTTTTAGCTACAGAACTGTGCACATTCCACAGCTAAAGTCCAATTCTGCAGCTAAAGTCCAATTCCGCAGCTATTCTCTGATTCCGCAGCCAGAAAAACCTCATTGTTCAAATCAGCTTATCTTTTTCATACAAAATCAGATTTTGATGATTTAAGTACCATTGGAAAGATCTCAACAAGATCTATACAATGAGAAATATATCATTAGAGTTTGAAATGGCAAATAATGAAATAAATTGCTGAAAAAAAAAAAGCAACATCAACTTGAGGCACTAATTCCAAAGCAGGTATAAATTCTTTTGATTTTTCCTTTGAGAACTTGTTTCATTAATACAAATTCTTAGTTTTGTGTGTAAATATCATAATTAGAGAGATTGATCACCTCTCTCCTTTGATAATCTTACATTCTATTGCAGAAGAAGTATTAGTTTTTTTGCAGGTTCCAGGAGGAAGGACAAATGGCTACAAGAGAATGGTGTCTCTCTAAGAGACCAATTTGTTTCATAAGAGGATGATCAGCAACAAAGAGGAAATATGCTGATGCAAAATCAGATCCAAACACTTGAAAAAACTTTCAGATACTTTTGTCTCCATCACATCCATCCATCACATCCATACTTCATAATAAACCATTCACCTCATTCCACTCCATATTTTCTATTTTCATTCACATACACTTTCCATCTCTTTTTGTCCCTTCATAACCCACAAATAAAAGCAAGAGGCTCATTCACATGCTTATTGCCATTGCCATTTCTATTCTCTATTACCATTTTCCATTTTCATTTTCCATTCCTTGTCATTTTCATTCCGCAAATAAGCCCTGCTTCAATGCAAATTATTGAGTCCATAGTCCTTTGAGTCTAAGTTCTTTGTAAAAACACCTTGAGACTTGCATGCCTTAATGGCAAGTCCTCATGCTGACAAACAATGGGAATACATTAATGTCCCTTGTTCGTTAGATCTTCTAGGTGACTCGACATCAGCAAATTCATTCGTACCTAGCAAGATGTGTTTGGGCATCTTGACTCTCATTGTCATCAATGGTGAGAGCTCTCGTGTTGACTAGTGGCATCCATTAATGGCCACTAAGCCAACAATTTCCTACTATGTTCGACATCAGAACATCTTTTCACATAGTAGGAATTGTGCCAATGAGTTTTGAAGACATGAAGACTATTATTTTCAGCATTGTGGAGCAGATTCAGCAAGTTTTAGTAGAAGCAATAAAAAGCCATCTTATCTCTCTATCCATGACTCCTCTTGTTCAGCCACTTGAAGAAGAATATGATCAGAAGTTTTCAGCCACCACACATACAACTCATCCATTCCAAAGGGTAAGTGAAGGTACGGCATTTTCTAACTTTTAACCATAGAATTCCATAAAAAGCTAGAATGATAATTGTTGGAAAAACATTTCTCTTCCTCATTTCATAAAATTGCCAATACCATCAGTTGGGGGGGGCGGAATACATTCATATTCATATCTTTCCATGTCCATATCATATTCAGGAGCTCACATACTTCCAACATATATTAATTATTACATTGCTATTATGAGCATATAATGGCTTTTGAAAAAGTGCTTAAAGGATAGATTGGATACAAACAAAATCATGGTTGTCACACAAGAACCAACCATCATGCAATCCAATAAAGATATACTTTGCAACAATAATCAAAATATCATTATGCAAAGTTCAAAGATCAAAATAGAAGGCAACAAAAGAAAAAAATGGTTGTAACACAAGAACCAACCATGTTGCAATTCAAGTGAAACACTTTGCAAAAATATGAAGTTATCAAATGATATCATGCAAAGTTAAGCCAAAGCTCAAGGATCAAAAGAGTTAATGTAATATATATTGCATGAGGACATGCAATAGCTTCAGTTGGGGGGTATGTTGAGTCTTGAAAATGTCATTCATTTCCATTACACTTTCACTATTATGTCCATTATATCACCTCCATTTCACCTCCATTTCACTACTATGTCACCACATTCATCCCACTTTCATTATCATTGGGCCACCTTTATGTTTTTCCAATCTTTATTATTTCTAAGCATTTTAAGTGAATTTGTGGTTAAACATTAGAAAATAATGTGCATATGCTTATACCTAACAAATGGGTTGAGTTTGTTGACATGTGTAGGTTGAAAGGAGGCTTCTAGAAGACCCTTATGTGGCACTCTAAGGCCAAATTCGAATTTGGTTGGAAAGAATCATGGGATCATGATGATATGTGTCACATCTCCTAATTGTATTGTAACTCTAAAAAAACATGTGTCTTATCAGTTCCTATTTTGATTAAGACTCTAGAGGTAGAGGGAGAGATTCATGGACTATCATTAATGAGATGGCTCTCATCTTTTTGTATAAATAGGAGATCTCTCTCCTTCATTTGCTAGTCTTTCCTTTAGTCTTTTCCTAGTCCTTTTAGTTTGTTAGTCCCGTGGCTTTTGAAAGCTTTGGAGAGCTTTGTTGTACTTTGCACTTTTGAAGAAATTGAATAAAGCTTTGATGTTCTCAACATGGAAGGAGATGTGAAGTAGATGTCATGGAGCATATTAGGATGTAAGTAGATTAGATTTCATTTTGTAAATATTGCTTTGTAGAATGCAAGGTAGATTAGATTTTCATTCATGCAATTTTAATTTATGCAAGTTATTTTCTCCCGGGATTGTGTGTCTTTGTTGTATTTGCTTTATCTCTAATGGTATTTTCAGTTGTCATATTCATAAGTTGCTGCCTTTATTTTATTTTTCTAGCTTGATTTCTAGTTTAGTTTCTCAAGTTGTATGCTAACATATTGATGGTCTCTTTATCATAAGTTGTTCATCTTTAAGAGATCAGAATATTAATAAATTACAGCTTGCTTTGAGTACTTTTTAGACTAATCTCTAACTACTTCTTAATCGTGTTTCACATAATCCCATATGTTGGAAGCAGAGAGTTAGGAAGAGTTGAACATTATAACTGGTCTTTAAAGTGGATTTTTCTTATTTTGATTACTTTTTAGACTTATTTCTAACTACTTCTTAATCGTGTTTCACATAGTACTATATGTTGGAAGCAAAGAGTTAGGAAGAGATGATCATTATAATTGGTCTTTAGAGTGGTTTTTCTTACTTTTTTTTGCAGCAGCATGAGTAGTGATTAGTGCCATTAGAAAGTGGTTTTTATGTTTTGCTTTCAGTTTCATTTCAAGTTATTTCTTTCAAGCTCTTTCTTTGCAAGTTTAATGTACAGTTTGAATTACTGCATGCTTTCAAGTTGATTGTAGATTAGTGATGCACATAGCCTTCTAATGAACTAATGACGTGATAGAATCATCTTGTCCTTTTGCTGCAGCAAGGATACTTGGTCTCATAGTCATTTTCTCATTATTTGATTATTGCATGTTAGAACAAAAATCCCAAAAACAACATAAACTATAAAACAACGAAGTAAGAGAAAGGTTAACTAAGCACATATAGTGCACCACACTTCATCAACTTACGATACCCGGATTGATAATTTATGTAGAGCAATTTAAGACATTAAATTGACTAGACACACCGACAGTGGAACATAATTTTTTCCTTAAGAGATACCCAAGGAAACAGGGTAACTCAGAAAGAGGAAATGGAAAGACTATTGATACAACACTTAAAAGGCATATTGACGGAGATGAAAAGCAACAAAGAAGAGGAGATAACAACAATAAGTCAATACATCCTAAAAAAGGTGAATAGTGAGAAAAACATGGCCCTTCTAAGGGTAATCTCTAAAAAATAGGTAGAGGAGATACTGAAGACAATGGCCAAGAACAAAGCCCCAGGCTTGGATGGACTTACAACAGAAATTTTCCAAGTAACTTGGAGTTTTATGAAGCAAGACATAGTAAATGCAGTGGAAGAATCAAGATGCAATAAACGAATGCACTCAGCATGGAACACAACCTTCCTAACATTGATATCAAAGTTAGAAAAGGCGGATGAACCCCAGGGTTTTAGACCAATAGCACTATGCAATATAATATACAAAACTCTAGCCACAATAATGGTGAAAATATTACAATCAATACTCCCAGAACTGATAGCACAAGAACAAACAGGGTTTGTGAAAGGAAGACAAATAATGGATGGAATCATAGTCACACAAGAGGTGATTCACTCATTGAAAAATTCGAAACACAAAGGAATGATGATCAAACTCGACCTAGCAAAAGCCTATGACAAACTCAGCTGGGAATACCTCTAGAGAATCTTAAAAGCTTATGGGTTCGATGACAGATGGATAGAATGGATAATGTCCATGATATCCACTCCAAGTATGTCCATACTACTGAATGGAACACCTACAGAAACCTTCAAGCCGTCCCGAGGGCTCAGACAGGGAGACCCATTGTCACCTTTCCTGTTCATAATAGCAGCTGATGGTTTGGGCAGATTAATAAAAGCAAGCGTAAGCAGTGGAAAACTTAAAGGCCTTAGTTTATGGGGAGAAGAATTAACTATTACACACCAACAATTTGTAGATGATGTAATGATGTATAGTCAAGCTAATCTTAAGGAAGCAAAGAAACTACTGGAAATCCTTGAAGAGTTTACAAATGCATCAGGAACAGAGATAAACAAGGATAAAACAGAAATATTCTTCTTCAATACCCCAATGTTGTCACAAGCATTCCTAGCTAGAACAATGGGGTTCAGAATTGGGAAGTTCCCTACCAAATATCTGGGAGTACAGCTGAGCGACAAGCAGAATAGAATAGCGAACTGGGGAGGCCTGATAGGGAAAATCTAGAAAATAATGGATAACTAGACGCTCAGAACGCTAAATATACCGAGTCGCCTTATCCTCTTGAAGTCGGTCCTCCAAGCTATACCAATATACCAAATGGCCAGTCAAGCTATCCCAAAAACTATATGTCAGAAAATGGTGGAAATTTTCAAAAAAATTCTATGGCAAGGAACAAGCAAAACTAGAAAGTGGGCACTGCTCTCATGGAAATGGCTGAGAAAATCTGTAACAGAAGGGGGTCTAGGGTTGAGGGATCCCTACATATTAAACCAAGTCATGGGGGAAAAACTATGGTGGAGGTGGATTCAAGGAGGAGAAGACCTATGGAAAATGTTATGGGAAAATAAATACGAGATGGCAAGGTCTCCCGAAGGCAAAGTTTGAAGCCAATCAAAAAAGAAAGGCTTAGCCATCTGGAACCTAGCAAGGTTAAATAGGGACCTGATAAGAGAGCACAGTTTCTGGGAAATTAGAGAGGGCAACAAAGCAAACTTCTAGCAGGAGGCATGGCAACAACGAGAAACCCTCAACCAGTAACCACAACTCCAAGATATTCAACAGTTCACCACCCAATTAGAGGAAGATGCAGTCAGAAACTATTGGCCGCCTGAACAAGATGGCTATTGGAGAAAATGGAAAATGAAAAACGACTGGCAAGAAGCATCAGAAACAGAACATTGGGAAAATTACCAAAAGGAAATGGAGATAAGGAAATGCAATCAAAGATGGTCCAGACATAATAAGGTGGGGAAAACATATCAAAGGAATGTTTACTATAACAGAAGGATATCACATAAAGGTCGGAAGAACCAACAACCCAGACATAAAAAAATGGGATAGAATCTGGAAATTAAAAACTTGGCCAAAAGTGGCATTATTTACCTGGATATTGATGCATGGACGAGCCTTAACCTGGGACCAATTGAGAAGGAAGGGGATGCATGGACCTTCACGCTGCGCCCTATGCCAGGACCACGAATAAACTATGGAGCATGTGGAAAACTCCTGTAGCATCAGTAACAACTTGTAGCAAAATCACCATCAGCTCTTCGAGATTAATGATTGGAAAACTGGTAGCATAACCACAACAGTAGAGAAATGGAGGAGCAAGCCATATTGTAACATAATCTTGAACCGAGCCTAGAACCTCTCCATAATTCTTCCTGTGGAACCTATGGAAGGCAAGAAATCGGGTGATATTTAGGGAAGATGAAAAAGCCAAAGAGGAAATATGGAGTCAAACCATAAAGAACATATGTGAAACAATAATCCTTGAAAAATGGAACAAGGAAGATTGGAAGACCGATGCAACAGAGACACGCATTATGGATCGTCTGCAAATCAAAGCAAGCATAACATGCAGGATAGGAAAAGAACACAAGGTAGGTAACACAAGAGCTGAAGACTGCTATAGGAACCCACCACAGGGATTCACCAAGCTAAACTTCGATGGCGCGGCAAAAGGCAACCCAGGGGAGGCCGGAATAGGAGGGATATTCAGAGATGATGGAGGGAAAATCCGCCGGGTCTATGCGATGGATTGTGGAATTGCCTCCAACAATGAAGCATAATTCCACGCACTAAACAGGGGATTAGCAATAGCGATCAGGGAAGGGTACCAAAGCCTGTAGATAGAAGGCGACTTGATGCTAGTGATAGAAACAGTCAAACAACTATAGCAGGGAGTTCTAGTAGAGAAATTGAGAGAAAGCTGGCAGACAACATGGATAGTAATAGAAATAAGCCATCAACTGAGGAAGGTAGCCTACACCATACCTTCTCATGTGAAGCACAAAGGAAATGCTCCTGCAGACCACCTTGCGAATTAGGGATGTTGGAAAGGAGAGTAGCAATTGGATGTGAGCGCGGAAGAGATCCATCAGAAAGAGGAAATGGGACAACTACTCCAGATAATAGAACAAGACAGGCGCCAAAGTGAGCATCTAGAGAATTCGCCCGGATATGACGGGAGCGGAGAAGGAAAAGGGCAGATGCAAGAGGGACAAAACATGACAGAAATGGAACAACACAGGACAGACGAAAGACTGGAGCATAGTAGAATGATGAAGGGGGGCAAAGGAAGGATAACCCCCGAGAACATGGGGGCAGAGATGGTAAGGAATGGAAGAGGAGAGATCAAGACAACAAATTCGAGGATGGGCAGCGAGTTAATGCCAAGTGGCAGAGCGGAGTCAGCGACCCGATAGCAAGAGCAGCCGGGAGAGGGAAGAAGTAAATGAAGGACGATGGACAGGATAGGTGGGCAGCATCCCAAGGCAGGAGGGAAGGGAGGCGTGCCAAGGCAGGAGGGAAGGGAGGAAAGCTGGCGGTAAAATTCCGAAGGGGTAACGAGAAAAGGATAAAGCCTAAGGAAAAGGGAAAACATGCATAATGCATGCGGATGAGAAAGGAGAAAGGTGGTGAGAACGAAAGAGAAGATAGCAAGCGGGAGCAGAAGGTGGCAGCGAAGCGCAGAACGATAAAAGGGTATATGACATTTCTCAACCTAATCTATGAAAAAGTAATCAGTCTGAATCATAGAGTAGGAATGAAGAATGTTATGCAGATCTGGGTTGATAATAGCAGTTGTCATAGAATTCCTGGAGAGAGGAAAGGAAATTACCGTGAAGAGATCCTGGGTAACAAGGATGAAGAGAAAGGTAAGAGTAAGGGTGAGGAGTACGCGAGCAATGGCTTGCAGGACCCATTTTCACTTGACCCCCACTGTAGAATAGAGATCCTGGTCAATCATAGTCCAGGGAAAGGAAGAACGCATGTTGCGTTGAGCAATGGCAGAGGGGGTAGGAAAATCCAAAACCCCGGGGGGATGGAGGTGCGCCTCATGGTAGGGCAAAACCGTAGCTAGCCAAAATCTGGTTGACCATGCCAAAAGCTCCATAACAAAGAGAGGGGCCTGCAACTCAACTCGCACAAGGAGCGAAATCTTGAGAAAGAAAACACATTTGAACCATGAAAGGGCTTTTTGTATGAATTGGGTAAATCCAAGTAAACATGGGTACCCCAAAACCAAAAGAACTATAACAACCATAGAAATTCCTATTAGGGAAGGAAACGAGAGGTTAGAAACTCAGGGAGTGGGTAACCGAAGGAGTGGAAAGAAGAGGAGGGGGGGCAAAAAACCCTTGGATAAAAATGAAAGCTTAACTAATAGGACTAACAATTGTGTGTACTTTGTGATAGGTCTCACCTCAGTACAGGGAAATACTATGAATCAGAATGAAAAGAAGCAGGCAAAGAGAGCTAAAGGCCAAGAGGAAAGAAGAATGGTGCCCAGGAGAAGTAAGAGGATGAATAAAAAAGAAGAAGGCACTAGCAGCAAAGGGAAGAAAATGGGAAGGAAGCCTGACGGTGAGCAAATGAAGAAAATCATAGACACCTATATGGAAGGAAACCCGAAAGAGGTAAGAGACCAAATTTGGAGCTGGGAAAGAGATTTAAGGAACAACCTCAGGTGCAGAGACTTACTCATGGAAGAATGGGAAGGAATGTTGCAGGACCCAATGACATCAAATGGCAGGAAATCACTTTTCAAAAAGACATTGCGACAATATTGGATCATGAAACACGTTGTAGCCCGCATTATGACTCTTCACCAAGAACACTTGGAAGTTGAAGTTCTAGATAAACAAGAAAGAAGCAAGGAGACAAACCCAGTTCGGGCGGAAATTCTCAAAGGTATTGCAACTATACAGATCCAAACCTACAGGAATAGTCTCGCACTGGGCCAGATCGAGTAGACTCTGACAGAGCTCAAATGGAAACTGACACAAGGACGTGAGCTTCCAGGGCCCGGGGTAAAGGCTTCAGGCCCTGGTGCAAAGGATTCAATGCAGATAACATCCTCGGATGAGGAGTAGTATAGTTTAGAGTCTGAGTTTTGTCTTTGAATTCTGTTTTAGATGCAGAAAACAAGTAATTATGTTATGATATGCAGAGACAATAGTAGAGACAAGCACTCTAGAAGTAGATGGTTTTTGATGAACTTATTCAAATTTTGGAATGGTTACAATGCTTACCGGTGGTCAATTGGTTTCCTTCGGGCAGGTGACTAACCGGAGGATATGGATGTAAATTTTTTTCTAAAAAAGTAAATATCGAGAGCTCTACAATGTTTACAAAATAATAATAATAATAATAATAATAATAATTTGGTCCATGGTATTTGGCCCATAGGCTTCACCTAAATATAACACATTTTTTGAGTGTTCGTAAATATAAGGTGACTTATGTAGTAAATATAAAAAAATGTTTTATTTATTTACCACACCTCTCGTTTATTTATATTTTTATTGATTTACCATACCTCTTTTATAAATATGGTATTTGGCCCATAAGATTCACTTAAATAAAACCTCTTTTTTTAGCCTTCTTAAGTAGAAAGAAGGTTATGGACTAAATATAAAAAGAGGTTTTATTTATTTACCATACCTCTAGTTTATTTATATTTTTATTTATTTACCATACTTCCACTTTATTTATATGTTTATTTATTTACACTCTTGCGTAAATATAAAGTGACTTATGGAGTAAATATTAAAAATGCTTTATGTATTTACCATACCTCTCGTTTATTTATATTTTTAGTAATTTACCATACCTCTTTTATAAATATGGTATTTGGCTCATAGGATTCACTTAAATAAAACCTCTTTTTTGAGTCTTCTTAAATAGAAAGAGGGTTATGGGTTATGGACTAAATATAAAAAGAGGTTTTATTTATTTACCATACCTCTAGTTTATTTATATTTTTATTTATTTACCATACCTTTGGAGTAAGTATAAAAAGAGGTTTTATTTATTTACCATACCTCCATTCTATTTATATTTTATTTATTGGGACCGAATGTACAACCTCCCAAACCACCTCCCAAACCAGAAAATGAGCGATTGCAAACAAATTTAGCAATTGAAAAGTAGAAAATCGGGTGATTGTAATGTAATATAACCTCCCAAACTGGCGAATGGGGTCAAATGAATCTTTTCATAGTTTATCTGCCCTTTTTTAGGCTAAAATGAAAAAAAATAATTATTTTTTAAATAAAAGTTGGGCTAAATATATGAAATGGGTGTTTTATAAACATTTCGTCCTTCTAAAATGAAAAACCCCTTAAATTTCACCCTTGGGCTAAAATTCGCCCCTAAAATTTGCCATGTTCAAGATACTTCGACTTCTTTGGAAGTGAATGAATGTAGATCAGAATTGCTTCTAGGGTTCAAATTTTCTCCAAGATGATGTGACCTTCATCTTTAAAGTCCTTCGAGCTACCTTGCCTTGTAGATAACTTGATGATGACTAGTGGATCCAAAAAAAAATTGTCGTAGACTGCTTTCTTTGATCTAGGGTTTTATTCTTCAATGTAGATCTTGATCTTTTGGTTTGACAACCTTCGACTTGCTTTGATGCATTTCTTGAAACTCGATCCTTAAGTGTCTCTTTGATCAGATGCCCTTCCTTTGACTTCAACACCTTAGCTATGATATTCCTATAGAAGGGCTTCTCCATACATGACGTTGACTTTATGACTCTAATGATAAACCTTAGCTATGATATTCCTATAGAAGGGCTTCTCCATACATGACATTGACTTTGTGACTCTAATGATAAATCCTAAGGCTCTCAATGGGAGCCATCTAAAATAAAATCACTTGCTCATGAAACCCATGAAGCAAGGCATTACAAAAATAATTTTATTCTTTTCTTTTCATCATTTACAAAGATAATAATTACATGTCATTATGATGACAGAACCTAGTTACTTTTAACAACACTTTGTTTACAATGATAAGTTGGAAATTCAAATATGAAAGCGCAATGTAAATAATAATTGCAGCACTAACATGTAATGATGATGATGTGATGACTCAACCTTGCAACCAACTTGACAAGACACCACTAAACTTGACTCAATGATGAAAACTCAAATCCGTTATAATCTTCACTCATGACTTGATTGACACATTTCCCTAAACTTACTAAACTTAGACCTTAGGAAATCGATGACTATTTCCATCATTATTTGAAACATTTTAAACATAACCCTACTTAGACGTAAACCAATCATATGATCTCACACTTCTTCCCAAAAACTAATAACTTGATCTCTAAGAGATCATAGCAACATTTCACAAATTGACCCAAAAATAATAGAAAAGACTAAGCTTGACTTTGACTACTATAACATAGGACACTAACAAAGGCTATAGGAAAAAAATGATAATTTTGGAGTAAAGTTATTTTTTTCTTTAAATCATAATTTTATGGTTTCGTGATTTCAATTTGAATAATTTTTTTAAAAGAAACTGAAATATTTTAGTAAAATTTCCATGTTTGATAGAATCTATGTGTAAAGGTAATTACTGCTCATGGAAAAATTGTGTAGAGCATTTTTCAAGTGAATTTTAACAAGAATATGTTATTATAGAGTAGAAGGATTCTCAATGGACACCAAAATTGAATTATGAAAATACAAAATTTTATGTGTAAAGATTGTATAGATTGAATTATGGAAATAAAAAATTTAAAGTGTAAAGATTGTCTCGACACATGTTATCAAAGATTTCGTTTGGAACGTTACAATGCCTCATGGGAAAATAAGGGGAAACAACAAAACCAATTGATAGAATTTCCCTAAGATGAATCCTTAAGAGGTAATTCCAAAGAAAATGCAAATTGATCAAAACATTGGTAATGGGCTTCTCTCTATCTTTGACGAGTATTACATGGATACAAGGTTAGTCATGTCAATATGTTATCCCTTCTTATGAAAAGTTATCATCCTTACAAGCTCCTTTTGGGTGGTGGAAATGACACATAAATAAAGAAATTCAAACTTAGAAGGGGAAACCACCTCTTTTACTAAATTGCGAGAAATTGTGCATTAGGCACTACTAGAGTGACCATAAACAACAATTTAAATGAATGAATGCAATATTTCAAATAAGAGGAATCTTAAAAAATGAACACATTTCAACAAGAAACTCCACAACTCGGGGATTCGATTCACAAGTAAGATGCCTATTTTATAATTTTTAAAGTAATTGGATATAAATAAAGTCGCATGTGAGAAAATTTTATAATTAGGAATACAAATTCATATAAAAAGTTAAAAATAAATTGAGGATATAAGAGTTTAAAAAGGTGATTACAAAAGTAGATATAGTTGAAATTTTCATAATTTAATAATACATCTTTTTATTTACCAAAAAATTATTGTCTTAATTATGTGTTTTTAGGAATAATTAGTCATAGACAATGAACTTTGTATTTGCATTAGCATATGATTATAAATATTACAATATTACAAGTGATTGTTGAAACATTACAACATTTTTTGTCAATTATAAGCAAAATGTTTTTTTTACACCTTACCTATATTATATAAAAATGTTGTAATGATTATGAAATTCATTCATTACCATATATTCTAGTTCAGTTTTGACTAAAAAAATTTCAATCTAATAAACTTTTATGTCATTATATTTTATTATAAAATAATATATATAATTATTATTATTATAAAACATAATTAACTAAATACAATTAATATTTCATGGTTAAATTGTTAAATCATTACCTATATTATATAGAAATGTCGTAATAATTATGAAATTCATTTATTACAATATATTCTAGTTCAATTTTGATTAAAAAAAATTCAATCTAATAAACTCTCATGTCAATAAACTCTTATTTCATTATATATTTTATTATAAAATAATATATATATATATATAATAATTATTATTATTATTAAAAACATAATTAATTAAATACAATTAATATTTCACTTTTAAATCATAATTGCCTTATTAAAAAAAACTAATAATAGATTTATTTTGATAAACTATAATTTATTTTATATATTTCATCAATAATTTCATTAAAAATATACCAATGATCTATAATTTATTTTATATATTTCATCAATAATCTCATTTTAAACCTATACACATATATGTGAATATATTTAAACATACACAGATATATCTGAAAGTGTATATATATATATATATAGATATACACACGCAGAGAGGCCAACGTTAATATGAAACACTCTCTCCATGTTCATATCGATCCCTATCCTCTGCAGCCACAAATCAATCTTGAATGAAGAGTCATAGTTCCTAAAGAACAAGCAAACTACAGCTTCTGTTGGATCTGGATGAATAGAAAGAGTGGCGACTACAGCTTCTATTGATCTGTTGAACTCGTGCTTTGTAAAACGCAGAAGAACGGACTTTGACCAGTATGATGCATCACGCAACCACGCGAACCGGTACCTAAAATACCCAAGCAGGCGCGTGGATCACAAGCATAAATGGCAGGGAGAATTCGCATCAGCGGAAATAACTCGCATAACGGACACTGGTCACTCGCATATCTGGCACATGGCACATAAATCCGCATAACCAGCGGGGATAGCTCGCGTAACCAGGAGATATGCACTGATGACTCGCGTATCGGGCTGAAAAAACTCGCATATATATCAGAGAAAACTTGCGTATCAATGTAATAATCTGCGTATCTTCTTATGATAACCGCGTATCCATTGATAACTCGCGTATTGAATGATAAATCGCGTATCTTCATGATAAGTCGCTTAAGAACTTCTGATAACTCGCGTATGCCTTGGATAATTCGCATAACCAGGGATAACCCGCATATTTTGAGGCGATTACGCGGATATCACTCGCATAAACGGACAGAAAACGTACATATCAGCGTAATTATCTGCCTATCATGTAGTGATAAACCGCGTATCCAATGATAGTGCGCAGATCAAGAGGTAATAACTCGCGTATTACAGGAATTATCCGCATATTCTGCGTTCTAATCCGCGTAACCCACGGCAACTCACATTTTCAGCGTTGATAACTTGCATATCAGCTGATAGGTCGCGTATCCAGTGACAGTTGGCATATCTGGTCGCATTTCCTGCGGTGGTAATCGTATATTAGGCCATGATAATCGTGTATCACCATATTTTTGTTCGTATTTTTTATTAACACCGCCTAATATACGATTACCACAGACGAACTCGCATATCCCGCGAGATATCTCACATATCGCGACTTTACCGTCAAAGGAAAAATCGTGATGCAGGTCGGGAGCTCCTAGGTCTTTCAGCTAGGCTTCAACCCCATATACGGGCGAGTCGATCCAAACTACCAGATTCTAAATATCCAGGCCAAGTGTTGGACACATAGTTTCGCCTATGGATTGGAGCGTCTCCTAGCGCTTGGCCCTTGCCGGGAACAGGTTTTCTCCAGGTTTTCGCCTGCTTGCAATCACAAATCGAACGAACAAAATAGGAGGTTGGTAGATAAAGCACAATTTCCAGCAAAGTGATGGGCATCAAATTCAATTTTCCGGTGCCGTGGAACTTTCAAGCTTCTAGAAGAATGTCTCTGGACGGTTTGATTTTTCTTATCAGTCAGCTCCACAACACCCTGCATGAAAATTTCAGTCAAAACGGACTTCTTAATTTATGGAGAGCCTGCCCATATTATGAAATTTAATACCTTCTGGTTTCTGCGAGTGATTTTTCGAGATTACCATTGCCATAGTTCCGTGAGATATCTTCCATTCATAATCATTAAAAAAATTGGAAAACACCACACCTTCCCGAATCATGCATGAAGTTTCAAAAAATGTTAACGTTGCTTATTTCAATATCGAATTAAGCACTTGTAATTATAATATACCATATTATTATAAAATACCATTGCGTGAAGATCGAGTCGACATTTTAACGCAGTTATATGATT
This sequence comes from Pinus tabuliformis, assembly GCA_031772625.1. Lineage (NCBI taxonomy): Eukaryota > Viridiplantae > Streptophyta > Pinopsida > Pinales > Pinaceae > Pinus > Pinus tabuliformis. The sequence goes on along the minus strand of CM062816.1, from coordinate 1,720,014,436 downwards.
TTTATGCAATGTTAGTTGGTAACCGCTCTATCATCTTTGTTTAATGTGAAATTTGATCCTCAATGTCTTTTAATTATGTAAATAATGGATTTCATCATATAATTTTAGAGTATTTTATTATACATTATATTGACGGTGGATCGAAGTTATCCATGGACCGCCGGGATCCAATGCAGACCTCCTCTTTTGCGAGGTAGGGCCCTGCAATTCATTGATTGGGCGGAGGATAATGTGAACCGTTGGATTCGCAACGGGAAGTGTCGATTCGAAGGAATATTCGAGACAGGGGAAGGGATAGTCAATCACACCAAATGAGAGTGCCGCTGAGGAAAAATCCATGAGTGGAATTGAAATGAAAACAACCACATGACTAGAGACGTGACAGATCAATCGTTCTGGCGCTATGGCCAGTTTGGCGAGATCTCAAGAACACAACTGTTATGTGGGTGCCGTCTGGGCAGGTAAAGGGTAGTCTACAAAATTTACAAATTAGCTTTCAAAATAATGGAAATTCTCACAAGATTATGATATAATAATAGATTTTCTGTGCCTTAAGGTTTTTTGATAGTGCTAAATCATTTCCATCATCCAAAAAATGACTCAAACACTTCATACTCTAACACTTCATCATCCAAGAAAACTATCGTCTAAACAAATTTATAGCCTGCCTATGCAATGCTCTTAAATAACCCTAAAAATCACATAATACAAGAACTTTTTCTAAGTATTTATTTGGCCAAAGTTATTTTACATTTTATTTCTTCTTTCTTCAATCACACTAAACAATCTATTTAGATGGACAATTAAAATGTATTTGAAGGATTTAGGTTTTATAGAGAATAAAAATATTTTACTTTATTAATGTACAAAAAGCAAATTGTGGATAAAATGTACAAAACTATTTTACTATTAAAAAGTATCATATTTTTTTCATTTTTATATTAGACATTGTTAATTATTTTAAATATAATATTGCATTTTATATTTAAGCAATAATAGTTATGGATGGAGTTGTGTAATTACACGAAAGGTGTTTCTATGATGGGTTTGGCTTGGGAGATTTGGCCAATAAGATCTACCTATTTTCGTCCTCCTCCCTCCAAATAATAGTTGACATGTAGCATTGCAATGACATCGTGTAATTCTTTGCGAAGTGTGTCGTCGTTTCTTTGTTGTGGAAGCGTTTCGCTTGCGCCATTGTTTTTTCTCCATGGAAGCGTTTCGCCTACGTTGTTGTTTCTTATCCATGGAAGTGTTTCACCTCCAACATCATCATAAGATTATCACTAATGACCCTTATGTTTCGATCCAAGTTTGAGGGGCAATTGTTGCCCAAACCCTTGTCCTCAGTAGAATGAGCATTTTCTTGTTGACCTGGTTCATTTTGCATCAAATGTGGCGTTCACTATTATGGACAATGATGTAATAGATCTGACTTGTAAATATATGAAAATACAAATATACCCAATAACTGCAATTAAACCCAAGAGGCAATACAATAGAGAAATAGATAAACTTCAGATCTTCATTAATATCAAACCCTTGAGGTAGGGTAACACCATACAATTGCTCTTTAAGGAAGGAGAACACTCCACAAGCCATATGCTTGCCAATACATAATCCTTGACATTCTCAATGGGGAGTCTCTAGCCTCTATATATGATTCATACATACAATACCATGGGTCATTACCATGGTCCTCTCAATACCATATATCTAATACCACAGGTTTACCTTATAACTATGACCCATCCCATTATTACATTATTCCATTGGGTACCTCCCTCTGTACCCCATTCTATCCCCCCTAGGTATACTACAAATGATGTTTTTGGAGCTAAGCTCGTATGAACTGTGGTGATCCCTGTCCAGAAGGTTTTGATTTACGACATGATCAACGAATAGTTCTCGGTTTGATTGGCAACAAGATTGACAACTGGTTTCTGCTGCTTAAGTCCTATCGTAAGCCTCCTAAGCATAATTTTGTGTTGAGGTTGTCACTTTAGTTCTATCCAGTAGAAACCAAAGCCTTGTGTAAAGATGGTGGCGGGTTCCTAATACTTATTTTCCTCTTCATAAAGGTGGAATGGTTTTCGTTTATCAGGATGCTAATGTCGTTGATGGATTACTTCCTAAGATTCAATTGGAAGACTACTTCAACCTAAACCTTTGATCTCAATACAAAATTAATCAGAGGGAACCTGAAGTTGTTATAAGAGTAATTCAGAAGGTTTAAGTCTCAATATTAGACATATATTTCATGTCAGTCCACTGGTCTAGTGTCTTAATTCTCAGTTCCAGTTTCAAATCATGATACCCTACTGCTCGAATATGGAAGCTCTTGTTCATGTGGGTAAAATTTAGGAGAAAAATGGTGCATGTTGGAGGATCTATTTGACATGACCGACTAGTCAGATAGAAAAGGGGCTAGTCGCGCCTACCGAATAGCCCTAGTTAAGTCGGTTGTCTGTATTCTAATGTAAGATTAACTGATGGAAGTTTAAGCAACATAATTAGTGAGACTGTTAGATCTATGTAATTGTCTCGCTAGTTGTGCCGAGAGGTGCTCTACAACCCAATATGGGGGTAGATCTCATGTAAAAGCGTAAACATGTAAAGGTAAACGTAAATGTAAACCTATGGTGTAGATCTCAACTAAAAATGTAAAAATGTAAATAGAAACGTAAACGTAAATGTAATGTGAAAATTTAATCTAGTTAATCTAATGTCGGCCCTAATGAAAAAACATGTCTCTCCCTAACTATATGTATTTAACACAAAAACAAAGTGTCGAATTATATTTATGAGGAAGCACAATGTGAAGTGTGAAATAATATTTGTGAGAAAATATTTCGGGAGCTATGCGAAGTGGGAAAGGATTTTGGTGTGAGAAATAACTGCGATTGATTTCTAGGTTTGATTTCGATTATTGTTCCTCTGTGCATTTTATTGTTTTTCTATATTTTTGTTTTTACATTTTCACCTCTATTAAAACTAGGGCTTTTTCTTTGTCATATGGAGTGAAGTTGGTAATGCAGCTCCACCAAACTAGAATGATTTAATTTCTCCCTTGCCTGAAACCTTGCTCGGCTCTGAAACAATGCTTTGTTAACATGAATGATTCTATTTATGTGTTGCCTAAAACCTTACCCGACTCTGAAATAATGCTTTGTTAAAATGCACCTAGTCACGTGGCAGGATAAAACACACACGTTCTCTTTTTCAAAACTCGAGCCAGAAAAAGGCACTAACACAGTTGCATCCTTTACATCTATTATATTTGAATTTGAAGAAAAACCATCCATTACCAATGGTTACATAGATGTAGGGTTCCAGATGCACTTGAGACTAGATGTAGGATAAGATACAAGGAAATATGTGCGAGAGATATAGACACGTAAATGTTAGAGGTAAATGTATCTGTTTTCTTGGCTCTATAACTAACCTCTGCGGAATCGCTAAAAGCAGATGGAAAAAATTAGATGAGATAAATGTCTGATGCATTATTCTACTTTTTCCTATTTGTGGTGGCCACGACACAACCCAACAACCGAGATAAAAAAAACTAATCAACCGATTCCAGTTTTAAACGTTCCTATTCACGGTGGCCACATGATGACACAACCCAAGAACCGACATAAAACACTAACCAACCAATTCCAATTTTAAATGAATAAATATAATTAATGGTTATTATTTTTCCAAACATTGCATAAAGATAATTTAATGCAATCTAAATAATAAGAAAAGGAAATTTTTTTATAAAGGTATCGTTAACTTGAGTTTAAAAGTTCATTGTTTAATATAATTATTTGTAGATAATGTTTGTTCACATAAATATGATCCCAATTAAAACATTAAATGTTTGTGTTTCTTTCTCAATGTTCGGGCAAAAAGTTATGTCAATGTTTCTTGCTATTATTTTCGTATTATATATATATATATATAAACTTTCATTCCAATTCAAATTTTAAATGTTCATGTTTCCTTCCAATTTAAATATTGGTGAGGGTCATGCCTGTGACGGACCTTTAAGGTCCGTCGCATATGGTGACGGTCCTTAAAAAAGCATTGTTGTAAGTGCATATAATGATGGTCCTTTAAGGCTTGTTACCAAAGCCATTTCCAATGACGCTTTTGGTGAGGGTTGTTAAAGGCCCGCCACTAATTCTCTCTTTGGTGACACTTCCAGTGACGATCTTTTATTGACCCTCACCAACGCTCCTTTTGGTTACTTTTAGTGACAGTAAAAAAAAATCATCATCATTGATCATTCCAATGAGTTTTTGATGACGCTATGTGCATGTTACTATATTTTTTGTCAAAAGATAATGATTTAATGCCATTGTTATGGAGTCTTCATTATGTGTCCAATGCCATAGTGGTTATCATTATTCAAATTTTTAAGAAGTAATTAGTATGTATCATTTTCCTCAAGTAATGAGAATATAGTTTTTCTATGAGTCAATACATGATTCATCTTTATTAGGTTTGTTATCTAACAAATTCCCTTTAGATAAAGTTCCACTAGTGTGTTTAGAAACTATATTATTTAATACATAATCAAGTTCTGCCAACTCTCTCAACACTCTTGGCAGACCTTAACATGCATTGGCACACACTAACATTCCTGGGCACTTCACATGTCTTGGAACATCTTTATACATAGAACATCTTTCCAAGACTAGGACACCCAAGCACATGTTGCCAAGCCCTAGAATAGCATAGCACTCTCCTAGTAGGTGTTGGCATGCCATGTAGTCCCTACCATACCTTGGAACACTTTGGCATGCATCAACATACATTAGCACTTGGCATGTATTAGAACCTATTATTAGTGTGCCTAGCATGCCCCTTTTGAAAAAAGATAAAGCCATGGCTTATTAACCCTCTTATGTGTTCATTTCCTTGCATTTTAGCTTGGTTATTCCATTTGTTGCCTTGAAACTCCTTGACACATATTGGCATACCCTGACACCCTACACATACTAGCATGCCTTAGCATCTGCCATGTCTTGGCATGCCTTGGCACTATTTGGCACATGTTAACACACACTAGAACTCCCTAGAACACTCTTGCACTTCTTGACATGCCCTGGTATTCCCTAGCATTCCTTACCAATGCTTAACATAACTTGTCACTCCCTCCTTGGCATGTTAGCTAGCACTCATTGACACTCCATGGCACACCCTCATATTCATTCACTTCCATGCATTTTTACCTAGTTCTCCCTTATGTTTCCCTAGTACTCCCTAACACTCCTCAACATGCATTAGCACTCTATGGCACACCTTAACACTCTTCGACATGCCCTACCACTTCATAACATTTGTATCACTCCCTAACACACATTGGCACTTGGCACATGTTGGTGCTTGGCAAGTCTTATCATGTCTAGTATTCACTGAGATGCCTTGGTATGATTTGGCATGGTTTAATATTAAATTTATTTGAGATCAATTATTTGAAAGCAAATGAGAAGTAACAAAGGAAGATTTGGCACTTGGAACCTATTGGCACCTAGTTTTGGTGTGCCTAGCATGCCCCTCTTGGAAAAGGTAAATTGATGACTTATTAACCCTCTTATGTGTTCATTTCCTTGTAGTTTAACTTGTTTCTCCTTTTTGTTGCCTTGACAATCCCTGGCACGTATTGTCACACCCTTTCACATCTTGGCATGCCTTAGCACTTGACACATCTTAACATATTTGACATGCCTTCGAACTATCTGACACATGTTAGCATTCCCTAGTATGCCTTGGCACTCATGCCCTCACAAATAGCCTTACATTTTTTCATGACTTTGGAACCCAATCAAGTCCTTAGCTACTGCAGTTCATGTGACATTATCCTTCTTTAGCCACAACAACTTGACCAGATGTACCTACTACAAGTAGATTGTGCCTTATTCACTTAAGAACTACCTATAAATCATCGTAGGCCACTCATGTCCAAGCTCAACTTGTCCCACTTAAGAAATTACCAAGAAAAGGATCACATCTAGTCATGTCCATAAAACAACTAAGCAACATAGCTTACACAGGCAATATTTCACATGTATATCTAGTTCATATAAACAATAGAGCATTAACTAAGCATTTGCAAGAACAAAAAGATGCACAATACACACAAGATATAAGTTGGCACAAGTCGAGTGCCCCAAAATTTATACACAACAATGTAGAATATGCAATTGTCTAAAATAGTTTAAAACATGAGCATTCGGCCAAAGTGTGCCACATGTCATATAAAAATAATAGATAAAGGAAAAACAGTGTTGTGCCAAGCACTAAGTCTCTCTTTGTATAAAACTGCTATGTCGAGCCCTTATCGCAACCATAGGCTTTCCTCCTGCAATCCTATTATGAACATCATCTAACACACTTAGTCCTTGGAACACTTGAATTCACTAACACTCCCTGACACACACTCTTATTTTTTCATTTCCATGCATTTTGACCAAGTTCTCCCTTGTGATGTCCCAGCACTCCCTAACCCTCCTCATCATGCATTGACATTATCTGGCATGTGTTAGCACGCCTTTTCATTCCTTGGCATTCCCTGACCCTCCATAGCTATCATGCCCTCACAACTACCCTCACTTAATTTACAAGTTGGGAACCCAACCAAGTCTACAAGAGTTTGACCAAGTTATGGTTACTACAACTAGACTATGTTGTTGAATTTTGTGGCTTGGGAGGTACTCCACAAGCCTAGTGAGATGGGTTTGTGAGTTTGATTACAAAAGGCTTTGTGGAAAAAGGACCCAAGAGATGGGTTTTTGGACCCAATATGGGGTTTAAAATCTAAAATAAAATTAAAAAGGAAAATTAATATTTCCTAAGGTCTAAGTGGACAAAACCTATAAGTTCTAGAGGGTTCCTAAGAGTCTTATCTAGGAAAATATATTTAATGAGGCCTTAGAATGAAGGCAAGAACATCAAGTGAGAAGGACCTCATTTGATGAAGGAGGCAAGGAGAGATGTAGTCCTACAGTAGGCTGAGTTAGAGGGTTGAGCAAGGGTTGCTAAAGGGAGGCCATGATCATACACCAAGAGCAAGATCATCATGTGAGGGTTCACAAGAATGTCGCATACCTTAATGGGTTCAAGCTAGGAAGTAGTATGGCATATTGTTGGTTCTCTTTTGGCAGATCAAGCTCAAGAGAGGCATCTCGTGGGAATTTTGGCATGTGATTGTAGTGGTGTTTATGTGTGAAGGCTGAATCAAATTATGAAATAGAAAATAGATCGAGACCCTATCTTGTGGTGCTTAGTAGGCCACAAGTTCTGTGATAAAGACAAACACAAATGGAGGAGGGCCCACACTCTAATTTCGGGCTAAAACAGAAGTAGCCTTAAGTGTAATATTGTCTAAGGTAATCATAGTTTAAGGGTCATAGAGATCTGAAGTTCAGGTCAAGATTTAGTCAAAGAAATGTCCAAAATCTATGGATCCATATGAGCTAGGCCGAGTCTCTTATGGATGCAAGAGTTGTTGTTTTTTATATGGGTGGATAGGGTTTGTTCTAAATCAATTAGAACAAAAGTATAATGTCGTAGTTAGGGTGGTTTCCTAGCATGTTTAGTCCATAAGGTATGCCCTTAATACTGTGACAAATCTACGTAGAAGAAGAGGGGTCGTGAACCTTAAAGCGAGGTTTATCTATGGAATATAGACCACAGATCTGGAAGATGGTTTGTAAAAGTATGTGTGGAGATAGAAGACCCAAAGGAGGGTGGAACCTAAGTAGAATATTGAGAAGAAGAACTATGCCATATGAGGAATGGATTGACATGAAGAGGAGTTGATTTTGGTGGATTTTCCATAGAGTTTTGGACATAGATTTGAAGCAACCTACAAATAGTTAGTCAATGGACTATTCGTGGATGATTTGTGACCCATTTTAGTCATCTATATACTCTTAGAAGTTTGATAAGAGGAGTAGTTCATATTTTTTCATAGATTGGACAACAAAGAAAATTATACACAAGAATAGTGATTTTGAGAGGACTCAAATCACTATTAGGTGGCATATTTGAATAGCCCTAGATGAGGGCAGTGTTGTGGGACCTAGATTAGTAAAATAATTGACTGTGGATGGGAAAATTGATGGCAGTCCAAGTACAGTTTAAGGGTTGTTGGGTGGCTGTCAAATAAGATCCCTAAGTATTGTACTTGTGAAGGACAACAAGACTAGTAGAAGGGTAGGTGTATTGGGCCTAAGGATGTGTATACTTTGAAGGACTAAAGTAGCAGTCAAGTGGGCTATAAAACTAGCCCTAGTTCAGTGTATTATAGAGGATTGAGTCAGTGAGAAGAAGGGAAGCCTCCATAGCCCTAGACTTGTCATCTTGGAGAAGTAGTATGGAAAAAGTGGGCATACCAAAGACTTGTTCACAAATGGAGTTGTGAATAGCTATTCAAAGACCTTAAGTGTTGCATACCTTGAAGGAAAAAGGAGGTAGCTAGTTTGTTGATCTGATTTCAGTAACCTAAAGGATTTGATTTCATTGAAAGAGGTAGATTGAGGAGTTGCAAAATGGGAGGCAAGAGGACTTGCCAGATGTGTTCAAGACATGTGGACTGAAAGGGTTGTGTGTGGCCACCATCAGCAAGTAGGTCAAGTGTTTTATTGTTCAAGGTAAATTTGTTGTCAAAGAACTAACACCAAGTCCTAGTTGAATTCCTTGTATCAGTGTGATTGTAAAGGGACATGATCCCCAGTATGGGAGCTATAGCCTATTCTATTATAGTTTGTAATATAACGAAGAAGGATTTGAAAAATTTAAAAATTACATGTGCACTAGTTGATTCCCTATGTGTGTAGATTTTGTTCTACAAAGTAGATGTGTTGTGGCACTTGAGTGTGTTTGCATCAAAGATTCTAAGACCAAACCTAGATTCTCATGTGTCATGGAAATTCAACATATGCCTTGTTCACCTAAGAAATACCTGTAACTCATCTTAGGCTACTCATGTACAATCTCAACTCATCCCACTTAAGAATTTACCAAGACAAGGCTCATCACATCCAACCGTGGTCGCAAAACAATTAATAAACACAATTTACATCTTGACATGTCATAGCACCTGACATGTCTTAGAATTCCTTGGAAATATGTGGAATGTGTTAACATCCCCTACATTACTTGCCATGCTTTGACACTCCCTAGCACACCATAGCAATTCCTAACATGCCTTGGTAGTTTAGCATACCTTGGTACTACCTAGCATATAACTGTGTCACTCCCTCCTCAACACACCTAGAACTCGTTGAAACTCCCTGACACACACTCTTATTCGTTAATTTCTGTGAATTTTGACCTGATTCTTCTTTATTTTTCCTTGAGACTCCCTTAAAACACTCCCTAGCATGCATTGGCACACCCCAGCACCTGTCACGTCTTGGCCTGCCTCCCTTGCACTTTAGCATTCATTGGCACTACCTAGCAATTTCAGTTGTTCACTTCCTTCTAATTCGAAGAAATTTCAACCGAGGCCTAATAAGAAATAGATGAAGGTGAGGGGATTGGTAGTCATGAGGACCAACAAACAATCTGAAGAGGGCCACCACGACTGGGTCCTAAAATCTAGTGTGGGGGTACGTACAGAGGAAGGGAAATTTCTAGGTAAATGAGATCAAGCTTACAAAGCTCCAAAGGTAGAGTTAGAGCAACACTCACCAATTTTGACTCAACATCCAAGGCTCAAGGGCTCTAGGGAATATATGGTCATGGATCCTATTTCAGAGAGAGATGTGCAAAAGAACCTGCTTGCTGGGAACATCGATGGCGAGGTCTTACCTCCAAAAAACGTCATGGACATGGTCATATATATGGATCATGGCACTTCTTTGAAGAGAACTCCCCTCCTTTCCCCTCCTATTTCTTTATTTTCATGTCCCTCTGCAAATACAGAAATGATTTAGGAGTTGAACTTTAGTAATCAAAAGGTTGTAGTCTTACAAAACTTGGTCACATCCATTTCCTTGTATCAAGTTCCTTGTAATATTTTGGGTGGTTGGAAGGGGAGATCCTCCCAAATTGTGTCCATTGAATTTGAATCCTCTAAAGCGGGTAGGTTTAATTTACTCATGTACGGCTTGATACCTAGGAAATTTGAGCATCCCTCCAAGGTTTTCGAGGGTGGTTTAGGAGTAAATCCTTCCAATTATGGACAAGAAAGAGGCAGGGGAAGAAGGTCTAACATCTCTCTTGCACATGATAGAGTTAGGGAGAAGATAGCTTCTAGTAAACAATATTCAATGGATAAGGCCCTTATATCATTTCCTTAATGTTTATGGCCTGCACGATGATTAGGCGTGGTTCTGGTCCGACTTACTCAGGAAGTTGTTGATTCAAAGAGATAACCTGATCTTGGGCGAGGATCTTAATTTCTCCCTAGGAGTTTCAAAGTCCTAGGGAGAGAGTGCAAGACCTAATACCCTGTTTGATTTCGTCATCTATCTCCTGGCCACTTCTAAACTGATAGATCTGAATCCCATCGGTTTAAATCCCACATGGAGAAATCAACGAGTGGGATCAAATAGAGTGGCCAAGTGCATAGACAAATTTCTGGTAGTTGAAGCTATGGTGCATCATCACAGTCTTATTCGTTAATGGATTGGAGTGTGAGGTGATTCTGATCACTCTCCAATATTCCTAGAATTAAAGGGAAGGATGTAGAAGGTTATTAGCCCTTTCAAAATGAATGTTGGTTGGCTCTAGGATGAAAATTCCAAGGTTCTTGTGAATAATACCTAGAGGCACTATGATGGGAACATTGGTAGATCAATGAAACAATAATCTACAGATAATCTCAAACATATCAAGAAATTGGTAAAAGAATAGGCTACACAGAAAAGAATCAGAGAGGAGGAGGACATAACAAATATAGAAAGAAAACTAGCACAAATTGTCGATTCAAATGATGAGGGTTTTAGTGATAAAGCCTCCAGAGAGGAGCTAGGTAAATTAACTGCAAAAAAAGAGGAGATTTTGGTAGCTAGGGAAGCTATCTGGAGGCTAAAAAGTAGGGCTATTTGGCTAGAAAGGGGTGATGAGAGTATGCTTTTTTTCAAGCCTTCGCCAAGAGTAAGAAACTGGAAAATACTATATGGTGAATGAAATACTGCGAAGGAAGGGTGATTTTAGAATTTTAAGGCTTGGCTACCTTGGGAAAAGATCATGTCAAAAATTTGTACTCTGATCATGAAGGTACCTCAATAGTTGAGATCGTTGGAGTTCCAAACTATTTTCCTTATTTGTGGACGTGAAAGAAAATCGAGAACTAATATTGGAGGAAGTATCAAAATAAGATCTCAAATTTATCCTCTACAATTTCCAGAAAGATAAAAGTCCATGTCAAAATGGATGGACAATCGAGTTTTTCTTGGAGCTCTTTGAACTACTAGGAGGAGATATTCTAAAGGTGATCAATGAGTCTCGAGAATATGGTCACATTCTCCTAGCCTTCAATTATATCTTCATTGCTTTAATCCCTAAAGTTTATTATCCAATCTCTTCTGATGAATTTCAACCAATTTCTCACTGTAATTGTATATAGAAGATCATTGCAAAAGTGGTTTCCCAGAGGATTAAGCCAATTCTTTCCAAATCCATTTCCAGTGATATATTTGGTTTCCTTGATGGAAGGAAAATTCATGAGGCCATTAGGTTTTTTCAAGAAGGTCTCCACAGTATACAGACGAATAATCTGAAAGGGGATATCTTCAAACTAGACTTCTCAAATGTGTATAACCATGTCAACTAGCTCTTCATTCGACTTACCCTTACACATGTGGGGTTTGAGGTACCCTTCATCAACTAGATAATGGGCTGCATGATGTCAATGCCATTTTTTGTTCTCATTAATGGAGCAACTCTCCTTTCTCCAGAGCTAAGAGGGGACTTAGACAAGGTTGTCCCTTATCCCCACTGCTTTTCCTAATCATTGTTGAAAGCCTAAGAAAAATGATAGATGCAACCAAGCAGAGAGGTGACTTCCAAGGCATTAAGGTGCAAAACCTTCATATCTCACACCTTCTATTTGTAGATGACATTTTTATCTTTTCAGTGGTTCCCTAAGAGATCTTAATTGCCTTCATGAAATTTTGGATTTGTTTAGTAGAGCTATTGGAATGCTTATTACTGCTACTAAATCCACCATTACTACTCACAGTTTGGAAGATAAGGACATATTAATATTAGATATTTTTTCCCATATGAAATTCTGACTTTTGAAGTTGGCTTAAAATGCTTGGGTTTTATCTGAAGCCTAACAACTATAGTATAGAATATTGGTTATGGTTATTAGCTAAATTTGAGAAGAAACTCTCTTATTGGAGTCACAAATGGCTATCTCAAGTTGTCGATTAGTCATGGAAAAGTCAGTTTTAGAAGCTATACCTGTTTACTTGATGGCATTGGCTTGGATTCCCAAGGGTATCTTGGAAAAAGCGAGATGGATCTATTTCAGATATTTGTGGGAAGGGTTCGAGGATAAACATGTGATGCCTTGGGTAAAATGGACAAGGATAGAAAACCCCAAATTTTTGGGGTGATGGGGGTTAAATAATATCTTTCCTTTTGCTAAGGCCCTTGCGATTAAGTCAAGGTGGAGGCTCTTTCAACAGTAAAAAGAGAAATCAGTCCATAGGCCTAAGATATTTCCTTTGGTGAGAAGAGAGCAATTTAGTTTCTTGCAATAGTAACCAAAGTTTCATTTGTCATTTGAAAAAAGAAGTTAGCACATAGGTGAGCCTATGAAAACCCCTTTAAAATAGCCATAAGGCCTTCCTCTTTTGCAACTCCTTGACCACAAGTGTCTAATTTAAAAAGACATAGTTCATTTAAAGATTTGTAGGCTGGGGCAATCACTTCAAGCCCTTGAACTTCAAGATAATCCAATATTTGCAATTATTACAATAATAAGTCCATTATGCACACTCCTCATCTTAGAGACTAGAGTTGGGAAAAGAGGGAGAATACTTTATTGATGCCAACCTTGTAAATGAACAACCTTGCCTACTCATTGGTTTGACTCTCCACCACTAGTTAAATAAGTACATGTACCCTAAATTAAAGATGATATCTTAACATGAGTTATCGACACATGAACATACCTACTATGGATCTCATGGAAAAAATATGGAGAGACTCTTTGAATCTTAGGAAACATTTTCTCATACTCCACTTAATATATAGGTGGTAGGGCTTCAATTTTTTCCATTTACTAGGAAATCTCACCCAAAAAGTCAATCGTTGAAGAATCAATCCTATGTTAAATCACACCTAACTTCTCATTTTTAAAATATTTTTGAGCTTTCACCTATGACCCTTAAATTCAATGATCTTTAACACCTTGAATGGTGGAATAAAAGGCATTGCAATATGAAGTAAGCTCCATTCCCCTTCACCTTTGTCAATACCTCTAGATACACTTGCAATCTAAACCCCTCCTCTGAATCAACATGATTTATTTATTTTTTCCACTTCCTTTACATAACCTCCCTTCAAGGGCATCCTGATAGGAAGAGCTTGTGGTTGAAATATTAAGACAACAAAATGGGGCACACCATCTCTTTATAGGGTTTCAAGGGAGGGGTATTGGAAAATAATCATCGTATCGCCTATAGCCCTTAAGACCTTCTCAACACATAAATGAAATGATAGACTGATAACTAGACCCAAAGATAGATCTCAATGTTCAAGGCCAAACCCAAATAGAAAGAATCACACCATGGATTAAGCATTGACAGTGAGTTTTGGTAAAATTAAGGACTTCCTTTCAAGATCATGACTTTGTTTTTATAATTCTCAAATGGAAGGTTTAAAACCCACATTAAAAAGGTAGATTTGCACCTCAGCCTTTGCAACCTTTGTCCAAGACAAATCTATCTAATGGACTAGCTTGGATATGTGAGGCCTTGGATTTCTAGAGTACCCAACTAATGCTTTTGAGGCCAACTCCCTAGCTCTAACTAAAATTTAGTTCTATTGAAGAGACAACCTGGAAATCCTTTATAATAAGAGACATTTTTCCTTTCTTTTGATTGATTTACAACAAAATTTAATACCTCTCCTTTCTTATCTTTCTCTTTTATTCTGCAACAAAAAAAATCATTAATCATATATTATAAACACTTTATATAATTAAACATTGAAATGATTTTCCTCAAATTATAAGTACATTTACCCCTCAACCCATGAAAGTGGACCTATGTTCATGACACAACCCATTACACCTTACAACCCTTGGGTTCTATATCGAATTAGTGAAGTTACTTGAAGGGACGGGAAGCGAGTCAAACACTCCTTTTATTTTATTTTTTGGGATGGCGTGAAAGGTGCATGGTTCAATTATAGCACCTTCATTTGAAATCGGTAATTAACTTGTTTTTCTACATATGCACATGGTCCGAATACGAGGTAGGGTTTTGCTTCCTTATTTTCATTTTCTTCAGGTTTTCTATTGGGTGGGGTTGTTGAAGGGTAGGCTGCAGTGTTGATATTTATTTTATTTACAATGGTTAAATCTTTGAGGTGGTTCGAAGGTCGAGTCTCTGGGCTTCCTCTCCCTATTTTTCATTTCCTGAGGCAGAGATTGAGAAAATCCCACTGAACGCGGTTCTGTTGGTCATCTTTACTTTTGTTTATTGTGTAGATGAAGTTTGGCCTTTAGGATCTCTCAATTTCTACATGCAATTTTCATCTACATATTTGCTACTAGATTATTTCCATTTAACCCTACATACCAAATGGGTAGCTGCACTTTCCCATGAGCTCTTAAATCACAAGTCTTCTCATTATTTTCGGTTGAACCTAGCCTATGTTCAGCTAGCGTTATTTTGGAGTAATGGCCACAAGGGCTGATTTTAGATGATTGAAAATGGTGTTCATTGTTTCTGTTGGGGTTAGTGGGCTGAGGCATGGACAATTTTGAACTGGTGTAGGTTGATTAATTGTGAGTTTTCATCTTGATGATCTGCACCAAGTCAATTAAGGAGATAAATTGGTTTATTCTTGTATTATATTAAATGCACAATATTTGTGGCAACAATGTTTATTTTTTTGTTCTTAATTTGTTGTAGTAAATGATTGTTTTCGGCAGCTCTGATGAATTAGTTATTTATGATTGCTCTACATTTTAGTGGTTGTTAAAATGGATTGCGTTTTCAATAATTTTGGAGGTGATCAAATATAGACCCTTGTTTCTCTGTTGGTGTTCAATGTAGCTATTGTATTTTTCATGGTGTCAGGGTTTTTTTTTTACGGAATCATGCAGCTCTTGGAACTGAACGACCCTTTACCAATCTTTAGAATCCTCAAAATATTGGATATAAGGATTTCAACAGTTTTTCAAAAGAAGTTGTTTTTATAAAGAAAATGAAGGGATTTCTTTTCAATTGGTAAATATTTTAAAGATAAAATGGAAAGAAAAGCCAAATGGTGAATATAAGCCTCTAAATCTCTCCCTGAAGGAAGTTACTATAGAAAGATAAAAATGCGTTAATGAACTAAAGTTGAAGGCTCTAAATTTGCAGCATATATGTTGTCTTACTTGTTCTAACCATGATGTGTTTGTAATTTTGTAGGAAGAGGTCCATAGCAGAAAATATATGTTTTGAGCATACAGAGAAACTTTGGCTGAGTCAAAGGATTCAAGGTTGATGAGGGTTATTCAACAGGTCAAACAAGCCTATATGTTAGGCATGGGTTTAACAAGGTTTTGACTTTACTACTTTTGATGGAACAAACAATTGACTGCATTTCTATAGCGCGAACGAATGTTGTAGCTACACTGAGGCTAAAAGATAATTATGTTGATTTCATGAGGAACTCTTTTGTAGCATCTTTTCAACAACAATAATAGAAAATTCCTCCACCAAAGCAACAATATAGGACTCCTGGACTACACACTTGTCTTTCACTTGCATCATCTGAAGCCTATGGATCAGCAGACCTACGAGGGCGTATTTCCTATCTTGATAATGTGCATGTCTCCCTTAGAGAGTGAAATATCATGGGAGACATGGCCTATTGAGTAGACACACGTGGATTTGGTAGTATAACATTCTTGTCACAAGAAGGAAATGGATAGGGAGAAAGAAATAGAGGAGGAAAGTGAACGACTAGAGAATACAATGGTACATAGAGTAGCCAATTCAGATCAGATCTTGCTTCGAGATGTATTAGGGGGAGGGCTTGATGTAATTGTAGATATGAAATCAGAGCTTCAGGTGATCCTTGAAGGCACATGAGGTCATCAACACAGGGAAGAATTTTCCCTTTTTCGAAAGCTTGTACAAGGTAGGAATGATCTTACACCTGGGTCAATGTCCAAGGCACACATAGTTTAGCTAGAAGTATTTTTTGCTATAAAAACATGGATTCAATCCTTTTTTCATCTAGATATTAATGTCACTCAAACAGTCCTTGTTGGCTTAGTGGGTCTTGACCCAGGTTCAGAGTTAATTGTGCCAAAAAAAACCCTACACTATTCGCCCTTTCAGCATCAACCTGTGTAGCAAAGGCTGAAGTCTCACCAAAAGAAATATGGGGGAATGCTAGAACCAATTTTCTGCATCCAGAGATCAAAGTGATGTCTTTTATTGCCCTAGATTTGCCTTCGCACAGATCTATAAGCCCCCAGGGCTCGATACTATAACTTCCTTTAAACAGCCCCTAGACCTTCACAAAGGTCTACGATAGGTATTTACGGACCCAAAACAGATGAGTCATCCACTTACGCACACCATATAATAACCCTAGATCTGAGCTCGCACTGATCTACTTAAGAATTTAATAACATAACATAATGTATTATAATCTTTGTGAAAGTACTTAACATGCATTGCGTACAGTCATTAAGACTTATCCCTTAGAGTCGCGCATCACTAGATTAGTATTTCATAAAGAAATTATTCAATCACAGCATATATCGCAATCATAATTAAATAGAATTAAATAGATAAACACAGGAATTCTTCAACACTTTTCTTTATTGATCTTCAATATGGGGTTACAGACTCAAAATTGCCATGCGCACTCAACTGCAAGGGTCTGCGTACTTAGCTGCGGACACTACTCTAGGCCTCTACGCACTCAGCTACAAAGCCTTTCCCCTCCTCTATGACTCTCTTCTCCGCGCTATCTTCTATCGACCCATTACATCCGTCATCACCAGATTATGCCTTAGACTTTCTAGGACACACCTATTTATACAATCGCATGGTCCACGAACCATGGGTGGATCTCAAAACCGACTCAAATTTACATAGGCAAGGGGATAAAACCCCTTCTACTCCTGATTACTTACGCACTTTGCATCCAAAAATCGTAGAGAAATTACATTAAATACAAAAATTACATCAAAACTTTGGTTTTAACCCCAAAACTAACACAGGGGACCCCATCCCAATAGGCCCCCAACACAAAGGTTGTGACTCTCTCTTGAGTCACTCAACTAGCATTGCGATCTGTTGTGAAGATCCCCCATCTCCACCCGTACTACTGCAACCTCGACAGTGCTCTACATAGTCGCCTGCTTGACTTCTTCCACTAGCTGCTCAGTAGCTGATCCTTCTGTGGCCAGCTTCATCATTTTCTCAGTCTATTGCAAGCTTGTCAGCGTCTCCTGAATGTTAGTTGTGACTTGGTAAGCTTCTTCTAACCAAGGTCCCAACTAGGGAAAATTTTAAGAACCACCCTAAATTTATATGTATAATAAATGGGGGAATCCCCATGATACACAGGAAAAATGGGAGGTGATTTTATCAATAATATAATATGTATATATAATTTTTTGGCGAATCTCTCACCAGATTATATTATCTTGTAAATTCATGGCAAATCTTTCACTGAATTATAAAATCTTGTAAGATCTTAGCAAATATTTCACTGAATAATAAAACATTGTGAAGTCTTGGCGAATGTTTTGTTAAAGTAGGAAACCATATATGATAATAGGAAAACACATTCATTAAACTGTAATATACTAACATACATGTTTGGAAAAAAGAAACATAATTTTCTTTTCCGACAAACAATGTTGCAAGTTTTAGTGTCCGTGTTTGTCAAGGTTCTTACTGTACACTCTTTCATATCCTTCTATTAGTTTTGATAATATTCCACAACAAAGTTCTTGTATGTGTTGACCTTGACCACGAGTTCTCTCAAGGTAAGAGAGATTAATATTTTCTCTACCACTTTTGTCAAGCTATCAAATTTATTTCTTATTCCATAAATTCCAACTGCAAGATAAAAAAAAACACATCAAGTTTGTTTACCCCAACACGCGAACAAGTAGCAAGCCCCAACTATATAATATAAGAAAGTAGTACTTATCACAAAGGCCTAAAGGGGATCTAATGGAAAGAAGTGATTGTTGTCAAAAGCCTTCCAATCAATATATAAATATATAAATGTAGATTTATTATTATTTTAATTGGAAATCTTCAATTAAATAATAAATCTAAATTTCTTATTAGTATAATTCACTACCTTAATACGTCTTGCATTTTTTAACAACGTTGTAACATGTGGATTAATTTCCTTTTTGGTGCACAATCTCCACCTTTTAGGACAATATGGTGCAGTGGCCCAACCCCTACAGATCATTATGACAAACTAAGAATAACAGAGAATATGAAAGGTTGTACAAACCAGCATATTTTTCAAACAACTAATCCAACATCAGTACCTTAACTTTTTCATGAAGATATCATATTGAGAACATTTGAAAAATGGTGGGAAATCTGGGCAACGACTATCTCTCTTCTACGAGGGCCTGGACCTTAAAAACTACTTTTAGTAATTTATAAAAATTAATAATTAATAATTGATTTTTTATTTTAACCAAGTTAAAAGTTTAAGTGACATTAAATTACAAGATCTATTTTTACTCTTGACCTACCAAGCCCCGAGAGGGATCAAATATTTTTTCACTCTATAATAGTTTTCATATCACGATATTTCATCCCTCTAGGGGCTTAGTAGATCCAAAGTAAAGATGGATCTATGATGGTTTAATTCCCCCCATTAAATAGGTTACATTCCACGTGAATACCATGGGTCAATACCATGTACTATCTTTATTTTTATTAATACTAATATTAGAGTTAATAATGCTTTTTTGCATGGTATTAATAATAATTTGGCCCATGGTATTTGGCCCATAGTATTTGACCCATAGGCTTCACCTAAATATAACACATTTTTTGAGTGTCCTTAAATATAAGGTGACTTATGGAGTAAATATAAACAAATGTTTTATTTATTTACCATACCTCTCGTTTATTTATATTTATATTTTTATTGATTTACCATACCTCTTTTATAAATATGGTATTTGGCCCATTGGATTCACTTAAATAAAACCTCATTTTTTAGGCTTTTTAAATAGAAAGAGGGTTATGGACTAAATATAAAAGGAGGTTTTATTTATTTACCATACTTCCACTTTACTTATATTTTTATTTATTTACACCCTTGCGTGTCTTTAAATATAAGGTGACTTATGGAGTAAATATAAAAAAAGTTTTATTTATTTACATACCTCTCATTTATTTATATTTTTATTAATTTACCATACCTCTTTTATAAATATGGTATTTGGCCCATAGGATTCACTTAAATAAAACCTCTTTTTTGAGCCTTCCTAAATAGAAAGAGGGTTATGGACTAAATATAAAAAGAGGTTTTATTTATTTACCATACTGCCACTTTATTTATATTTTATTTATTGGGACCGAATACAACCTCCCAAACCAAAAAATGGGCGATTCCAAACGAATTTAACATTGCAAAGCAAAAAATCGGGTGATTGTAATGGAATATAACCTCCCAAACTAGGCGAATGGGGTCAAATGAGTCTTTTCATAGTTTATCCGCCCCTTTTTTTTGGGCTAACATGAAAAAGATAAATAAATAAATAAAATTTGGGCTAAATATATGAAATGGGTGTTTTATAAAAATTTCACCCCTCTAAAATGAAAAACCCCTTAAATTTCACCCTTGGACTAAAATTCGCCCCTAAAATTTACCATGCCAAAAAGCCATTTTCCATAGATTTGAGAACAAATATCATTTGTTCAAAGATGGAATGGAGTATATTGTGAGAGCCCATCACAGAAAGCTTAATTTGTCTTTAGCAAGCGCAAGGAAAATAAAATGACTGGTCAATTCCAGCAATAATCTCATGCTCCTTATGATCAATGAGAAGAATGACATAGAGCGTGAATCCTTTGCAGGCTGTGACATAAAGCTGAAATCCAAATTGGTTGATGTGGTCAATAAATATGGAGATATGTTTCAAGAACCAAAGGGATTGCCACCAAAAAGGGCAATTTGACACAAAATTCAGCTACAACAAGACTGCCCACTCCCAAATATTGGTATGTATCAAATGTCTGTTCTGGAAAGTTTAGAAATTAAGAAACAAGTCAAGGAATTGTTAGATAAAGGTGTAATTCGTCCCTCCACTTCGCCATGTGGTTCACCAAATGTTTTGGTACCTAAGAAAGATGGAACCTGGCGCATGTGTGTAGATTATCGAGCTTTGAATAAAATTACCATAAATAATCGATACCCACTGCCCAGAATAGATGATTTGCTAGATCAGTTGAAGAATGCAAAATATTTCACTAAATTAGACTTGATAAGTGGATATCATCAAGTTAGAATAACTAAGGAGGATATTTGGAAGACTGCTTTTAAAACCAAACAGGGATTGTTTGAGTGGCTGGTTATGCCTTTCGGTCTTTGCAACGCTCTAGCTACATTCATGAGAGTTATGAATGATGTTTTAGAATCCTTTCCTGATGAGTTTGTAATTGTCTATTTAGATGATATTTTGATATTCAGCAAATCACGGGAAGAGCATGTGAAGCATGTGAGGAAAGTGTTGGATGTCTTGAAAAAAGAACAGTTATTTCTGAAGATGTCTAACTTTGAATTCGAGAAAACTTCCTTAGTGTATTTGGGCCACATAGTTGGAGGAGGTGAGATGAAGATTGAACTCTCTAAAGTTTTGGTCATTGTGAATTGCCCAATACCTAAATCAGTCACAGAAGTAAGGAGTTTTCTGGGAGTAGCGCAATACTGGAGGAAGTTCATTGCCAATTTATCTTCCATAGAACCGCCGCTACATGCTTTGACTAGCATGAAGTTTGTCTTCCAGTCGAGCGGAAAACAACAAAAAGAATTTGATGCTTTAAAAGAAAAGATCAGTTCAGCCCCAATCTTAGCATTGTCAGATTTGAAACAACCATTTGAAATACAAACATATGCAAGTGACTACGCCATGGGTGTAGTTATTTTACAGCATGGTAACCCAATTTCATTTCATTCTAAGATTTTTAATCACGTTGTTATTAACTATCCTACATATGATAAAGAGATTTATGCATTGGTGCAAAGTGTGAAGAAATGGAAGCACTACTTAATGGGAAAAGAAACCATTATTCACATCAATCATCAACCTTTGCAATATCTACAATCTCAAACAAAATTGTAGTAATCAAGGCACTTTCGTTGGATGGGATTCTTACAGCATTTCCACTTGGTAATCAGGTACAAGAAAGGTATTTATAACATAGTTGTTGATATCCTTTCTAGACTGGTTGTTAATGTAGCAATTTTACTCAAGAATAATTCTGTTTTACTTGAAAGTTATGTTGAACAATACGCACATGATGCTAACTTTCAATAGGTATATTCAAACTTGAGTCAAGGCCACCAAGTTGAGGAATTAGACTACCATGTACATGATAATCTGTTGTATCATTTGGGAAAACTTTGTGTCTCATAAGGAGAGAGAGTAAATGTCACAAAGGAAGTGCACACTTATCTTATTGTTGGACATTTTGGTGTAAGTAAAACAGTGGAAAATCTTCAGAGGTATTTTTACTCGCCTCATATGTTTGAAAGGTTGTCATGTTTTATCAGAGGTTGTTCATTGTGTGCAGTCAGTAAACCTAGTAATAGGAAACTAAGATTGTACACACCACTTCCAGTGCCTTCATGTCCATGGGAGAGTGTTTCTATGGATTTTTTAGGAGGTCTTCCTTTATCAAGAAAAGGTCATGATTATTTGTAGGTAGTTGTGGATAGGTTCAAAAAGATGTGCATATTAATTCCTTGTAAAAAAACAAATTATAGCTGAACAAACAACTCAACTTTTCTTTCAAAATGTATGGGTTCATTTTGGATTACCTACTTCTATTATAAGTGATCGTGATTCCCGATTTGCTGGGAATTTTTGGTCAAATTTATGGAACTTGATGGACACCAAGTTGAAGAAAAGTACAACCTTCCATCGCAAACAGATGGTCAAACTGAAGTGGTTAATCAAACAATTATTCATTTGCTAAGAGGATATTGCATCAAACATCCTAAGTTGTGGGATGAACAGTTGCATTATATTCGGCGTGCTTACAACCGAGGAAAACACTCTTCTACTCTAACTTCACCTTTTGAGGCATGTCTTGGTTAGTTGCCTAAATCGCCTTTGGATTTCATCTTTGAGAAAGATGTAGTTGTAGATGGACATAGCGACATAGACAAAGCAAATAAATTCATTCGCCAAATTCAGTTGATTCACGGAACATTTCAAGAACAAATAGAAAAGAGTCAAGACAAGTATAAGGCAAGGCATGATAAGCATCGTGTGGATCATCAATTTCAAGTATGCGATGAACTTTGGCTTTACATTAGCAAGGAAAGGCTTCAAGGTGAAGGTAAAAAGCTTAAACCAATCCATTATGGTCCATTTAAAATTCTGGAAAAGATTGGTAATAATGCTTTCAAGCTTGATTTGCCTACATATACGCAAATTTATTCCATTGTTAATGTTGATAATTTAAGATTGTATGAACCTCCTTTGATTGAAGATAAAGAATAAAATATGCATATTCCCTCTATTGAATATTTTTCTCCAGAATTCCTTAATGAGCTTCAGCAAGACACTATACTTGACAAAATAACAAGGATAACAAAAAGGGGAAGTATTGATTATCTTTGAGTGGGGCTCAAGGGTACAAATCCTTTAAAATCCAAATGGATGGAGGTTGGAAATGTGAGGGAACTGTTCCCTCACCTGTTGGTCAATTGAAAGTGATCTTTTGGGGTCGAAAAGAGTTCGAGTGGGGAGGAGTGATCAGGTGCTGAAAATTATGCTCAAAAATAAAAGTGTTATAATTTTGTTAAACTTAGCTTCATATCAAAGAGCTCACTATTTTGAATCCAACAGTGTGAATGACACTCAAATCCGAGCTCGTATGCAGAAGTTAGAGCAAGTCAAAGTTCAAGTTTGACTTGTTTACATGGTAGGATTGGATGATGTTACAAGGTCTTCAGGGAATGAGGAGGCGCCAAGTGGCAGGACACCATTGGCCCCGGCATATCGCAAATGGTAGTTGTAGGTAGAAATGTGTTACAAAATCGGCCCTTGAGCAGAGAAGGGTTGCGATGCGATAAATCACAATTATAGATCGGCGAAGGGAAGTACTACGGAAATTGGCCCAACGTCCCTGGGTTGTTTTATAGATGCAATGGATCGCAGATCGCAATCACACTTCACAAAAAATAGAGTCTCGTTTTATGACTGCCCAATGGTTCTCCACCGATTGCGATAGGTTCCTGGATATGATATATTTATAGTTTTAATTTTATAATGTCGTTTAGTCCATCCATATCGCAAACGCAAATCGCCCGTTTTATTCACAAACCATAAGCCCGCAGCACTTGCCGATTGTGATTTGCGATAAGATCGACCGACAGGTTATGGTCCGTTGCACGGAAAAATTTTCTCTCAGTTAGTGGATTTTGGTGCGAATTTGTGGGATTATGTCAATTTTGGAGCAATTTGTGGAACAAATAGTGGGAGAAGTCATAACTTCTTCAGTTTTCCACCATACTGGTTGCAAAAATAGGCTAGATAGCCATTTTTCAATATTCTGAACTCATTGAGATAGGTTTTAGAGGCATTTGAGCATTGTAAACACACTTTTGTTTTAAATTGGAGCATAATAGAGAGGCCCAAGCATTGGAAGCTGGACCAAGGAGATGTATCCCAGAGGGGTGAACTCCTCATCAAAATTTTTGTGTTGTGTGTTGTATTTTGATGTTCTTTTTTGTTATTTTGTTGTTGTTCAGCATATGTTTTATGTTACATTGTTTATAACATTTACATAAGAAAATCTCATGGGAATCAGTTAATTAAGCAAAAATGGTGAATCCATAAGCACTTGATAAGCATCTTGGGTTTTATTCTGAATGGGGAATTAGCACAACATTACTAATCTGCTCCATTTCAGATCACCAGGTTCTTATGCTTCCAGTTGAGTTTCCTTGGCTTATCAACTTTTGTTTGCTATCTTGTTTGTCTTTCACCTACAAGCTGGCCTCCCGTGACTTGGTCTCAAATCGGTTCTTATGCTGAATTGGAAAAATGCACAGCACTGGAGGGCAACCAACCTTGCTCTTCAAAATTTCGGAGTGCATCCTAGAAGCTAGTATTGTCCTCCAGAATTGCGTAGAGCAGGCATACTTCCTTCCCCAAGAAAATTGCATAGAGTAGGCCATCACAGGGATTGCTCTCATAATTTGCGCATTTTTTAATGGTAGCCTTGGCTTCATTCTAGAAATTTCGCAAAGCTTGAGGGGCATACAGAGCCACTCAGACCAGAAACTGCACAGAAGTCATCCCAAGGCTTGTTGATCATTGCATGTGCTCATAGGTTGATTGGTTCCCTCCAAGACTGTGCAATCTTTCCTTGCATTCATGGGTAGTTTTTCCCAAAAAGGAAAAAAGCAAAAATAAAAAAACATCCCTATATTTTAGGGATCTATTTTTAGTAGCTAGGGGTTACATGCAAAATTTGTTTTAGAAACCTCTCGCCAAGTGTCTCTTTTTCTTAGAATTGTGGCATGCATGTCATAGGCCTCGATCTTTTCAAAACTATTTATTCGATGCCTTAGATCTCATTCATTACTTTCGATCTTAGAGCTCTGCCATTTCCAACGCATCTAGGAACTTTTAGCACACTCAACACAACTTTTTTTGGGTAAGTCCGATTTTCATGTCTTTTTCTTCTTTCCTGTCGATTTTCATATTTAAGTTTGTGTGAGTTTTGTTTGCTTGGTTTTATTGAATGCTTGTTTCATTCAAGTTTTTCATTGCATTCCCTTGTTGTCGCATGAATGACACCGTTTCTACACTAACGATCATCGTTGCAGTGACTCACTTCACACACTTCATCGTTTTCCCTTCTTACTGAATCCTGCACTAATTTTAATCACATGCATGTTCAATCACTCATATCTACACCATGTCTTCACATGCATTTAGTCCTTACTGTTTTCAGTCGCCCATCGATAGATCTAAGCTGCCTTGGCCTAGACTTTGCCTTGCCTAGCTTGCACTGTGCATTTATGGTATGAAAGGATTTTCCTTGCTCCCAAAAGTTGTGTAGATCCTACCTCACACTAGCCTCCCAGGATGTGCTCTATGTAATTCTAAGAGACAGTGCCTCAGTTGGCCCCTAGGATTGTGTAGTGCAATTTCCCAGGTAGCAGTCATGCTCACTGAAACTCAGCATTCCACAGTTCTAGTCCTCAATAGGCCAAGATGGATTGTGCTCTTCACAATTTCAATAGTCAGTCATCTCACTGGAAACCTCGATTGTGCTCTGCGCAGTTCTGGAAATCAGTCTCCTAGCCCCTCCCAGAGAAATCTATGCATTTTTCTCAGTCAGTCAATGAAGTGTGTTGCATGTCAGTCCTTAATTTTCTTTTGGTTTTCAACTGACAATTTGCTTGCCATGGGTGTTTCTCTATCTCCAAGCATCACAGGTTTTCATTAGTATCTCAGCAGTACAGGTACAATGGCTTCCAAGAGAGCAGGATCAAAGGACATCATTGAGAGCGCAACTGGAGATGTGTTTAAACAAGTGTCTATGAGCTTACCCATCTATGAAGATACTAATTTTTTCATAGTGTTGCGGGTGAGAACACCGTAGGATCTTGGGTTGAGAACCCCAACAGAGTGGAGGACAAACCCCAATAATAAATTCTTAGGAAATCATCCTACATGCTTATTTTACTAAACTGTGTAAGATTGTCCTTACCCGAAAGTCCTATGTTTGAGTAGACCCCACAGGGTGAAAACCCTTAGCTGCTCTTGATGTCTTAGAAACCTGAAAATTATTCACATGAAACCTATACAACAGTAGAAACATAAATCATGTTCATGGTATTAACTTTAAATCACATAAATGAATGAACAATTACGCATCAATGTAAGATTCATAAATGAATTACAATATACATAGATGCATAAACACATTTAATATTGGAAACAAAATGACATTCCTTTATTCAAGTTAGCTACAAGTAAAGTGGATAAATATGACCTGAGTCCTTCTTTGGCTCCAAGCGGAACCGTCCTCCGAATCCGTCCTTTCCCGACCTTAGCAATCTTCCTCCATCACCAATACAAGGATATCTCAAGAAAGATGAAGGATATCTCCAATAAGGAAACAAGGATTTCCTGAAGCTTTGGGGAGTGCAGGAGGAACAGGGATTTCGTTAGACTCGATCAAGGATAATCTCTCTATAGTATCAATATCTCATATCTTCTCCCTTAAGGCCTTCCCATCGAGGTTTATTTGTACTTCTCCAAATTAGTTTTTTCAGTTGGGAAACAGTTGGGCCACGGGAAATAGGAGGTGAGTAACAAGTAAAACCTGTGAACTTCGCCAGAAATTAAGGAATATTTTTTAAGTGTTTTAACATATGTACGCGGGTTGGGTATATGCTGACCCGCATGTACATGCTTTTATCACAGGGAAAAGTAGCGTATAGGGAATAAAAAACTGTTTTTTATTTTTATTTTGGACCAAGTATGGAAGGAAGGGTTTCCCTAGGCCATAATCAAAGCATCAGATCTACCAAGAGTGGTAAATGGTGCTATAACAGATTCCCCCTAATATATGAGGTCAGAAGGGGTACATGATGGCCGAAATGTAATAAGTGTATAGAAAGAATCATTTCGAGACTGAGGAGGAGTTCACCAGAATTCAGCCTGCCAAGCCAGGGAAAGAGATCAAAAAGAAATTTTTGTCTGAGGCGGGCATACCCATGCTCAGTAAAGCATGCCCTCATGTCAAGTAAAAAAGCAGATCCAATATGCATACAAGTATAAAGGAATTGGAAATACATAATGGATCATCTGATCATAATCAAGAAAGTACATGTCTAAATATCACACATAAAGAGTTGATCAATGATGATGAAGTATGAAGCTGATCACTGAAGTCAAGAAATTGATCCAAATAGTACCAAGTGAACATGATGGAATAAATGGTACTACATTGAAACTCGGGTGCCAACGTATAAGATATCATTGTAATGAGCTACAATATATAAGGTGGATGGTGTCAACTAGCAGAAACAGGAGCAACTGACAAGTGAACCAATACAGGTTGATGTAAACCCGAAGTCTTCACCGATCGTTGTGGTACATTTCTACACAATGGGAATAAATGATCTGAAGTCAACCATGTAAGAAATCTTTTGGTTACTGATCATTGATGTATACCGTTAACAAACACAAGGCTACTCACCAATAATGATGATGAGTGTCAAGGTACCCAGTACAATCTAACAAGTGTGAATAAATGAGTTGTAGCCAAACACTTGGAAGAATCTATCAATCAGGAGACAATGATGTTTTCCCACTGTCGATAACAAAGGAATATGCCACTAATGACTACAAACCCTAAGCTACTGCTAAATGGACTCTAGATCTCTTTCCCGTAGCAATGAGTTGAAGTCGATGGGAAAAGATCCGCTATAAGGAAGGCATTAAGGCATCCTTCATCAATCTAGCGCGAGTGTAACCCGTAGGCCAATAATGTGGAAGGAATCAGATGAACAAATATGTAATAACCCAACCGAAGCACGTTTTCGGTGTACACAAGATGTGGCTAGTGCACGATATAAACCCTCTGAACCAACCAATAATGAAAGCTGACACAGAGGCGATGAATCCACCAATAGGGTCAAATGGAAACCAAGGCACTACACGAATCCCAGTGTGTGATAATGAAAGCTGATGTTGAACACAAGGGAAACCACTCAGTCAAAGACTCACGATACTGATCGATGTTGAGCACAAGGTGACCTATCAATAATTAAAATAGGGCCAGGGTGTGGCTCTAGGTCTACCCTCAGAGAAATTTGTCGTAGTCGATAAGAGAAAGATGCGCTAGCAAAAAGTCAATGGAGACCTTCTTAAATCAGAATGAGCAAAGGACCAGTATAGCTGATGTGATAATGAAAATGACGTTGACAACTAGGGATGACCGACCGAAAAATAGGTCAAGAGACACCACAGAGAGCCCGACTTGGGTTTACTTCCCTTGAACAAAAGCACGACTCAATTTTGACTACATGGCAGCATATGATAACTTTGTATAAGTTTGTCATGCAGGAGGCATAAGAAAACTCTCCATATGATTGGAAGAGGTATCCAATTGGAGGAGTACTGACTCAATAACAAAGTTAAGGCTCTCCTAAGTCAAACTAAGACCATTCCAATGGAGGAAAAGACTTACTTTTGAGTGCTTTGTTCAAGGTTGACACAACTAACTCTAGCTGCCATCAAATCTGGAAATAATGTCTCGTTCCTACTCTTTTTTGGAATATATAATTTTTTTGTCTTTTTCTTTTATATGAAGCTTCAAGAAAAATAATAAAAGGATGCTATAGTACAATGGAAAAAACGAGTGTTGAAAAAACATATGCTCTAGTTCCTGGGAGGGGAACTTTCCTATGCTCAATGCAAGGTGGCGAAACTAGTCAAGGACACTCAAAGGAATGTTCTTTCCACGGGTAAAAGGGTGTGTCAAGTCGTAGAGGCTAAGTGGTTGCAAGGTTGATTTTGTAGAAGACATGGTCGAAAAGTGGTTTAAACACGAGTCTAAGGGAAGTTGGCTCAAGGCCAAAAGGTGCAAATATTCAATATGCAATGCAGTAGTACAACTCAACACAAAGGAGCCTCTAGGGTATAAAGCGAGAAACAACGCAGAAGAACAAGAATGAGTCTTCAATGCACAAGTCATGGTGGGACTAAAGAGGAACCACAAGCCTACTCAGTATAGCAGCATGGGCAACAAAAGTCAGCGAGGATCTAACTAAGATGCCCATGTAAAGGTTGGCTCTACCATCGCGTCATGATTTTAAAGTCAGCGAGTGAAAATGGTTTGTGAACCAAGACATGATGGGGTCGACCCTATGGAAAACATATTGCAGTATGGAGGCTAGTATGAAAAATGCAACGGAAAGTGGTATTCCCTAACCTATATGCTAGTAAGAAAACGATACCTTCCATGATGGGTCTGCAGTCATGGGACCAAAACGCTTTCTCGAAGAAGTCTCCAAAATTTCCTGTAAAGACAACCCATTCTCGACACTCCAAGCCAAAAGGTCAAAAAGTCCATAAGATAAAAATCAACTTTTGAAAAAATAATTTTCATTTTGCAACCTATATAAGGACTTTTGGACTCACATTTTTGTCATTTGTGTTTTGAGCAAGGAGTTGTGGAGACAAACTCAAACAAACTTCCTCCGTCTAATCCAACCGTTCAAATCACTCCAAAACTTCTAGGTAACCCTTTTATCATGCTTTTAATCATTTGTGATACTTTTTAGATGTTTTTTTCATAATTTGACCGTAGGAAAATATGTTAAAAATTTCAACTCTGCATACACGCGGGTTGAATATAGGTAACTTGCGTATACGAGGGCCCTAAACGCAGCTGTGTAAAAAGGGAACGCACTTGTGCATGAGTAAAAAAAAAATAAAACATAAATCTAATGATTTGAAACATCTTTTTTAGGCAGGTTGACAATCACTTGGCAAGAAAGGGAGCATAGTGTCATTGATAACCAAGTAATGGAGGATCAAAATGCCTTAAATGCTTTAAGAGATTGTGGCTTGTTACAATTTTTTTAAATTCCAAACATGAAGGCAAATACATGATTGCTTGAGTTGCTGATTCATTACTAGAGTGTAGAGGATGATGCATTCATGATTGATCAAATGCCCCTAAAGATCAAGATAGAAGATATTTACTTCATTACTGGTCTTTCTCGAAGGGGAGAGATAATGCATTCTACTGGCAGGGCAAGAGGTAGTCTCAGTGTAGAAGACTGCGTCCACATATATTGTCCTGGTCATCCTGAAAAGATTGGAAGTCAGATTCCAATCAAGCACGTAAAGAGTTTATCCTTGAAAATCCTACTATTTACCATTGCTAGGGTAAATAGTTCTACTGCTTTACATCATGCCTCACATGTATTCATGAGCCTAGCAGTGGAATGCCTCACTACTATGTTTGATTGGTGTACACCTCTACTGACCAACATGAAGAACCAACTCACTTCCATTCAGAAGGGTCAGACAAATAATTTTGGATACGGCACAATCTTATGCTTGTTCTTCTTTGAGAAAGTACCTGGGCTTCGACCCAAGGTATTATCGACCATCAGCAGCTCGAGGGATCAACGGATGGGCAGATGGGATAACCTAATGAAATGCCTAGGGGGTGGTGATGTCCCCAGGATGACTTTTGATGATGAGTTTTTTGCATGGTGGGATCAACAGGTCATCGCAGTCGACGACTACCCCTATGTCGGAATGGATTTCCGGGGAGATCCAGATTTAGTATTACCACCAGATGCAGCATGGGGTGCCATAAGTAACAAGTTTTTATTTTTTGAATTTCTTAAGATTTTTTTTTTTTTTTTAATATAAATTAACTTAAAAATATTTTTATGATACAAGACACTTACAAAATATATGATCATGTTTCATATGTGGGGCCAATGAGACTTGACGGATTTCGTTGACATAGGCGTCATGGAAGAGATGCTGAAGGGGCTACAATTGAGATGGAGAGAGTTCTCCATGCAGTTTAGAGCAACTTAGTGAGATTGACTCACCAAGTACCCATGATAGCCATAGAGGACTTACCTGAGGAGATGCAGCGTCGTGTGGTAGGAGTACCATGGGATTGGGTGCGACTATTTCGACGTGTGGCCAATGTCGTTGTTTATTTTCTAGCTACTCATCCTGAGCTAGCTAGATAGATGATCAAATATTTTTATGATTAGACATGATGATGGGCATAAGCCCAAATTTTGTAGGGCATTTTATCCCAATTTTTGTATATTATTTTGGACACAAACACTCTATCTATGTACATGCGATTTTATGATGATCATACATACAAATGATACTTCGATTATTTTTTATGTTTTCTAATTTGATGAATGATATATATGCCAGTCCAATGCTTGATTATTAATAAAATCTGCGAAAGAATTTTCTGATCGTAGAATGTGAACAACTGTGATATAAACAAATGATCATTGCAACACTCGTACTCTCAGAAATTGGCGATACAAATAGGGATCTCGTACCCGATAAATGTTATTTAGCTGAGATACCACCAGTTGTGAGTCTAAATAAACCACTAACGAATCAATATCAAGAGATATCGCTTCAGATAGAAAATTAATAACGGCAGTATATTCAACAATATTATTCAAAGCAAGACCGATACATACTCCTCTCGAAACCATCAACTGGCCAGATGGATAATAAATCACCCAAGTCATGGAAGCAAGGTTCCGGGTATGCCTACTTGCACCATCGGCAAATCCTAAATATATTGAATCGTCCATCAATACCTGCCAAAGCAGATCAAAAATATCGACATCACTAAAACCGATAGATAGATATGTACAAACATACAATATATACAAACAAGTGCTTGGTCGAAGCCTAAGAAAAGTACTTCTTAAGGTAGAGCCCATTTCTGGGCTCCGCCAACTTGTTTCCTTCAAAGTTAATTAATTCATAAGCTCCCTTTTTCAAAACTCGCTTAACTATAAAGGGACCATACCACATAGACTTAAACTTGCCTACCCCCAAGGCATCATTGTCTTGATTGTAGACCAAGACAAGGTCACCTTTAGAAAAATTTCTGAGACGGACAACTTTATCGTATTAACTTTTTACCCTTTTTTTATGGGCTTTGTTTATTGTGGCGACATCTCAATGCTACTCATCAAGATGCTCCAAATGAACGAGGCGCTCCTCAAGGCTAGTAGTCTCTAGAAGAAGTTCAACAGCTAGTTTAAGGGGAGGAATTTCACATTCAATAGGAAAGATCGATTCCAACCTGTAAACCAGTTGAAAAGGATTAAATCTAGTGGCATTCTTAATTAACGTTCAGTATGCCCAAAGTGCCGAATACAACATGATGTGCCAATTGGATCTAGCTTTTTTAATCATCCTTTGAATGATGATTTTAAGGGATTTGTTCACGGCTTCAACTTTCCCATTGGCCTGAGGATAATACAAAGATGAATGCTCCTGCCGGAAACCCAACTTGAGAGCCAATTTAGACATTAGTTGATTTTGGAAATGATTGCCATGATCAGTGACAATCTCTTTAGGGATACCAAATCGGGAAATAACTTGATTGAAGAAAAACAAGGCCAATGTTTCATTGTCATTCTTAAAATTAGGCACGGCCTCAACCCACTTCATAAAGTAGTCTACGGCCACTATGATGTACTTTTGATTTCCTGCCGAAGGCGGATTACAAGTAGTGATATCAATGCCCCACTTCGTGAAAGGACTGACGGTGATAACAAGGAAAAGCGGAGCTAGATGTGCGCACATTTTCCGATTATAAACTTGATAGGAATGGCATCTTTTGACCACTTCAATACAATCTTTGAAGATCAAAGGCCAAAAGTAGCTTGTTCACAAATTTTTTTGGGTTGTTGCAAGCCTGGATAGATGACCACCACAAGCTCCACTATGGAAATCACTAAGAACTGGCTCGACTTCTTCCAAGGTTAAACAACGCCTAAGGATTGAATCAATCTCGCGATGATATAATGTGTCACCTATAGTAACATAATTCTTAGCAAGGTGATGCAACTTTCTATGCTCATCTTTGGAAAAAGTGGGTGGAAACTTCGAATTCTGGAGATATATAATGATATCCCCATACCAAGGATCTTGTGAAGAAATAAGAAATAAGTGTTCATCAGGAAAACTTTCCTCGTGAATAATTTCTTCCTCACAAGGCAGCTCTGATATCAACTCTGCAAATACTAAAGATTTCTTAGATTTAGCTGACATGAATTCGAGATCGAATTCTTGCAAAATGACAATCCATCTATTATATTTGCCCCCAATCACTTGCCTACTGAGAACAAACTGAAATGGATTGACAGCTATTAAGACAAACATTTTTCAAAGTAGAATGTAATGCTAAAGCCACTAGATAGCATGGAAAACTGCCAAAGCTAATTTCTCGATGGGAGAATAGCATAGTTTAGGACCTACCAAGCCTTGACTTAGATAGTAGATTACATGCTCACTTAAGGCATCATCTTCTTGAACCAGAACCATACCAATGGTTGATTTTGCAGCAGCGAGATACAAGAGGAAATCTATGCTATAATCAGGTGGACTCAACAATGGAGCAGAGGTTAATGATTTTTTCAAAGCATCAAAAGATCATTGTGTGAAATCATCCCATAAAAATAGGACCCCTTTCTTAAGAAAACGCATAAATCCTTTTGTGATCTCGACATAATTGGCTATAAATCTCCTCAAGAAATTTTCTTTTCCTTGGAGACTTTGAAGTTGACGTATGGAAGACGGGGGAGGCAACTGAAGTATTGCCTCAACCTTGAAGGGATCAACACGAATCCCCTCTATTGACACGATGAATCCTAACAACGTCCAGATGTGACTGTGAAAATGCACTTATTCGAATTCAACCAGATTTTATAAAAATGACACCGCTCAAAGATCAACTGAAGGTGCTTAGGATGATCAATTCTCTTTCGAGAATGAGCAGCTAAATCATCCAGATATGCTTCGATAACGTGCTTGATGTCGTGAAAAGCATAAGACATGGCTCGCTGAAAAGTGGCTCCAGCATTTTTGAGGCCAAAAGGCATCTTTTTGTATGCAAACATACCCCAAGGACAAATAAAGGTTGTCTTGTGCTGATATTCTGGATGGATAGTAATTTTATTGTAACGAGAGAATCCATCCATGAATGAAAAAATTTCATTACGAGCACATTCATCAATAATTTGATCAATAAAGGGCGTGGGGTAATTGTCCTTCGAACAAGCCTTATTTAGGTCCCTAAAGTCAATACATGCTCGAATCAATCCTTGCTTTTTGTCTACGAGGACTAGATTAGAGACCCACTCAGTTAGAGGAATAGGGTATATGAAACCCGCCTTTAGCAACTTTTCGACTTCAGATTTGATAGCTGCTGCTTTTCTAGGATTAACTGGTCGAATTTTTTGACGAATAGGTTTAGCATTTTTGTATGTCTTGATCTCATGTTGGATAATAGATGGATCTATTCCAGGAATTTCCTCATAATACCAACCGAACACATCATAAAACTCTTTGAAGAGATCGGTGTAAGTTTGAATTTCTTTAGGGAACATTCAGATTCAATGAAGACATTTTCGATTATGTTATGATTCCTAGAGATGTTCACTGATACAATTTGTGAGATAACAGACATGTTACCTTTGGCAGAAAACTATGCCGGGGCCAAAGGGTTTAAAATTGTATGAACATCACTAGTAGAAGGACTGGACAAAATTGACTCAATTTCTTGCAAATGAGGGAGGAAATATGAATGATGATGTAGATCATCCAATGGTTTATCAACACCCATCATTGCTTCTAATATTGCTTCCTCAGATGGTAAGACTTTATCTAAGCAATCCTGAGCCGAAGTTGAATCAAGGGTCCATGCCAGAACCACATCTCTATCTAACTCCTCTGGTGAGAAAAGAATAGGATGGAAGCCTGCAAAATTAACAATAGACTAATAAGAAATTTCTATTGCAGACATAGGACATGCCATTCCACCTACCTACCCTCCATCTAATGTGGTGTTAGACGAAGGTAAAGGCCAAGGGTCCGAAAAATAATGAGTTCGAAAGAACTCTCTTCGAGAAGGTCCCTTGGAGGATGAAATAGCATTGATTCTAGTTGAAGGAGCAGGAAGATAAAAAATACCCATTAAAGAAGAGTACATCCCAACTCCTAAATTCTATATAGGTTGCCTGACATTGTCCACTAATGAACATTAGAATCAGAAGAGGTGTGGGAGTCACCCGGAGAATAGTCCATATAATCAACTTTTACAATCCTCCCCTCATGAGGAAAACAAAAGATGCGAAATAATGATGACACTATGACATCCATCTCGTAAATCCAATTCCTGCCTAAGAGGAGGTTGTAATCCAGATTTGCATCGACTATTTCTACCTCAATATTTACCACCTTTCCCCCAACATAGATGGGAAAGGCTGGAATAATCCCGTGTGGCCTATGAGAATGTCCATCAAATGTTGTCAATAGAGTCGGCGAAGGAACAACTTGAGGTGATCCAATGGCCTTCCAACATGACATGGAAATCACACATGTGGAAGCTCCCTCATCAATAATGGTTCGAAAGATGTTGGTCTTTCAATATGTAGACTTTATCTGAAAAGCCATATGATGGGGGAGTCTCTTTTTGACGTTTGACATATCAAAAGTGAGCACAAGAGAATTTTTTGGATCTACTACTTTGATTGCCCAGAGTAATGCACTCCTCTAAGCAGGGCATGACTGGATTACCTCTGACACTAACATAGCACAAGGACTCTAAGCTAGATATTCTACAACCAAATAATTTTGGGCTTCCCTAGCATTAGGGTTAATGGTCGAGTGCTTTGCGGAGCCTTTCAGAATCCGAGGTATAGACTCAACAAAGGGCCTCTCAATATGGAGCGGCTCTGAGGCATCGGAAGCAGACTTAGCCTTAGATGATTCCGATTCACCGTAATCACATGATCACATAGCGACGTCGATATGCAAACTCATCATGTAGACATTTGACAAATTATCCCCTTCCTGGTTGCCCCCTGCGGGGTTACCAACATTAGAGTTTGTGCCAGCAAGTAATTGCTCCCCTTGGGGAAAAGGGTTAGTGAAGACAGCCTGGGAGCTAGAGGACCCTTGTTGCACTAACAAGCACTGAGCATCTTGGATCTTAGGGCAGAGATGAGTCAAATGATCCCCATTGCATAACTTGCATGGAAATTTTACTTTTTTCTTGGACTCTTTCCTACCCCCTTCGGCATTATTTTCAGGTTTTTTTACATTGCCTTCCCATCCTGGCTTTTTTCCTACCTCGTCCTTTCTTCTTCCCATCAGATTGTTGGTTTCCTTTGGGGTTAGAAGTTTTGACAATTTTTATAGAAGTCAGTTGGGAAGGTGTAGATACAGACGACGATTCCTGCATAGAAGAAGCAATTTTTAAAGACAAATGTTGCAATTGATTCATCAGGTTAGCCGTGTTGGCATCAATTGATCTGACTAGCCCGTCGGTATGGGGACCTGGCTTTGGTTTAGATATATCCACCTTGGATCTATGAGCGTCAGGTAGAATTTTTTGAAGAACCCCATACTGAGAATACATAAGTTCCAACTGTTGAGCTTTGAAAATAGCCTGCTCTTCAGTGAAAACACCAGAGAGAGACGTGTCCTTAGAGATCTCAGGCTACAATGATTTAAGAAACCATTCAAGAAGGCATTCTTGTGGAATATAGACTTTAATGAGCCTCTTCCTTCTCCTCCATTC
Source organism: Pinus tabuliformis (assembly GCA_031772625.1). NCBI lineage: Eukaryota > Viridiplantae > Streptophyta > Pinopsida > Pinales > Pinaceae > Pinus > Pinus tabuliformis. Next base: position 1,719,977,675 of record CM062816.1, on the reverse strand, counting down.
CTGGATATGATCTGAAATGTGAGTTGCCTCATCATGTTGGATATTATCTAGAAGCTCAGTTCCAACATCATATCGAATAGGCAATTGAAAATGGGTCAAAAAGATAGTAGAAAAATTGTCGAAAGAAGTGAAGTTATCCCGTGGCAGTTCTATGTGCCACTTAGCCACATTTCCAATTAGGGTACGTTGAAATAATCTCAACCTGATTGAATCGTCTATGAGGGAGTTGGATGAACACCATAAGTGGAAAGTGGTTACGTGGTCACCCGGATCTTCACCAGTCTTCCCCTCGAATTTTGGTATATCTGAGGGAAGTTTGGTTGGGATCGAAGGCCAAACTGGGTTATACCTAATCGGATCATTAGTCAATTTACAAAGGTCTAGCAAGTTTAACGTTTCGAGAAAAGGGAGTTGTGGCAGACCCTAAGGATTCCACCTGGTGTGGGCGAAACTCCCAACGTTATGAAAAGAATGGCCTAGATTTGTGAAGGCACCAGGTTGCCTGAAGTAACTTGTAGACCCAACTAAACCATAAGGAGCTCCTTGTGGTCCAAAAAAAACGGATTTTGATCAACTCCTGCCAAAAAACCTCCGTAACTAGTAAAGTTGCCCCTTAGAGAAGTGTTAAAAGGAGCAAAGAGCCCTTGGTAAGGGTTCCATGCATTAGCATAGGGAGAAAAGTTATGAAAAGAACTGATAGAAGAATACAGCATATTCCTATTGGGTTGTGTTATATTCTTTCCATGTAGTTAATAGGGGGTTTGAGGGGCACCTGTAACCCCACTTTATGGGGCCGGGGCAGCGCCCTGGAAAATTTTGGTTTTGGACCCTATGTTAGGTTGGGCAGACCCACCTATGGTTTTGCGCATGATTTTCACACACGTTGTTTGGACGCAATGGTTTTCGGTCCTTGGTATTGGACGCGATGGTTTTTCAGTCCATGGTATTGGATGCTTCGGCATGTATAAATATGTATTGTAACATAGAAAGGAAAATAATGAAAAATCAAGCTGGTAGTCCCGGTTTTGGGATCCAGGGGAAATCTCTGTGTATACGTGTTTTATGTGTTATGCTCTCGCATTATTTATTTTGTGTGTTTTAGAATTCATATGCAGGTAATTTCTGTACGGGGTTAAACCTACACTTGGTATCAGAGTTGTTTTGGCTTCAAGGGGACACCTTTGTTGCTGAGGGGATTCGGTTGGGCTTGTGGTAGACCCTGTTCAGTGGGAGATCTACGAGATCGATTCTGGTGGTGAAAGAAGATGGCGAGCAGTGGAAAGATAGAGATCGAGAAATTTAATGGTTATAGTTTTGATTTGTGGAAACTCAAGATGGAGGATCTGTTGGTGGATAAAGACCAGTGAATCGCGGTAGATCTGGGTACTAAACCAACGGGAGTGTCCAATGAAGAATGGAAGAAGTTGGATCAGAAGGCAAAGAGCACAATATGATTGTGTGTCTTAGATTTAGTATTGTTGAATGTATCAGGGGAAGCTAAATCAAAGGCTTTGTGGGACAAGTTAGAGACTTTGTACCAATCTAAGTCTCTGGTGAATAAACTGTCCCTGCGGAAAAAGTTGTATAACCTGAGGATGAAAGGTGGAGACTCGGTGACAGAGCATCTGAACGCATTTAATACCGTGGTAAGTCAGTTAGCATCTATTGATATTAAAACTTTAGATGAAGATAAGTGCATCAGTTTGTTGTGTTCTCTACCAGATTCGTGGGATAGTCTGGTTATTGCAATAGGTAGCAATGCAACTGCCTTGCATTTTGATGAAATAGTCTCATCCTTGCTAACGGAGGAGATGAGACAGAAAAACACAGAGAGCCACAATGGTGATGCCTTGTCTATACGAGGACGGTCCCAGAATAGAAACAAAAATAAGTCATCGAGTGGGAGATCTAAATCTAGAGGGAGATCTAAATCTCCAGAAAAAATCTGCTAGAAATGCAGAAAGGAAGGGCACTACAAAAAGGACTGTAAATCTAAATCTCCTGATAAAGGAAATGGATCTAATGATGCTCCTTGTGTAGAGGTGAAAACCACCTCAGATGAAGGTGGGGATGTGTACTTGGCTTCTTCAAGTACACATGTAGATCATGAGGCATGGTCGATTGACTCAGGTGCATCCTTTCACTTCACTCCCCATAGAGAGTGGTTCTGCGAGTATCAGAAATATGATGGTGGTGATGTCTTCTTGGGGGATGACAGGAAGGTTAGAATCTTTGGTTGCAGAAAAGTAAAGTTGAAGTAGCAAGGTGGAAGGGTTAGAATGCTTCCAGGTGTTCTACATATTCCTGCATTAGCCAGAAATCTGATTTCTGTTAGCAAGCTGGATGATGCAGGTGTAAAAACAGTGTTCAAGAAGGATACCTACAAGATGGTTTGAGGAGCACTGGTATTGATGCGGGGAGTTCGGATTGGAACTCTGTACAAGCTGCAAGGTAGCACTGTTATTGATGGGTGCAATAGTTCTGTGGTTCCTGAAAGTGGAGCAGAAAATCTAGTGGTCTCTGGAGAGAAGACCATGCTGTGGCATCAAAGGCTTGGACATATTGGAGAAAAGGGCCTTCAGATACTTCATGGTAAAGGTATGGTAGAAGGTATGAGTAATAGCTCTCTGGATTTTGATTTCTGTGAAAATTATGTATATAGGAAGCAGAATCGGGTGAGTTTCCCCTCTCGTAGTAAGAGGGCGAAACATATATTAGAACTTGTGCACAGTGATATATTTGGACCTGTGAAGGTTCCATCACTGGGTAAGTCTGTGTACTATGTATCATTTATAGATGACTTCTTAAGGAATACATGGATATATTTCCTTAAGAATAAATCTGAAGTCTTTGACAGGTTTAAAGAATTTAAGGCTCTGGTGGAAAACCAGACAGAGAAGAAGATAAAGGTGCTGAGGACAGATAACAGTGGAGAGTTTTGCAGTAAGGAATTTGAAGAATTCTGTAAGAAGTGTGGAATAGCACGGCAGAAGACTACACCATATACACCTCAGTAAAATGGAGTTGCAGAAAGAATGAATAAGACGTTGATGGAAAGGGCAAGAAGCATGCTTAGTGATGTCGGGTTAGGACATGAATTATGGGCAGAGGTGGTGGATACTGCATGTTACCTGGTCAACAGGTCACCTTCATCAGCATTGGAGGATAAGACTCCACAATAGGTATGGACTGGTAAGAAACCCTCTATTTCACATCTGAGGGTATTTGGATGTGATGCATATGTACATGTTCCAAAGGAGAAATGAACCAAGTTGGATAGTAAATCTGAAAGTGCATCTTTATTGGGTATAAGGATGGTTTAAAGGGTTATAAGCTTTGGAACCCAGTCACACGGAAGGTTGTGTACAGCTGAGCTGTGGTGTTCAGAGAGGTGGAAGATGTTATTAAACATGAATTCCAACGAAAGGAACCTGAGAAGATATAGTTTGAGCTAAAGGAGGAAGAATCAGACTCTACAGCAGAGGAGGAATTAGAAGATGAAGAGCCACAAACTCTGGCTGTGAGAAGATCAATTTGAGAAAGAAGGTAGCCTGAAAGGTATAGTCCATCTGCTTTCTGTTCAAATTTTTCTTTATCTATTACTAATAATGATCCCAGAACTGTGAAGGAAGCAATAGATTTAGAGGATGGAAAACTCTGGAAAGAGACCATGGTTGATGAAATGGCATCTTTGCACAAAAATGAGGCTTGGGATCTGGTGGAGTTGTCGGCTGGAAGAAAACCCATTGGCAGCAAATGGGTGTTCAAAAACAAGACAAATGCAGAAGGAAAAGTGGAGAAATACAAAGCTTGGTTGGTAGCAAAAGGTTATTCCCAGGTGCCGGGAATTGATTTTGGTGATATTTTTTCTCTTGTTGCCAAGGTAACTTCTATTAGATTACTTTTATCTGTTGCTGCTGCTTTTGATTTTGAGGTAGAATAGATGGATGTGAAGACAACATTTCTTCACGGGGATCTAGAAGAGGAAATATACATGAAGCAACCTGAAGGCTTTGCGATGAAGGGTAAGAAAGAACTTGTATGCAAGTTAAAGAAGTCTATGTATGGGTTAAAACAATCACCAAGGATGTGGTATCAGAAATTTGATACATTTATACGGGGACTTGGATTCACCAGAAGCAAAGCAGATCACTGTGTGTATTTTAAATTAATTGGTGACCATTTTATTTATCTGGTTTTGTATGTGGATGATATGTTGCTGGTTGGAAATGACAAAGAAATTATACAGGATTTGAAGACCCAATTGTCCTCCAAATTCGACATGAAAGATCTTGGTGCTGAAAACTATATTTTGGGCATGGAAATTAGAAGAGATTGGACAAAGAGGAAGCTCTGGTTAAACCAGAGGAAGTATGTCGAGATAATATTGCAGAGGTTTAATATGTAGGATAGTAAACTAGTGAAGGTTCCTATTCATGTAGGTGTGAGGTTATTTGCTGAACAATGTCCCAAGACACAAGAAGAGGAAGAGGACATGTCCCGTGTTCCATATGCAAGTGCAGTCGGTAGCCTAATGTATGCAATGGTCTATATTAGACCAGACATTGCACATGCAGTGGGAGTATTGAGCAGGTTTATGTCAAAACTAGGGAAGGGGCACTGGACAACAGTGAAGCGGGTTTTCAGGTATTTGCGTGGCAATAGTGATTATGGTTTGTGCTACCAAGGAAGACCAGACTTGGACAGAGTGTTGGATATTCATGGCTTTGTTGATGCAGACTGGGTTGGAGATCTGGATTAGAGAAGATCTACAAGTGGGTATGTGTTTAACCTATTTGGAGGTGTAGTCAGTTGGATGAGTAAGAAATAATCTATAGTGGCACTATCAACTATAGAGGCAGAATACATGGCAGCCACTCATGCAAGCAAGGAAGCAGTTTGGTTGCAGATATTGTGTTCAAGTATGGGGTTAGTATAGGAAGCTATAAGGATAGACTGTGACAGCCAAAGTGCAATTTTCTTGGCAAAGAACCCTGCATATCATTCAAAGACAAAGCACATTGATGTTCAGTATCACTTTATGAGGGATATGATAGAAGACAAAAAGGTGTTGCTGGTAAAGGTGGACACTTTTAAGAATACTACAGACGCATTGACAAAATCTATTAGCTTTGAGAAGTTCTCTTGGTGTAGAGAGACAATGGGCATTTCAGGGCTAGAAAAACGACTAAGCTCTCTTGTGGCCCCCTGTGGAAAGAAAACAACAAGTGGGAGAATGTTGGGTTGTGTTATATTCTTTCCATTTATTTAACAGGGGGTTTGAGGGGCATCTGTAACCCAACTTTATGGGGTCCGGGGTAGCGCCTCGGAAAATTTTGGTTTTGGACCCTATGTTAGGTTGGGCGGACCCACCTATGGTTTTGTGCATGATTTTTGCACATGTTTTTTGGACGTGATGGTTTTCGTTCATGGTATTGGATGCGATGGTTTTTCAGTCCATGGTATTGGATGCTTCGACATGTATAGATATGTATTGTAACATTGAAAGGAAAATAATGAAAAATCAAGCTGGTAGTCCCGGTTTTGGGATCCAAGGGAAAATCTTTGTGTATATGTGTTTTATGTGTTCTGCTCTCGCATTATTTATTTTCTGTGTTTTAGAATTCGTATGCAGGTAATTTATGCACGGGGTTAAAACCTACAATTCCCTTGTTGGCCAAAATAATATTGATTCCCGACTCCAAACCCACTAACTGCACTGTTTGTCCAACTTTGAAACGGATTATAACTTTGACCCGTAGAGGAAAAAGGTATTGATCCCAAAGTTGGATTGGAATGTGGTATATGACCACCCCTAAACGGGAAACCCTGAAAATAAGTTGATCCACTTGCCATGGATGTGGAGATAGCTGATGGAATACTTAAAGGAACTGAAGGAATCGTGCTGGTCAACATTCCAAAAGGGAAAAATCCAATGCCAGAGGCAACAACTTGATAACTTCCACTCGAAGATGGAATGGAAGTAGAACCAAATATAGTAGTGCTAGGAGTAATGGAAGGTATATAAATGGTTCCTTCTCCTTGTACGGATACTGGAGTTTGCATACTCGTATCACTTGTGGATTCCATGCTTCCAGCAGTGGTCATCGAAGGAAAAGATCGATATAAACCTGGGCTCGAAGGCCTGTTGGTTAGAGTCCCGATGTATAATAAGATGTCTAGATAATCAGGAGGAAGAGGAGAATTAGGAGCCACGATAGACTCAGAAATCTCTTCAAACTCAATATTGTCTTTCGACTGGAAGAGGACTCGAGAAAGAACTAGAGTGTTCCTCTCTCACTCTCTACTTGTACCAGGTCTATGTTTTGAATCAATAACTCCAACAATAGGATAAATCTCTAATGTGTCTTCTGCCATTGGTTAAAAAAAATGCTCATATGCCTTCGAGGAGAAGGTTCAAGACTCATAGGTGATAGCCCACGAAGTCTCCTAGACCGACGAGTCGGTCGATCAGCCACTTTGAATTATTTTAAAGAGATATACTTAAAGAATCAAAAAATTGTAAAGCTAGGCCAACTAGGAGTAAAGAGCACTCTCTAAAAGTCCCTAAAGATACAAGCAATCAAACAACTTTCAATTATTTCCACTCCAGGTGATTAGGACCAGACACCAAAATATAAGAAAGTCAAAATCAAGGGCCTTCCGAAAATAGTCTGGGGTAATTATGCCCCAGGCCTACTAGTGAAGGTATCAAAAGAAGTTATGTTGAACTTCAGACAACAAACTTTACCAGTACAAGCACCCAAGCTTCGCAAGGGTACCCTCCAGAAGTACTACTTAACGTGATACAATGTCAACCTCAGGTGCCACAGGATTCCACTTCGCAGCCACCTATGCGATCCCTAGGAAAGGCAATTATGGATACCAACTCGTATTAAAATCCAAGTGGAACAGTGATGAGGCGGGATCCAACAAGTAGGAGAGGGCGTATCTATCTTCCTTGTCTTCACTCTCCGTCATGCTTAACTCCCAGTCATGGAGCTTTCCTAGTCTTTCTAACGATATTGGTTTTCGCTCTTTATTCAACTTCTAAGTTTTGTAATTTGAGCGGCCTTGGAGAGTTAACTCTCCACTCACCTATTCCAAGGCCCTAATGAACCTAAACTTGTTGGTGTTTATTAATGACAATAATAAAATTTCTAGTTCATTTTATTAGATCGCTTGATTTTATATAGTTGTTCTTTACGTTAGGGGAAATTACGAGAGTGAAACTGATGATGTTTTATGACGCAAAAGAAACCAATAGAAAACTGACTATATGGATGCAGTCATTTTCTTTGATGGAGAGTGATTTCTACTTGGGTTATACGAAAACATATATATAAGAAAAATATTTTTCTTTTCTTTTCTGAAACAATCCGCACACACCCAAAATCGAAAAAGAATAAGAATGCTCAAAATGCAAACTAACCTAATGCAAGTCAAAATGATGATGCAAGATCCTAAACAACACTCATGAGCAAATGCAGTTCTTTATAGAGACAATAACCCAACTTGAAAATGAAGAGGGAAAAATTAAAAATAAATCTCTCTCCAAAGCAAGTAGAACAAATTGCAAAATATCACAATCCACTTCTCAACAACAAAACAAAAAAGCCGTAAACCAAAAGCTTGGAAAAAGAAAAAAGAAAAAAAGATGTTTTTGTGTTTTTTCTTTTAAGGAAACAAAAGAAAATTTTTGAGGTCACAAAAGTAATACTAAAATTTGAAAGATCAAGAAATAAGTACAAGGAGTCTCTAAATCTTGCAAGTTATAAAACTCATAAATAAATGAAACTTGAAACAAGAAAGACTACAAACTTTCACAAACTAATCTGAACAGCAGCAAAATATTTTGACAAACTAAAAAAATGTCAAGAAATAAATACTTTCAAACTTGCCAAAAAGACTCTCAAAGAAGCACGAAAAGAAACAAGGCCACCAACAATAAAATCAAGGGAACTTGAAATCTGGGCTGAAAACAAAATCAAAATCAATTTCTTATTCTAGAAAACAAGAACATCCAAGAACTTCAAAGCGAACCCTTGAACCCAAGACACAAACTACGAACTTGCTTAAGAAGAAATCTTATTCCAATCAAGACTTTTTATTGAGAAGGAAATTTTGAAAAAGAAATCTTGCAAGAAAATTGAGTTCTCCAGACAACAGATGACCATACAACAACATAACTCACCAGGAAGTAGGCCTAACTGGGCAAAAAGATTTGAAAAAATAATTCAAAAAATTGCATACGCGACTATGTAAAGACACAGAAGAGTGCACATGTGTTTCTAATACAAGAAACTCGCGTATATGCGAGTCTACTTGAAGAAACCTGCATGTATACGCAACTGTAACACAAGAAAATAGCATATACAAAGCTTAATTAGGAAAAAACAAAAATCAAAGTTTGATCAAGAAGATCAAACTTGATGCCTGGGATACTAATGGATCAAACAACAATGTAAAAGTAAGCAATCAAGAAATTGAACCCTGATTGAGAACAAACAACCCAAACCAGGAATAACAAGAATGTTATCCCCAGTGGAGTTGTCAATTCTGTTGTGGGTGAGAACACCCTAGGGTCTTGGGTTGAGAACCCCAATAGAGTGGATGTTAGGCCCCTATACTACTAGCGTAACCCCTTATTGTTATTAGTATAACTCACTTATTATATTGATGTACCCATGTAGTGCCCATATTGTTACTATTGTGCCCCATAGAAGCCCACTATTGTTATTATTGTGCCCTTACATTATTATTGTTATGTCGGCTCTGATTATGTTATGGCCCCTTAGACTCCTATATATAGAAAGGAGGTCTTTTCATTTGTATCATCGAAGAATTGTTCATTTATGTAATGTAAAGGAGGTTGCCCCCTCGAAGAGGCTGAATTCTAAGGCGTTGACCTATCTTTTCTATCTTTTCTTAATCTGGTTTCATAACATTTGGTATCAGAGCTTTGGATTCTAGGGTTTCGCTGTTCCAAACAGGTCATCGTGGAATTTTCGTTATAAATTTTGTTCTGCAATGTTTCAGAAGTTGCAAAAAAAACCCATTTGAGAAGAAATCACGCTAAACTTTGGGTCCGAATTTCAGAGCTGTTCGTGCTATATTTGCAGAGATATGATCTGAGGAAGTTGGTCTTTTTGCAAACTCTTGAATTACATTCCAAACAGGTGAACTGGGGAAAATAGTCATAACTTTCTATCTGAGCATTGGATTGAAATTTCGTAAGAAGGTACAGAAAGAGGACAGACTGTAGTTTCTTGTATATCGTTTTCAAAACCAAAGGTCGAAAAAATTGACACGTGGCACTTCATACAAGTTCGCTCTTCTGGAAAGGGCTATAATCCGGTCATCTTGGGAGATTGTGCATAACTCTTTCTTGGAGAATCCAATTTGGATCAGACTGGTGGCATTGGAAAGAGGACACAGATGACTACTACATATCACAATTTCAGAACTTAAATATCCGAAATTACAGATTTACAGTCGTTTCAATATTGAGGTCCTAAAATCAAGAAAAAGCAAGATGAGGATGTTTGATGGCAAGGATCCGGTAAATTGGATACTTCAGATGGAGCAATATTTTGATCTACATGGTGTACCACTATTACAAAAGGTATGTATTGCATCTTCATATTTAGAACCAGATCAATTTTTATGGTATAAAGGGCTCTGTTCTCGTAAACAACTTGTTACGTGGTCAATTCTCACGGAGGAAATGATAACACATTATAAGGATACAAAGAGCAACACCACAACAATTGGAAAGAGTAAAAGGGTTGTGTGACATATTGGAAAGTAAAATTATGGCGACAAGTAAGTATACCACTCACAACTATAAAGATGGAAGTGTTGTTTCTCCTAGCCTTCCACAACCTACAAGGGTTACACCACAACAATTGGAAGAAAAAAGAGAAAAAGGGCTTTGTTACAATTTTGATAGTAAATGCACTAAAGGTCATAAGTGTATTGAGAAGAAATTATTTTACATAGAGTATGAAGAGGAGGAAGAAAAGGATCAAGAAATGTCAAAGGAAGAGGATATATGCCAGGACCCAACCCCAGAGAAAGAAGAAATGAATCAGACCATATATTGTAAAGCATTGGCAAGAATTACCACTCCTCAAACTCTCAAGATAGAAGAACATATCAAGAAGAAAAAGGTGCAAGAAGTGAAAGATCACATTGAGAAAGAAGAAATGAATCCAACCATATCTTGTAATTCATTGTTTGAAATTACCACTCCTCAAACTATCAAGATAGAAGGACGTATCAAGAAGAAAAATGTTCAAGAAGTGAAAGATCACATCGAGCATCAAGAAATGAATCCGCCCATATCTTGTAAAAGATTGGAAGAAATTACAACTCCTCAAACTCTAGAGATAGAAGGACATATCAAGAAGAAAAAGGTTCAAGTAGTGAAAGATCACATCGAGCATCAACAACAAGTTCTCCAACTTTTAAAGGATAACGCCACTTCGGTGCAAAATCAAACGAAACAACAGGGAGATCAACATCGTAGTGAAAAATGTTTTGATGTAGGTGATTGGGTATTTTTACTGCTACATCTCAAGCAAGCTATTTATGAGAAGGAAATGTTGGCAATACTACATGCACTTAAAAAATGGTGACCTTACCGAATGGGAAGACTCTTCAAGGATGAGGATGTGGAAGCATTGTTTTGTGCTATTTATATTATCCAACCAGATTGGATAAACGAAGCAAGGGATGAATGGAAGAAGGACGAAGAAGTATGGCCCTTATTCAAAAGTTGCAAAAGATCCCAATTCAAACAATATTACCAGAAATTGAAGAGGAAGGAAAAATCATATTGGAACCTGGAGCAGTCACAGAAACAAGAACTCGACAGCTACGAAATCGATCAACTTCAGAGTATCTCGTCAAGTGGAAGAACTTACCCGCTGAATATTCCACATGGGAGGACAAGAATTTTATACATAAGCATCAAGAACTACTCAAGCGTTGAGGAAAACGCTTTTTGAAGGAGAGGGGCATGTTAGGCCCCTATACTACTAGTGTAACCCCTTATTGTTATTAGTATAACCCACTTATTATATTGATGTACCCATGTAGTGCCCATATTGTTACTATTGTGCCCCATAGAAGCCCACTATTGTTATTATTGTGCCCTTACATTATTATTTTTATGTCGGCTCTGATTATGTTATGACCCCTTAGACTCCTATATATAGAAAGGAGGTCTTTTCATTTGTATCATCAAAGAATTGTTCATTTATGTAATGTAAAGGAGGTTGCCCCCTCAAAGAGGCTGAATTCTAAGGCATTGATCTATCTTTTCTATCTTTTCTTGAGCTGGTTTCATAACAGTGGAGGACAAACCCCAACAAGAAATGTTCGGGCAATCAACCTAAATGCTTATTCTACTGAACTGTGTAAGAGTGTCCTTACCCAGAAGTCCTACATTTGAGTAGATCCCGCAGGATGAAAACCATCAGCTTCTCTTGATGTCTTCGAAACCTAAAAATTATTCAAATGAAACATATAAAGCAATAGAAACATAAAGAATGTTCATGATATTAACTTTAAATCACATAAATGAATGAACAATTACGCATCAATGTAAGATTCATAAACAAATTACAATATAAATAGACGCATAAACACATTTAATATCAGAAACAGAACAACATTCCTTTATTGAAGTTAGCTACAAGTAAAGTGGAGAAATATGACCTGAGTTCTTCTCCGACTCCAAGCGAAACCCTCCTCTAGATCCATCCTTTCTCGGCCTCACCAATCTTCCTCCATCACCAATACAAGGATATCTCAAGAAAGATGAAGGATATCTCCAACAAGGAAACAAGGGTTTCCTGAAGCTTTGGGGAGTGCAGGAGGCACAGGGATTTCATCAGACTCGATCAAGGATAATCTCACTATAGTATCAATATCTCATATCTTCTCCTTTAAGGCCTTCCCATCGAGGTTGATTTATACTTCTCCAAATTAGTTTTTCAGTTGGGAAACAGTTGGGCCACGAGCAATAGGAGGTGAGTAATAGGTAAAAACCGTGAACTCCACCTGAAATTAAGGAAATTTATTTTTTTAAGTGTTTTAACATATGTACGTAGGTTGGGTATACGCTGACCCATGTGTACATGCTTTTATCACAGGGCAAAGTAGCATATAGGGAATAAAACAATGCTTTTTTAAATTTTGGACCAAGTCTGGAAGGAAGGGTTTCCCTAGGCCATAATTAGAGCATTAGATCTACCAAGAGTGGTAAATGGTGCTATAACACATAGACAAGGAGATCAATATCACATGGTAGGAGATCAATGACATCTTTTCATACACCTTTGAGGAGAATCTAGAGGACCGCAGAGTCTATGTCAACATACACAAGTCTGGTGTGTACCAGGTTGCATGCAGGTATCCCTCATTTCCATGCACGGACATGATCCACTGGATTGTCTTGCATACTGATCCAGAGACAATGGTACTGAGCAGTGTCAGTTGAACTTAACTTTCTACCTTCAGGGCAGAGAACTATCAAGAGATGAATCACTTGTCGCACCCAGTGAACAAAATGAATGCACTCTTCACCCATCCCAACCACAATGTGAACTCAAGAGATATCTTGAAGAGCTGGGTGAGAGAGTCGTCTAAGTTCAGGATGACACCCAAATAGGTAAACAAAACAAGGACATTGTGGAAGGCTTATCAGTTCTTGGTCATCTTCCCATGCCAATTGTATGGACAAGAGAGTATAGAAACCTTCCTGCAGAGTTGGGTGATTGTATTGGATCATCTGGCGAACAAAGGAAGACCTTTCAATTGGTCTGACATGTTGGCTCTCTAGCTAAAGGGGCAAGTAACAAATTCCTGGTATCCACTCAAGGGTCAGTAGGCAAATCTATTCATGTCCACCTACATGCTTGATTAAATTTGTGCCCCTCAGTAGTTCCTTGGCTTGGGTTGGGCATGGATACCTTTAGAAACCTTTGTGAACATCTATTGTAAATTGTTCTCTGAGTGAAATTTTTGTGGAGTTATACTACAACTATTAGACCACTTCGTCACACTGTTGTACAGGATGATCTTTGAGCAGGATCCGCCTTGCGTTTCACAGTAAGAGATGGAAGCATTGGTTAACATTGCAGATTGGTATGCCTCACCCCTTTGCACCTTCATCTAGATGTACATAACGAAGAAGGTTCCGCATGTGTTACTGAAGTTTTCCATGGACCATCTAGTCATGAAAGAGGTTGCATACCACATCTTGATAGGGTTGTCAGCGAGACTACACTGGAAGAAGAAGGCACCTTGGCTCGCCCTTCCTTTGAGGATCAGGTTATATGAGATCCAGAGTCTTAAGCATGCTTAGGCCGAGACAGAGGAATTCAATAGGTTCACCTTCGGCACCATAGGTTTCAATCCATATGTCCCACATTGATTAGTGAAGGACCACTGTGCGAGAGTGTATCATCCTTGGATCTACGGGGCATGTCATTCGCCTAAGGAAGTCCCATGGAGATACTACTACAACTCCTCAAGGCACAATGAACCAGTAAGAGTAATTGTAGAATGGTTAGCAGCACACAAGGTAGTAGCACTTGACAGGGCAGAAACATTAGCAACAACAAAGGCTAGCATACCTGCACATGACAAAGGCAAGAGGAAGGTTTCCAACAACATAGAGGTAGAGAAAAGCTACAAGTTCAAGGCATGTCCACTTGTAATGAGAGAAACTATGGAGATTGAAGCAAAGAAGTGACAACACAACAAAAGGATTTCACAAAGACAAAAGGAGAAGCAAAAGCTAGAGGAGGTAGAGAAGAAGTTGAAGGAGGTGAAGCAAAAACTAAGGGAAGACAAGAGATGTAGAGAAGGGATAAATAAGTGCAGCATGAACAGGAACATCAGGAAGCGCAGTGTGCACACATTGATGAAACTGCACAAATACAGGTTATTGACTCATCACAGCTGGCAAATAGCAAACAGGGTGAGCAGTTGCAGGAGCAATACTTTGCCCAAGAGATTGAATAGATGTTGGAGCACATGGCACAGATTTGGTTAAGCGAGAGTAGGATCAGGATACAGATCTCATGCCCAAAGGCTTAGAGGTCACTCCACCAGATTCACCAGATCTAGGAGTAGAGCAAGTACCAAGTGATCAAGGAGACATTGAAATCCTTGAGGACAATCCGGAAGCATATGTGCACAACATATCCTTTGACGAGTCACACCACAGAGTTGTGAAATCGCGTAGAGTGCCCACTCTAGATGTCCATACATCTCCTATGCATTTTCAAGAACGAGTGATCATGTCCAATGTGCGCAGACATGCAGCTGCATTGGCCGATGCTACAAAAGCATATGTTGATGCCACCAACTCAAGTGTGAGATTCTTGATAGTTGAGAATGAGCGCATGGCTAAGTAGTTGCATCGGCTAAGTAGGGAGAAGAGTAAGCTATAGCATCCGCCAGAGCAGAGTGGAGGAATACAATACTTGATGAAATATCATCTCTTGAGACAGTCATGCGGAACTTGTACTTCAAATTCGTCACCGTGCATAAGTCAGTTGTCCATATTAATGGTTGGTAGCAACGTTGTGATAGGAAAGAACGCATCTTGACAGAGATACACACTATTGTTGATCACATGTAGATATTGACAATAATGTACAAGGGAGCCCCATTGTACTTGCCAAAGATGATGAAGCCAAAGGCAGTGGAGTTGAAGGAACGCATCCATATTCAGATTCGGAACTATGAGGAACTCCCACAGCTCATCACCAACTTGCAGGCCTCACATGCACGTGTGTTCAGGAGCATGGATGTCATTGTGCGCATGCATGCAATCCCATCGATTGGCACACTCACCGAGGCAAAAGCAAAGAACCAAGTCCGACTAGAGCTAGACATGTACTTCAAGCAGTTGATGTGCATAGCCACCAATGCATGTTTGTATATGAGCACAGACACTATGCAGGAATATGTCGTTGGTTTGGATGCACTCAAGACCATGATGCGCATGTTATATGAAGATTTGGATAGAGGTGCCAAATCAGTGTACCCAGATGCAATAGAGGCAAGAGTTCTCCTTCAGAATGATGTCACCACGGAGTACGCGGACACCATAGAAGACTACCAAGATTGGCATTAGTTCTCCACCAACGATCACCAAGAGGATGTCGACGAGTTAGTCTTCCCATAGCTACCCGAGTCTTAGTGATGTCTTGTATGGCTTACGCAAGCCCATTTTTGTCTCGCATGGGTACATATGCAGATTGTATTATAAACATGATGCAAAGTGAAAGACCAAGTATCAATAGTAGAATGTAAACAATCATGTGTAAGTTGAAGAGTCATGAGGGTAGATGAAGAGTCACAAAGGGGAACATCAAGGGTTACCACACCCTTTTCTATATATATAACCTCATAAATTGCATGGGCTTTTGGGAGCCAAACTTATTATAGGTATAACTTAGAGAAATATTGGAGTGTATTGTAACAAGCCTTGGCTTCTCCACAGTGCAGAGTGAGTACATCTCTTTGGAAGAGCAAGCGGAAGTGACTATAACGTTCGACTATTGGGGCTAGTGGTTGTCATTGTTGTATGTATGATGGAATATTACACTCTCTTAACATAACAGAGCCAACATGTTTCATGCATGTATTGTTATTGTAGCTTAATTATTCTGGTTACTCTAACAATGTATGTAGTTGTAACTTACACATGTATGTATGGACTATTCTGTATGTTTTTATACAAATCTTATCAAAGTGTGTTGTTGATTTAACTCATCACTTTGGATTTTTGACTATTCTGATTTCCATCTTGTGATGTCTTTCATCTTGTATGTGCCCTTTCAAGATGTGTACTATTACAAGATTCTAAGGGGTGCACTCTTCTCCCCTTCCGTTTATCAAATCCTTTCCATGCATCTTCCCTGACTTGTTGCAAGGTCACACCATTGCTTCCAACAAGGACATCTTACTTACTTCTACGCGCAACCACAGTGAAGGTGATACTGTACTACCCACTATTGGGACTACTACTCCAAACGATCTGAGGTCTAGTTGGGACTTCTTACCAGGGAGATCCCCTGACATGTTGGTGAGTCCAGCACAGTCAACAAGTTATTAAATTTTAGGATCTCTTGAGCATTTGTTTCCTGAATTTGTTGAATTTGGTTTTATTTACTCATAGCTTTTACAATTTCTTCCTCCAAGTATGTAAAAATTTTAAGAAATTGATCTTATAACAAGAAACTGAATTCAAGAGTGAAAGAAGTTTTTTGCTTCTTTTTTTTTGTTTTTTTGTATTTTGTTTGTTTTTTGTTTTTTGTTTTGTTTTGTTTTTTGTTTTTTGTTTTGTTTTTTTTGTTTTGTTTTGTTTTGTTTTGTTTTGCTTTGTTTTGTTTTGTTTTTTTTTTTGTTTTTCGTGTGTCTGTGATTAATGTTTGTTGTTCTAGTAGATCAAAGGATTTGAAACTCCCACCAATTATTACCAAGATCCCACTTTGGAGTTCCATATTCTACTTCAAGTAGCTGGAGATTGCTTGACATTTACTAAGAGATTAGCCTTCAATTTCTCATATGTTTCAATTGGTTTGTTAAAAGTTGTTTTATCTTCTTTTCTTGAACCAAACATAGAAGATTGGTCTCATTTACCATGCAAAAAGTTAATGTGTGAATTTTGTTAAAGTGGTTTAATCTACTACAACTTTATTTCTGGTTTTATTGAAAGTGAATGTGTCAAATTCATCCATTTTAATACTAAATCACAAATCATAGACAAAAGTATAATATTTAGAAAATATTTGAAAAAGGATAATGATATATTTTATTTATTTTAATAATCAATTTTTTAAATAAATTTTTATTTTATTTCCACAAATACCAAATGTTTTAGGAATTAAGTGTTTTGATATTCATCTATAGTTACTATTAATTTAATTTATTTAAATGTCCTAGTCATAATTTAGTTGTTAAATTAATAGTAAAACAATTGTTATTACACACTATTAATAAATGTTAATTAACTTATCTTTACAATTTAATTTAAAAATCAATTTAATACTAAATTACAAATTATAGGTCATCCCAACTCCATTTTTCTTTGCAAAAGAAAATCCATTTGGCAGATAACATTAAAAGTTTTGTTCCATATTCCCATGCCTTCATTGACACAAACACAATTGCATTCAAATCTATATCAATCATGTACAATTCCCATGAGCTTTGTAGGAGACAATTGGTTGTGAAAAACAAGTTTCCTGGAATTGACATCTCATTGAATTGAAACTAAGTTTCTCCATATCAATTTGAACCAAACACTACCAAAGAAATAAAGTTATAAAACTTCATTACAACCAATGAGGTAGGGCGCTCACCAAAAAACAACATTTTAGCACAACATTTTCACTTTCATTTCTATTTTTTTATGAAGGATTTAATTGATCATCTTTGAAGTTCATACTTCAATTAGCTATATTTAAACTAAGCGGCAAGTACTAGCTACTACATAGCACTTGTTTCAAATGACAAAATATTTTAAAAAACGTGGTTGTTGTTCAATGCTCTTAATGGGTTGGGAAAGTTTCTTGCACTTTCAATAAGAAATTACCTAATAATAGTGATTCTTTTAACGTATTATTATTCTTTTGGGGGGAAATTATAATAATATATTTCTATTGAAATAAAAATTAATAATAATGATACAATTTTTATTTATTAATTTAGAACATATATTGTTATTAGTTTTTTTTTGGTTTATTATTTGGGAAACCATACTAGTAACAAAACTATAGTTATCTAAATATGCATTTCAAAAAAATTAGCAAAAAAATGGAGAGTTTGGTCTATATAAATTTACATCCTAATTAATTATCTAACATGGAAGCCAAAAAGCAACAAAAAGAACTAAAAATACCTTTGGCTCGAAATCGTGTGTGTGTGTGTGTGTGTGAGAGAGAGAGAGAGAGAGAGAGAGAGAGTGGTGGGAGATAAAGGGAGAGAGAGGGTGAGAACGATAGAGGGAGGTAGGGACAGAGTGAGAGAGGAAAGGGGAAGCAAATGGAGAGAATAAAGGCATGAGAGGCACATGAAAGAGAGAGATAGGGATTGAAACAAAGAGGTAAAATCAACACACACATGCACATAAAGAGAGAGAGTGATAGGAGATATAGGGGAGAGAAGAGATGAAGGGAGGGAAGGCAAGAGGGAGTGGTAGGGGGGAGAGAGAGAGAGAGAGAGAGAGAGAGAGAGAGAGGGATGGAAACAATGGGAGAGAGAGGTAAAGAGAAATATCATGTGGGGAGTGAGAGAGGGAGAGAGAAAGAGAAGAAGATTGGAAGTGAGGGAAGGAAGGAGGAAAAAATTGAGTAAGGGAGATGTAAGAAGGTTTAGAGAGACGACGATAGAGTATGGAAAAGGAAAAGAGAGGAATGGAAAGAGAGAGGCGAAGATGTAGAGAGGGATATAGAGAGAGGGGGGGTGGGGGGAGAAGGATAGGAAGTCATGGTGATAAAAGGGTAGAGATAAGAGTGGGATTAGAGAGAGGAGGAGGAAGAGAGGTGAAGAGGGAAAAGGGGGGGATAGTAACGAAGGATGAGAGAGTGAGATTGGGGGAGAGTAAGAGGAAGAGGGAGAGAAGAGGGGATACTAAGTGAGCATGTGTGAGAGAGAGAGAAGGGGGGGGGGGAGAGGGTAAGATTGATAGAGGGAGGTAGGGATAGATTGAAAGAGGGGAAAGGCAAAGCAAATGGGGGGAATAAATACATGAGAGGCATGGGAAAGAGAGAGTTAGGGAGTGAAAGAAAGAAAGAAAATAAACACACACACGCAAATAGAGAGAGAGAGAGATGGGGGATAGGGAATGAGGGGGCGAGAGGTGTAGAGATAAGTTAGATAGAGGAGGTGTAAACGGTGGGGGACAGAGGGAGAGAGAGAGAGAGAGAGAGAGAGAGAGAGAGAGAGAGTTGCGGAGAGATAAAGGAAAAGGGGGAGAGGGGGAGAGAGTGAGGGAGTGTGAATAATATAGAAAATGGGGGGAGGAATTTAGAGAGAAAAGGGGAAACAAAGATGTTGAATGGTAAGTCAATTGATGCCAACATCAATATTTGAATGATTTTAATATTCATATAAGGAAACATTGATTGGAAGATCCATTAGTCAAGATATATTGTTATTAGTTCTTGTTTATTTTGGTTTATTATTTGGGAAACTAGACTAGTAACAAAACTATAGTTTTTTTGCCTTCTAAACATGAACTTAAAAAAAAATAGCAAAAGAATAGAGAGTTTGGTTTGTATAAATTTACATTGTAATTAATCATCTAACATGGAAACAAAAAACCAACAAAAGTAGCTAAAAATTCCTTATTGATTGAAATTGGTGTGTGTGTCTGAGAGAGGGGGGCGGGAGAGTAAGAGTGATAGAGGGAGGTAGGGATAGAGTGAAAGTGAGGAAAGGGGGAGAAAATGGAGGGAATAAAGACATGAGAGCCATGGGAAAGAGATAGATAGGGAGTGAAACAAAGAGGAAAAATCAACACGCACACACACACACACACAGAAAGAGAGAGTGAGAGTGGTGGGAGTTATAGTGGAGAGAAGAGATGAAGGGAGGGAAGGCAAGAGGGAGTGGTGAGGAGAGGGACAGAGAGAGAGAGAGAGGGACATAATGAGAGAGAGTAAGGGGGAAGGGGGAGAGAGGTAAAGAGAAACATAATGTGGGGAGTGAGAGACGGAGAGAGGAAGAGAAGAATATTGGTAGTCAGCGAAGGAAGGAGGAAACTATTGAGTAAGGGAGATGCAAGAAGGTTTAGAGAGACACCGAGAGAGTAGGGAAAAGGAAAAGTGGGGGAGGGAAAGGGAGATGGGTGTTGAGAAATCTAGGGGTAGAAACATAGGATGATTTATCTTGTGTTGATAACTCTTTATGGTGTATTTTTACTTCACTTAATTAGCTTCTTCTTTCACTACTTATTATCAGTGTTTTCTTCATCAAACAAATATCAATATGTAAAAAACAATAAGACAAAGGAAACAAGATATAGGAAATAATCCAGGGCCAAAACGTCTCTAATATGAGAGGAAAACCCACAAGTATTCTTCTTCTTATAGAATCTTCAATTGACGAATTCCAAGACATGGACCCTTGACTAAAAATCCCTCCAATATCAATTCAAAGCTTCTTCTTGATGAAATTCTCTTCCTTCAAGTCAATGATGGTCAAACTTGTTTCACTACTTTAGATTTTGGCCCTAGCTCAGAATTCTATCTTGTTGTTGCAGATCTGTAATTTCGGCTTCTTCTGCAGAAACCCTACGTCACACGTGTGGCTTGAATTTGGATAATTTTTCCTTATTTCAACTTTGCGTGACTTGAATTTATTTATTTGACAATTTATCTTGCTAGAGAGACCTTCTTTGACCCAAATTTTGGTCCTTGATTATGACTGCAACTTGCTACAGAAGGAGGCCCCAATTCCCTTTGCACGTGTGAGAAGAATACCTAAGAAAACAGTCCCAAAACTTGATTTTTCTTCTTTCCTTTTGTCCTTCTCTTCCTTGCACTTAATTTTCTTCCCTGATCGAACTTGTGTGTGTTGTGAGTGAGACCTTGAATGAAGTCGAGTCCTCCTTTATATAGTCTTCATGTCCATCTTTGTAGGCTGACTTGTAACTACCTTTAGGCCAACTTCACCTTCTAGATAGGCCGACTTACTTGTTATCATTTGACGAGGTATTGGAGGGTCATTTGACTTTATTTTGACTCAAATAATTTCTTTTACAATATGTAACATGCCCCAAAATTGGTCTTTCATAAATGGCAATGACTCAATGACTTGTAGCATCAATGACAAGCCCTAGAAGCTCTCAATGGGAGCTTCACCTATAAAAATAAATTTCCTTGAGCATGAAACCCATGCCTCAAGAATAACAATAATAAATTTATTTTTCTCATTACATCAAATACATAAAAATCATGATTACATATGTCAATATGAAGACCAAACCTAGCTACATATTTCAACACTTCCTCTTAACTAGGGAGGTATTCATAATCCATGCAGGGTACTTGTACATTCTCAATCTGAAGAATTCTCACAAGAAGAGTCAGATTGGTAGCCCATTTGTTTAGCATCATATCATCTAGCGTTGTCACATGAAAAGGCCTTGACTAACATCTTTATCTCTCCACAAGATTAAATCACAATGCTAGCGAGACCAATGATCTATAAACACCATCGTCATTGTCTCTCAAGGGACATACCCCACCTGGGTTTTCACAGGGTATGTCCTTCCAATATTATTCTTATATTGGACTCCTAGTCCTAAAATAATATCAGCCCTCTACGGCTACTATTATCTTGTATGCCTTACCACATCATCAAAGAGTATCGAATGCCATATGCTTACCCAATCCTCAATTGTTTCTTCCCAAAGTGAAGGCAAGAATGATGTGTCTATCTCTCCCTCTCAACTAGGGAGGAAGTGCTTGTTCCTATAAAGGAATGTGGTCATTCCTACAAAATAAATATACCCAAGTTCCTCTCATATCGAAACTTGTCAAAGCTTCCTTTTAACCAAGGACTTTCTTCCAAGCTCCCTCTTAACTGAGGACTTATTTTCCAACAACATCTTTTTGGTTTGGTGGAGATCATGGTTCTATCAGTGGCTCGAAGAGATCCTTATTTTGATGTCATGAGTTTTATCTTTATCATTATGGAGATTTAAACTCTTGGGGCTCCTTCGTAGGGAATTGATCATTCATCACTTTCAATCACGAACCATGTAAGTGATGTCATCCTTTCTTTCATTGGAAAGTGGTCAACTAGTCCATGTATAGATCTTCTTCATATAACTACCCTTTCCACATCATGTTTCCTTCAATATCTTCCATCCCTCCACATGAGTACTAGTTGTAGGTGACATCCACAAATATCTTTCGATAACCCTGTATCATCCCATCCAAATATTGTTCAAAAATAAAAAATGAACATCAAATCAAAATTACCTTTTTGATGACCCTTCATCATGACATCTGCTTGTTGCAACATCAACATCCTACATACATATTGACACATCTCCAAGATACTTAATTTCAAGTGTCTTTCTTTATAGACCTTGTCAGGGTCTTCATGCCTTCTTTATGGAGATTTCATGGCCAATTATTCTAGTTATTGGATGTTTATTTCCTTTTCTATGTGACTATAGTTTCATCTTTCATGATATCTTCTTTCTTTCTTCACATATTTATCCCCAGGAACTTCCATCCATAGTTCCTTCATCTTTGTTAACCACCTCATATTCCATATGAGGACATATTATGTTGATTTCATCTAGTTAATATGTGAACCACGCGTTCATCCATCTTTCCAAAGGAGGATATCCATTTTTCTTTGATCATTCTCATGAGATAGAGAATTTACCCATGCAACCATATGATGACATGACTCAATTAAATACATGCATACATACTTCTTTCCTTCTTTTGGTCATCTAGGATTTCTTTAGTAGCTTCCTTTTTTTTTATAAAGAGTACTTCAACCATCTCGACAAGTTGCATTCCTTTGTCATGATACCATCATCTTCTAAATAGTGAATCCCATACAAGGTCGAATTCTCAGTGAGACATGTGCTTCCTTCAAAACAGGTGAATCCTCTAACAAAGAATCTAGATTATCCTCATCTCGCAAAATATACTTTCTCATGATGATGTATGATGAATTCATTCTATCATGCTAGATGGATTTCTTTCAACCATATTCACTACACATGCTTGTAATGAGGTAACCAAGAGGTGCTTCCTTTATATGATGACTGCTACATCTATGTAGACTTCTACTTCAGCTATTCTTTTAATCTTTTCTAATGATATCATGGGATCTTGCTTCAATGGTATGCTATTATGATGTCATCTCCTAAAATAATGCATCTTATCATGCTTCTAATGTTTCCTACCATGATAGCTATACTTTACAAACACTGAAAAGAACTAGGTGGAGGTGATTATTTCAACCATAGTAGAGATCTTTTACTTCCTCTTTATTTAACTTCTTATTTTCAGTTTCTTCCACTTATTCAGTGATATGGGCCTCTTCCTTTCCTATTTTTTTGTTGTCATTCTTGAGTTTATGACAATATCTCTTGTAGTGCCCATATTCATGACAAATATAGCATTGTATATTTGACATATTCTTCTTGTTCTTTTTCTGACAACCAAACTTTCCTTTCTTCCTAGCCATGGCAACAAATGCTTGAGCTTTCTCACTTGATCCAACATCATTTTTTTCCTTTAATCGAGTTTCTTCAATTTTACACAATGACCATAGTTCATTGAATGGGGTAGCTTCCTTATTTCCATAGATGCTTTATGTAAAGTTGCCCCATTCCTCTAGGAGTGCATTGAGCACTGTGGTGGTCATTTCTTTGTCAGACATTGTTTCTCCCAACTCTTCTAGTTGGTCTCTTATTTCTCACACTCTCATAAATTATGAGTATATTCCTTATTACTTTGATAATTTCATCTTGTAGAGTTCTTTTCTTAGTGATGTCACTTCTCCAACAGTACTTACGGAGAATAATTCAAGTAGTTTATCGTATATTTCTTTTTATGTCTCCAAATTTGATACATGGGGTATGAGGGGATCTTTGATGGATTCTATAAGGGTCCTTTGAGCTCTTAATTCCCCTTTCATATACTTTGCAAGAGCTTGGACTTATTCCTTTGGTGGTTTAATTATTTCACCCTTGACATGATCAACAACTTCATTTCTATGAGGATCAATTCAGTCCTCTTCTTCCATGCAAGAAATTTTGATGACCCAACCAATTTGTTGCTTTCCTTTGCAAAATGAAGTCATTTTGATAGAAGATTTAGTCATAAATATAAAGAACTTACTTTTCAAGTGAAGATGCTTATTGATAACAATATCTTCAACTTGATGCCTTCTTGATTTTTATGATGATGTTGATGATGTCTTCTTGATGAAGATGTCTTCCTTCAAAAGTGATCCTTCAAAGAGAGGGAGATCACCTTGATTCCTTAATGATGATGATAACTCTTCTTCTTACTTCCCTTGGATGTATAGACTTCAATATGCTTCAATTTTTAGTCCCCCCTTCTTTGAGAAGAGGTAGGGTATTTGAGGTCTCCTTTTTCCTTGAGATGATGATTGTGCGAGATTCCAAATAATGCTTCAAGTGTAGAGTCCTTCTTTAAATGAACTAGGGTTTTAAGGTCTTCTTTAGAAACTTATTTCAAGTTGATGATCTAGTCTTTGTCCTTGTGGTTCCTTTGAGATGAGAGGTCCTTATTGATTGTTGATGCTCTTGATGATCTTCTAATGCTTCGACCTTTCAGTGTCCTTCTCTAAGCTACCTTTTCTTGACTTGTCACATTAGCTCTGATACCATGTTGATAAATCTAGGGGCAAAAACATAGAATGATTTCTCTTTTGTTGATAATTGTTTGTGGTGTGTTTTTACTTCACTTAATTAGCTTCTTCTTTCACTAGTTATTATTATTGTTTTCTTCATCAAACAACTATTGATATGTAAAGAACAATAAGACAAAGGACACAAGATATAGGAAATCACTGAGGGCCAAAATCTCTCCAATATGAGAGGAAAACCCACAAGAATTCTTCTTGTTATAGAATCTTCAATTGACGAATTCCAAGACCTAGACCCTTGACCAAAAATCCCTCCAAGACCAATTCAAATATTATTATTGATGAATTTCTCTTCCTTCAAGTCAATGATGGTCAAAATTGTTTCACTGCTTTAGATTTTGGCCCTAGCTCATAATTTCAGCTTACTATTGCAGACCTACAATTTTGGCTTCTTCTGCATAAACCCTAGGTCACATGTGTGGCTAGGATTTGGAAAAATTTGCCTTCTTTCAACTTCGATTGACTTGAATTTCTTTATTTGAAAATTCAACTTGCTATAGAGACCTTCTTTGACCCATATTTTGGTCCTTGATGATCACTGTAACTTGTTGTAGAAGGAGGCTCTAATTCACTTCACACATGTGAGAAGAATACCTAAGAAAACAATCCCAAAATTTGATTTTTCTTCTTTCCTTTTGTCCTTCTCTTCCTCACACTTATTTTTCTTCCTTGATCAAACTTATGTGTGTTTTTAATGAGACCTTGAATGAAGCCAATTCCTCTATATAATCTTCATGGCCATCTTTGTAGGAAGACTTGTAACTGCCTTTAGGATGACTTCACCTTCTAGATAGGCTGACTTGTTTGTTAGCATTTGATGAGATCTCCGAGGGTCATTTGACTTTATTTTGACTCAAATAATTTCTTTTGAAATATGTCACATGCCCCAAAATGGGTCTTTCATAAATGACAATGACTTAATGACTTTTAGACTCAATGACAAGCCCTAGAATCTCTCAATGGAAGCTTGACCTATAAAAATAATTTTTCTTGAGCATGAAACCCATGCCCCAAGAATAACCATAATAAAATTATTTTTCTCATTACATCAAATACATAAAAATCATGATTACGTATGTCATTGTGAAGACCAAACCTACTTACATGTTTCAACAAGTGGATATGTAGAGAGGGACAAAGGGGCAGGGGGGGATGGGGGGAGAGGGGTAGGAAGCAAGGGTGATCAAAGGGTGATAGGGGTACATGCATAGGGTCCTTATGAGCCCCGACATGATCATAACTACGTCCCAAGCTAGATCCATAAAACTTAGATTTGGTGTTGGCGTAATTTGACCTCATATGTAGCACAAACTCTACATATATATGCTTTGCAAAGTCAATGGGAACTTGGTCATGGTGGGGAAACTAGCCCCAAACTCCAATGAATCGATCATAAACAAAAGGGGCCACATCAACATTCTTAAAATATTTTAGCATAATAAGACCATCATGTCTAACACAATAGTTCAAAGGAATGTCAAACAACTCCCCACGAACATCAATGTTCTTAGTGGCGTGTTCAAATGCATTCCAAGTATGTGGGCCTCTAACCCCCATCCTCCTAATCCAACGTATGGAACATAGGAAGTGGCTCTATGGGCCTTCCCTCTAGTATGTCTCGATCAACTTATTGATGATATCCATGATCAAAGACAAACTACGCCTAGTAGGCGAACTAGCAGAGATTTTATCTATCTCTTGTGTGATCCATGTCTATTGGGCCCTAACATCCTCAACTATGATACTGGTTATAGCATTGTTCCACAGAGGGATCAATGCTACACTGTGATCCTCATCTTCGTCGGCCTACCAAGGATCTGCAAATTAGAAACATAATTTAACATATATAACAAACTAGAAGCATAATATCATATACATTAAATTAAAACACACCAATTGAAGACGATTTAAAATTAAATACAATTTCAAGACATAAATACGTAAATTTTTAAGAGGATTTAAAATGCAAGAAGTGTACTTGCAACAGGTGAAGAAGGTCCAATATTGATAGAAAATATCTTCAACAGAGATGGAAACATTGCCTCTGACACACTGACTAGTGTCAAAGGGAGGATCTATGAGTGGAACACACACTTTAGTTGGGCTATGTGATCTATCACGAGCCTGGCCATGTATAGCAGATCCCCCAACACTCCAACGGGCTATATTTGGGGAGCATATGAGAGATGGCTCTGCAAATTACATATAATACATATATACTAATCCAAAACAAAAATGTTGACATAGAAATAATGTTGACAAGGAAACCATTTATAAACTCAAGTAGATTAATCTAGGCTGAAGTCCTAAACTTTAGAGTCTATTTTTTGATAAATTCTCAACCAAACTGTTGAGTTCCATGTAAAGAAAATCGAAAGAATTGATCAAATCTAAGTTAAACTTTTTCACATTTCTAAGTAATGCATTTATTCATAAAGTATCAAAATGTAAATATATGTATTAATTGAAATAAACGTATTTGCAAAACTAATAAAATTTAATCCAACCAAATACTCCATAAGACAAGTTCCTATAATGTTTGACTGTGACACATGATATGTACTAGGTGCAAGCACATGAAGGCAATGTTCCTGGTACAACACACTACATAATGAAACAATATGGTACAAATTAGAAAAGAGTCAAAATGTTTATATTCACTTTAAATGCACTTTTTATCATGGATTTAATGTATGCATCAATAATGCAATGTTGAAACTTCAACTCATATATATATATATATATATATATATATATATATATATATATATATAGATATGTGTGTGTGAAAGCATGGAGTTGAGTTACACTTTTTGGCGAAAGATGGCGCATTTGGGTGGGAAAAACAATGACTCAATTGAGCTCCTTGGGCACTAAAAAGGTAGCTCAATCAAGAGTTAAAAACTAACCCTTGATTGAGCTATAAGGCTTGATCGAGCCCTCTTTTATATATACATACCGCTCCAATGATGTGTGTGCGCCATTTGCACATATCACGAGTAAACTAGGAGCTCGACTGAGAGTATTGGAGCTTGATCAAGCAATGGAGTGTTCAAATCGCCAACCACCCCACCAACGTCCTAGAGGCTCAAACAAAGGTAGGTATTTTATCTTTTGTCTTTCTTATTTATTTTATTTTTTTCAAAATTAGCAAATTAATTTTAAAAAATAGCCATGTACAAAAACCATGAAAATCAATTAAAAAAAAAAACCATGAAAACCACAAAAAAAAACCCTTCAAAAAAAACTTAGAAAATCACAAAACTAAACAAGAAACCCATAGAAAAAACCCTTCAAAACAACTTAGAAAACCACAAAACCAACCTAAAAAAAAAAAAAAAAAAAAAAAAAAAAAAAAAAAAAACCCTTCAAAACAACCTAGAAACCTCTTCGAAACCACAAAAAAAAACTATAATTTAGGTTTTAAATTTGTTTCTTACTTGCAATGTTTTGTTTATTAAATGCATATTTTGAATGGTAGAAACATGTTTTTTCTAATTATTTTAGGTTTTAAAGTTTTTCTTTAGGAATTTTGTGAAACAAGTTTTCAATTATTTTAATTTTTTTTGTTATTTAAAATGCATTTTAAGTTTCTAGCAAATTTGACAAAAAATATACCCCAAAAAACTCCAAAACAGAAAATAAGTAAATTAATAACTTGAGATTAATATGATGAGTATGGTTGCTCATAATGAATATTTATTTATAAAATAAGAAATTTTATTTCCTTTTATTTTATTATTTTAATTTTAAATTAATTTATATTTAAATATTTTTTAATAATAAATATAGTAAGATTCTAATTTTTAAAATAAAATATTAATCTTTAAAGTTGAAAATCTTAAAAATAGTCTTTTGCTAAATTGTTATATATCACTATATATAACAAAACATTTAACTTAGTTATATATAATATTTAACTATTTATAATTATAACATTTAACATAACATGTATATAACATAATTCTATAACTATTTATTTCATAACATAACTCGTTATTTAACATTTAAAACATAACATGCAATTAGTTAACCTAACATAGTTCTATAATTATTTAACATAACATACATATATATATATATATATATATATATATATATATATATATATATATATATATATATATATATATATATATATATATATATATATATATATATATATATATATATATCGCTTGTAACATAAAGTTATTTGGCATAACATATGTAACACACATATATAGAGTGTAACATGACATAGTGTATCACGTACATTGTGCATAATTGTAACATAATATAACTATAACATTTAACTTAGAATAATTATTTAAAACATATCAGGTGTGTGTGTGTGTGTGTGTGTGTGTTTCAACAATGCATCATTGATAGATACATTAAATCCATCATGAAAAGTGCATAATTTGGTTTAGTGAATAAAAACATTTACACTCTTTTCTAATTTGTACCATATTATTTCTTTATGTAGTGCGTTGTACAAGAAACATTGTCTTCATGTGCTTGCACCCAGTACATGTCATGTGTCAAAGTCAAGCGCTAAGAACTTAAAGTCTATTGTAGTATTTGGTTGGCATGAAATTTTATTAGTTTTGTAAATAGGTTTATTTCATTTTTTCACACATATATTTACATATTTATGCGTTATGAATAAAATTCATTATTTAGAAACGAGAAAAAGTGTGAGGGTAGATTTGATTGCTTCTTTCAATTGTGTTTACATCTAACTCAATGTACTTTGGCTGATAAATTATCAAAAAATGGACTCCAAAGTTTAGGACTTAGTGCTAGATTATTTTGCTTGAGTTTAGAAATGGTTTTTTTGTCAACACTTTTTTCTTGAATTAGTATATATGCATTATATGTAATATGCATAGGCTTCCAATATATGAGCCCCAACTGCAGGCCATCATAGTGCGAGAGGTTCTGTTATATGTGGTCAAGCTCATGATAGATCACATAGCCGACCAAGAGTTCATGTTCCCCTCATAGATCCTACCTCTAACGTCAGTGAGAGTGTTAGAGGTAGTGTTTCTATCTCTGTTAATGGCCATGTGATGCAAGAGCATTCATCCAAGAGAAAATCATTGTAATTAAGTAGACATAGGGGGTCATGTATTTTTAGGAAGTTGGATTCCTAAGTGATCAATTAATGTAATATTAGGCTTTTGAGCATAGAATAGGAATTAATTAGATAATGAGAAGAAGTGGTAAATACTCTCAAATTAAAGGAGAACCTAAGTGGTGAATAAATGACAAGAGTCAGAAGTCAAATAGGACTCTTAGAACAGTTCCATGATTCGAGGAACTAAGGAGAGATTTTAGGAATTAATTGAAGTAGAAGTGGACAGAGTATTTAGGAGTCAGTTCAATAGATTTAGGAGTCGAACAGGATGAGTTCAACAGAACTCACTAGCATAAATGTAAGCCTACAGGCAAATCTCAAAGGGAGGCCACGATATTGAAGAACAAGCCTATGTGAGACACAAAGTCTCGGATATGTAATTGACTATTATTATTTATATATATATGTGTGTGTTTATTCCTAACTGTGTCAGTGTGTGGAAGAGTATTCCATGAATGAATTACTTGTGAATTTTTAGACTCTGTAACAAGGTTGCAGATAGAATTCTGAAGGATGCAGAGGAATAGAATGATTCAGAGGGATCATGAATGGATCCTTGAATCCAATTCAGGAATAGAGGGAAGCTCTGGGGTGAAACAACAAAGTGAGATTTCGCAGAAGAGT
This sequence comes from Pinus tabuliformis, assembly GCA_031772625.1. Lineage (NCBI taxonomy): Eukaryota > Viridiplantae > Streptophyta > Pinopsida > Pinales > Pinaceae > Pinus > Pinus tabuliformis. Next base: position 1,719,947,470 of record CM062816.1, on the reverse strand, counting down.
AAAGCTCAGAGGTAGCTGAGCAGCGGAAGCAGAAGGCTGAGTTCTTAAGAACTATGCAAGAGAAGAATGATTCAGAGGACCATAATGGGTCGTTGAATCCATTAGAGGGATTAAAGCCAAGCTCAAGAGGAATCGCATAGTAAAACAACAGAAAGGCAGAAACCTTTGAAGAAGAGAAAAAACACAGAAGAACTGAATACTTAGCATAAAAACTAAGTAAAAAAGAAGAGCGAAGGAGTAAAGTGACAGTGCTCAGCAGCCGTTGGATTTGAAAGATCAACAGTCCAGATGATGTTGGTGAGGAGTAGGCGGAATATCGCATCGGCGAACTTTAAATGAAGGAAGGCGGTTTTGTAATAGTGAAAGTGAATTTTAGGCGGCCTCAAAACCGTAAGCGATAATGAGTGTCGATTCCACTCATCAAGCGATGTGTGGCAGTGAGAGGAGAGAGGAAACCACTTTATCAGATGGTTAATCCTCGCACTTGTTATCTACTCGATATCAACGACAACCGTCAGATCTGTTGGGTGCAAATCGACGGTGGAGAATAAGCGTGCAAGTTTAAATGGTCGGGAGTAATATCAACCGTTGGATCGGGGGATACAATGGATGGTCAAGATTTGATCGGAGGCTTTTGTGATAGGAGATCGGGCTTATCAGAGTTCGGAGGAGTAGCGTTGTGGAGTGATTAAAGGTGCGGACCCAGAGATTTATTAGAAGCAAGTGCATGGAATTTGAGATCCGCTATATGTGTTCGGAGCAGGATTTTAATGCATTTCCATATATTGGCAATAGATGTGTTGCAGAGCCTTTTTAAGGATAAAACATATATTAACGATTCTGATAGTCGCATATCAGAATTAGAGAGGTGATGAGGCATGTATGTATGACCTACGAAGGAGCCGATAACTGATTGCGATAAAGGCAATCCTCAGGAAGCGTGCAGAGGCCGTACCAAAGCGGAAAAGGGTATGTTTGCGTAGTTTTTCTTTGTAAAAGGTGTATAAAGGAAAAGATTGTCGATAGAGTATTTCATACAATAAAACATATGTAACCAATGCATTAAAGGGGAAGGTTACATATATGCGGGCATTAAAGGGATAATGAAGGTTATGAGGGTTTTAATGGTCCCGATAGGAATTTATAAATGAAAGGCTTTAATCAAAGTCTTATAAGAAGGCTCGAGGGTTGATAAAGTTCCGATAGGAGGCTTAAGCGGGGTGATTGAGTTCCGATATAAAGGAATGGATAAAGAGGGCATTAACCATTTGATGGTTGAATATTTGACTCCTTTGAGAGTTAAATACTTGGGACTAATGAGTGGATGCATTTATATGCATATTGTGGGTGTAAGCGGGGGTAACCCTGTGTCATTTGGTATCAGAGCTGAATTGAAGTTGAAACAATCGGTTAAAACAGAACAAAGAAATTCTATGTGAAAGAATTAAAAGCAGAGTTATGTGTTAAGGTGTTTATGTAGGCAAGGAAGGATCATATTCTAATCTGATAGAAGGAAGGCACACAAATATTATGTGTATCAGAACTTGCAGATGCAAGAAACAGAGGACAATCCATCCAAGGCACAGGTGGAATGGTGAAACAAGATCATGCTGAAATCTTGAAAGTGAGGTAATATGTTCTGTTTTAAATTGATAATGTTCGTTTTTACACTAATGCACAAGTGACAACAAGAGAAGCTGTGAGAGGAGAACCATATGTTTTCTTGAAGACAGAGTAAGGAAAATACTCTGATGGAGAAGTGGCAGTGAACCTAAAGAATCCAACAAGAGATTGGACAGAGAGGACAACTGAAGTGTTCTCAAGAGAGAGTGAGAGATTGCATAAGCCTAGAAGGAGAAAAGGTGTTGCTCAAGATAAGGTTCCAAACAGAGGACCGTGCTTACTAAAAGACTGAGTGAGAAGAGCTTAGTGAGGTAAGATTGCAGCAAGGAGGACTAGCTATTGCATAGGCTTGTTACAGATAAGTGAGGAGCTCATGAAGAAAGAGGAGAAGAAGATGACTACTGATAATCATAGCAGAGGTTCAGAGAGAAGCCATAGTAGAAGGAAGATGAGAAAAGAGGATGCCAAGGCAAATGGCAAGAAGATGAGTCAATAGGAGATTGATAAAGAGATTTTCGAGTTAAAAGAACAACTCGATGCATTAAGTAGAATACTTGAGGAAAACCAGAGACTAGGTTGGGCCTTGAGGAAGAAGCTAGTGGAATGGCATGAGATTCAAAAAAGGCTATAGTAGAGGCAAGTGAAGTGGCTGAGGGAAAAACTCAAGGAATATGAGTTGGAAATGGAAATGGAAGAGTCCATTTGTGAATCGGAACAGGGAGAAATTATGGGAGAAAGTGAAGATGAAGAATTGAAGACTAAAACTTCAAGTGAGGCCAAAGAGTCACATGATTTTAAATTTGACAATTTGTGTATGTTTGCAGGTGAAAAATGTAAAGAAGGAAAATTTTATGATATTGTCATAAAAGAGGAAGAAGAAAAACAGAATCTAAATTCTGTTCTGGAAGAAGATGAGATAGATAGGTCTCATATACAATTGGGGAAAGATATCAAGCAACCAAGTGAAGGGCTTGAGGAGATTGAAGAGGAGATCATCGAAGAATTTCTAAATCACATGAAGGATTTAGAACAACAAGGAGATATGATGGTTGAAGCATCCAGTGAGACCACAGGGTCTTATGTTTTTAAGATTGATAGTTTGTCTATGGATGCAAAACAAATGCAGGAGAATGTTAATGCAGATGGTGAGACAAGGATAGCTCTTGGAGAAGATAAACATCAAGGGACTGAAGGCAAACTTGAAGAAGAGACTATGTTAGCTGAAAACATAGTAAACGATCATCAATTCACAATGATGATAGGCACAATGGAAATAGCCATGGAAGTTGTTGAGACAGTTAGTAAGAAAGAAGGACATCTACTAAAAGATGTTAAGAAGGAAGAAGTCTATGCAAAAGACTTAGCAAAGGGAGAAAGAACACTAATAAAGGAGTGTTTTTCAAAGGATGAGAAATCTGTTGGAGCTGTCAAAAGTATGAATAAGCATCTTTCAGAAGATAAAAACTTTGAAGTAAAGGAGGATGGAGAATGTCTCTTAAATGAGAGAAGCAGTGATTTATTGCAGCAGAAAGAATTTAACAATGCATGGATGTGTGAAGATGTGACAACACACGAACAATTTCTCGTGAAAGAAGGAGATGAAATTAAGTCTGAAGAACTGATATGTAAACCAACGATTGGGACTGTTGAACCTTGTAAATTTCAGATTGATAATTTGTGTGTAAATGCGGGAATTATAAGTAATGATGAAGTACTTATGAAGTGTCATAGAGAACTTGAATTATTAGAGTATTTGCTGGGAAATTCAGAGTATGACAGTGTGATTGTAGAGGAAGGAGTTCACTACGGTGAAAAAGAGCAAGAAGACATCATTAGAGCAGATGATGTAGGGAAGAGACTAGTTGACAGTTTCATGAATTCTTTTGAGAATTCAAATCAGCATACTAATGTGATGAAAGAGGGGAAAGAAACATAACAACAAACTGAATTGTTGCCAAAGGAAGATAAGGCACGAAATTCTTATGTTTTTGATGTTAACAAGTGTTTTTGAGTGCAGGTTTAGTTGTAGATGCTAGAGGAGATTTGGCACAGATGAGCAACCAAATATATATATGAAAGAAGAAGATTTTGTGGAAGAATTAAATCCATGGAACAGAGATACTCAATTTCTAAGGAGAATGTTGGAAAGTCATGATTCAGAGCAAAAATAAATAATCATGAAAGAGGGTAAGGATGATAGGGAGGCAATCAACATAAGAGTCAACATAGAAGTCATCATAGTAAGAAAAGCAAAAGTTGGAGCAAGAATAACAGAACAATAAGAAGAACAGCAGATTGAAGAACTAGTGGACAACAACAACAACTTGAAGCAAAGAGAAACAGGAAGAAGTAAGAAGTAGAATATGGACTAGTCCAAAGATATAGTGGAAACAGAGATTGAAGAGATGTGGCAGCTGATGATGAAGCAGTTCAAATGGAGGAAAATAGTAGCAGCAGAAAATATGATCAAACAAGTTTGAACCAGATTGACAAGGAGAAGAAGTTGGAGGAAAAGATAGCAGAAGTACAACAACAACAAAGGGGAAAAACATTTGAGCAATTACAAAACAAAGTATGGGATCCAGGAAGACAAAGACCATAAGACACATGATCAGGAGATCATGAATATTTTCTACTTTGGGAGTTTGATGCAGGAGCATTCACCCAAGAGAAAATCATTATAATTAAGTAGACATAGGGGGTCATGTATTTTTAGGAAGTTGGATTCCTAAGTGATAAATTAATGTAATATTAGGCTGAGCATAGAATAGGAATTAAATAGATAATGAGAAGAAGTGGTAAATACTCTCGAATTAAAGGAGAACCTGAGTGGTGAATAAATGACAAGAGTCAAAAGTCAAATAGGACTCTTATAAAAGTTCCATGATTCGAGGAACTAAGGAGAGATTTTAGGAATTAATTGAAGTAGAAGTGGACAGAGGATTTAGGAGTCATTTCAATAGATTTAGGAGTCGAACCAGGATGAGTTCAACAGAACTCATTGGCATAAATGTAAGCCTACGGGCAGAGCTCAAAGGGAGGCCACGATATTGAAGAACTGGCCTGTGCGAGACACAGAGTCTCAGATATGTAATTGATTGTTATTATTTATATATATAGAAGTTTATTCCTGACTGTGTCAGTGTGTGGAAGAGTATTCCATGAATGAATTACTTGTGAATTCGTAGGCTCTGTAACAAGGTTGCAGACAGAATTCTGAAGGACGCAGAGGAACAGAATGATTCAGAGGAATCATGAATGGATACTTGAATCCAATTTAGGAACAGAGGGAATCTCTAGGGTGAAACAACGAAGTGAGCTTTTGCATAAGAGTAAAGCTCAGAGGTAGCTGAGCAGCAGAAGTAGAAGGCGGAGTTCTAAATAACTACACAAGAGAAGAGCGATTCGGAGGACCATAATGGGTCGTTGAATCCATTAGAGGGATTAAAGCTAAGCTCAGGAGGAATAGCACAGTAAAACATCATAAAGGACGAAACCTTTGAAGAAGAGCAAAACCACAGAAGAACTAAAGACTTAGTGTAAAAAATAAGTAAAAAAGAAGAGCGAAGGAGTAAAGTGACAGTGCTCAACAGCTATTGGATTTGAAATATCAACGGTCCAGATGATGTCGTTGAGGAGTAGGCGGAATATTGCATCAGCGAACTTTAAATGAATGAAGGTGGCTTTGTAATAGTGAAAGTGGATTTCAAGCAGCCTCGAAACTGTAAGCGGTATTGAAGCACGAGAGTTGATTCCACTCATCAAGCGAAGTATGGCAACGAGAGGAGAGAGGAAATCACTTTATCGGATGGTTAATCCTCGCACTTGTTATCTACTCGATATCAACGAAAGCCGTCGGATCTATTGGGTGCAGATCGATGGTGGAGAATAAGCGTGCAAGTTTAAACGATCGAGAGTAATATCAAGCGTTGGAGCGGGGGATACAACGGATGATCAAGATTTGATCGGAGGCTTCGGTGATCGGAGATCAGGCTTATCGGAGTTCGGAGGAGCAGCACTATGGAGCGACTAAAGGTGTGGACCCGATGATTTATTAGAAGTGGGTGCATAGAATTTGAGATTCACTTTGTGTGTTCGGAGTGGGATTTCAATGTATTTCCATATATTGGAAATAGATGTGTTGCAGAGCCTTTTTAAGGCTAAAACATATATTAGCGATTTTAATAGTCGCATATCAGGATTGGAGGGGTGATGAGGCATGTATGTATGACCCGCAAAGGAGCCGATAACCGATTGCGATAAAGGCAATCCTCGGAAAGTGTGCAGAGGCCATACCAAAGCAGAAAAGGGTATGTTTGCGTAGTTTTCCTTTGTAAAAGGTGTATAAAGGAAAAGAGTGATGATAGAGTATTTCATATGATAAAACATATGTAACCAATGCATCAAAGGGATAATGAAGGTTATGAGGGTTTTAAAGGTCTCGTAGGAAGTTATAAACGAAAGGCTTTAATCAAAGTCTTATAAGAAGTCTCAAGGGTTGATAAAGTTCCGATAGGAGGTTTAATTGGGGTGATTGAGTTCCGATATAAAGGAGCAGATAAAGAGGGCCTTAGCCATATGATGGTTGAAGATTTGACTCCTTTGAGAGTTAAATACCCAGGACTAATGAGTGGATGCATTTATATGCATACTGTGGGTGTAAGCGGGGGTAACCCTGCGTCACCATGCTACATCCAGTGGACCATCTTCGCCAATTTTAGGTACACCTCCTGCATTTTTAAATCCTCCTTAAACTTTATCTGTTTATGTCTTGAAATTATCTTTAATTTTTAAATTGTCTTTAACTGACGTGTTTGAATTCAATGTATATGTTATTATGCTTCTAGTTTGTTAATTATATATATGTTAAATTATGTTTATGATTTAAAGGTCCTCGACGTGGTGAAGCTGAGGATGAGAGTGCAACATTGATCCCTTTGTGGGATGAGACTACAACTCATATCACATTAGAGGATGTTACGACCCGTCATACACGAATAAGTAGAGATAGAGAATATACTTGCCAATTCACCAACTCATCTTGCATTGTCTTTGATGCTTGATAGCATCACTAGGTTGATTGAGATTTACTAGAGGTCGAGCCCACATAGCCCCATATTACATTTCATATAAAGGATCAAGAGACATGAGGTTAGAGGCCCAAATTCTTAGGAGGTGGTGAAAGAGGCCACCAAGGAAATTGATGTTCATGGGGAGTTATTCGACATCCCTCCAGATCTCCCTATTAGACATAAAACTCTGATTCCACCGAAATATTTTATTAATGTTCATGCAACCCCTTTCGTGTATGATAGATTCATTGGAGCTTGGGGCCAGTTCCCTCACCATGACTAAGTCTCCATTTATTTTTCCAAGCATTTATATGCAGATTTTGTGTTACATATTAGGTTGGACTAAATGATATTAGACCTCGTTATTATGGACCCGGATCTAGACGTGTACCTATGAGTGCGAGGGGTCTCGTAGGGACCTTGGCCATGTACCACCACCTCCGAGATTCTTGCCAATATCGCCTCAGAGCGTGGTATTATTGACAGAGCTACAAGAGTTTTCGTAGCTTGATGGTGAGATGCGAGAGACTATTGCAAACAACATGCATATGCCATTGGCTAGTGCATGTGTTGCATTAGATGGAGAGATTAAGAGACTACTAGTGCCCTTATATGATGATGCATTTCTCAAAAGTTTACCCTTGCATCATATTTTGACATATGCATGTATGTATCGTGATGCCATTCATGAGACTTAGATGGTGCACAACCTGCGTGACACAGACCAAGTAAATATATATACGAAACTTTTGACTCTTATTGTCAAATTATGCATAATTATTTATATTAAAAATTTTAATTCGTATTAGATTGCATATTTATATTAATAATTTCATGATAACATGTAGACACATCCCAACTACATGGATGACCTTATGAGGTCATCCGAGGGGGCAGTTGATCAGCCAGGCCATCCTCGACCAGAGCATGTTTCCATGGATTCTCCTCCACCTCCACCTCCACCTTATATGTTCACTAATGTGGAGGAGAGTCACTATGTACAACCACATGGACCAACAGTTGAGGTAAACTTTTTTATTCCTAAGATTTCAACATTTTATTTTTTCAAGTTACACATATATGCTAATTAATTTGTAGACTAATTATAATTTGTCCTTTCCATTGTGTACATAGGCCCATATGTAGAGTATTGTTGATGCCACTGTTACGTGGAGGCATGAGTGGGATGTTGGATTTAGAGGCATTGATGATGCAAGTCCATCGATGCAGGCCACAAATAGGGGAGCACAAAACTAGATTCATGATCCGACCCCCATCATATCTGACTTGCATTTGGACTCAACTAAGGTTAGTAGATTCATGTACATGTAATAAAAAATGTGGTTCAACATAATTTATTTCCAAATTTTTTATTTTGTACAAATAATGATCTAATTAGTTTTAATTTGAATGTGTTATATTGCAGTACCATCTTATGGTCACTTACATTGCGTGGCATAACTCACATAGGAGTTTCGATGACTTAGAGTGTCATAGTTTGTATATTTTCAGACTCATGTCATATGACATATTCACATGTATGATATAGAATTTGTATATTTTCATACATGGACAGTCTATGGATGTACATCGTGGACATTATTTTAGTTTATGGATGTTTATTATTTTAGTTTATGGATTTGTATTAATCTTATTTATGGATGCTCATTAATTTTTGAAGTTTATGGATTTGTTAAAATTATTTTGCTAATTTAAAATTTTCTCTATTTACGATAACTTTTATTAGTAAAATATATGTTCAATTTTGATTTCAAGTTTCATAGACTAAGAAAATAAGTACAATCTTAAGTTATGATGCAAGTCACTTTAATACTTAAAATGAACTAAAATATATCATGTATCAATTTAATATTGAACATGGAAATAATTCCAATCATGCTTCTATCTCCCAGAGCAATGTGTTGTAGTTGATAGGAGAAGACTCATCAATGATAAGGCAATGCTAAAGAATTCCACACTAGTATGAGAAAAAGAACAGGATTGTTGATGAACTGAGAACAAATTGCAATAGGGAAGGCTGACATGGACAATCATGATATCTGAGCTTCCGTTCCTCGATTGAATAGGAGTGGAGAAGCTCTCTGTGTGAGAACTGGAATGTGAGGAGAAAGATCCAAGCATCGAAGACTTGCTCATATCAGCTTGTAGAAAGCGTTTTTTAGTGCAATCAAAATGTATGTTATTACAATTCAATTTTAAAAATAAACTACTTGAATTATAAAGTCATCCATATATATATATATATATATATATATATATATATATATATATATATATATATATATATATATATATATATATATATATATATATATGTGAAAATCTTTGTGACCCACCCATATACCATTGCATGGACAACGTTTTCTAGTATTTCAATCAATTTCTTATCTCAAGGTTTAATTTAAAAACAAAAATAGGATTGAAATAAGTTTTATTCAAATTTAATAAAAGATGTCATGTAAACAACGAATAGGTTTTATTTAGCATTATTTATTTTGAGATTATCTATAAGAGCTTATTCATAACATGATATAAGTCAATTGTATTGAAATTTAATATATATGTTAAAAAACAATATATGACAACATTTATATAATTTTATCAACTTTCCTAAATTTACAAGTAGTTATATCCATGTATTTCACTGAATTCCTTATGATGGAAATAAGTTTTATTAATTTTTTAAAAACTCAAATATGATTGAAATAAGTTATATATTCAATTTTAAGAGATGTGGAGATGTAAAAGTTACAAATACAAGTTTTATTCAATTCATTTTTGTTTGATACTATCTACAAAAGTTTAGTCATAATGCGCATCCTCAATAATTTTTTTTGCTTACACTGAAATCAATGCATCTAACGCAAGCAGCCAAATAGGATGAGAAATCAACATGTACACTAAAATAAATCCATCTAATGCAAACAATCAAATAGCATTAGAAATCAAAATCTACAATGAAATCAATGCATCTATTGTTGCAAGTAATCGATTAGGATTAGAAATCAACATCTACACTGAAATCAATGCATCTAGTGCTAGCAATCAAATAGGATTAGGAATCAACATCTACACTGAAATCAATGCATCTAATGTAAGCTCAATCAAACAAGATTACAAATTAAAATCTTTAATGAAATTAATGCATCTAATGCAAGCAATGAAATATAATTAGAAATAAACATCTACACAGAAATCAATGCATCTAATGCAACAAATCAAATAGGATTAGAAATTGATCGAGATCTGTTCAATGAAATCAATGCATCTAGTGCAAGTAATTTTCTTCCATTTCTCTCCCCCTCCATCTATATTGATATCTCCCTCCATATCTCCTTCTTTGTCTCTCTATCTCACCCCCCCAAACACACACATACTCTCTCTTCATATCTATCTATCTCTCCCTCCCTCCCTATATCTCTCCCTCCCTCCCTATATCTCTCCCTTCTTCCCTCTCTCCCCATTCCATCTATATCTCTATCTCCCTTTATATCTCTTTATTCATCTCTCTATATCACCATGCAAACATACATGTATTGTTTATCCATATCTATAGAATATATCCCCCTCCCTCTCCTTCTTCCTCTCCCTCTCTCTCTCTCCCTTCCCCTTCTCTCCCTTTGTCTCCCCTTCTATCTCTCTTCCCTCCTACTCTCCTCTCTCCCTCTCTCTCCATATCCCTTGTCACTCTCTCTCTCTCCATCTCCCTTGCCATTACCTCTCTATCTCTCCCCCTCCCTCTCAAGTCCTCTCTCTCTTCATTTCTCTCCCACCTCCCTCTATCTCTCCCCCTCATCTCTCTCTCTCTCTCTCTCTCCCTTGAGCTTTGTCCTACAACTCTATTGACTATATCCATCCCTCTCTCATTATCTCTCCACCTTCTCTCCATCTCTCATTATTTGTATTCATCTCTCTCTCTCTCTTTCTCTCTCTCGAGCTTCGTCCTGCAACTTTGTTAACTATATCCCTCCCTCTCTCATTATCTCTCCCCCTTCTCTCCATCTCTCATTATTTTTATTTATATCTCACCCCAAAACATACACACTCTCTCTCCATCTCTCCCTTGTCACTCCCTCTCTCTCTCTCAACCTTTCTCTCTCTATATTTCTTGAACTTCTTCCTTCCCTATCTTTTCCTCCAACTCCATCTCTCGAGCTCCCTCTCTTTCTCGGAGACTCTCTCCTCCTCTCCCTCTCTCCATCTTTGTGTCCTCCTCTCTCTCTCTCTCTCTTACCCTTCTCTCCCACTCTCTCTACTCTATATTTCAAAAATTTTAAAATACTTTCACAATTAAAATATTATGTTTAAATTTTTTATTTTATTTTATTTTGATGTCGTACAATAATTTAAATTATTTATATAATACATATTTAAAATGCAAGATTTAAAATGTGTGTTGTACGTTCACATGGAGGGAAAATGATAATTTTCCATGAAAATATTATCTAAAATTTTCCAAAATATTAATATTCCAACTACCTCCATCAAAGACACATAGAGCGTTTCATGGCTTCCAATTTAAATTGTTTAGGTTTTATTTCTTTAAAGGTAGTTTTACGTTATGAATACTTCAGGATTTTAAAAATATTATATATTTTATTATGTTAGATTTATAAAAAAAAATAGGTTAAATAAAATTAACATATTGTTTCAGCTTGTATGACTTTTTTGTTGACACCTATGGCGTATATCAACGATATCTATTAATTTGGTTGTCCTAGTATATATTATAATATAAGAAATTTTATATATTAAAGTTAATAATATTATATTAAACCAAAATTAATAAATTTAATATTAATATTATTTCCATTTAATTTAATAATAATAATAATAATAATTTTTTAATATTAATATTAAATTTTGTATGTTAATATCATTTCATCATTTAATTTAATAATAATATTAAATTTAATAAGGTTTCTACATGGCATGATAAAAATAATCCTAATAAAATTTGGAATTTTAAAATGTGGTAAAAACTTAATTTTAGATCATTAAATATTTTTTTGTATGGAGCTTCGATTGAGCATAATAGCTCGATCAAGCCTATATTAACCACATATATGGCTTGATTGAGCTACTTGAATTTGAAATTTATGCGCTCGATCAAGCCTCTTATGTCCTAAAATCCAGAATTCCAACACCCCTTCTGCAAATATTTTTGCAACACTATTTTGTACTCTAGCGAACTTGGGGCTAAATTTGTCCTTAGGTGGCGGAGTTGATCACATTGGATTCATGAAAGAATATTCTATCAAATGGCATATGAGTTTGGAATTTTTGAATTCATATTGTTAAACTCACATGGAATGTAAACAACGTATGTGAATGATAATCATTAGTTTGCATATATTATTGACATGATATACATTTATAGTACATTTGTGTGACCCTTGGATTCATATTCCAAGTGGTCTCTTGGACTCCGGTGGCTTTTCATATTCCACACCTATCCATAGAGGTTTAGGTGTCCAACATTACCCCCCTTAATCTGAAGGGGTATGTATGACTCTAAGAAGAGAGTTGTAATACGAAGTGTGCAAAAAATGCATCGTAGCTACTAGGTTGAATGTGCTCTCTGAAATGTTGGTATAAAGGGGGTGGTTTAAGGATGACCACCAACACTAGAACGCTTGGTGTAGTTCCTGGAACTCTTCCAAATCTGGCATGAAGCTGAGGTCTTCTGCTAGAGGAAGTGCTCCTAATGTTTTGAAGAGTGAAACCTTCAACCTTGAAAGGGAGGTCTCACCCCGCATAAAAAGGGAGAACTTCAACCTAAAAAGAAAGGTCTCAAACTGTGATGGTTTAAGGATGAACACCAAATCTGGAATGCTTAATGCAATTCCCAGAAATCTTCCAAACTAGCAAGAAGTTCAAGTCTTCTGCTAGAGGAAATGTCCCCATTATGTGAAGAGATGTCTCAACCCCAGATAGATGGTTTGAGGTTGATAATCAACCGAAGGCATGCTCAGGGGCATCTTTGTCTATGGCTACAACTCCAAATCTGGTATGGCAGGTTGTGGCTCAGGCTCGTTTGATGTGGATTCGAAGCTTGTAGAGGATCGTCACTTCCCCTCCTTTGAGATACAAGGTGAGATGACGAAGAAAACTCAACAACAATATTTTTCAATACTCTAGAACAAGTTCTGACATGTGACTGAAATATCTTCTTGGTTGTTGAAGCCCATTTCCAAGAAGTGATCAATCTAAGATGAATCTTTGTTCTTACAGAAGGCTTGTTTTTGAAGCAGATGTTCGAAGAAAGACTGGTTTTATGATAGTGCTTACATGGATGAAGATCAAAATAGTGATCTTTCACATGGCCAAATCTGTCACAATGTTGGTATTTGACAATCTATTGTGGCTGTTGTGGAGGAGGACTAGAATCTGAAACAGTGGAAGGTGAACTGTCATGAAGAAATACAACACTCTGAAACTGGATGGGCTTTGAGTAATCTGGAATGTGAAAGGAAACCCCCTTATCATATCCAAGACATGTTATGTTCTTATTGTGGACAAGCTCTTCCCAAGGTCTGATGATTTGCATGGGAAGTACGGGCTGAATTTCTACTTCTGCATGCAATTATGTTGCTTCATTGGGCACTAGATCTGAATCAACTGTAACATTATTGACTTGTTGTATATGCGAGTCTATTTCAATGTTCTGAATAGAAACAGGATTAGAATGATGACTCCACTACTGTAATTCTTCCTGGTGCAATTGAGATTCAAGCTGCAAAAAATCAATGTTTTCTTTTGCATTTTGTAAACAGGTTTGAATATTAGAGAGAGTGTCCTTATTGATTTGGACTGTGTTATGAGCAGTAGATAACATTAGAGTGTTTAATAACTCTAAAAATTCATCAAATCTAGCCATGTGTGGGCAAAATACTGTTGTAATGGCTATTGGAATACGAACATAAGGAAGCTTCTCCCAAAATGAAATCTTACAGAAACAAATAAATGCTCCAAAAGTATAGATCACCAACCCATAAGAATATGTGTCACTCAACAAGGAGCTTGTTGTATCGGCTACAACCACCCTCCAAAATTTTTCCTTAACTTCATTTTGAAGCCTCCCTACCAATCTTTCACAGTAGCACGTCGTGCTTCGTTAAGCACACAAGCTTCAGTGTTTTTCTTGCTGAAAGGAAGCCCGTATATAAAAGCTTGATGCATTCCCCTCACAAGTCGTTTCATCGGACCTGGTCCAGCTGCAGGCTGAGAAGCTCCCTCAAGAAATTGCATAATCTAGAGGGCAAACAACCTTCCCTCCAGAAATTGTGCAAATTCTGTCTGGCAGCCTTTTGAGCTCCAGAATTACGCGATTCTTCCAGCCAGGTTTCATCCAGAAAATTGTGCAATTCCTCCTAGTAGGGCTGGTCAGCCCAGGAATTGCGCAATCCTAGGCAAAAGTCAGTTTCTCAGCCCAAAAATTGAACAAATCTCGTGGGCAGTCAGCCCAGATCCCTTCCATAAATGCCCATTTTCTTCCAGCAGTTGAGAAAGCCCTTGCATGAGCAATTTGGTTGAGCAGTTCCACCTGGGACCAAGGAAATTTGACTTGCATGCATGGGCTGCTTTTTCCTAGAATAGAAAAAGCAACATGCAAAAAGCATCCCTAGATTTTAGGGAGCTATTTTTAGCAGCTGGAGGTTACATGCAAAGATCGTTTTAAAATATTTCCTCCAAGTGTCGCTTTTTCCTATATTTTTGGCATGTGCGTCATGAGCTCCAAACTTATTTATTCGATGCTTCAGAGCTCATTTCTTCACATCAATCATGGAGCTCTGACATCCCACAACACATCCAGGACTCTTCGACAAATCCAGCTCAGCTATTACAAGTAAGTGGTCTCAACTTGTCTTTTACAACATTTCTGTTGTTGTTTGTGCTTTCACTTGTGTGAGTGTTGTTTGCTTGATTTCTTTGAACAATTTTTGTCGTTTACATGCACACTAGCTTGTATTAGCACTGTTTTATTTTTAGCTACTATCTCACTACTATGGCATGCATGAAATTGTTTTACATGAACAATCGTTGATTCGGTGACTCACATCACCCACATGCATTTTGTTCCATTTTCTGGATCTTCATTCACTACTTGAATGCATGATCATTTACTTCTGCTTACACTCAGTATCACTATGCATTCACTTTCACATTTGCATTCAGTTGTCTATCGGTGGGTCTGGGCAACCTTGGCCTGAACTCTGCCTCACTAAGACAACATTGTGCAATCCTGAGAGGGAAGGCTCTGCTTTCCCCTCTAGAAATGCACATTTCTACCCAGAAGTTGTTCCCCAGGCTTGCTTTTCGCAATTTTGAGGGACAGTGGCTATTGGCCCAGAAAATTGTGCAATGCAGTCACTGAGCCTGCAGCCATTGCCAG
This sequence comes from Pinus tabuliformis, assembly GCA_031772625.1. Classification (NCBI taxonomy): domain Eukaryota; kingdom Viridiplantae; phylum Streptophyta; class Pinopsida; order Pinales; family Pinaceae; genus Pinus; species Pinus tabuliformis. Next base: position 1,719,932,359 of record CM062816.1, on the reverse strand, counting down.
TTGAAATTATGAACTGTGCAATTCCAGCAGTCAACAGTCATCTTGGAATGCACATTGCATAATTCCAGCAGCCAATCATGCCTTCCAGATATCCCAGACTGCATTTTGCGTAGTTTCGGCAGCCAGTCACCCAGCCTCCCAGAAGAAATGGTGCAATCTTTGTCTATCAATCCCTAGGTATTTTTTATGTTGTTCTCGAATTTGCTTTGGCTTTGGCTGACAGTTTCTTTCCATGCATGTCGATTTGTCTCCAGATCTAGCAGGTGTTCATCCTCCTCTTGACAGTTCAGGATCAATGGCCTCTAAGAGAGCAGGATCAAAGGACACTGATGGAAGTGAAACTAGAGCATCGATTGAGTGAGTGCCTGCAAGTCTACCAATCTATGAAGATACCAAGCTAATTCTAGACAAGGACATTAAGCTAAAATGGTAAGGAGTCAATGATGCATTACAAGCACATTTGGGGAAGACCCCGAAGACTACCAGGTATACATGAACATTCACAAGTCCGGCTTGTACCGGATTTCATGCAGATACCCCATGTTCCCATGTGTGGACATGATACATTGGATCGTCTCGCACACTGATCCCAAGACGTTGACCTTGAGTAGTGTCAGCGGGACAAAGATTGCAACCTTCAGGGTGGAGGATTATGATGAGATGTATAAGATGTTGGAGCCCATGACTATCATGGAGACCCCTTTCATATTACCTAGCAACAATGCCAACTCAAGAGACATTTTGAAGAATTGGGTAAAGGAGCCAGCTAGATTCAGGATGACACCCAACCAGATCTACAAGATGAAGATAATCCGAAAGGTGTATCGATATGTGGTCATCTTTTCATGTCGCCTGTATGGCCAAGAAAGCACGGAAACCTTCCCATAGAGTTGGTTGATCACGTTGGACCAACTGGCACGAGAGGGAAAATCATGCAACTAGTTTGGCATGTTGGCTCATCAGTTGGAGGAACAGGTAACGAGGGCTCGACAGTCACCCAAGGGTATGAAAGTAGAAATATACATGTCCGACTACATCTTGGATGGAATCTGTGCCCGATAGGAGTTCCTGGGCTTGAAGTGGGCATGGTCACCAGTGAAGATTGTTGTGAACACTTATTGTAAGATGTTGTCTGAATGCAGCTTCAGAGGAGTTATCACGCGACTGTCCAATCATTTTGTCACCCCATTTTACAAGATGATATTTGAACAGGATCGACACTGCATGTTGATGGCAACAATGGAGGCATTAATAGACATGGTTGATTGGTATGTCGGACCATCTGGCACCTTCATATGGATGTAGAGTGTAGAGAAGCCTCTGCATGTTCTACCAAAGTTTGCCTTGTACGTGCTCGTCATGCAGGAAGTAGCATATCACATCTCGACAGGATTGACAGCTAGGCTACACCGGAAGAAGAAGGCACCTTGGCCCGCTCTTCTACTACACATTAGGTTATATGAGATCTGAAGTTTCAAGCATGCAGATGTTGAAGCAGAACAGATGAAGAAGTATCCATTCGACCTCCGAAGTTACAATCCGTATGACCCACATTGTCTTGTGAAAGATCGATGCATGAGAGTACAGTTAAACTGGATCCACGTAGCATTTCATTGGGCGGAGGAGGACCCATGGAGATACTGCGATAGTTTCCCCAAACCCAATGAATAGGCCGGCTTCACTGCAGAGTGGTTAGCGAAGCAACGTGAAGCAGCATCCTGGAGAGCACCAGAAGTTGCAACAACAGTAGAGGTGAACATACCAGTGAGTGACATGGGCAAGAGAAATATTGTCGATCGCATGGAGGAAGAGAAAAGATGCAAGTTCCGAGTAGATCCACTTGTAGAGAAAGAAGTTATGGTTGTAGAGGTGAAGAGACAACAGCGTGATAAATGAATCGCACAAAGGCAAAGGGGGAAATGGAGAATGGAAGAAACAGATAAGGAGTTGCATGAATTGAAGGAGCAACTCTGAATGGTACAGGAGTTGCGCAAATAGGAGAGGAAGCGTAGCAACAACAAGTACAACAGGGGGTGCAACATGTGCAGATGGATGAAACAATGCCCGTACAGTTAGTGGACTCATCAGAACAGCTAGCATCAGGCAAGAAAGGTGAACCATCGCAGGAGTAGAACTTCGCTTAAGACGTAGAGCAAGCGCTTGAACGGATGGATACAAACATGGAGCAGCAGGAGCTAGAGCAGGAGATCGACCTCATGCCTCACCACCAAGAGGTTGACCCACCAGCTTCCCCGCATCTAGAAGATGAACAAGTCCCGAGCAACCAAGGAGACACTGAGATCCTTGGAGATCAGCCACAAAGAGAGATGCACAACATCTCATTCGATGAGTCTCAACATAGAGTTGTGCAGTCTTGCAGAGTGTCAACTCTGGAGGATCATACATCTCCTGCGCAGTATGATGAATGAGTCATCATGTCTGATGTGCGCAAACATCCAATAGCCTTGGTCGATGCCACTAGGGCATATGCCAAAGCCAATAGCTCAAGTGTTCACTTTCTGATAGTTGAGAATGAGCGAATGACTAAGGAGCTATAGACAAGAAAGCAAGGAGGAGAGTTGGTGACAATGTCCGCCAGCGCTGAACTGAAGAAGGCAATACTAGATGAAGTATTGTCCCTTGACACAGTTATGTAATCATTGTATTCCAAGTTTGGTATCATGCATAAGGTAGTCGTCCATCTCATTGGATGGTAGCAACGATGTGCTAGAAGAGCACATATCTTGTCGAACGTGCATTCTGGTGTTGATTACATGAAAACGTCGATGATGAGATACAAGGGAGCTCCGTTTCGCTTTCCTAATATGATGAAGCCCAGAGCAGTCGAGCTGAAGGCACACATCCAGAGTCAGATCCAAAACTTTGAAGAGCTCCCACATCTCATCACTAGTCTACAAGATTCCCATGCACGTGTATTCAAGAGTATGGATGTTGTGGTGCACACACATGTGATCCCATCTATTGGGACTCTCACCCAAGCGAAGACAAAGGTACAGGTCCCACTAGAGCTTGACTCATATTTTGACGAGTTGATGCGCATTGCCACTAACCTTGACTTGCCCATCGGTGCAGACATCATGCACAAGTATGTTGTTGGTCCGGCCGTATTGAAGACAATGATGCGCATACTTTCAGACGAGTTGGACAGAGGAGCCCGAGATGTGTACCTGGATGCTTTGGAAGCAAGAGTCAGGTTCCTGAAAGATGACACCTTGGATCACATGGAAACCATCGCGGACTACCAATCTTGGCATCAGTTCGCTACTGTCAATCACAATGAAGATGTTGAAGAGTTGGTCTTCCAACAATTGTCCAAGTCATAGTGATGTCTAGCAAGGCTTGCTCAAGCCGTTTTGTCTCACATGGGTACATGTGCATTTTAATGTAACATCTTGTCAAGTGTAAGTTCAAATGTCGATAGTAGACATAACAACCATAGAGTAGATGAAGAGTCATGAGGGTAGATGAACTGTCACAACGGGGAATGTCAAGGGTCACCCCACCTTGTGCTATAAATAGTCCCTCATAACTCATTGTAAAGGCTTTTAGTCAGCTAATCTTCCAATAGGACTATCTTAGAGAGAGCTTGGACAATATTGTAATGAGCCTTGGCTTCTCCACTGTGCAGAGCTAGTAAATCTCTTTGGAGGAGCAGGCAGTTCTAGCTGTAACGTTCCGTTGTCAGAACTAGTGGTTGCACATGGATGCATTGTATGACTGGAACTTACACTTCTTAATATAACAAGAGCCAACACATTTCATGCATATGTTGTATTATATTTCAGCTATCTATTTACTCTAAATGATATATGTATTTTTTTGCTTACGCATGCATGTATAGCTATTTATATGTATGCATGCATGTATGAATATTTCTGAAATGTGTTGTTGGTTTAACCATCACTTTGGATTGCTAGCTAACTTGCCTTCGATGTTGTGATGAATCCTTTCTCATGTGTTCCCTTCTTAACTCCGTGCTACTGGTTTCCAAGGGGTGCACTCATCTCAACCCTCCCCCCCTGCGTGTGTTAGAACCTCTCATGCACCTTCCTTGGCTCACTGCATATGTCACACCCTTGCTACCAACAGAGTCATCTTACTTGCCTCTGTGTGGAATCGTGGTCAAGCAATTACCATATGACCCACTCTTGGGACTCCTACACCAAATGGTCTGAGGTCTAATTGGGACTTCTTACCGGGGAGATCCCCTAACATGTTGGCGGGTCCAGCACCGTCAACAGAGCTCTAATAACTAGCATCAACCAAAACTTTTGAATATATATATATATATATAGTCAACATCAACCAACCCATGTGACTAACAAGAGAACCAACACACGTACCATGGATAGTGCACAGAGACTGTTGGAGATTACATATGGACAATGAACAATGACATCAGCAATCGATTCTTTAGAGTTGCTCCATGCCGGGAGGATGATGGATAGTAGCGAAGGGAAGGTGCACCAAATCCCAATTCCAACAAAATAACACTTCTCTACAGTTTAAGTGACACTCTATGTTCAACCACCTTCCTCCTCTGTTTCTTCCTTGTATCTACCTATGTTTCTTTGTCGTGCTTTGGAAGAAAATTTCAACTGCAGTGAAGACTGACTAACTCTGTCTAACTCTATGCTATGCGTTACCACACTTCCAAGATCACCAAAAGTAAGCAAGTTGAAACATTTTCGCACAGTCAGGGAGTAAGATGCTCAAATCAATACACAATTTTTATGTATGCAATTGTTCTAGAACCTTCATCAATGCCAATTTCATCACTAATGATAAAGGATAGCTTGGTAAATGTCTTTTTGGAAAATTCTGGAAATTAGTTGAATGTCGACATGGCACAAAATTTAACCAGAATATTAACTAAAAGTAGCTCAAACTTTGCTGAAATAGGGAAGACAATATTCGTGCATCATATACCCAATAATCTAACAAAACCCACACAGTTCTTGACATAGTCGAAATTTAATCTCAGTGACAGAGCTCTACAAATTCCATTTACAAATATAAAAACCAAAATTTGAAGCATGAGAGTACGTCATGTTTTCTATGCCTCAAAATCCCAGCATGCAAGGTTTTGATGAGGGTTAAAATACCTTTAAAGCAAAGAAATTAACCATTGGACTTATTCCAACACCTTACCACACACAATCTATCAACATCCCTGAAGAAACCTTTTCACATTCTCACAAACCTCGTTCAATGCACATGATTCAACTTGGTGATTAGCACTTGTTCGGCTCGTTCACACAATCATCAAACAACTCTACTCATGGGAAATTCTCTCATCAATTATGATATTGTAAATAAATTTGTGAACAACAATAATAACATTGGTCAGTCTTTTCGATGTTCTTTCTTCAAAACAAAAGAAGGGATTCAACCAAAAAACTTAACTTGACATCCTCAATGCTCGCAAGCTCAGAGAAGACAACAGTTTGCAAGGATCTCCACACACTTTCTTTTCTCTTCAGCAACATCCATTGCCATTCTCTCACAGATCGAGTGGAAATCAAGCACCAAAATAAGCAATGCACTCTTTTTAAAGCCATGTAACAAAGGCCAACATTCCCAAGCTTCTCGCTGAGGCTAAAGAAATATAGAAAAATGAAATTAAATTAGATAAATCATGAGCAATGTATGCAATGTGTATTCATAAAAGTCAGGTAGAGAATAGCACTGATAGCGCTAAGAGAAGGAGTGTTTCTCTACGCAACAATGAAATAGGAAAGTGGGAGGACGAGAATATATGTAACAGAAGGCGTTATGATTCCAGATTAAGAATAGCCAGGAACAACCATGTGAAATCAATAAAAAGATAGGGACAGAAAAATGTTCATAGAGTGAATTATTAGTGCAGGTTTACAAGGCCACAAAAAAACAAGTGGTTTAGGGTTGAGGAGGGCCAAAATTCTCAGTCAAAAACTAGATACCACCAATGCGAGGGAACCACTGCATGGAAGTATTCAAACACGATTGTGGTGAGGGGAGCCTTGTATGTGTTTTATGCATTTTATATTCCAACGTTAAAATAAAGGGAGTTCCACTGTGCAGAGGGGAGGTCAACCGATGGGCATACCAACAACAACATGGAAAATCAAATAGTAAAATGGAATCACGGCCTGTAAGGAAATTGTTCAAAACATAGTGGCACATACCATTCAATATCACAGTCAGCGCTTCTCCAAATGCATGATAGGCTTACGGTCAGCACAACTTGATTTCAATCAGTGTTTCAATGCAGCAGGTAAGTCACAATTTCGACCAGCAAAAGTGAGGAATATGACCCCTTCATATGCTCTATTTTAACAAACTTTTAGAATGGTATAAAATCCACAAGGAGGAGAGCATTGGGTTACAAAGGACACACATCATAATTCTGATACCATGTTAAACTCACATGGAATGTAAACAACATATGTGAATGATAAGCATTAAATTTCATATATTATTGACATGATATACATTTATAGTACATTTGTGTGACCCTTAGGTTCATATTCCAAGTGGTCTATTGGACTCTAGTGGTTGTTCATATTCCACACCTACCCATAGAGGATTAGGTATCCAACATTTTTCTTCTAATTTTTTTTAAACATAATGCTTCAATTTTTTTGAACTATTTTAAAGAGGTTGAATAAAAAATCAATATCATAAATATACACAACTAAAAAATTTCAAAAAATACCACTATCTTCCTTTACGAGTCCTCTTCAAAAGGGTACTTTTGGTTTTTCAATTTATTTAAATAGTTGAAAAAAACCTTACATGACAAATGTATGCAAAATACAATTGAAATATTGCTTCACCAACTTTGAAAAATAATAAAATTTATATGTTTGCATAAAAAAACAAATTGTTAATATGAAAAACTTAGCTCTCTGTGTAGATCATGTTTATATATATATATATATATATATATATATATATATATATATATATATATATATATATATTAAAAATTACACATTTTAGACTAAGTTATGCTACATGAAACACGCATACCTCTTAAGATGTGTGAAAATTTGCAAGGACAAGCATTTCATTTAATGGAAAATTGACATATTATACGACACAAAATATTTTTGTAAAAAATATCATTAGGAAAAAAACATAATTCTTCACAATTTGTCTTTCTACTCTGAATCAAATTCACATTGCTTATATAAATTTTGAGGGCTTCAATTTAATAAAAGAGGAAAAACTTAAATCTTATCGTCACATTTGGCCCAAAAGTGTAACCCATCTTCATGCTTTCACCTATGTGTGTGTGTGTGTGTTACGTTATAGTTATGTTACGTTATATGGTTAAATAAAAATATAGGAAGTGTAAGTTACAAAATCATTGATCAAGTAATAAATTTAATAAGGGTGGGAACTTAGAGATATATATTTGCCATATCATTAAATTAAAATAATTCTATGAATATTAGTGAAAATTTGAAGGAAAATCATAGTCTACAGATAAATTCGAGATACTATTATGAAGAGCACATTATATTAGATAATTATAAAACTATGTTAAATGTTTTCTATATATATGAAATGTTATAGCTATAGTTTTTTTTTTCTCAGTAAGACTACTCTAGGGAGTTATATTATATACAGGAATAAAGTACAAGCAGAGAAACAAGTTTTCCATGGCCAACTATGGCTCTGTGGTAAAGCAGCTGAGAATTGCAAGCACTGTGCATTGGCTGCCCCAAAACTACCTCAAAAAACAGAGTTTAACTTTGACAGTGCCCACGCAGGGGCCGAGACTGAAGCAGAACGACCCACGCAGGGGTGACCTTGAGTATTAGCGAACTCCCAGATTAAACTGAAAGACTTAATAACAAACAGAGCATGACCTTTAAAGAGATGACCAGACCCACTCTCAAGACTCGAACAAGACAGAGAATTATAGGACATGACCAGACGACCGAGACCCAAAATCATCAAAATGAACCTGGCATGGGGATGACTAGAGAAATTAGTCTGCGGGCTCCATTTCTTCCGGCTCCATCTCCACAATCGGGTATCCAAAGCCCACCAGCTCCTCGTTCGGGTCCTCTCCAGCTTTAGACGTCGACGCTTCTTGCGCCTTTGCTTCCTCCATTTGTTCCTCTGCCTTATTCTCCAGATTTGCAGAGGTTGGAACTCTGCTGTCATTTTCTTCGTGTTCCTCCTCTGCATCTCTAACAAAGAGAATTGAAATGTGGACATTGAGATTGCCCAGCCTGAAGATGGTTGAGCCAAAAGCCGGAAGCACCGGTGGCCTTGGCGGTTGTTCAGTCGGGTCGACAGAGTCCAAGAACATGGATGCTTGCAGGTGGGGAATTCCAGCTCTGCGGAAACAATAATGACAACAACAATGGTGATGCGCCTCTGCTGCTGCAGGAGGGCGACCTGGTGCTCCGCGACCCGGCCCTCTTCGGCATGGTTGCCTCTCTCTGGTTCTGGCCATGAGGATGTAGAAAACCGGAATTTCCGCTTCCCCAAGTCAATTCCTAATCTCCAAAATCGCCAGGGGACAGAGAATGTTCCAGCACTGAGCTTGCTGAGAATGTCGCCCCCCAAACCAGTCTGCCATCTTAAATTCCATGGCCTGCTCTTGAAACCTGAGCGCCATGAATGCTCTCTGCAATCACCGTCTACCCGCATTAATGCGATTGAACCTAGGAGCGATGGCTCCTGTATTAAAACCTTCGGCCTGACATGCCTCGTCCCGCAGTCGGTTGGCTCGTGGCAGCTATCTCTGGCCATGTGGCCTCCTCGTGCTAGCTGTACCTGCCGTCGCTCTGGATTAGACACCCGCATCCGGGGGAAGGATTTCTTTATGCACCAAAGCGATGCAATCCTTTTTGAGCTTGTCATCTTCTACCATATCCAGAGGGCCGGAGAAGAAATGTATAGACTGAGACGCTCCCTGATTAGCTAGCCGATCAGCTACCTGATTAGCTGTCCGCCTTACATGATGGAAGGATAGATTATGGAGAACTTGGAGCTTTTCTTCCAGGGATTCCAGGCGATTTAATAATCTCCAACTTTTGGCTATTTTGACTGCCTTAGCTCCTGCTTGCATTCGTTTAGCTGCCTCTATAAGGATGAGTGAGTCGCCTTCTACTTCAAGAGGTGAAAGATGATGCTGTTCAGTTGTGCATATACCTTTCCAGAGACCTTCTAGCTCTGCAGCGTTGTTAGTATCTTTCCCTATGGAGCCGTAGTAGACTATCATTGCTTCTCCATTGTGACGTCGGATAACTCCTCCAAAACCAGCAGGTCCTGGATTGCCTTTAGCTGCACCGTCAAAATTGAGCTTATAAGAGTTGTGCGCAGGTGGGGACCAAAAGGAGGGTGAAGCTGATCTGGTGGAGGTTTTAATTGTCTCTTTGACTAAGTATTTGAGATTTAGATTCCATTCCTTCATAATGCAAAGCTCCTGTTGAGTTTCCGGCATGTCATCCTTGCTCCAGACTTTGATGGCTAGAGTTTCCTATAGGTGTTCTTTTAGCTTGAGCCAGATATCATCTATAGATCTTGAGGTACTGTTAAATATTCTGTGGTTTCGCTCTTTCCACAGTGTCCAGTAAGTGAATCCTGGTATAATGCGCCATAAGGAATTAAGTATCCGGCATTTGTATGGATATTTTTCCCAGTTCCTTATAGTGTCTGTAATGTCCTCCGGCCTTGGGTGTGTTCTCATGCTACATTTCTCAATTCTTCCCCAAATTTGTTTTGCTAGCGTACATTCTTCCATTAAATGTTTGATAGTTTCACAATTTGTATTGCAGTTTGGGCATCTGGAAGGCCCTACAATGCCTCTTTTGATCAAATTATCCCAGGTTAGAATGCGTTTTCTACTGAGAAGCCACAAGAAGGTTGATATTTTAGGCCAATGCCCAGCTTGCCAAACTTGCTCCCATAGTTGATCTTTTGCCATTCTGAGATTGGAGTATCGTAGTTGATGAGCTTCCTTAGTTGTAAAAGTACCCTTGGTTGTGTAGCCCCATCTGAGTTTGTCTAGCTGATTCGAGATTCGAATCTTTCTGCTGCTGAGTTCCTGATCTATATCTGCATGTTCTTCTCCCTGCCAGTCTGCTTGCCAGAGACGCGCTGGTTTCCATGCTTGGAAGTCATGATTTGTAGACGGTTGCCAGAACTGATGTACCAAGGGAATGTTTGCTTGGTTCATTTGAGCTTGCCAGTGCGGTTTGTGGAATAGATTAGCCAGTTTGGGAAGTTGTTGCCAAGAATCTTCCCAGAATCGAGCTGTCTTGCCCGAGTTGATTTCCCAGAAGCTATGCTCCTGAAGGAAGCTACTTTGGGTTTTTGCATTGTTCCAAATTAGAGATCCCTGGGATGTTGGATTTATTCGGATGAGTTCATTCCCTTGACTGCCTCGAGCATACTTGGCCTGCCATAATTGTGCCCAGGGTGTATTTGGCTTGGAGACCCAGTTCCACCAGATTTTAGCACTCATGGTATTATTGCTTTGGAGCGGATCTCTGAGACCAAACCCCCCTTCTGATTTTGGTTTGCAAACTTCTGTCCATTTGACAAGAGCCCATTTCCGGTTCAAGCTTGTAGATCCCCAAAGAAAGTTCCTCTGAAGATTTCGAATTTCTTTTAAAATCCCTTTCGGAGCTGCTAAAATAGAGAATAAATAGAGCGGCATAGCTTGTAAAACTGCTTTGATTAGAACAAGTCTGTCGGCTAGATTTAAAGCTCTGTAAGTCCAAGATGAGAGCTTGGCTTCTATTTTGTCCAATAACGATTTCCAAGTAATCTGCTTGATAACAGAATCAGTAAGAGGGGCACCTAGGTATTTTGACGGCAAGTGGGAAATTGTGAATCCTAGGATCCTGGCTATGATCCTTTGTAGGAAGGGAGGGGTATTAAAGAAAAAAAGCTGAGATTTGGACGCATTAATGGAGGTGCCTGAAGCTTCTGAGAAGAGGGAAAGAAGGGATTTGAAAGCAGAGGCTTCTTTAGCAGAGGGATGCCCGAAGAGCATTGTATCGTCAACAAATTGCTGATGAGTTTGAGGTGGTCGCCCATGAAGAGAAATTCCTTTAATGTTTTGAGAGGAAACTGCTGATTTGAGGAGCTTGCTCAGGCCTTCAGCCATTAAAACAAAGAGAAATGGAGATAGAGGGTCCCCCTGTCTGATGCCACGAGAGGGGCGAAAGGGATGGGAGGGAGATCCATTCAGAATAACAGAAAAGCTTGGCGATGTGATTAGATTCATGATCCATCTGGACCAGGTTACACTGAAGCCAAAAGCTAAGAGCATTTTGTGTATATAATTCCAACTGAGTTTATCAAAGGCTTTAGAAAGATCCAATTTGAGAAGCATACCTGGTTTTTTGAGAAGCTTTAAAGAGTGGATGACTTCGTTTGAAAGTATAATTCCATCCATGATTTGCCGGCCTTCAACGTACCCTGTCTGTTCTGGGGAGATGAGTAGTGGTAATAGCGGTTTGAGACGGTTTGCAATGACCTTTGAGATTAGTTTGTAAATTACATTACAGAGTGCTATTGGTCGATATTTCTCCGGCTTGTTTGAGGCGGCTTCCTTGGGGACTAAAGCAATAAAGGTTGAGTTGATGGATGGGAGTATCCAGTGCATACTTCGGGATTCTTCCACCAGTTCCCACACTTCCAGTTTTATGAGATCCCAAAATTCATGGAAGAAATTGGCCGTGAATCCGTCAGGCCCTGGCGCTTTTCCATCTTTGAGCTGAGATATGGCATCTTCTACCTCTCTTAGCGTTACAGGCTGGAGAAGTTGTGTGTTGTGATCTTCATTGATAATTTTTGGAATGTGCTGAGTGATGGCTTGGATTGCTTCATCTCTATTTTCATTGGGTTCCTTTAGAATGTCCTTGAAATATCCAGTGAATTCTTTCTCCATATCTTCATGAGCTTCCAATCTATCTCCATGTTGATTATTAATAAAGGAGATTTTGTTGTGCATGCGCCGTTGGATGGTTGTTTTGTGGAAAAATTTAGTATTTCTTTCGCCTTCTCTGAGCCAGCTTACTCGCGACTTTTGCCGCCATAGGATTTCTTCCTGTTTTTGCCTCTCCTCTATTTGACTCCATAGGGTTTTCTCCTGTTGTGTTTGTTCCTCAGTGCGTCCTTCCAGAATAAATCTTTGTTGTAATTCTTTCATCTGCTGTTCTATTTTCTGTTTGTTCTGCTGTATATTGCCAAAATGATCTCGGTTCCAAATTTTAAGTGAGTGCTTCAAATGTTTCAGCTTTTGCTGGAACTGATACATCCTAGCTCCTGTCGGCGGAATGAAGGATGTCCAGGCTTGATTGACCACCTCTTTAAAGTTACTGTCAGTGAGCCAGAAGGCCTCGAATTTGAATGGTCTGTTGCTGCTGATGCCAGGTCTGGACCATTGGAGAAGAATAGGCCAATGATCTGAGCCTCCTTGAGGGATAATTTCTGCATTGAACTCTCCGCCTAGGTGTATGGCATTGTCTGATACTAAAAATCGATCTAGTCTTGAAGAAATTTGGTGAGCTCCTTTTCTTTTGTTTGACCAGGTGAAGATGCCATTTGAGGTGGAGATGTCCATGAGTCGGTTATCTTGTATAAATTGCTTGAAGCTACTGCTATCACTATCTAGCCGTGTCCGACTCCCTCTTTTCTCTTCCATAGATTTTATGATGTTGAAGTCTCCTCCGCCTATCCATAAAGGAAACTTTCTGTTTGCATTTAGGATGGAAATCGTGTCCAGGAGATCAGATTTCTGCTGTATTGTTTGCGGGAAGTAAACATTGGTAAGATGCCCATGTATGCTGGTGCCAATGAGGTGAAATGTTGCTTGAATGAGATGCAGAGTGGCATGAAAATTGTCGAGTGACACTACCTGAGGATTCCATAAGATGGCCAGGCCTCCGGAGGCTCCAGAGGAGTCCACTGCTATCGAACTGCTACCTGCCCATACTTTGCTGCTGAGACTATCTATTGTTGAGCTGCTACATTTTGTTTCTTGAATCAATACTATTGCTGGTTTTTCTTTCATTATGATGTTTTTAATTACTCTGTGCTTCGTGGGACTGTTTAGTCCTCTTATATTCCATGAGAGTAGCTTCATGTAGACGGGGATTTGGGCTTGAAGAACTTGGTCAACTTGGGGAATTGCCCCGAATCCATGAGTATTTCACCTACTGCTATGGTGCGCTGTAAGTCTGTTTTTCTGCCCCTTTTCTTTGGTTCTTTGATGATTTTTCTTCCATCCCAATGACTGCCTCCTTGGATGCCCAAACTTTTGTGATGTTGTACTCTTGTGAGTACTCCTTCTATTTTGTCTAATTGCCAGGGAGGGATTGAGTTATACTCCTTTTGCTTGCATGCAGCTTCTAGTTTGGATATGTCCAGCTTGGATATGTCAAATTCCTCGAGATCAACATCTTCTCGATCTTCCTCCATATCATTTGCAGCAATGAGAGCGTTCTCCATAGTTTGATCATGAAGACTTAGAGCTAGAGCGGCATCTAAATCCATATCCGACTCTTGAGTGGGTTCGTTTAACATGGTTTTTCCTTTGGAGGAAACTAGAGCCCCTGGCTCTGAGGCAGAGGAGGGTATTTCGGCATGGATGGGAAGTGCAGAAGTTGATGAGGTTGGCTCAGATCTGTTGGGGGATGTCTGGGAATGTTGCAGAGGATCAGGAGTATCTGCTTCAGGCATGACAGGAATATCTTGTGAGGCTAAAACAGAGAAACGATTTTGAGGGGGAGCTTTGAATGCAGGAGCATGATTAGCTTGAGTTTTTTTTCCATGACGGCGACGGATTGGGATTTTTGTGAAGCCTTCAGGGTCAAGGTTACCTTCACCGGAAGGGAATTTAGGCTGCACATTTAGGGGACAATCTCGGAAGAGATGACCATGCTCATGACATTTTCTACAACGAAAAGGGATGTGCTCATAGTCAAGAGTCTGTTTCCATTCATAATCATCATGAAAAAGACTTACCGAGTCCGCTAAGGTCTTGGTGAGGTGCATTTTGACGCAGATCCTGGCATATGAGGTGTATTTTCGCGTCTTTGTTTCTGTGGCCACTTTGATGAAGGATCCCAGTTTGTTGCCTATGTCTGCTAAAGTTTCTTCTCTCCAGTATTCCACCGGAAGGGAATACATTCTGATCCATACAGGTGCCCAGCTGAAGTCTTCTTTGTCAGGATTGAAGCGAGGCTTCCAATCTGTTAGATATAGGCCGGAAGAGTTGAAGAAGTACGGGCCTCCTTCAAATATCCTGGTTTTTTCTTCTAGGCAGTTAAAGATAGCTGTGAAGAAGCCCTTTGGGCCAAGCTGTAATGTAACTTGTCCTTTGGGCTTCCATTTGGAGGCTATCCAGCCCTGGAGGGCTTTCTCTGTGGGCCAAAAGCCCAAGAACTTTCCAATGAGTGCGTAATCTTGCATAAATTGGATTTCCCCATTAATATGGTGGCTTGGTAACTCAATCTTGATTGGTTCCGCTGCTTTTGGGATACAAGTAGCTGAAGTCACTTTTGTCTGAGAGGGGCCTGTTACATTTTGCTATCCATTGCTTTCTTCCTCTTCTGCAGGTCTATCTAAGGACGTCGTCCTGTCTGGTTGCTGTTGCTTTTCCGTTTCCTTCTCTACGTCTTTGGTTGCAGGGTGTCGTATCTCTTCGATTGGCTGTTTGTCAGTGCGATTTGTTCCTTTTGGAGGGGAGGCAGAGCTCTCCCCTCCTACCTCAGCTTCCATAGGACTGTCAGTGACAGCGTCTGCTACAGACAGCGTGAGCTCGTTCAATGGCGGCGGCGGCTGCTAGGTTTTCCTTCCACAGTCGTTTCAGCATCAGAGCTTTTTCCAGTTCCTAAATTGTTAGAGCTATAGTTATGCTACATGTCATATATATATATATATATATATATATATATATATATGTTAAAAGTTGTGTTATAAAATTTAATTAAACAGCAAATATTTCTTGTTTTAAATTTTTAATTTAGTTAATATTTTATTTAAGTATAATTAATTTTTTTAAACAAATTACTATATTTTTTATTAAAAATATTTAAATATAAATTAATTTAAATTTAAAATAAAAAATGAAATAAATTTTTTTATTTGATTTAATAGAGGTTCAACATGAACAACAATATTCAGGATGTCAATGTAAAGCTCTTAATTTATTTATTTATTGGTTATAGTTTAGTTGTTTTTGTTTTGGAAAAAATTTCAGTATATTTATAGTCAAATTTATTGGAAATTTAAAATGCATTTTAAATAACAAAAATTCTTTTTTTTTTTAATTTGTTTCACTAACTTCCTAAAAAAACCTTTAAAACCTAAAATAATTAGAAAATAAAGTTTTTACCCTAGAAAATATTCACAATAAACATGTTGCAATTGTAGATAACTTATACAATGAAATACCAACAATTTAAAACCTAAATTATAGTTTTTTGGGGTGGTTTTCAAGGGTTTTATAAGTTGTTTTTGGTTTTAAAGGGTTTTCTTTATGGTTTTGTAGGTTGTTTTTTGTGGTATTAAGGTTTTTCTTGGTGGTTTTTTGTGATTTTCATGATGGCTTTTTTGGTTGTTTTTTGTGGTTTTGGTACCGTAGGTTTTTTTCCAAATTAATTAATTTTGTTTTTTTTTTGTGTTTTTTCCAAATTAATTAATTTTTTATTTTTTTTTGTGTTTTAAATGATTTTTTTGTGAATCGATGATTCAAAAGATTTGCTGCTACTATTATATTACAATATGTCTTTGGAGATTTGAACTCACATACTTGAAGAAACGAATTGTTCACAAAACCACTAGAATTAAAATTATTATAAGTAAAACCAACCTAGATCCATCTTAACTCTCGATCTATGCGTTGAGAGGGATCAAATCTCTCGTGGTGCAAACCTATTTTTTTATTGCAAAACTTCAAGAAATATTTACACATCGAGAGATTTGATCCCTCTCGGAGCTTGATAGATCCGGAGTTAAGATGGATCTAGGTTGGTTTCAGTCATGTGCTACCAAAGACAATCTAACAAACATATGATTAATTTTATCAATAATATGTAAATTCATCTAATATTGATATAATCATTTTAAATATGCTAAATATGTCTCAAATTAATCTGGTCATTTTAATTTTAAATTTTCTTAGCTACCTCAGTTTGTTGAGATTATAAATATTGTTAATAATTGTAATGATGAAAAAATGATGAAATAAAACTTTGATTGTAAAGTGACAATGTAATAGTGTTGAATGATAGAAAATTTGAATAATAAGAATAGAGTCAATTATAAATAGTCTTCATGATAAATATTGTTAATAATAGTAATGATGAAAAATGATAAAATGAAATTTTGAATGTAAACAATGTAATAGTGTTGAATAATAGAAAATGTGAATAATAAGAATATAGTCAATTATAAATAGTATTCATTGTGGTTAATCCCAAACTATTTTCTTCTACTATTCTTATTGTCACCCTTGTTACTTTTGTCATCTTTTCATATTGATTGTCATCTTTTCATATCAATTATATGAAAAGGATAGGTTAAATCATAAACCATTTAAATCTTTAGCTCGAGCTATTGTAGTAAACATCATACCTTGTCTCTCTTTCTCTCCAATATTAATAGGTTGAATTAATATAACACAAAAAACAATGTACATTGTCAATAATTTTGTGTGCTTACACTGAAATCGGTGCACAATGTTAATCCAATCACTTTAAAAATAATGTACCATCATACATCCAATTACATCAAATCAAAAATCAACATCTACACTGAAATCAATGCATCTAATGCAAGCAATCAAATAAGATTAGAAAACAACATTTACACTCAAATCAATGCATCTAGTGCAAGTAAGAAAATAAGATTATAAACCAACATCTACACTAAAATCAATGCATCTAGTGCAAGCAATCAAATAGGATTAGAAATCACCATCTACACTGAAATCAATGCATATAGTGCAAGTAATCAAATAGGATTAGAAATCAACGTCTACACTTAAATCAATGCATCTAGTGAAAGCAATCAAATAGGATTAGAAATCACCATCTACACTAAAATCAATGTTGCACTTAGTGAAAGCAATTAAATAGGAATAGAAACCAATGCATCTTGTGCATGCAATAAAATATCATTATAAATCAACATCTACACTAAAATCAATGCATCTAGTAAAAGCAAGCAAATAGGATTAGAAATCACCATCTACACTGAAATTAATGCATCTAGTGCAAGAAATATTCTTTCCTCTCTCCCCACTTCATATATATCTATATCTCCCTCCATCTCTCCTTCTTTGTCTGTTTATCTCAATCCCCCAAACACACACACTCTCTCACTCCATATATATCAATATCTCCATCCCTTCCTCCCTCCCTCCATCTCCCTTCTTCTCTCTCTTAACTTTCCATATATATCTCTATCTCCCTTCGTCTCTCTATATCACCCCTAAAACATATAGTCTCTTTCTCCAATATCTCTCTCTCTCTCTCTCTCCCCCACTTCTACCTCTCTTCCCTCATGTTGCCCTCTATCCCTGTCTCTCTATCTTCCTTATCACTTCCTTTCTCTCTCTCCACCTTTCTCTCTCTATTTCTTTCTTCTTACCTCTCTCTCTCTCTCTCTCTAACTTTATCACTATATCCCTTCCTCTCTCGTCTCTCTTTCTCTCCCCCATTCTCTCCATCTCCCTTCCTTTGTCTCTTTATCTCACCTTCAAACCTACACACACTCTCTCTGTCTCTCCCTTGTCACTCCCTCTCTCTCTTCACTTCAACTTTCTATGTATTTCTTCTTCCCTCCATTTCTCCTCCTCTCTCCCTCCCTCTCTCCTCGTCTCTCTAAAGTCCGATCTCTTGTAATTCCTCTCTCCCCCCCCCCTCTCTCTCTCTCTCTCCAATCCTCTCTCATCCCCCATCACTCTCATCATCTCTCTCAAGTCTTGTCTCTCGTTCTTCCTCTCTCTCCCTTTCTCTCCTACCTCCCTCTCTCTTCCCCTGTCACTCTTTCTCTCTCTCTCCAATCCTCTCTCTTCCCCCATCACTCGCTCTCTCTCTCTCTCTCTCTCTCTCTCTCTCTCTCTCCAAATATGTTACTATATCCCTCCCCTTCTCCTTCTCTCCCCCCTTCTCTCTATATCTCCTTCTTTGTCTCTTTATCTCACTCCTAAACATACACACTCTCTCTCCAGCTCCCCCTTGTCACTCCCTCTCTCTCTTCACTTCTCACTCTCTATGTCTTTCTTCTTCCTTCCCTCTCTACCCCTCCAACTCCATCTCTCTATCCCTCCCTCTCTCCTCCTCTCTCGCAAGTCCTCTCTCTCATCCTTCCTCTCTCTTACCCCATCTCTCTCTCTATCTCTCTCTACCCTCCAATCCTCTCACTATCTCATTCCCTCTTGCCTTCTCTCTCTCCCCCCTCCATATTTGTGTCTCCCTCTCCTTCTCTTACCCTTGTCTAACTCTCTCTCTCAGCTCCCCCTCTCTCTCTCCATTCCTCCTCTCCTCTCTCATTCAGTTTATCTCCATCTCTCCCTTGTCACTCCCACTATGACTTTGTTCTTCCCTCCCATATATTTCTAGAGTTAATATATATCATGATATATTAATATATATTATAATATAACAAATTTAATATTGTATTAATCCAAAGTTATTAAATTTAATAATATTAGTATTATAATATATTAATATGAATATTATAATATATTAATATTAATATTTTAATACTAATATTAGGGTTAATAATAATTTTTTAGATGGTATTATTAATAATTTGGCCCATGGGGAGAGCATCCAAGGGTTTTTTGAATCGGGTTTTGCTTTAGGGTTTTGTCGTTGGTCACCATGACGGGGCGAGGAGGACAGAGTTCAGCTCCCTCCTACAGTCAAGTGGTTGCGGATATAAGCAAGGGAGTTGGATCGCATCGCTTCAAGAAACCAACGGAGGTGGTAGCAAAGGCTAAGAATACAAAAAAATTGAAAACTATCAGACCTCAAGGATAAGAAGAGAATCATGAGGAAGCCAGTAAGGAGAAGAGGACATAGGTTAGCAATCCGAAAGTTGCTCCTATGAGTACTTCAAGGGTCTGTAAACCCAAGTTGACCACTATTCCTCGAGTTGTTTTAAGTGACCCAGTGCTGCAAATGCACAGAGACCACATGTCGGAATATGTTGTTATCTGTAAATTTATGGGGATTTGGCCGACAGAGAAGGCTTTACAAGCATGGATAAGGAACCACTGGAAACCAAAGGGGGAAATTGACCTTCTCCTTGGGTCCAAGGGCTTCTTCACGGTGGTGTTCACAAACTTAGAGGATAAAGACGGAGTGTTCCAGGGAGGGCCCTATTTTTACGCTTCTGCAAGCCTTTATATGAGACCATGGGTAATGAACTTTGTCCCAGAACGAGAAACTTTCACCTTGGTGCCAGTATGGATAAGACTCTATTCCATTGCTTTAGATTATTGGCTGTCGGAGTCTCTAAAGGTTATCGACAACAAGCTAGGGCATTTTATAAAGATCTCAGATGCTACTCTATGAAGAGGAATGGGTGCAGGCTGTGGACTATGAACACATCCCATTTAGGTGTCGTAAGTGCCATGAACACGGGCATTTATACAAGGACTGCCCATTGAACAAGCTGGAGCCACAATAGTTTCAAGATCTTAGAAGAAGAAGTCGAAAACAATGGGACAAACCAAGAATCAGAAAATATTCCCAGTAAGAAGGAAAGGGATGTTAATATGGAGGATATACCATAAAATAGCAAACAAAAGGATGATATACCGAGCATTATCAAGCTCAATAGGGACCACGGGATGACCCCAAGTGAGGCTGGAATGGAAGACCATGAACTGCAGGAGATTCTAGAGAGGGAGAATTTAGATCAAGAATAGTTTATGGAGCAGGGAATCACCAAAGGGGTAGACTCTCTACCAAAATAGGAGTTTGACAGGGTTCAATAGCTCTTCCTCTGGAGATCACAAATGAAGTGTTTTGGAGTCAAAATAAACCATGATATCCAATAGAATATGGCAGTGAAAACGATGGAGGATACATTGATGCATTCTTCCAAGAACCTGGGTAGGAAAAGAGGAAGAAAAAAACAAAATGAGCTGCTGACCAAATGTCGGAAACTTATGATTAACTCAAGTAAGATGAGGGATCTTACCAGTTACTCCTTTACAAACCTTTCTTAATGAAGCTTGCAACCTAGAACATTAGGGGTGTAGGAAGTAAAAGGAAACAAAGAACTCTTAGTAGTAGAATGAAAGAAGAAAAATTAGATATGGTTTTTATTCAGTAAACAAAATGTTCAATGGACAAGATCAGAGAGATACAAAATAAATGGTTAATCAAGTATGAGTATCTAGAGGTTAAAGCGGATAACTCAGCAGGTGGGATTCTTACTCTATGGGATCCTCAAAAACTTGGAATCCTGGATGCTGAAGCTTCTAGGAACTATCTATCGTTGGTGATTCGACCTTTGGGTGATAATGCGATCTACATGATCACTAATGTCCATAGTTCTCAAAAACTAGAAGACAAACTTAAGCTTCTCACCTCCCTTGAGAAGCTGAGAGAGAGATATCCCGATATGCCCTGGATTCTGGCTGGGGATTTCAATATGATCAGATCTCTTATAGAGAAAAAAGGCGGTACTAGAAAACTAGGCAGAGACTCCATTTCCTTCCAGAACTTCATGAATAACATGGGGCTAGTGGACACCGAAACATTAAATGGCACTTTTACTTGGAATAATAATAGGGGAGGGGCTTCTCAAGTTGCCTCTAAACTAGATAGATTCATAATTTCATAGGACCTCCTTCTCACAAGCCTTGATATGTTAGCTTTATTCCTTCCCTTCAGAGGCTCGGACCACTGGCCTCTCTAGCTTGAAGCTACTTTCATGGGTACACAGAGGAACAGACCTTTTAGGTTTGAAAATGTCTAGCTCTCTCACCCTGACTTCACCAATAATATTGAAAAATGGTGGGTAGAAGATATGCCCGTTCAAGGCACTAAAATTTTCATGTTGTAGCAAAGACTTAAACACATCAAATCTAGGCTTAAAGATTGGAACAAAAAAGAGTTTAGTAATATTTTTAAAGCCAAAAAGGAAGTTGAGCAGAAACTCCAAGAGATTAATCAGATCATCATCTTAGAAAGTTTTATTGAGGAATGAAAAATTTAGGTTGACTCTCTTCAGAATGAATGGGACGATCGGTGCATGCAAGAGGATATTTTCTGGAAACAGAAATAAAGGGTGTAGTGGCATAGAGAAGGAGAAAGAAGCACGAAGTTTTTTCATAGATAAACCTTGGATCACAGATCTCATAACATAATTTAAAAACTTAAAGATTCTCAAGGGAAAGAGCTTGTCTCTCACAAAGAAATGGAATCTATCCTAGTTCAACACTTCCTTAGCATAGCAGAGGAGCCTCTCGTCGACAGATCTCGGATCATTAACAAATTCACCAAGTTCATTCCTAATATTTCAACTAGGGAAGACAACCACAATCTTAATAGGCCAGTGTCTAAGAGGAGTTTAATGAAGTTATCAATAAGATGCAAAATGGGAAAGCTCCTGGCCCTGATGGTTTCAATGTGGACTTCTTCAAAGCCTGTTGGAAAGCAGTCAAACAAGATATCCTTGATGTTATGGAAGACTCTAGAAGATCCAAAAGTGTTTTGAAAGCTCTTAATGCCTCTTTCATAAATTTGATTCCAAAGCAAGAAAAAGCTATAACACCGGATAGATTCAGACCCATAGCCTTATGTAATGTGGTGTACAAAATTATTTCCAAAGTGATCACTAACAGACTCAAGCCTCTTCTTCCTGCTCTCGTCTTAGAGGAGCAAACTAGATTTGTGGAAGGAAGACAGATTCTCAACAACATCATACAAGCTCATGAGGTGGTACACTCTCTTAAGAGCAATAAGCAAGCTGGTATGATCATGCAGCTTGACCTAGCGAAAGCTTATGATAAGCTAAGCTGGTCTTACATCAGGGCAGTGCTAAGAGCTTATGGCTTCGACCACAACTGGATAAGATGGGTTATGGCCCTTGTATCCACGACCAACTTCTCCATTCTGCTTAACGGCTCTCCCTCTAGAACCTTTATGCCTTCTAGGGGTCTCAGACAAGGGGATCTACTCTCCCCCTTCCTCTTTGTTCTCATGATGGAAGGGCTAGGTAGAGCGATCAAAATGGAAAATTATGAAGGAAGAATCTAGGGTCTGAAACTTACCCCAGATGGTGTTGCTTCTACTCATCAACAATTTGTTGATGACACAATGCTACAAGGAATTCCTACGGTCAAGGAAGCCAGAGCTTTAAAAGAAATCCTGAACGACTTTGCATTGGTCGTTGGTACAGAGGTAAGCCTTGATAAATCAAAGGTTTTCTTTTTTAACACTGGCATTGCTACTCAGAGAAACCTCACCAAAATTATTGGGTTTAAAAGGGATTAGTTACTGTTATGAAACCAGCTCACAAAAAGATAGAAAATATAGATGAATGCCTTAGAAATGAGCCTCTTCGAGGGGGCAACCTCCTTTACATTACACAAATGAACAATTCTTTGATGATACAATTGAAAAGACCTTCTTTCTATATATAGGAGTCTAAGGGGTCATAATATAATCAGAGCCGACATAACAATAATAGTGTAAGGGAATAATAATAACAATAGTGGGCTTCTATGGAGCACAATAATAATAATAATATGGGGACTACATGGGTACAACAATATAATAAGGGCGTTGTACTAATAACAATAATGGGTTATACTAATAACAATAATGGGTTATACTAGTAGTATAGGGACCTAACATACCCCTCTCCTTCAAAAAGTGTTGTCCTCAACGCTTGAGTAGTTCTTGATGCTTTTGTATAAAATTCTTGTCATCCCATGTGGAATCTTCAGCGGGTAAGTTCTTCCACTTGATGAGATACTCTGAAATTGATCGATTTTGTAGCTATCAGATTCTTATTTTTGTGACTGCTCCAAGTTCTAATATGATTTTTCCTTCTTTGTCAAGTTCTCGCAATATTGTTTGAACTCCAATCTTCTGCAACTTTTGAATGAGTGGCCACACTTCTTCATCCTTCTTCCATTCATCCCTTGCTTCGTTTATACAATCTGGTTGGATAATACAAATAGCAGAAAACAATGCTTTTACATCCTCATCCTTTATTGAGAGTGCCTCTGCAACGTACATTTTCTTCCATTTTCTATAGATGATGTCAAAGTCATAACCCAACATATTTGTGACCCATTTTTTATGTTCTTCTAATGATAATATTTGTTCTAAAATGTATTTAAGACTATCATGATCCATTTTTACCTTGAAGTGTCTTCCCATTGGGTAAGGTCACCATTTCTTAAGTGTGTGTAGTATTGCCAACATTTCCTTCTCATAAATAGCTTGCTTGAGATGTAACCATAAATACCCAATCACCTACATCAAAAAAAATTTCACTGGGATGTTGATCTACCTGTTTTTTCATTCGATTCTGCACCAAAGTGGCGTTATCCTTTAAAATTTGGAGAACTTGTTGTTGATGCTCGATGTGATCTTTCACTGCTTGAACCTTTTTCTTCTTGATATTTCCTTCTATCTTGAGAGTTTGAGGAATGGTAATTTCTTCCAATGCTTTACAAGATATGGTCAGATTCATTTCTTGATGCTCAATGTGATCTTTCACTTCTTGAACATTTTTCTTCTTGATATGTCCTTCTATCTTGATAGTTTGAGGAGTAGTAATTCTGGCCAATGTATTACAAGATATGGTTGGATTCATTTCTTCATTCTTGATGTGATATTTCACTTCTTGAACCTTTTTCTTCTTGATATGTCCTTCTATCTTAAGAGTTTGAGTGGTAATTCTTGCCAATGCTTTACAAGATATGGTCGGATTCATTTCTTCTTTCTCTGGGGATGGGTCCTAGTGCATATCCTCTTCTTTTGATGTTTCTTGATCCTTTTCTTCCTCCTCTTCATACTCTATGTAAAATAATTTCTTCTCAGCACACTTATGACCTTTAGTGCATTTTATATCACAATTGTAACAAAGCCCTTTTTCTCTTTTTTCTTCCAATTGTTGTGGTGTAAGCCTTGTAGGTTGTGGAAGGCTAGGAGAAGAAACACTTCCATAATTATAGTCATGAGTGGTGGGATTTCTTGTTTTCATAATTTTGCTTTCAATATTTCTTTCCAACTCGAATGCCTCCTCCAATGAATCAGGTTCCCAAAAACAAACATCATGTTGAACATTATCCTTTAAAGTCCCTACGAAGACATCAATCCTTTGCTTCTCTGGAATATAATTACCCTTCTATTCAATTTTTGAAAGTCTTCAAGGTGCTCTTCCATTGAACCCTTTTGTTTGAGATTTATCAATTGGCTAAGGAGTTTCTCTTTGTATCCTCATAATGTGCTATCATATCCTCTATGAAAATTGACCACATGACAAGTGGTTTACGAGAACAAAGCCATTTATACCATAAAAATTGATTTGGTTCTAAATATGAAGATGCAATACATACCTTTTGTAACAGTGGTACACCATGTAGGTCAAAATATTGCTCCATCTGAAGTATCCAATTTTCCGGATCCTTGCCATCAAACTTCCTCATCTCGTTTTTTCTTGATTTTAGGAGCTCGATCTTGAAACAATTGTAACTCTGTAATTTCAAATCTTCCAGTTTTGAAATCATGTCCTGTAGTAGCCCTTTGCATCCTCTTTCCAATGCCACCAGTCTGATCCAAATTGGATTCTCCAAAGAAAAGTTATGCCAAATCTTCCACGGTGACCTGATTATAGACTAGTTCAGTAGAGTGAACTTGTACGACGTGACACGTGTCACTATTTCGACCTTTGGATCTAAAAAATGTACAGAAGAAACTATAGTCCATCCTTTTTCTATAACTTCTTACAAAATTTCAATCTGATGCTCAGATAGAAAGTTATGGCGATTTTCCCCAGGTCACCTGTTTGGAATGTAATTTGGGAGTCTGCAAAAAGGCCAACTTCCTCAGATCATATCTCCGCAAATATAGTGCGACATGCTCTGAAATTCAGACCCGAGGTTCATAACAATTTTTTCCCAAATGGATTTTTTTTTTAGCATCTAAAACATCGCTGGAAAAAGGTTATAGTGCAAATTCCATGATGACCTGTTTGGAGCAGCGAAACCCTAGAATTCAAAGCTCTGATACTAAATGTTATGAAACCAGCTCACAAAAAGATATAAAAGATAGATGAACGCCTTATAAATAAGCCTCTTCGAGGGGGAAACCTCCTTTACATTACACAAATGAACAATTCTTTGATGATACAAATGACAAGACCTCCTTTCTATATATAGGAGTCTAAGGGGTCATAATATAATTAGAGCCAACATAGCAATAATAGTGTAAGGGCACAATAATAACAATAGTGGGCTTCTATGGGTCACAATAATAACAATATGGGGACTACATGGGCACACAAATATAATAAGGGGGTTGTATTAATAACAATAAGGGGTTACACTAGTAGTATAGGGACCTAACAGTTACCTTACAAGTACCTTGGAATGCCTCTTACTGATAAACCTTTGAGCAAGGGAGTGTGGGAGCCGGTAAATAATAAAATTCAGGACAAAGTCAAGAAATGGACCTGCAGGTCTTTGAATTTGGCAGGGTGTCTTGTGCTTACAAAGGTTGTCCTGCAAGCTATACCCATTTTCATGTTTTCAGCTCTTCCTGCTCCTAAAGGAGTTATGCAACAAATCAGGAGTATTCAACGAGATTTTCTTTGGGGCAAAGGGGAAGAGAAAAAGAAGTGGGATTTGGTAGCTTGGGACAAGCTCTGCAAACCTAAGGCCCATGGTGGTTTGGGGCTTCATGACCCTGAAATCCTCAGCAGAGTTTTGGGAGCCAAACTTTGGTGGAGGTGGCTCAAGGAATCGACCACCCCTTGGGCCAAGCTTTGGAAGCAAAAATATGAAAATAATTGGCAAGAGAGGGATCATATCTGAATGCCAAGGCTCATCAAGGGCTCCCACATTTGGAACCTTGCTTGGGAGAATAGAGCCATTGTCCAGCAGCATAGTTTCTGGGAGATCCGAGCTGGGAACCTTGCATGGTTTTGGGAGGATAACTGGTAGCAGGAACCAAATTTGTTTAGGGAAGAACTAACCACTCTCAAAAATGACACTGACAACAAAGGTTTAATTATGGTAAGTGACTTCTAGGATCAAGTAAGGGACAATGGTAAATGGAGAATGTGGAAGGATCTTGGTTATAGTGAAGAGAGTCCTTTGAAGGCCCAGGCGGATTCTCTTGCTCTTGACTTGGAGCAGAGGAAGATTTTGGTGTCATCCTCATCTGACCAACTGAGATGGGGTTGAAACACCGAAGGCACCTTTAACCTCAAAGAAGCTAAACGCATGGCCCTAGGTTTTGATTATCCAAACCCTGATCAGGTTTGGAATGACCTTTGGCAGAACTCGCAATGGATGAAAATCAAGTTGTTTATGTGGTTAGTTCACCAAAAGAAAATTCTCACATGGGAGAATCTTCTGAAAAGGGGCTTTGTTGGCCCATCCAAATGCCATCTATGTGGCTTACAGGAGGAGATGATGGAACATTTACTAAAACTCTACCCCTTCACCTCTACCTTGTGGGATTGGGCGGCCTCAGTCTTCAGGAAAACTGACAAGGACAGACTCAACATCACCAACACTTTGAAGAATTGGAGGAAAGACTTCTCAGGTAATGAAATCATTAACAAGGCTTGGACTCTGGTTCCAGGCTTTATTATCTGGGATGTCTAGAAAGAATACAATGACAGGATTTTCAAGAACAAAACAGGCTCGACCCAGAACATCATTGTCCAAATTTTACGACAGCTCAAAGATACAGTAGGAGCCCTTATGTGGAAAATTCCTAAGGACCCTCCTTCACCCCAGGATGCTCGCATACTACTACAGTTGGGTCTCCATTCTCTGGTTCCCCAAGGCACTGTCAAGGGTGTGAGAAAAACAACTGCTGGTAAAGATATCTCGCAGCCTCCTCCTCATGGTTTTTTGAAAATCAATATAGACAGGCCTCTAAGGGCAACCCAGGGATGGCTGGATTTGGCAGTGTCATAAGAGATGAGCAGGGGCACATAAAGGATATCTTTCACAGTCATTTGGGGACTACCACTAATAACATGGCAGAGCTCATGGCCTTAGAGCAGTGCTTGGAAATCCTGATGGAGTCAAATTTACACAACGCCATCATTGAAGCTAACTCTGAATTGGTCATTAATGTGGCCAAGAAAATGTGTAATGGAACGGCACCTGGAAAAGTGTCGAAACATTGGAGGCTCTCGCAGGTCTTTCAGCGTATTCATTCCCACTTGCGAACCCTGAGAACCGTCAACTTCGTTCATGTGCGAAGAAAAGCCAATATGTTAGCTAATCGTCTGGCAAATGAAGGAGTGCTATGTAAGGAAAGCTATATTTGGTACGACTGGGATTCTATACCCTCTGGTAAACTATGTGATGATTGTCAACGACAAGCAGCCAAAGATATGGCATACTTCCAAACCATGAATAATGAGCAGGAGGAAGACTAGCGAAAGTAGGAGAGAGTGGAAGACCTTGAGCCTGGTTGAAGTGCCGCAGTAAATCCTAACTGTTGATCCCACAGTCAATGCTTACATCATAGCTAACTACGGGGGATGAGTATTTGGTAAACAATGTGCTAGTTGAAGTGTTGCAGGCCATAGGTTTTGATGGCCTTTGTTATCGAATGGATATCGGGTTTTAAAATGGTTGGAGGTTAAGTCTAAGAGCAGACCTGAAGTTTTATAGACTAATGGTTTATAACCTATATCGTCTCCATGAAGCGGGTAAGTGTCACGCAAGTTTCTGATGCGATATCATTGAGGACCTCGAATCAAATGGGTTTTGATCGAATGGATATTGGGTTTTAAAATGATTAGAGGTTAAGTCTAAGAGCGGACCCAAAGTTTTATAGACCAATGATTTATAATTTTTATTGGCTTCGTGAAGCAGGTAAGTGTTGCGCAAGTTTCCGATGTGATATCATTGAGGACAATCAGATCATTTGAGTTCTTGATCGGAGAGAATATCAACCGTCTGATTGAAGGTAAGATTGATGGTGGAGATTGAGCAATAAGAATTGGGGAGAGATCCACAGTTTGAACACTTAGGAATAATGACCAGGGGTCTAATTTTGTTTTTGTGTGTAAGGATTTGGGTTTTGTTGACCCTGTTGTTTGTTAATCATCAACGGATCTGTCCTTTGTTGGTATTTACACTTGTAAAGACATGTACCATATGTAATCTTTTTTTCAATTAATTGAAGGCTCCACTGTTACTTGACAAAAAAATAAAATAAAATTGGCCCATGGTATTTGGCCCATAGGCTTCACCTAAATAAAACCTCTTTTTTGAGTGTTAGTAAGTATAAATAGGTTTATGGATTAAATATAAAAGAGGTTTTATTTATTTACCACACCTCTTGTTTATTTATATATCATATCTCTTTTATTTACCATGGTATTTGGCCCATGGGCTTGGTATGTAATTAGATGTTGACTTCTAATCCTATTTGATATATTTTTATTTATTTACCATACCTATTTAAACTTCTTTTATATTTATTTATTTACCATACCTCTTTTTTTAGTGTTTGTAAACCTCTTTATATTTTAAATTTATATTGTGTTTATACATAATAATAATCATGTTGATTTTTAAATACGTTCGACATTAGATTATGTTAAACATTATATTTATATTTATGTTTACATGTTTACGTGTTAATGTGTTTAATGTTTATGTTTACGTTTCTATGTTTACATTTTTACGTGAGATCTACCACTATATTTTTGCACTACTCTCAGCGCAACCAGTTATATCCATGTTAACTATGCATGAGATTTGATCCCTCTTAGCACTCTAAAAGAGGATTGCTTGAGATTTGATCTCTCTTAGCATTTGGTAGATCCAGAGTTAACATGGATTTAAGCTGATTTAATTATTAATTATTTATTTTATTTTATTTTTTATTTTTTATTTTTATTTTATTTTACCAAATCAAAGTGTTAAACAAACATTACAATACCATATTGGGTTGGAGAGTGAAATTATTTTAATATTATATAATATTAATTATGTCCATAGGCATATCTATTTAAGAATAGACATTCTAGAAGTTTAATTTAATTATAGTAATAATTAGGTGGATGGTAGAGATTTAACATCCAATACAATTTCAAACAAGATTGTGATTTTTTGTTGTTTATAATATATTTTTGAATACATAAATGGATTCAACATCCAAAAAAACTCTAGAGTGCTAGAATTCTATAGATTAAACAACTTAAACTCAAATTTTTAAAAATCTATGCCGTATTTTGGTTAAAATTAATCGAAGAAAACCTTGAAAAATGTCATTTTGTCAATAAGTTAGACTACACCTAACATTCATGGAATATGTTGGAATATTTATAGTAGCATACACTAATCAAGGGTTAAGATTTATTTCTAAGTTAGTTATGTTCTTTTTTGTGCCGAGAGGCCCTCTCTAGCCCAGTAATAATAATAAATTTAATTGTGCTAAGAGGCACTCTCAACCAGGGTATGATAGAGATGTATAAACATTTCAACTTGGTCAAAATACAATAAAAAATAAAAATAAAACAAAAAAATATTAATTTTTATAAATTATTACCTGTGATTTTTTAGTTCCAAGTTTATGAGAATCCATGGTATTCATGTGAAATATAACATATTTAAAAGGGGAAATTAAACCAACCTAGATCTATTTTAATTTTAGATTTACTAGATACTGACAAAATCAAATCTCCCATGAACACATTGTTAGTAGATTGTGTTGTATTAAATATAAAAATGTTATTATTATTGGTACTACACATCAAATTCTAGCTACCGTAAAAGTTCGAGTGAGCATCTCCACAACTACTTCAGGTATTGGAGCCATATGAAAGTTTCAATCAGCGTCCTCGACAACTACTTCATGTTTTGGAGCCATAATGCATTGGGTTAGAAAACATCAACTACCTTTGGCAAACTCAAAACCAAAGGCCACTTTAGAAAATGGACAATTTTTTGTACGGATTAACTAATAAAAAAAATGATTATATATGTCACTGCTCAAGTAGTTACATAATAATGAAATGATTTTTTTTTAATTGGTAATCATTTTCATTTTTTTATTAAAATATGATTATAGTAATTGATTTGTTTATTAAACATTATTAATTAATAATTAATAAATATTTAGTTTTTAATATTATTTAAAAACCTTAAATTATAATTTAAATGTTTTATTATAATTTTTACACTATAACATGTAGATAATTGTCTCACAAATTTTCTATCATAATTAACATTGAAAAAAAAATGAATTGGTTCAAAGGCTTTCTCCTATTTAGTGTGGAAGAAGTATGAAAGAGATGTTGTAATGTCTTGCTTATAATTGAGCAAAGAGGCACTCTCTAGCTTAGTTTGGAAGAAATGTTGTAATGCCTTATCCTGTAAACATTTTTACTTATTCAAATTATATAAATCAAAATTAAATTAAATTAAATTTTAAAAAATAATAATTGTGCTTATAGGTACTATCCAACCCATCCTTGAAGAAATGTTGCCATGTCATGTAAACATTAACGATTTTCAGGCTCATGGTTTTGACAAGCCATGGTTTTTCCTATAGTATTCTTCTCTAATGTAGTCTACTTGAAAAAAAAACCTTGCGATCTCATAAAAGCTTTATGTTTTTGCTAGATCTACTTAGTTGATTAATTTAGTTTAAACAAGCATTCATGATAGGAAACTGGGTTTAGAAAATTGGAATTAGAACAGGCACTAGAGCCTTCATATTCTATGTAACAACCCAAATTATTTATCCTCATGTATGCAATGTAAATATTTTTATAAATTAAAATACTGAGAGAGGGACATAGATTCCATTGCTTAAGCTAGGAGATTGCTTGAGGGGATTGATGATTTAAATATCAGCCCTTGGTTGGTTGAGGGGATTACTTGCTTAGGATGTTCAAGGTTCCTTGTTGCAGAAATATGAACTAATTTTTAAAGTCATTAAAGGTTGGGTGTTGAGCCTTAAATGGACTAGCTTTCATAATTAAATTGGGCTGCAAGAGTAGTATGCAAGCTTATGCTATCTTGTAAAAACATTATAAGGAAAGGAGGACATGAGTTATGAATATTTGACAATGCTAGTAGCAAGGACAGTGGGAGAAAATCGTTGCGCAAGAGAGAAAATAGAAGGAGAGGGGATCAGTCTCATTTGATTTTGTGATTTGAATATTTGGGAGCAAGGGGGAAGAACAAAGGAAAAGTGAAGGGAGTTCGACCTCATTCATTGACTTTGGAATTAACACACTCGATCAACATTCAGTAGATAGCAATAGAGCAGAGGGAGAGAAATCGAGACTTGGAGCTATTTTGTTGAGGTCTAAGGAGAGTAATAAATCGGCTATATGTCCTATCAAAACTTATTGGGCATAAATATTACAAAGAGAAGTGGTTGGCCTTGAGGATGAAGGTAGGGTGGCATGATGATGCTTTGAAATCGCTGTGTATTCGTTGAAGGTTTCCCTCTAAAGCACTCCACCTAAAGCTTTTAAATCTGGCTCGGGGGTGACAACTACAAGTAATAGTGATTGTAGCTTGTCTATGGTTGGGTGGAGAGTTAGAGTCCCACTCTCAGTTGGAGCATTTCTGCACTGTTTGAGATAAGTTTTCTTATGCTTGATTTTTCACAATAAAATACAAGTGCTCTTATGCTTTTTGTTCACAATAAAATATGTTGCTTTCCTAGTTGCGATGGTGATTATCACTACAGGAGGCATCTCTGCATTATTATTAACAGGACTAACTAATTTATCAAGTTGATGTTTGATTGCGCTAGAATAGTGGGTAGAAATATAGATTATGTTATAGAAATGTATAACACAAACAATTCTCCTTATTGTAGTATGATGACCACAGGAATCTCAAACTTTCATTAGTGTTGCTTATGTTGTAGTGTGGTGAATCTGAGGTTTTCCTCCTCTTTTATCTTTGTTGACATGTTATTCTAGATGAAGGTCTTCTTCACATCTTCATCTATTTATACCCTGGTTCTAGGTTTTAAATCCCTTGTTAATGAGAGCTCAAGCCAGAGTAAGCTTTATCGTTAATGTTGTGGATGTCATTGTTTTATGAGCTTGAATATCTTGGTTTTATATCCTCGTACTTCGCATCAAGTTGCATCTCTATTTTGTATGTATCATTGTTGAATCCCTCAAGACTAGATGTTATATTCTATATGTCGTCTTTGTGTTGGAATGATGTGGAAAATACTTGTTTGAATGGTTAGTATAGTCATAGGGTTCAACTGGACTTGTGTAACCGTCTCCTCCCATATCTACCCACTTTCACCAGCATGCCTGGGGTAAATGTTAGTTAAGGGCTACTATGGCATGACTCAACCTCTTAGATAACCTTAAGGAAATGGAGCTGACTAAACAAGACCTTACTAAGTTCCCTAAGGTGCTACAGGACCACCAGGAGCTAACCAACCACTCCAGGTGCCCAACCCATGATTTAACTTTCTTTTTCAGTGAACTAGACCCCTAGTTGCTCCCATGAAAAGGCATCCAAGCGAATGTAACCCTACAATCACTCCCACGAGCCTGCTTCCTAGCCATTGTAGTCTTTTTCACTCGATTTGTGTCAGTGACCTCGAGATCTGAGCCACTTTTTCAAGGCTAGGATCCATACCTCTACCCAAAACTTAATGAAACTCCCAGAAATGATAAATAACATAGAGACAAAGTCTTTAACACAAAAATTAATTAAGGATTTGACCTAGTCTGGTCTAACCATGATAATCATTTTGTCAAACACATTGAGAACATGAGATCTACAGGTCATGAATGCATATCTGAACATAGGGATCTGAAACTTATATGAGGTTTACCAAGAAGGACTAATGCCCTCTCAAAGTAGGTACAGTAACATTTATTAGGTCATGCATTCATTAACCATTCATTTATCAATAAAACATGATAAGAGCCATAACTTTGGTTTGTCATAAAACCATGTTTATCACAAACATATAACCAGATAAATAACAATGATAGAACAACCATTAAAGCCACATAATGATAAGTACATTTACTCATGAAATACAAGAGGAACTTAACTCTTATTGACATAAGCAAAAACCAAACAAGTCAGGGACTTCCACATACCAGCCGACCATAGATAGGGTTGAACCAAGTCTCTCTTCCGGTCAATCACCCACGTGCCATATTTCAAGCATGAATATCGGATCTCATGGGATAAACCAATCCATAAACAATCAAAGGAATCTATAGGTTAAACCACCTCCACCCTCACACTACCATGATCTCACCTAAACTAGTACCGATATCACAAAACCAAACCGAGCTTGGATGCCTCAAAATTCATTAACCATCCCTTGAGGAATTTTCCTATTTCCACCTACCTGTTGAGGGCTTCCCAAAGAAAACCCTCTCCACCCCAACCCCTGGGATTTTCCTGAGACCACCTTACCTAGATCCAAAACCTTATGGAAATAAAAAGCTCAACCAATAATGAATCCCATCACACCATGGCTATCCGGAAATGGCAAGGCAAGGTTGAAACCACTGTCAAAACCTGACAAAACCCATGCCAATGATAGTCAATGAACCAAATACACACATGCATGCCAAAACCAACTAGGAAATCATACATGCAACTTGTTACCTGCAAGTATTTCCACTGAAGTTTCTTGATCCAACTTTTCCTTCATTGATCCTTGCTTTCCTTTGCTTTCTTATCCTTCCTTTGCTTGTTTGTTTTCCTTCTCTTGGTGTTCTTCTCCTCTCTCAGACTAATTCCAAAATTCAACTGACAAAAGGCCCCAAATTGATGCTCTGGTGTCTTATTATTATTGATGCTTCTAATTTTTTCATTTTTCCTCTATTTTCCTTCAATTCCTCCTCACATGCAACCTGTTACCTTTTACCTTCCTTTTCTCTTATTTTCCTTTATTTTCATAACTAAAACGCCAATAATGCCTTTTTCCCTTTTCAAAGCCTTTGCTAATGTCTTTTCCAATTTCCCCTTAGCCATAATAAATAACAAGTGATGCCCATTAGGATGATTTTCCCAACATTCAACTTGGAAATTATACGTGTCCCATGACCTTGGTCTTATTTTGCCTTTATTAACTTTATTACATAAACTTTTAACCCAGGGTTGTTACAAATTGTACTCAGATAGGGTGAGTATATATGTGTGTGTGTGTGTGTGTGTGTTACTGTTAGTGTTAAGGGCTCTAAGTGCATATAGTTATGCAAACAGTGTGGTTATGCATAGGGGTGGGCACATTAACCTTTTTGGTTTAAATAAAGAATTTAGATTTTTTTTTTCGAGCTGAAATAACGAAGGCTTTGAGTGCAATATGGTTTATGGAGGAAAAAATCATATTAATCATGCCAAACCAATCCTTCTAAATTTGTATCGCTCAGATTCTGAGCGTGGACATATGTGTGTGTGTGTGTGTGCGCGCGTGCAACCAACTCACAAAATAGAAGAAAGAGATAGATCAAAGACTTCCCAAGTAGCCTCTTCGAGGGGGCAACCTCCTTTACATTACATAAATGAACAATTCTTGGATGATACAAATGACAAGACCTCCTTTATATATATAGGAGTCTAAGGGGTCACAATATAATCAGAGTCGACATAACAATAATAATGTAAAGGCACAACAATAACAATAGTGGGCTTCTATGGGGCACAATAATAATAATATGGGGACAACATGTGCACAACAATAACAATAAGGGGTTACTATGACAATAACAATAAGGGAATACACTAGTATTATAGGGACCTAACATGCCCTTCTCCTTCAAAAAAGTGTTTTCCTCAATGCTTAAGTAGTTGTGGATGATTCTGTATAAAATTTTCATCCTCCCATGTGGAATCTTCAGCAGGTAAGTTCTTCCACTTGATGAGATACTCTTAAATTGATCGATTTCGTAGCTGTCAAGTTCTTGTTTCTGTGACTGCTTCAGATTCTAATATGAATTTTTCTTTATCATCAAGTTCTGAAAATATTGTTTGAACTGGGAGCTTGTCACCTATAACCTTCTTTAAGCATGAAACATGGAAAACTGGGTACACTCGGGAAGATGCAGGAAGTTCCAATTTGTATGCCATAGTACCAATCTTTTACAACACTTTGCACAGACCATAATACGTTGGTGATAATTTATTATCCTTCTTAGATTGCTTGAGGGACATTTGTTTGTATGGTTGTAGTCGTAGAAATACCCATTCACCTACATCAAAACTTATTTCCCTACGATATTGATTTGCATGTTGTTTCATTCTATTCTACGCCAAAGTGAGGTTATCCTTTAAGAGTTCAAGCACATTTTGTTGATGCTTGATGTGATCTTCCACTGCTTGGACCTTAGAATTTTCTATTAAATATGATGTGGTGGATGGTGGATGATATCCATAAAGTGCCATAAATGGGGTCATTTTTGCTACAGTATGGAAGGAATTGTTATACCACCATTCAGCCAAAGGCAACCATTTGACCCATTGTGTATGTTTATCAGATATAAAGAAACAAAAATATCCTTCCAAACATTTGTTCACTATCTCAGTTTTCCTATCAGATTGAGGATGATAAGATGAGCTATGAGCTAACTGAGTACCTAGACAAGAAAATAATTTTGTCCAAAAATTTCCAATGAAAATAGGATCTCTGTCGCTTACAATAATCTTTGGGATTCCATGTAGCTTTTGAATTGTTTCCATAAATGCAGTGGCAACTGTACTGGCTTTAAATGGATGAGATAATGCACAAAAGTGTGCATACTTGGTAATTCTATCAACTACCACCATGATGGCACTCTTTCCTTTGGACTTGGGTAAACCTATGATAAAATCCATTGAAACCTCCTCCCAACGTTGACTTGGAATGGATAAAGGTTGTAATAGACCTGGGGTCTTAATTGTCTCAACTTTATTTTGTTGGTAAACCAAACATTTTTCCATAGACTTTTGAATATCAGATTTAAGGCCATCCCAAAAAAATTCCTTCTTAACCCTATGGTAAGATTTTAAAAATCATAAATTCCCTCCTAAGGGAGAGGTGTGTATTCCAAAAGAATCTTTTGTTTGAGTTGGGAATTCTTACAGAGGTATAAGTGATCTTTGTACCATAACAAATCATTTTTCCAACTAAATGTATCAATTGTAATGGGGTCTTCCTGCAACTTTTGAAATAGTGCCCATACTTATTCGTAATTCTTCCATTCATCCCTTGCTTCGTTTATCCAATATGGTTGGATAATAGAAATGGAACAAAGAAATGCTTCCACATGCTCATCCTTTCTTGAAAGTGTATCTGCAACAACATTTTGGTTCCCTTTTTTGTAGATGATTTCAAAGTCATAACCCACATCTTTGTGACCCATTTTTTCTTCGCTTCTGAAGATAATCTTTGTTCTAAAAATTATTTAAGACTATCATGATCTTTTTTTACCTTGAAGTGTCTTTCCATTAGGTAAGGTTGCCATTTCTTAAGTGAATGTAGTATTTCCAACATTTCCTTCTCATAAATAGCTTTGTGTAAATACTTTCCTTTGATTGGATGACTTTTGAAAGCAATGGACCTTTCTTCTTGCATTAAAACAACACCAATTCCATTTCTTGAGGCATCACATTCCACGATAAAGGTTTTTGTGAAGTTTGGCATAGCTAAGACCGGTGCTTGGCACATTGCCTCTTTAAGATCTTCAAGGCCTTTGTTGCTTTTGGAGTCCAAAAAAATGCATCTCTATTCAGTAATGTTGTTAGAGGTGTTACTATTCTCCCATAATTCTTAACAAACTTATGATAATACCATGTCAACCCAAGAAATCCTCACAGATACTTTATGGATGTGGGGATTTTCCATTCATTAATGGATTTAATTTTGTTAGGGTCTACCTTAACACCTTCATGAGATAGAATATGACCCAAATATTCTACCTCTTGTACTCTAAAGAAACATTTGGAGGTTTTTGCATATAATTGTTTCTCCTCCAATAGTTTGAGCACTCTTTCGACATGTTGAACATGATCCTTCCAACTCTTGTTGTATATATTAATATATCATCAAAAAATACTAACACAAATTTTGTAAGGAAGGGTTTGAAAATGGAATTCATCAAACCTTGAAACGTAGAACGTGCATTGGTAAGGCCAAAAGGCATGACCAAAAATTCATAGTGACCCTCACGAGTTCTAAATGTTGTTTTCAGAATGTCTTCAATCTTCATTCTGATTTGATGATATCCTGAATGAAGGTCCAACTTGGTGAAGTAAATTGCTCCATGCAATTCATCCAATAATTCATCAATGATAGGAATGGAAAATTTATCTTTAATAGTGAGTTTGTTGATCTCCCTATAATCCGGACACATGTGTCATGATCCATCCTTCTTGTGCACCAATACTACTGGAGCAAAGAGAGAAATTTGACTAGGTTGAATTATACCAACCTTTAGCATTTCTACAACCATACGTTCAATTTCACTCTTTTGGGCATAGGGATATCTGTAAGGTCTGATGTTTGGAGGAACACTTCCTGGAATCAAATGAATAGCATGATCATGATCACGAATA
Organism: Pinus tabuliformis; assembly: GCA_031772625.1. Lineage (NCBI taxonomy): Eukaryota > Viridiplantae > Streptophyta > Pinopsida > Pinales > Pinaceae > Pinus > Pinus tabuliformis. The sequence continues at coordinate 1,719,894,594 of CM062816.1, read as the reverse complement.
GGTGGGAGGCCTTTGGGAGTCTCAAATACCTTGGATTGATTGTCCAAGACATTTTGGAGATCTGGAGAAAAATATGGTTTCGATGTGGGAACCTCTAGTGAACATAATTGTGAAATTACGCGTTGTTGTTATTTATTTAGAAGCTTTGTCATGACGTTAGAGTTGATTATCTTTCCTGATTTCCTTGTTATACCCATTAATTCAATTTCCTTTCCTTTCGAAAAAAATTTCATGAAAAGTTCTTGAAAATTAAAAGTTATCGTACCCAAAGATTGTAGTCATTGGACTCCTAGTACAACATCAACACCACCCATTGGAATGCAAAGCATTGGACTATTCAACACATATTCTTCCATGGATAGCTTGACATTATGGCACTTTCCAGAGAAATTTATGGTTCTTCCATTTGCAACCATCACTTGACACTCTAGTGCTGGATATAGGAAGCAATTTAATTCCTTGGATATCTTACAATGAATAAAATTATGGGTACTGCCTGAATCAATCAACACTATTACCTTTTTCTTCTTGATATGTCCTTTATATTGATAGTTTGAGGAGTGGTAATTCCAACCAATGCATTACAAGATATGGTCGTATTCATTTCTTCTTTCTCTAGGGCTTTTTCCTGGCATGTATCCTCTTCTTTTGATTTTTCTTGTTCCTTTTCTTCCTCCTCTTCACAATCTATGTAAAATAATTTCTTCTCAGCACACTTATGACCTTTGGTGTATTTTCTATCACAACTGTAACAAAGCCCTTTTGCTCTTTTTTCTTCCAGTTGTTGTGGTGTCAATGTTGTAGGTTGTGGAAGGCTAGGGGCAACAACACTTCTATCGTTATAGTTGTGAGTGGTATACTTCCTTGTTGCCATACTTTTGCTATCAATTTTTCTTGCCAACTTGAATGCCTTCTCCAATGAATCAGGTTCCCAAAGGTGAACCTCGTGTTGGATATTATCCTTTAAAGTCTCTATGAACACATCAATCATATGCTCCTCTAGAATATCTTTTACCCTTATATTCAATTTTTGGAAGTCCTCAATGTGCTCCACCATTGAACCCTTTTGTTTGAGATTTATCAATTGGCTAAAGAAAATGTTTCTTTTTGTATCCTCATAATGTGCTATCATTACTTCCGTAAAAATTTCCCAAGTGACAATTTACTTACGAGATCAAAGCCATCGATACCATACAAACCGATTGGGTTCCAAATATAAAGTTGAAATGCGTACCTTTTGTGTGTTTTGCACATTATGGAGATCGAAATATTGCTCCATCTGTAGTATCCATGTTACGAGATCATTGCCATCAAACTTCCTCATATCGATCTTCGGAACATGGTGGGTCTTCAATCCAATGTTAGAGTCTATGAGATCATGACTAACATTTCTTTTGTTCTTATCATGAGTTTCCTTTACTACCCTTTCGCTATTAGTAAGCATTTCTTGTAGCAACTTTGTCAAATCTATCTTCAAATCTTCCATGTTGCCTTTAAGTTATGCTTGTATATCATCCATATTAGCTTCCATGCCATTCTTTAAACCATCTATCTTAGCTTCATTTACTTTTTGTGAGAGCGAAATTTGTTGCACTTGGTCTCATAATTTTGAGATATCATGTTGCATTTCTTCCTCTTCTTCATGTGTCATAGTAGAGATTTTAGGTTACTTACTAGGTGTTTCCATTTTCTCTCTTTCGGTCATCAATAAATGATAATAATGCTTCAAAATTCCCTTTGAATCACTTCAAACTACTTTATCAAATAAAACTTATGCAAATTTCAAAAAACACGCACACACACACACACACACACTTTTTTTTGTTTTTCCGCTTTGTATGAGCTCTATCTTCAAACAAATGTAACTATGTAATTTCGGATCTCCAAGTTCTAAATTTTCAGCTTGTGATATTCCTTTGCATCCTCTTTCCAACCCCACAAGTTTGACCGCAATTGGATTCTCCAAGAAAGCGTTATGCCCAATACCCCGCGATGACCTAATTATAGACTGGTTCAGTAGAGTGAACTTTTTCAATGTGTCATGTGTCATTTTTTCGACCTTCGGGTCTAAACACGATACCTAGAAAACTAAAAGGTGTCCTATAACTATCACTTATTACAAAATCTGAATCTAAGGCTTAGAGAGAAAGTTATGACAATTTTCCCAAGGTGACCTGTTTGATATCGAATTCGAGATCCTACAAAACCCTAATTTGCTCAGTTCATATCTCCGAAAATATAGCGAGAAAAGATCTGAAATTCGGTCACGTTGTTCATCGCGATTTCGTCTCAAATGGGTTTTAATTTTAGCTTCTGAAGCTTCTTATAAAAAAAATCATAGCGCAAATTCCACAATGGCTTGTTTGAAGCAGCGAAACCCTATAATCCAAAGCTCTGATACCAATTGCTATGCAACCATCTCACAAAATAGAAGAAAGAGGTATATCAACGACTTCAAAATTGGCCTCTTCAAGGGGGAAACCTTCTTTACATTACATAAATGAACAATTATTGGATGATACAAATGACAAGACCTCCTTTCTATATATAGGAGTCTAAGGGGTCACAATATAATCATAGTCGACATAATAATAATAATAATGTAAGGGCACAACAATAAAAATAAGGGCTAAAATGACAATAATAATAAGGGAATAAACTAGTATTATAGGGACCTAACAAAATCTAGATAGATATATATATATATATATATATATATATATATATATATATATATATATATATATATATATATATATATATATATATATATATATATATATATATATATATATATATATATATCTTGAATTAAAGATACCAGGGCAACGTGTCCCGATGGTTCCCACCCTGAGGGTGTCGAGACCTGGGAGAAGTAAAGATACTAGGGCGACATGTCCCGATGGTTCCCACCCTGAGGGTGTCGAGACCTGGGAGATGGTTATGAAATGTTTATATATATATATATATATACACACACACGTGGAAGGGCCAATATAAATTAATAAAATGAAGCCATGGAAAGAAAGCATAATCCTAAGTTAAAAAATTCCCTAAGGGAAGAATAGATAAGGAGGAATGTATAACAACAACAACAACAAAAATTTCTATCTCGTTCTTGTTGCAGATGATAAGAGGAATTGGATTAGGGAGTAACAGACACTCCACCAGGGTAAGTGAGGCAAGGTGATCCAGGTCCAGGTGTGACAAAGGACCCTTCCAAGACCTTTTACTTTCGCAATGTGTTAAATTTCATTTTTAAAAGAACATAAATGAATACATATGCCTGCTGTAAAGAAGAGGAACATGACAATCATCAACACATGAAAACATCAGCCATTGATAACGGAGTTCGTCCAGGAGGGACTACGTCTCTGGGCCTCGGTGTTAAGATGGTGTAGGTCATTTCAATAAGTGTCGTCAATAGCGATGATGTACATAAGAGGTGATGTCGCTATCATACAAGGAAAATTCCCTCATGCAGGAGTGGCTCCAAGAGATGTTCCGCTATAGGGACTCTCAGTCAAAAAAGGACTCCTATCAGTATGACACAAAACTCATGCTTGATGATCATCTCGCCAACACGGCATAAAAGGGAATCTCAATGCAAACATACATGGTGACAACATGATTATCCCATCAACATGACGACAAAGGGATCTCGAACAAAACACGATGAATCATGACCACAAGTACATCACACAGATGATTACGCATCACATCAAGCAGGAATCATGAAAACAAGTAACAAACAAGATCCCTCATCAAACATCATACAGGGATTTGTGTAGTACAATGCATCGCAAAAAGAAGTACATGAACACACCGCATATACCTCACATCCTAGGGCCATCTGAAGAAAAGGATGTCAAACTGTTGAATCTATTCATACCATCAATCTCACTGCGTCGAATCTCATGGATTGACTGCTCGCACATTGCATGCTGACACCTGCAATCCACTTAGAAAAGTGGTTGGAAAATGAAATGAGAAAATGGAAAATCTGAACACACAATCAGATTTGTGGTGTTGAGTAGTGCAAAATCGATTGTCAAATTTTTGAATTATGAGAAAGTGAAAATCTGGGGTTTAAGGAATCTTTTAGATTCCCCCTAGATTCCTCAAAGATTCCCTCCTCCCGGTCCTCTACAAATCCGCTACTCAGATCAGGAAACTGACTGCGCCATCGGGTTCGTGTTGCTGAGAGGTGTAATATCGACATAAAATCTATCCAATTTGGACACTGCAAAATTTTCACCCTCCTGGAAATTTCGCTCTGTCATGGTTCCACCTGCAAATAAATTAATTAAAAAAAAATTGTCTCAATTTTTGTGCCCGCTCCGGTTCCTCCATACTTCTTCCCGTGTAAATAAAATTCGGGTTTATATATTAAACTGGTGGTGGAGTGAAGAAGAAATTTGTTTCGTTCGTTGGTCAAAACTTAGCAATGGGGACCATGGGGTCCGAGGTTCAAATCCCCGTCCCTCCCAAACATGGCACGTAATATTTTATTGTTTTGGTACCTTGTTTTAAATTACAAATGGCACACATTTTTATGGGTTGGTGGTTGCATTAAATTTGGAACCGGCAGAGGTTTGTTTGTACATGCATGACTGTTACACTAGAGGGGTGGCATATGAGGCTGCCACGTGGGCGGGGCTGGCCCTCCCGCCGACCGTGGGTTCAACTCCCACTGGCCTCCCTTTTAGTATGGTGCATGAGGTTATGGTCTTGGGGGTGTGGGCCGGGTCCACCGGAGGTGGCCCGTGCCCACCCCATATATTATGTTTTAATGTTATGTTGTGGGTTGGAGGGCTCGGCGGGGTGATGGCCGCCGAGCCACATTTAATGTAAATTTGTTATGGTAAGGTTGGGGGCCAATGGGGGTCACGGCCTATTGACCCAAAATTTTTTATAAATATAATTTATTTGGGATCCGACGGTGGTGGTGGGGGTCATGGCCTGCCACCATTTTTTTATATATTTTTTTAACAAAAAAAAGTCCATGGTCATTTTTAAAAATTCAAAATTTGACCGAAGGAGACAAATTAATCAGGCCACAAATTCACCCGGAATCTGGCCCAGGTTGGCCGGAATCCGGTGGCCGGATTTTGTCCAAATTATGGCCTCCTTAAGCCTGGCTAGTCACCAAAGTCAACCTGAACTTTGACTGCTCCTAACATTCGCATACAAACTCGGTTTGACGAACCATTTGCACCATCGCTACCAAGACGACAAGATCTACGCTCTAGTCTTGGTTCGAAACCATTTTGATCACTTTGATTTTTGAGCTTCCATAAGCCCTCTTTGTCTTGTGTGTGTCTCTAAAGCCAACTGGATCAATCCTCCCCATTGAGGAGCTTTTGGTCCTCCAAAAGGATGAAAAACAATTTGCAACTTTTTTGTACCTTGTCTGCATCTCAAGTGTCCTGAAAAGGTCTCGCTTCCATCTCCTTCACCTTTGTTCTTCAGAGCCTTAAGTGATGAGCCGACACCTGTAACCTCTACAACCTGTAGTACATTGTTTTGCAAATTACATGCTTGACTTTCATGACCAAATAATGACCCAAGCATCCCACACTTGCCACGAGTTTATAACACATACTCGGTGGTCATGTCTACATCAAGATGGACACAATACCCCAGCTACGAAAACAATGCCAACATATCATTGTTGCTTCAACAAGTGATGGAAAACTCACCATCACTGCAACACATGATTTACAAAAAATAAGGCCAACACAAGTGATGGAAACATGACATCACTTTCACAATTTATCATGTAACTCAAAATAAGACCAGACGTCATTGTTGCTTAACAAGTGATGGAAACACGTCATCACTTTTACATTTTAAAATGCAACAAATGATTTACAAAAGCACGACCATGAAACGCTAACATATCTAGAAACAGTTTTTCACTTATCAATGCGAATGGGTCGCCTCCCTGTGGTGGTCTTGCTTGTCGAACAATTGTTTCACTTGGTTCATGCACCGATGCTTTGTCTTTAAGGCATTGCTCTGGATGGAGCCTCCAACAAGTGGCTCTTTGATGGCCACTTTTTTCGCAATGATTGCAATAGGTCTTCTTTGTCCTGATCTATTTAGCATGTTTCTTTACCTGTTGTTGAGAGGGTCTTTCATGCATCTTCTTTGTTTGTGTTGTTATTCTTTTCCAACACTTAGAAAATGTATGGTTATGTAATCCACAAAAGGTACATGTTTTTCGATGTCTTGATTTATGTCCATCATTAAAAACATGATTATAATTGAAATGAACATTCGAATATCGAAAGTGGTTATATCTTTCCTTGCTGTCTCTGGTGTAAGTATGGCGATGAGAGCTTGTCTCAGCTCTTTCCCTGCAATGGAAACTGCCATGGGATGATGGGGATGTGATCCCATCATTCTCTTTCTTCGACGATTTTGACGACATCTCGGAAGCATTTGACACCTTTGAGCATTCTCCCTTGGTGTATCTCAAGCCTGCAAATTGAGGTCTCTGCACAACCTCCAACGGTTTAGTTATGCCTTGGTTATTAACACCAAGTTCTTTTTCCTCCTCGTGCCTCGTCCTGGTAAGGAGCCTCATGTTTTTCCCTATAATTTGGATCTCCAAATCTCCAACGGAAAGCATACTATGTGAAGACGAAACCGAAAGGAAATCAACATATTTTACCTCCTCTATCGATTTGGAAAGAACTGATGATGGCTTCTCATCATCTTTTGTTGGTGGTTCGCTAGCTGTCTTGGTGCATTGCCCAACTTCCTTTCTGACATACCCAAGTCCTGCCTGACAGGGTAATTCTTATAATCTTATGGGGTTGACAATGCCTTGGCCATTAACGCCCAAGCCTTTTCCTTCATACCCCATTTTCTTCAACAGTTTGGAGCCAATTCCTGTGGTATGATTTTCAAAAATAGCGAAATCATCATCAGGACACAGACGTGAATTTAGAGAACTACTTTTAACTCACATGGGTCACGTTGCAGTTTTTCCAAGGCCTCGTCCTTTGCTTGCAACTATCGTAGCAAACTATGTTTCTCCTCTTTCTCTTCATGTAGAAGCATCTTCAATTCAGTATTATCTGTTTGAAGACTTTGGTTGTTGTGCTTCAGTTCTTCCAGGGCCTCTTCCATGGCTTGCAACTAAAGCTGCAATCGCTCCTTTTCCTTTGTCTCTTTTTGTAGAGTTTCATACATTATTTCCACCCTTTTGGAAATTTTTAGCATGGTCTTGTACATCGCTTTTTCATCCTCTATTGCTGCACGTTGCTCACACTTGCAATTCACATCTACGTAAAGACCACTCTGATACCACTTGATCTAGCTCCGGGTGTGACAAAGGACCCTTCCAAGACCTTATACTTTCGTGATGTGTTAAATTGCATTATTAAAAGAACATAAATGAATACATCTACATGCTGTAAAGAAGACGAACATGACAATCATCAACACATGAAAACATAAGCCATTGTTAACGGAGTTTGTCCAGGAGGGACTACGTCTCCGGGCCTCGATGTCAAGATGGTGTAGATTGCTGCATTAAGTGCTGTTAATAGTGATGATGTACATAAGAGGTGATGTCGCTATCATACAAGGAAAATGCCCTCAAGTAGGAGTGGCTCCAAGATATGTTCCGCTACAGGGACTCTTAGTCAAAAAGGACTCCTATCAGTATGACACAAAACTCATGCATGATGATCAACCCGCCAACATGGCATAAAAGGGATCTCAATGCAAACATACATGGTGACAACATGAGTATCCAATTAACATGACGACAAAGGGATCTTGAAAAAAACATGATGAGTCATGACCACAAGTACATCACACAGATTATTCCGCATCACATCAAGCAGGAATCATGAAAACAAGTAACAAACAAGATCCCTCATCAAACATCATATAGGGATCTGTGCAACACAATGTATGGAAAAAAGAATTACATGAACACACTGCATATACCTCACATCCTAGGGCCATCTGAAGAAAAGGATGTCAAACTGTTGAAGTTGTTTGTACCATCAATCTCACTGTGTTGAATCTCATGGATTGATTGCTCGCAAGTTGCATGCTGACACCTGCAATCCACTTAGAAAAGTGGCTGGAAAATGAAATGAGAAAATGGAAAATCTGAACACACCATCAGATTTGTGGCGTCGAATAGTGCAAAATCGACTGTCAAATTTCTGAATTCTGAGAAAGTGAAAATCTGGGGCTTAAGGAATCTTTTAGATTCCCCTAGATTCCTCAAAGATTCCCTCCTCCGGGTCCTCTACAAATCGGTTGCTCAGATCAGGAAACTAACTGCGCCATCGGGTTCGTGTCACCGAGAGGTGTAATATCGACATAAAATTTGTCCAATTTGGACACTGTAAAAATTTCACCCTCCTAGAAATTTCACTCAATCATAGTTCTACCTACAAATAAATTAATTAAAAAAATCGTCTCGATTTCCGTGCCCACTCCTAGTTACTCCATACTTCTTCCCGTGCAAATAAAAGAAGGGTTTATATATTAAACTAGTGGCGGAGTAAACAAGAAATTCGTTTCGTCTGTTGGTCAAAACATAGCAATGGGGACCACGGGGTCTGGGGTTCAAATCCCGCCCCTCCAAAACATGGCCCGTAATATTTTATTGTTTTGGTGTGTTGTTTTAAATTACAAACGGTGCACATTTTTATGGGTTGGTGGTTGCATTAACTTTGGAACCGACAAAGGTTTGTTTGTACATGCATGATCGTTACATTGGAGGGGTGGCATATGAGGCCGCCACGTGGGTGGGGTCAGCCCTCCCGCTGGCCGTGGGTTCAACTCCCATAGGTCTCCCTTTTAATACGGAGCATGAGGTTATGGTCTTGGGGATGTGAGCCAGGTCCACCGGAGGTGGCCTGTGCCCACCCCATATATTATGTTTTAATGTTATGGTGTGGGTTGGAGGGCTCGGCCGGGTGATGGTCGCCAAGCCACAATTAATGTAAATCTATTATGGTAAGGTTGGGGGGCCAACGGGGGTCACAGCCTGTCGGCCCAATTTTTTTATAAACATAATTTATTTGGGGTCCCACAGTGGTGGCATGGACTGCCACCATTTTTTTAATATATTTTTTAACAAAAAAAAGTCCATGGTCATTTTTAAAAATTCGAAATTTAACCAAAGGAGACAAATTAATCAGGCCACAAATTCACCTAGAATCTGGCCCAAGTTGGCCGGAATCCGGTGGCTGGATTTTGTCCAAATTGCGGCCTCCTTAAGCCTGCCTAGTCACCAAAGTCAACCTGAACTTTGACTTCTCCTAACTTTCGCATACGGACTCGGTTTGATGAACCATTCACACCACCGCAATCAGGATGACGAGATCTACGCTCTAGTCCTAGTTCGAAATCATTTTGATCACTTTGATTTTCAAGCTTCCATAAGCCCTCTTTGTCCTATGTGTCTCTCTGGAGCCACTTAGATCACAGGGTCGTTACATTCTACCTCTTCCTCAACATCAACCATTGGAGTGGTGCAATTACAAAACACTATTCAGATCCTTGATCTTCTATTTCAACAGTGGTCAAATTTGTATCGAGGTGGATTCTGGTATTGACTTCCAGTATTCACATTTTTCTATTATTTTTTACAAGCTTGATATTGAAGGGTTGGTTAAATATTGACAAGTTTTTTTTGGCATATTAGTTGTTCTAGGAATTTTTGTGAAATTGAATATGTTCGATCAAAATTAGAGTTTTTCTTTTCTTTTGGTCCAAGGAATTGTAGTTCAAGATTGAGATTTTCTTTCTCTAATGTCATGGTTGTAGCCAAGGATAATTTTAGGGGCGAATGTTCGCCCTTTGGCGAAATTAAGGGGTTTTAAATTTTTAGTGGGCAAATATTTTGTATCATAGTACATTTTTACAAATCACCTCAAATAGCCCACCTTATTTTAAGGGAGAGGGTTAAAAAGGTGAATTTAGCCCTTGAAATTAGGAGTTACAACCTTCCATTCGTCCATTTTCAAGAATAGGTTTTATTTAAGTGAATCCATTCGCCCATTTTCATGAATAGGTTTTATTTAAGTGAATCCTATGGGCCAAATACCATATTTATAAAAGAGGTATGGTAAATTAATAAAAATATAAATAAATGAGAGGTATGGTAAATAAATAAAACATTTTTTATATTTACTCCATAAGTCACCTTATATACATGTAACGGTGTAAACAAATAAAAATATAAGTAAAGTGGAGGTATGGTAAATAGATAAAACGTCTTTTTATACTTACTCAAACGGTATGGTAAATAAATAAAAATATAAATAAACTAGACATATCGTAAATAAATAAAACCTCTTTTTATATTTAGTCCATAACCCTCGTTCTATTTATGAAGGCTCAAGAAAGAGGTTTTATTTAAGTGAATCCTATGGGCCAAATACCATATTTGTAAAAGAGGTATGGTAAATTAATAAAAATATAAATAAACAAGAGGTATGGTAAACAAATAAAACATTTTTTTATATTTACTCCATAAGTCACCTTATATTTACGAACACTCAAAAAATGGGTTATATTTAGGTGAAAACTATGGCCAGAATACTATGGGACAAATACCATGGTCTAGATTGTTATTAATACCATGCAAAAAACCATTATTAACCCTAATATTAGAATTAATAAAAATAAAAATGGCACATGGTATTGACCCATGGTATTCACCAAAATGGCACATGGTATTGACCCATGGTATTCACCTGGAATGTAGCCAATTTAAATGGGGGAATTAAACCAGCATGTAGCCTATGCTAAGATTCACTAGGACTTTACAAAGTTTTATTATTTAGTGAAAGACTCGCCAAGATCTTACAAGATTTTATAATTGAGTAAAATATTCGCCATGCCTGGTGAGAGATTCGCCAAAAAATTATATATACATATTATATTATTGATAAAATCGCCTTCCATTTTTCCTATATACCATGGAAATTCGCCCATTTATTATATTTATAAATTTAGGGGGGGTTCTTAAAATTTTCCTTGGTTGTAGCTAGTGCCTCGATCACCATGAAGGAGGTGCTGACGGTGACTACCATTGCAAAAAAATGGAAATTTCTTTCTTGTTATTTCATGGACATTTCCCACCTTGAGTAATTTAAAGCTTTTTTCTTTTGACCTAATGTCTAGACCAAATTCAATTTCACTGAATTTAGACGCTAAGGAGCCTGATTATTTTTTCTAGATTCTATGTTTGTTTGGATAATATTTTGGTAGCATGTTGTCTGCAGGTGGTAGCACAATTGGAAAAAGCATTTTGGAAAGCCCTTGTAAATCCAAGTGATCAGAAGTTCAATCCCCTCAAACATGTCTCACTAATTCAACTTCCAAAAAAAAAATTAGTAACATGTTTAGATTAGACCCATTGATATTTAACCTCAGATGAAAATTGGCTAGAAAGTGTGTACCCTAGGTTGACTTCCTATGAACATGTTTGGGTGTGTGCCCTAGGTTGACTTCCTATGAACATGTTTGGGTGTCTGCCCTACGTTGACTTCCTATGAACATGTTTGTTAGTTTATGTATTAGTTTGTGAGAGTTGTCAAGTGATCAGGCAACTTTTACTAAAATTATTTTAACAACAATGTGTTATTAGGGCATCTTTATGTTGATTGTGGATTTCCAAAATATTTTGAGATCTAAGTGACATACGTGAGGTAAAATTATTTATTTGACCTCATCCATTTGTGAGAGTTGTTAAGTGATCAGGTAACATTTACTAAAATTATTTTAGCAACAGTGTGTTATTAGGGCATTTTTATGTTGATTATGGATTTCCAAAATATTTTGAGATCTGAGTGACATAGGCGAGGTAAATTATTTATTTGACCTCATCCATGTCCGTCGGATCTCGGAATATTCCAAAAATCTGCAATCCTGCAATCCATTTATGCTCACGGGTGTTATTACTAATTCAATATTTTTCAATCTTATGTGTCTTCTTTGATAAGATAAGATCAAGTCACTTGATCTGTGGATCTACTCAACAAGTGTTTTGAAGCACAATGTTGTGGTATTAACTGATCTTGGGAGCCATGACTTGTCCTCAATTCCTCTTTGATGAAAATGAACTACAAACCAGTTATGTCCGTCGGATCCCATAATGTTCCATGAATCCGCAATCGATTTGATTTAAGCTCAGAAGTGTTATTACTGATTCAATATTTTTCAATCTTATGTGTCTTCTTTGATGAGATAAGATCAAGTTACTTGTTGATCTACTCAATATGTTATAAGTCACAATGTTGTGATCTTAACTGTTCTTATCAAGAGCCATAACTTGCCCGCAATTCCTCTTTGAGGAAAATAAACTACAAACCAGTTTTTCTATTATTAAATTCTTCATCTATTCGCTAACCTTTCGGATCGAGCCCCCCATCTCCACGGTGTTACCAACTCGGGTGACTAACTAATAGCTACTTGAAAGGTGTAGTGAGGATGTTGTTATCTGAGTAGTTATTATGACAAAGTCTATGCATATTGTGAGGTATCCTATTGGGAAAGAAAAGAGGGGAAGATGTATGGCTTGCAATGATTAATTTCAATATTAGCTTACATTCGATATTGAATGTCATCAGTGCATGGATGACTAAGTGCATATATTTTAACAATAGTGTTATTTATTTATTTAGTTAGTTATTTATTTTTATTTTTTATTTTCTTCAGGTTGAATCTAGGAGTATCCACAATAATAATCATACTTGTCAACGTTTCAAATCCCAACAGGGATCCATCATCAGGACAATTTCTGAATGATGCTAGAAGAAGAGCTTAGTGAGAGGATAAATAGTGAAAAGATAAATTGATTTTAAAGAGCCGAGGTCGGCTTTTAAAAAAAAATATTTTTATTTTTATTTATAATAATTATTAATCATGTTCTAAAGTTTTATTATAATCTAAGTTGTATTATATATATATATATATAAAGATCATTTGATGAATAGTTTTTAATTGGTTATTTAATAGATTTCTAATGTAATGTGACTAGTTTCTGCTACTAAATTTTGATTTGTTATTATACCTCAAATTCCTATTTGTTAATTAATTGATTGATTAATAATTAATATATATTATAATGATAATATTTAAATTCATTTTTAATAAAGATAATCAATTCTTTTTAATTATGTTATTAATATATATATATATATATATATAACTAATTTCATTAGATTTAATTAATTAATAGATATTATAATAAAATATTAATTGTTATTGTAATATTTTTATTTAATTAGAATAGTTTGAATAGTTAATTAATTACTTTATAATATCATTAAATTAATAATATCATATTTAATAGATTCTTTTAATTTTTGTTATTAATAAAAAATAATAAAAATATAAATTTATTTAATTTATTATAATAATATAATTAATTTTAATGGATTTACTTAATTAATAGGAATTATAATTAAATATTGATTGTTATTGTAAATGCTATAACTAATTTTATTTAATACATTTTTATTTAATTAGTATAGTAATCGATTAATTAGTAGACTAATTATTGTTATGTGTTAATTCTAAATTCTTTTTTTTTAATCAAATGATTAATAAAAATTATAATAAATAATTAGTGTTATAAATAATTAATGATACCAATATTATAAAAAAAAAAATTAATTAATTAATATTATAAATACTTAATAATAATCATAAAAATTATTATTATTATTATTATTATTATTAAGAATTATAATTAATAACTATTTTTATTAATTCTGTTCAGGGATATTTTTATTTTTATTTTAGTTTTAAATATAAGATCAGAAAGTCATAATAAGATAAGATAGGAACAGTTACCTATTATCTGACTATATCTTTTCAGCAGACTTGAATTGTGCATTTCCAATAGATAAAAACTGTAGAGATGAAATGACAAACGGTCCAACTTGACTATAGATTTGAATATGATTGCAATTTTTTTATTTATTTGATGTGCTTTTTCAAATAAATAAAAACCTTAGATATTAATTACGAGAATTTATAATTAAGATAAAAAATAAAATTCCTAATTAAATATATAAATTATAAATTGTTGATTGCTTAATTCATATATATATATATATATATAAATACATAAAATTGAATTATCTAATTATATAATATCATTTTTATTTATTAAAAATTGGAAAAATATTAAAAAAAAAAAGAAAAAATAAATGTTGTTTAAATTATAATTGAAGAAAATGAACTAATAACAAATAAATGAATAAATATATACAAAGTAAATTAATAACTATATAAGTCAGCTTAGATCTATCTTAATTCCAAAATCTCTTTTCACTTATCTCAAGAGTTAAGATGGATCTAAGATGGTAATTAATTTATCTCAAATTAATTAACAAAAATGGCATATCAACAAGTCTTATATTATGTGGTATTGGCTCATAGTATTATAAAAAGAAGTTATTTACAAGATAATGACTTTTGTGTAGAGAGACAATCTCCAACCCAATATGGGGAGATATTGTAATGTTTAACATTTTGACTTAGTCAAAATAAAATAAAATTATAAATATAAAATAAAAGCATAAAATTTTCCAACCCAAGGTTTTTTCTGGTATTCTTAAGCCATGTTTTTTTCCCATGGTATTTTTCTCTAATATGGCATACTTAAAGGTTAATAATTAAACCAACCTAGATTTAGATCTACCAACTGCAAAGAAGTATCAAATCTCACTTCTTGAGGTGCAAACCTATTATTTAACTCCTATATTTTTTTTTTATTAATAATAATTTTATATATATAATTTGGGCAGTGTGAGATGGATTATAAAATAAGTGTTTTGATGATTATCATAGATAAATTTCCAGAAATTTAATTTATATGGTTACACTAATTATTTTATCATTTTATCATTAAAATTATTAATGTTTTTAAATTATAATTTTAACTAATAATATTATAATAATAAATTACTTAAAAAATAATATTACAAAATTAACATAATAATATTATATGAATAAATGTAAATTAATTTTAAATAAATATATAGCAATGAAAAATTATAATATTAATTTTATAAACTCATAAAAATATGGTAAAAATTAAAAATATAAAATTTTAATTTTAATTTTTGCAAAAAAATAATAATAATAATAATCATTATTATTAATAAAAATAAAAATCAATACATAATATTATTAAAAGAATAAAATATAATACATGATTAAAATTACACATAAGTAAAATCTGTTTCTAGGGAACAAAAACAAAAAAAAAAACAGAACTTTCTAAGGGCAACATTTTGGCAATAAATCGATATCATCAGTTTTATCGTATAATATCAATATAGCGATTTGTGTGATATTTTGCGTATTGATCGCAATGAAAACTGAAGTGCGGGGAGATCTACGTTACTGGCCAGTAATCACAATATTGTTAAAATGATAAAACAAGGCTGACAATTATAACACATATATGTACACGCAGTATAATAAATATTTATATCCACTTGAATTTCAATAGTTTACCTTACTGAGGGGATCTGAGGGGATCCGCAGATGAGGTATAATTCAACTACAGAACCCCTCAACATCACATCTTAAACAACAATATCTATTATATAATCAATACTCCGCCGCAGAGGTTACATAGAGGGTCTACTGAGACGGGAGTAGAATTGTTGTAATCAATTATATTATGTGCTCCATCAGTTGTTGCAGGTGCAACCGTTGCACTTACAGTTTGGTCCGCATTTGCAGTCGTTCTCTGCGCCTTCCATATTCTCGTACTGGAAGTTGATGGTTTCAATGATGAGCTCCAACCCGAAGGTGTTGCCCTTCTTGGTGCATTGGCTTTTGTCAGCGCAATCACAGTTTCCACAACCAGAAGACATCTTTGCACAATATTGCTTACCACACAGAATTGAATACTCTTGAATGTGTTGAGAAAGCAAAACTTTGCGTGGCATTTATAGATGGAGAAGCGGATAATCCATAGGCCCGCCATGGCAAGACGAGTGGTCGAAATACTTTTGGAGTGGGACAGGGATTTCGTGCAGAGCACGCGCAGCGGCGTGAAAGTCCAAAGGAATCTAAATAATGGACGTTGAAATTGAGTAGTACGCCAAACCACCCTTTCCTTTTCAATCGCAGTGGGCTTTGCCATGGGTTCACTCATTTCTAATCCTCTACGACCCTCCAAACGTGTATTTCAACCATACACACTTGTAAGTTTGTCTGTAGTGTATGAAGATATAAGTACTTCACTCATACACATTTATATTTCTGTAGTATATTTCTGTAGTGTAGGAAGATACAAGTAATTTTATTATTTAGTGTTTAGATTTGATTTGCAAAAAAATTCTATCTATGTTTAATTGTATCATTATTTCCTCTCAAATTAATATATTCTCTTTTTGTTTATCTAATATTAAATAAAAATGAAATAGATAAAACTAGAAACAGACATTTTAATTTTAAAATAAATAAAAAATCTTTCTTCCCAAGAAACTTGTGGGGAGCAAAAGGCTCAACCTTATCAACTTTTCTAAATGGTGACTTCTAGTGAGTTTTCGCCCTTTTTCCCGATTGCGACTGCTGGTGAAGTTTTAACCATTGCATTGCATCGTTATTTCAAATGACAATATTTTTAAAAACATGGTTGTCGTTCAACGCTCTTAATGGGTTGGGAAATTTCCTTGCACCTTAAGAAAGTACCTAATGATAGTGATTCTCTTAACGTATGAGAAACAAAGAGGGAAAATCAACACATGAGAGGCATGGGAAAGAGAGAGGTAGGGAGTGAAACGAAGAGGGAAAATCAACACATGCACACACAAAAAGAGAGAGTGGGAGTGGTGGGAGATAGAGGGGAGAGAAGAGATGAAGGGAGGGAAGGCAAGAGGGAGTGGTAGGGAGAGAGAGAGGGAGGGACACAATGAGAGAGAGGAAGAGGGAAGGGAGAGAGAGATAAAGAGAAATATAATGTGGGGAGTGAGAGAGGGGGAGAGAAAGAGAAAGAGAAGAAGATTGGTATTGAGGGAAGGAAGGAGGCAAAGATTGAGTAAGGGAGATGCAAGAAGGTTTAGAGAGATGACGAGAGAGTAGGGAAAAGGAAAAGAGAGGAAGGGAAAGAGAGAGAGGGGGGTGATAAAATGGTATCGATAAGAGTGGGGGTAGAGAGAGGAAGAGGAAGAGAGGTGAAGAGGGAGAGAGGGGGAGATACTAAGTGAGAATGTGTGTGTGTGTGTGTGTGTGTGTGTGTGAGTGTGTGTGTGTGTGTGTGAGAGACAGAGAGAGAGAGAGAGAGAAAGAAAGAGAGAGAGTTGGGGAGAGAGAAAGGAAAAGGGAAAGAGGGGGAGATAGAGTAAGGGAGTGTGCATAATATAGAGAAAGGGGGGAGGAATGTTTAGAGAAAAAAGGGGAGAGAGATATGTTGAATGGTATTTCCATTGATGCCAACATCAATATTTGAATGCTTTTAATATTCATCTAAGGAAACATTGATTGGAAGATCCTAGTTTTTGTTTATTTTGGTTTATTATTTGGGAAACTAGACTAGTAACAAAACTATAGTTTTTTTTCCATCTAAACATGCATTTCAAAAAAAAAAGCAAAAAAACGAAGAGTTTGGTCTATATAACTTTACATCCTAATTAATCATCTAACATGGAACCAAAAAACCAACAAAAAAAAAACTAAAAATGCCTTATGGCTTGAAACTGGTGTGTGTGTGTGTATGAGAGGGAGAGGAGGGGTGAGGCGAGGGGGGTAAGAGTGATAGAGGGAGGTAGGGATAGAGTGAAAGAGAGGAAATGGGAAGAAAATGTGCGGAATAAAGACATGAGAGGCATGGAAAGATAGAGATAGGGAGTGAAAAAAAAAAGAGGAAAGATCAACACACACACACATAAAGAGAGAGTGAGAGTGGTGGGAGATATAGGGGAGAGAAGAGATGAAGAGAGGGAAGGAAAGAGGGAGTGGTGGGGAGAGAGAGAGAGAGAGAGGGACACAATGAGAGAGGGAGAGGGGGACACAATGAGAGAGAGGAAGGGGGGAGGAGGAGAGAGGTAAAGAGAAATATAATGTGGGGACTGAGAGAGCAAGAGAGAGGTAAAGAGAAATATAATGTGGGGAGTGAGAGAGGGAGAGAGAAATAGAAGAATATTGGTAGTCAGAGAAGAAAGGAGGAAAATATTGAGTAAGGGAGATGCAAGAAGGTTTAGAGAGACAACGAGAGAGTAGGGAAAAGGAAAAGAGACGGATGGAAAGAGAGAGGGGTGTTGAGAAGTCTATGGGCAACAACATAGAATTATTTATCTTGTGTTGATAACTCTTTGTGGTGTATTTTTACTTCACTTAATTAGCTTCTTCTTTCACTAGTTATTATTAGTGTTTTCTTCATCAAACAACTATCAATCTGTAAATAAAAATAAGACAAAGGACAAAAGATATAGGCAATCATCTAGGGCCAAAACCTCTCCATCTAAGATGAAAACCCACAAGAATTATTCTTCTTATAGAATCTTCAATTGATGAATTCCAAGACCTAGACCCTTGACTAAAAATATCTCCAAGACCAAGTCAAAGCTTCTTCTTGATGAACTTCTCTTCCTTCAAGTCAATGATGGTCAAACTTGTTTCACTCCTTCAGATTTCAGCCATAGCTCAGAATTTTGGCTCACTGTTGGAGACTTGTAATTTCAGCTTCTTCTACAAAAACACTAAGTCACACATGTGGCATGAAATTAGAAAAAAGTTCCTTCTTCAACTTCAGTTGACTTGAATTTCTTTCTTTGACAATTCAACTTGCTAGACCTAGACCTCATGATGTTGCATGAACCCCACATACTAGCTTACATGTGCCCCATGATCTAAGATCACCTAAACCATATTCCAAGCTCATTTTCTCACAGTTTCTAAGTAGTTTTGGAATCATATGTAGCAACTTTGTCAGAGGGTTGAAGGTTGCAAAATCCACAATGTCAAAGCTGGAGGAAACCATGGGTATTGGCGTACATAAATACGATGTGACAAGGCATCCATGACCTTCAGTCAAGCCTTAGGTAGTTGGGTTTTCACACTTTGCCTTAATGGCCAGAAACAGATGCAAATGGATAATGTATACAAATGTAGATGGATTTATTTTTTCTTCTAAATGGTCATCTCTTCTGGAGAATGATACCCAATACAAAAAAATGATTGGATTTAGATCAAAGCCATCCTAGATTGTTGAAAAGGCATTGGATTCCTTAGTCATGGAGATACATAATCTCCATAGCATAGTTCGGCCATTTGGGCAAATCTCCATAAAATGCAAGAACTTTGGACCTTTAGGCCTAAAAAGGCATCCTAAGAGAAGAGCCACACAAGGCTACACATGAAGAGAAAATAATCGACAACGCCATAAGTCGATAGTGTTCCTCGATGCTCTTCATCCTTTGTTGCTCAGTGTGATTCATCATTTTCAGCTTAAATAAGGTTACATAACAAAATACATGGATCCTTCCACATTAGTGATCAATCATTACAAGTAACATGCATGGACCGAATTCAAATCCAAGTTCAGGAGGAGGGTGACTGCCTACATAGTGATAGTAGTCACACAATTAGTCCATCAAATTTCTTGGGCGGTGTTGTTTGCTCAGATTCTTACTCGGATGCTCCCTCTGATACTAGTATTGTTGGGTATGAAACACCAGGTGTAGGCACTCGAAAGAAACTAATGTGAACTAGTGCTCTTACTCGCTTAGGTGTTGCACCTTGCCTCTAGAGAGGCAAATGAGGACTCAGTGGAGAGGAAAGTTTAGAAGTTTTCTTAGAGATGTTGATTTGTCTCCATGCCCAGAGGGAAGGAAGATTGGAATATCCTAAGTGATGAAAGCGGATCAGATTTAGATCTGGCTTCAGGAAAGGTTGCCTCAACCGATTCTTCTTATAGCATTGCAACATATATAATAATAAAATAAAGGAAACAATAGAGATTCCAGTTGAGTTTGAAAATGTTATTTTGCCTCGTAGAAAATAGAATGTTTATCATTTTTCAGAATAATATAGGAAGGTAACATACAGTGGGTTAGCAACATAAATTAGTGTCATGATTGTAATAAAATTTGAAAATACACAACTGCCTTATTGTTAAAGAAATAATGTAGAACGTTGATTCTCTTCTCTAGATATTAGGTTGGATACAATACATTAGTTAGCACATGATTAAGGGAACATGAGCTTATCTCCATTGTTTGATAAATGAAATAGGGGTTACAAATATATATGAGCATAGTAGTAGGGGTTAAAGTCAAATAACTTCTCTTATCAATGAGATTTTAGTGAGAGCTTATTACTTATATGATTCTCTCCATGAATGTCGCAATTCGGGGTTAGCCAATCACAAAGATCAAATGTTCTGGCCCATAAGAGCCTGGGAGTTGATGAACCAACTAACATCAAGGTGATACCAACAACAGTCAAAACCAATGCAGTGATATCTGAACTGAGTTGGTTACTCATTGATTTCTTCTCAAGCTACAAAATCAGTGCTTTATGTCTTCTCTCCAAATACAAAATGAAATTGAATTGTAAAAATCTTAATAGAATTAAGCTTTGAATAACAATTATATTTTATGAATAAAAAGGTTGGGTAAAACTCATTTACCTTTGAGGATTGAATGATGGTAATAAACTCTATCAAGATTTCTTCATTTCTTCTTTGGAGGATGTCATATCTCTGATCATCAATGGTAGAATTGAGAAATGTTTCACGATAACGTTCTAAGCTTTCTGCAATCCTTGGCAGGGTTGGAAAGTAGGAGATTAGCAGTGGCCTTGAGGATAACCTTCAAGATCGGAAAGAAAATGCAACTCCTACGAGGCATGACAATAATAAAAAATCCAAAGTTAAAAAGAAAATGAAACTCCAAATTCATATACAAGTAATGTCTCTGACACAATTATAACGTTTATGACTAAGGGAGAATTTGGAAGAGCCATACCGAGAAATAAGTTATTTCGATTTCTGGGAAATAATTTATTTCTATTTCTTTAATTCAGACTGCAAGTAGTTTCCTATGACTAAGGGAGATGGTGATGCCTATGACTAAAGGGGAATTTCTTACAAGTCGAGAGCAATAAATTGCTTCTTTCTTTCAGCTCAAAACCTATTCTGCACTCAGAAACAAAAAGTATCTAATCAAAGACAAAACGAAAAGCTCGTTGGTCTTCTCATTGATTGGAGACAATGTATGCACTCTGATGGCTACCCACCAACTGTGATTAGGTTGGTAGCCATCTCGGAAGATCAAAGTTGCAAAGACATCCTTACCCTAAGGACAAGTGCTCATATCGTGAAGACAAGTGGAGTTCTTGTACCTTGAAGACAAGTGTAATACTTCCCCGCAAACTGTGAGACTTTTGTATGAGCCATATGAAAACCCTCGTCACACATAATAGATATATGATAATCTTAATTCGTAAACATAAAATGTTTATGAATTAACGTTAATGTTAGTTAAATGAAACTGAAATTTTCTCTACCAATTGACATTTACCCTAAGTTTTTATGCATTTTTCCTTGAGATGAGGTTAAATAAGATGTCTAAATTTCCTATTGCTTGAAATAGGTGTTGGAAGAACATCATAGGTTGAGAAAAAGGTGAAAGAAAGGTTCTTTATAGAAAACATTAGGTTAAATATCTTTGGTTTGTGTTCAAACTAATGAAATAAAAAAAAACGATTACAATAGTCCCTGCAGCCTCGGAAAGGCAGGGACTACCAAGGTTTGAAATTACGGTTTATAATTTTTTTTGTCAACACATACTATCAACTATAAATACCTAAACTTAAATCTTGTATTTGTAAATGTAAGAAAGACCATATTAATTAGAATGTTAATATTAAAAATATTATCTTCAACAAAAGCAAAAGTATAAAAATCCAATGCCCTAATGGATGGCACGTAACGCTTCATGTTACTCTTTGATGGTATGAGGTATAAGGCATGTGTTTATTATCAAATACACAACCCTTTTACTAGTTTTCATATGGATTACGTTGATAATTACAACTAATTTATATTTAATAATGATTGTTCAAACATTCTTCATGTAGTTAAATGTATCTTACATAATTTATGCTCAATTTGAGTGGATGATATGGGCATTCAAATATAGACTCAAACTACCAAAGCTACATTGATCTAACTCACTCAATAAGATCCTTCTCACCTATCTAGACTTCTTTCACTAGCATGCCATAGACTTATTTCACTAACATGACATTGTTGCATTGTTCATGAAGATTTCCTTAATTATTATTGCTCAAAAATTTTACAATCCTTGATAAGTGTTGTTAAAAAACCCCACTACTAAGGATCTGTAGTGTTGTTGAAAGGCTCTCTACTATGGCCATTATCACAATAATGTCACTAGCCAAGACAATACTTGACACTTGTGTCCTTGGGATTCTATAGCTTTTGTTGTTTGACCATAGGCTCATATACTAATATTAACCAAATATCCTATTCTCCAACATTATTCAAGGCCAAGATGCATTCTCTTGTAAAAATATAATTTATTGGATAAGAAATTTACAACAAATTTTACTATCATTGTAGGCATACCTTTAAATTTATTCTTCTTGTATCCGTTTTTTGGCTTATGATTTCCATTCTTAGGATTTTGTTGAGAAAAAATGCCCCATTGGAAGGAGTTTGACTGAGATAAAATGTGGGGGCATAGCAAAACAGACAAGTCTATAGCAAAGGAGGTCACAACTAGTCATTTAGCATTTTAGGAGATGAGTAATCATTTACATTGTAAGTTGTTTGCACATAGCAACATGTCACAAACTTATTTGCATGGCATGCATCTAAAAACCATCAACTGAGCCTCAAGTGTGAATGATATATACCAATGACATATGTTGTCTTTTGTAGTTGTGTTGTAGACACAGATCATCCAATGTAATTTGGACAATAAACATGAGAAATAAGTTAGTTAATGGATGAAATCAACCTCTTCCATTGAAATTCCTCCCTAAATCAAATAGGAATTTTGTTAAAAGTTATAGTTCCACTCGATTAATAAAAACTTCAATAATAAAACTTTGTCCTTAAATTTTATTGTTTATTTTAAAATGACCCAAATCATTGCAATGGTTTTATTAAAAAATCTGTAAAATTTTTTCCTTCCAAACTTTTATACATGTTTTTCAACCTTTCCAATTAAACCTTTTTACCATATAATAACAATTTTAAACAAATAGATAAATCAAAACAAAACCTTGCTTTAACCATCACTTTCAAAATTGAGTTTTTCCATTTATTAACTAACTTTATAAACATACAATCGAAAATCTCACAATTGAGTTTTTCCATCTATTAATTAACTTCATAAACATACAAACGAAAATCTCAGAAGCACCTTTTTCTTAACGATGGAATATTCTTTCCAAAACTCATAACATATTTTCTTCCTACAAAATTAAATGTCCGGATGTAAGCCATTAGCCTAAACAACCCGTATTTCTTTATCTCTCCAAAACGGCCATTTTAAAACCTTAAAGGCAGTGCCACTGATTTCGTTCTTTCTTAAAACAATCACAGAAGCAGAAAGTTTACAAAATTCCTCATAATTGTCCCATTATTTTTCATACTAATTCATTGCATTTTTAATATAAGTTTTTAGATATTTTCATATTACTTTGTGAATATTTATATTGTATATATAATTTTCACACTTTCCATATTTTAGAGTTTCATTAAGTTGATTTTTTTGGATTTTTTATCATAACACAAGGGAGCAAAACGTTGTTGTCATTTAAATCTAGTGTTAAGTACGATAGTTATATTCCATAATTCAATGCATAAATGCATTTTTAATATAGATTCTTAGATATATCTCACCTTTTCATTGATGAATATTTTATATGGTATACATAAATTTTTCATTTTTTTATTTTTGAGAGTCTTTGGTGAATTGATTTTTTTTAAATATCTTTTTGCTGGGAACAAAACATTTTTTATATTTAAGTATTTTTTTTAAATTTCAAGTTTAAGCTATAATTATATGGACGTAGTATTTTTTACTATGAAATTAAATTATTATATGAAATAAAGGTATTGTTGTGAGAGTGACGGTGGTGGGTGATTTTATTCATATTCTCTAAATAAAAGTAATGTTGTTTATAATAATAATAATAACTAGTTTTTAAATTAAAAATAATATCAGTTATATATAAAGTTAGTTTTAATTAAAATTATTATGAAACATCAATAACTGCAAGTTCATTATCTTAGTTTGATAAAAGATTTTCATATTCATGTTAAGTAACAAAATTTTATATCAAATTTTAAAGATAATTTTAAAAATAAAATATTTAACCTTAAAGGGAAAAAAAGAAAAACTTATATTTTCACTTCCAAGTGTGATGGACATGAATAATTTAAAATATTTCAATATAGTACACTATTTGAATATTCATGTTAACTAATATATTTCAATATCGACCTCTTATATATGTATATAGAGAGAAAAAGAAGAAAAAAGATACTTTAATATTTGCTCATAACAAAATATTTTAATGTTCAAAGAGAAAAAGTAATTAAAAAAAATCTGCTACTTTTTAATAAAGAAATGCCTAAACATATGAATTAAAAAATAATATCTATAATAATAATGTGGTACATAGATAAAATATTTCAATACTTTATTTCCATGTTAACTATGTGCATTTATTGGTTAAAAATTTTCAAATAGTCTTATTATGGTATGTTGTGACCCTTTTTTAAGTATATTTAATAGTTAAGTTTGTCTAAAATTTAGTAAAGATTTGGTGAAATTGTAAGTTTAAGTTGTGTAGTCTACACAACCCAAGTAACAAAGAGAATTTTCAAAAATTATATATATATATATATAGATAGATAGATAGATAGATAGCTAATCTATTTTAATCTGAATTTAGGGATAAATTATCTTGAGATGTAATTTTTTTTTCAAATGTTGCACTGTAAAAAGTATTTGCATCTCAAGAGATTTGTGTTAGCATTTCAAGAGATTTGTTTTCTCTAGATTTCTGGTAGATTCGTAATTAAGATAGATCTATATTGATATTCATAGATAAAATGTTAATTTATCTTATTTGAATTTACTTTCAAATTAGTTAAAAATTTCTAAATTATTAAACATGAAATAAAACTTTTACAAATAAATTTATATAATTTTTTTTAATTCTAATCTATTTTTTTCTTAATTCTTTTCTATTTCTTGATTCATAACCTCCTTCTCCCCCTCTGTTTATTTTATTTTATTTTAAAACAAAATTAATCACTTTAAAATTAATCTTAACATTAAAAACTAATATATTGATGTTATTATTTTATAATTTAGTGCATTATACAAATTTGATTAAACTTATTAAATTTACATAAATAAAATTTTATAATATATTTTAATTTAATATTTATTAATTCTTTATAACTCTTTAAAAAATATAAACAATTTTTATCATTCAATATATTTATTAAATTTGAAATTAAAACATATAATGTTATTTTTTCAAATAAATTGATTTTTTTCCTTGGTTTTTTTTCCTTACGTTTAATATGACAACTTATTACAATATTGTTATTCATAACCATACAAAATCTATTACATTGTTTCATTCATAACCATACAAAATCTATTACATGGTTTTATTCATAAAAGTGAATTTAATATTATATCTAGATTTTAGTTCTTAAACTTGTTTACTTAAATTTTAAAAATATAATTTTTAAATTATTAAATCTAAATATAAAATTTTAACTCATTAACAATTTTAAAACATTATCTAACATTAAATTTAAACACAATTTATTTTATTTTTTAAATTTTAATTTTTAAATTATTAAATTAAAATTAAAAAATAACATATCCACTTAAGATATAATAAAAAAAATTATTTTTAAAAATTTTAAATTAAAATTAAAAAATAACACGTCAACTTAAGATATAATAAGCAATTTTAAACATAAAAATAAAAGTGTTTTATATAAAGAGGATGGTAAATATGCGAGGGTTCAAGTAGTTTTAAACCTAAAAAGTAAAATTATTTTTTTGGACTTTTCTTTTGGACGGGATTCATCGGATAGGGATGTTTAGACATAAGAACCAGAGGACGATGTTTGGACCTAGTCTTTTCAAGTGAGATGATGAACTTAGAAATTTGGATTCTTATGGTTTGTGGTTCTGGTTTTGGTGGTAGGATTTTATTTTTTCTATGTAAATTTTGGGTTTCCAAGGTTGGAAAGAATTCTTATTGCAGAGTTGACACACTGATAAATTTGAGGACAACTAGGGCATTATCTATGAAAAAAAATGGTGGCTTTATCTCCTAACAAATCTTTGGACATTGCTCTGAAGAGACTTTACTCTTTGCAGCAAAAGAAGGTAAGGTTCCAAACTCCTGAGCGCCAAAAACAAAAGACATATTCAGCGAGGGAAGAGAAGCTCTCATTAGTACTGAGGAAGGAAGTCAATATCGATAGGATGGAAAGCTTGTCCTTCGAAGCTATCATAGGCTTGCTCGATTTCAAGGTTCTTAACTGAGTAGAATGGGTGGAATGGATTTGTATGCACCAGAAACCCATTTTGGTTATAGCCCTAGGGTTAACTTATTGGTCAACCATTGGTTATGCTTCCAGTTCCTAGATACAAAAGACTTGGAAAAGATCATGTCTAAGCCCTGGTTTCTTGATCATGATTCTCTCATTCTACTTAAATGGAACCCTGCCTTTAATCATCTAGAGGAAAAGAGATATGTGTGTCACCTATGCCTCCTTCTTCGTGGGTTCCCTTTGGAACTATTGTATCACAAATTTTTTGTGCACATCGTTGACAAGGTGGGTAAATTTCTGCATCTTGTCGATAGACAAAATTATGATGTGGGTATTAGTAGAGTTTGATATGACCCTAGGTTTGCCTCATGAACAAAATATTTGTTAGGATGACAGGTTTTTTACTCAATGATTGGATTATTGGAGAATCTCCTTTCATTGCATGTAGTGTCAAGCAATAGTTCATTTGAAGGGCCATTTCTCTGATGTTTTGAGGAGGTTGTGGGGGAATTCTTCTGATATTCCTCGGAAACCCTCCCATATTATTGTCGTGAAGCCTCTTGACATATTTTCTATTAAGCGTGAGGATTTTAATGTTTGGAAGGAGGGCGATATTATCACTTCCATAGAGTAGCATCAAGCGGAAAAGACTCCTCCTGTGGGACAAAGACATGACGATACCTTCATGGGTAAATTAAAATTTCTATTCCCATATTTCTACAATCATCTATCTTCCAAAGAATTAAAATTCCTTATAGATGTTAAAGCAAAATTTATTCTAGGTCTATTAGACAAGATTTTTTGTCAAGGAATGAATGATGAGTCTTAGGTTTTAGAAAAGGAAAACTTGGCATCTCATAGTGATAATGTGGGTTCTGATGCTAGGGCATCTGATTTTACCCCTATGTAGTCACCTACTCATCTAGGTCTATTTCCTCCCAAGAAATTTGGGTTAGTCTTTTTGGATGATCCTGAGACATTTTATCATTTAAAGGAGAAAGTAAATGTTAGTTTGGGACGTGATGGATTCCTCTTGAAACCCTCTCCATTCCTTCCTTTAGAGTCTGGTTCTGGGGGTGACTTAATCACCCTTGTTTCTAGTGAGGGTGTTGAGTTGTCAAAGTCAATTTCAATCATCGATTCTCTATTGCCTTCCTTTAAAGATGTCCTAAATAAGTCCTCTCTTCCTATTTATTCCTCAGTAGTCCTAGGAAATCCATGTGATACCTCTACTCTCTCAAAGGGGAATGAAAGCCTTGAAAACTATCGATAAAATGTTATTGTCTGAAAATATCATATGGGTGAGGGACGAAAACATAAAGATAATGTCATAAAAGGGGGTATGGTGATTGTTGGGTGTTCATTGGATGAATTGACTCCTTTTGTTTCCTATGATGAAGAATGGGGTCTTAGAGCTTAATGACCATCTGGAATACCATCTAAATGATTGTTCTATCTTTCAATTTAAGAGGGGTTGGGGGTGCTCCAAAATTTATATTCCTTAAGTAAGTATTCAGTACTATCATAGAAGATTTCATTCTTATATAGGAAACAATGGTGGAGGGTCATAAATATAGGGAGGTTCTTCTAAAGTTGCTTCCTAGGTGGGAATGTTGTTTTGTAGATCTAGTGGGCCTTTCTAGAGGTTTATTGTTTTCTTGGAATCTTAATAGTGTCTCTTTCTCCCCATTTCTCACCTATGTCAGTATCCTTTTGGAGGGACATTTCAGAGGAGTGGACCAGATGGTTAAAGTGATTAACTGTTATGGGTGATATGCTAGAAGACAACAACTCTAAGGGGTTTTTCTAATTCAAGGTACTTAAAGGAGAAGTATTTGATTTTGGGGGGGATCTAAATCTTGCCTTTTTTGCCTGTGAGGTATGGGGGACATGCCCTAGGTTGGACCCTTTATCGGGTTATTTCTCCTATATTTTCTAAGAGGCTAGACTAAATAATGTAGTACCCTTCCCCCTAGTTCCTACTTGGAGGAATGGTAGGTTTGGAGTGACAAGAGTAGCAAAGAGACTTGAAAAGTTTCTTGTTGATGAAGATCTTGTTGCTTTTGTGAATAGATATAGATCTTAGGTGGTAAATGTGGGTATCTATATTCATATGCCTATATGCCTCCAGATGGAACTAAGCAAAACTTCCCCTTTAATTTTAACCACTCTTGGTTAGAAGAAGAAGAATCCTTAATACTGATTAGAGAAAAATGGTCAGAGTTGAGTAAGTTTGAGGTACTATCAACCATGGACAAAATGGTAGTTAAGCTAAAAATAAATAAAAGGGGAAGTGATTAGGTGGAAGGAAAAAAATTGTTGACCCTGAAACATGAGTTATTATCTATTGAAGAATTGATCTATAGAAAGTTTTATGATTGTGTGGCAGGGGTTTTATTAAAACGAGAGAAATTTAAGATAAAGCATTTTGAGGAAAGGAAAGAAAGAATCTTATTACTAGAAGAAGAAACTTAGAGGCTAAAAATTCGGGCTATTTGGATTCCTTGGGGAGATAATAATACCTCATTTTCCCATAAGTTTACAACATATAGAAGGAACATTAATTCTATTTGGGAGATAAAAAATGGTTTGGGTGGTGTTATCTCTTCACAAAAGTATCTAGAGAAGGTTGTGGTGGACCACTTCTCTGACATTTTTAAGGCCTTTGGTTCAAACAATATTGGGGCTCAATTGAAGGTTATAGAAAAATATCCTCATTTCTTCTTAGCAGAAAACTCTCAGAGTATTGGAAGGCATGTGTCCTTAATAGAAATTGATGATATCTTTAAAAACTTTGTAAATCTAAGAGTCCCAACCCAGATGGATGGATTGTAGAATTCTTTCTAAGGTTTTTTTAATTTCTTGGGTCCAAAATTGTTGGTTGTTGTGGAGGAGACTAGAGTTCTTGGGAAAGTGTCTGGTGGTGCGTTAGCATTCATACCTAATAGGATAACACTTCAAAGTAAAAATAGAGCATGATAGACTAAAGTTTGTCTTACGCAAAGACTATCTTCAGAGGAGAAATATAAATGGGTCACAAAGATGTTGAGTTATGACTTTGAAATTATCTACAAAAAAGGAAAACAAAATATTATGGTAGAGGCACTCTCAAGGATAAACAAATGGTTTACTATGTGCTATTTTCATTCCATAATCTGTCTGGGTGGAAGAAGCAAGGATAAAATGGAACCAAGATGAGAAAGTATGCAAGATCATTCAACAACTATAGAGGACCTTGATGCATTGGAAAAAATAATTTGTTATGGTACAAGATCGCTTATACTTATGTAAGAATTCTCAACTCAAATAGAAAGTCCTATTGAAATTACTTGAAAACATGCCATATGATCCAGAGGAAAAAAATAAAAAGTCTTAAAGCAAATATTCAAATAATTGTGACGGAATGTGTGATATGCCAACAAAATAAAGAAAGACTATTAAGAGCCCAAGGCTCCTTTAACCGTTAGCCATACCAAGCTAAATACCACAACTTTATATAAAATACCGTAAAAACTATATCGTAAGAACTATATCCTAAGCAGAAAAGTGAAAAGTGATTAATAATAATGAAGTCGAGTAAAATATTATGACGAAAATAATGGTATTATGAAGAAAACCAAGAAAATAGCTAGGGAGGATAGAGATACCGCAACGGATCAATATCAATTTCATCGAGAAAACGAAGCCAAACTCTCTGAAAAATATAAAAGATAGCCATGGCACAAAGAAAAGCAGACTTCCATTAAGATCGATGTAACGATCTATGTGATATTTTGTGTATTAATCGCATGGAATTTACAGATAGAGAGGGGATAACCTATAGGTCTGTCATTGCAAGACGCGTGGTCGAAACTCTTTGGGAGTGGGACAGGGATTGCGTGCAGAGCATGCGCAGCGGCGTGAAAGTCCAAAGGAATCTCAATATTGTAGGCTACAACGTTGAAATTCACTAGTACGCCAAACCACCTGTTCCCTTTCAATCGCAGTGAGATTCTTCTAGGTACGTGTAGTTCACTCATTTCTAATCGTCTGGAATCCTCCACGAAAAATCAGCTGGCCCTCCCATCTCTGCCTCTTAAATTAGTATATTCTCATTTATTTAGATATATAAAATAAAAATGACATAGATAAAAGATTCTTTCATTTCCTTTATTTTTATTTTCTTTTACATGGATAATTATTGTACTAAGAGGCTTTTGAACCTGGGGAAGAGAGGTCATAATTTTAGCTTTAGGTTTTAACAACCGATGGTTTAAACATGGTATTTTTTATGGTGAAGTTTATTTAAAGATTTGAGGAAATCTATTATAGAATGTAAGAGTAGTGTAATTTATTTCTATATATCAATTCAGTGAAACACAAAACACGTTGCAAAATATGTAAGTTTTAATCTTTCAATTAGTTTATATTTTCTATAAGACAATTTTGTTTTCCCAAGGGTTCATTTATTTTACTATAAAGCTACCAAGTTGTTCAATGGGAAAGTTGTAGCTAGAGGAGATGAGAGGTTTGACGATAAACAATATAAATTGTACTTGTGAGTTAATTTAAATTTATTTATTTCTAAAGTCACATTTATTCATAAAATTTTAATGGTGGAAATTGAAAGTACGCTTTAAAATTATAGTAATTTATTTTTAATTTGAATTGGTTTATTTTTCAAGTCATGTTTATTCATGAAAATTTAATAATTGTGTAAAAATGAAAGTATGCTTCAAAATCATTGTAAATGAGTTTTAATTTGAATTTGTTTATTTCTAAGTCACATTTATTCATAAAAATTAATAGTTGGAAAGTATGCTTTAAAATCATAGTAAATAATCTAATAAAATAACCACATTTAATAATCAAAATAAAACATAATTTTAATTTATCTTTATTATTAATTAATTAAAATAATTAATCTTTTATGTGAAATTATAAATTTCTCTTCCTAATACACCTAAAAAAATATTCTTTCTTTAAGGAAAAGAAAAAGAGCAATTCAAATTAAATATATAGTAAAAACATAACTTTCTACTGTAAAAAATAATCTATTTGACAAAAATAACTTATTTGATATTTTTAAATTAATATAAAACATAAACATATATTTTATAATCAAACCATAATTAATAAAATTACAAAAACAAAACACAAAACTTATACTACCAAAAAAAATAGTTTTTATATTCAATTAAAAAAAAAAAAAACATGTAATATATAGTAATAACATAATTTTCTTACTCTCAAAAATATCAAATAAAAGTAATATAAAACATTGATATATATTTTACAATCAAACCATCATTAAAAATTTACAAAAACAAAACACAAAATTTATACTACCAAAAAATTAATTTTTACACTCAATTAAAAAAATAACAAAAATCTTGACAAACAAGAGTGTCCCTTAAATAACCCTAATCGGAAAATAAAAAGACTAATGGCTAACAATGACATCAGAAAACCAAAACCAAAAGCAATTCCTTCCCGTAATCTCGACGGCCACATCCCCATCCATTAGTGCTTAGTATGACAACTTCCATGTGCCCTTCCACCTACCATTCCTCCATCACCCCATCCTAGATTTTACTGATCATTATTATCTTTAATTAATAAGGGGAATTATTTTTCATTCATACTAACATCACAAAATTTTCAAAATTTTCATATTAGATGCATGGAGAAGTTACCATAAAAAATAGATAAGTTATGTATCCTCCCTTTTGTGTTGGCTGGATTTTGGGATTGAATGTATAATTTCATATATAATGGTTGTAACTTAGGAAAGAAAGAAAAGCTCCGCAGGCCGGTCGTCCCGGACTTGTGCATCAGGTAGTACATGGTCTAAAATTATATTGCCAAGCTATTCCTATTAGTCTTATTAACCATAAATACATTTTTGAATTAATTTAAGGAAAATTCACTAAATTAAACATTGGAAAATGCGCGATCTTTGATTATCATAATTGCTTAATAATTGTACATTGATGCATCCTCATCATCCTCGCATGATATTCTAAATTGAAATTAAATAATTAAGCTTTCTATGCACCTCTTCACAATTGAGGTACAACTACCATTGCTAGTAGTATAAAGTGGATCGACTTTATACAAAACGAGAACCAAAATGGTATTGATTTATATTTCCTTACTTTAAAAACACTTCAAGCTATCAAAGAGGGATTGATTATATTTCCTTATTTTAAAGTTTAAAGGATTTACCCTACCTTTCCCTAAGGTTTAAAGGATTTTGGAATAAAAAGTCAAGAATGCCATTTAAACAATCAAATTAAGAGGTTGCTCTTTTTCTTCACGTCCAAATGTGACTACAACCTTTCAATTCAAAAGAGTTCCATCATTAACATTATAAAGTCTGAAGTACAGTGATGTGTGGTTTGACGATAAGTTTACTTGGGCAAAGCCTGGGAGACCATAGTTCAAATCTCATTGAGTACACTGGCTTGCTGTGGTGGATGCTCGAGAAGCAGATTCCCCACCCCCACCTTGGCGACACGAGAGTCTCGCTTTGCTAAAACCATAGGATCTTAGTATATTGACTTGCAGGTAGTTGGATGTACTCTTGGTGTTATAGTGGCAGCTACAAGGATTGATCCTGGGTCTCCCATAGATTAGGACTGGCAGTTACCGATTCACCATGTGGTTAAAAAAAAACATTATAATGTTTGAAGTAGGTAAGATGGTATTGAAACATGGTAGAGGTTGAAGTAGGTAGGTTGGCAGCGAGAATTGCCTGTTTATTTACAGCAATGGAAGTTTCAGAATGTTTATAAACTATAATATTTTTTCTTTAGAATGAGGTTAAAGTGTAACAATGCACTATGTTTAACATGTTTGTATTGATTTCTTTGATTCATAGGGAAGGAGTTGTGTAATGGAATGTACGTTGTTCGTAAGGTTGTATGTGAAAGTATATTTATAGATTGAAACACATTTTGTTAAGACTATAATCTTGATATTTTGAAACACTTTCAATTGTTTTCCAATTAACCGCCATTGTTGTTTGTTGATGAGGCTCAAATTCCATGAATAAGTGTATGAAGTCCATTTTATGCACTTTCTCTCCTGTGCATCCTATCGAGGATCATTGATTTTTCATCTCATTACTTAATGTGAGCCCTTAAAATCAATATTCATTGATTTTTCATCTCAATTACTTAATGTGAGCCCTTGAAATCAATCTCTTATCTCAACAAATTTTTTTAGCTTCTTTGTTTTTGGTTTGAATCCTTTGCGTTCAATATAATTCTTGAGATTTGCAATTACATGTGTCTTTTTCATTGCAACATAGCAGGGAGAGAAAGTGGTTGGTCCATCCACTTGAATGTGGGATTATTTACCTTGTGATTTATCGCTCCAACCACTTCTTGATTGAGAATGACATTCTGTACACAAATTGACAATCACATATGAATTTGGTTATAGTATCAAACCAGAACAATTCTAAAAACCTAATGTGCAAGTTTGCCACCACCCATTGATGCCTTCTGTAAAAGGTCTCAATTTATCATCATTCTACTTTTTTTAGTTGTTCTATCTAATTTCCTTGAACTTCAAAGTGTGAAAGTGTGGGGAAGCTTTCATTGTGTGGGGGTGATGAGGACAAGTTGTTCTATCAAATTTACTTGAACCTCGAAGTCTGAAAGTGTAGGGAAGCTTTCATTGTGTGGGGTGATGAGAACAACAAATATACACGATAATTATACATATACACTAGGACAACAAATGTATGTACAAGTGACCCCAAAAATTAAAGTGAGTGCCAAATATGTCTCCAAGAGATTTGGTGGAGTGAGATTGATTTGGGAGCTTTGGAAGTTTTCATTGTGTGGGGGTGATGAGGACAACAAATATATATGATAATTATACATATACAGTAGGACAACAAATGTATGTACAAGTGACCCAGAAAAAGTAAAGTGAGTGCCAAATATGTCTCCAAGAGACCTGGTGGAGTGAGATTGATTTGGGAGCTTTGAACAAACAATCTTCACAGAAAGCACAAGTGATCAAGATGAGATAGTTGTCAGTGTAAATTTAATATTTTGGGGACGTTTCATTGTGTAGAGTGTGAAGGTCTGAAGGTGGCTTTCATTGTGTGGAATGAAAAGGTGTGGAAGAAGATGTGAGGAGGTGGTCTTTATTATGCTAAGTGCGGAGATGCAGAAGCTTTCATTGTGTGGAGTGAGGAGGTGCAGAGGAAGCACAATGAAAGCTCCCTCCACGCCTCCCACTCTGCACAATGAAATCTTGAGGAGTTAGATTCAGATCTATTTTATATAGAAATGAAAAGAAAATTTAAATAAAAATATGTTTGAAATACAATTTTGTTATGAATTTATCAATCCAAGCACCAGAATAACTTGTTAATAGAATAAATTTTCTTTTAATCATATATGCATAAACATATTATCGTTTTGTTGTTTGTATATCAATGAATCAAATTTTCTATTTTAGCTCATGTATTAATGTATGGAACTTTCTACTTTAACTCCCTTGTATTTATAAATACATGCAAGATTAATGTTGTTTAGTTGTTTCAATTTTACATAAGGTTATCAAATTTTCCTTGTCATAATTGGTACTCGCTATCTTTATGTGAATGGTAAATTCTAAATAATTATTTTTTTGCAAGCTTGGTAGGTCCTTTCAATTAATTTTGTATGAAAAGAGCAGGTTACATCCACATTTCATATGATTAGGTGGCCTCAACCTGCCCAGTGGGAAACCAGGTTTGTTGGCCACCTAACAGCATGATAAGCCATCCAGAAACAAAAAATAATAAATCTTACTAGCCACATTATATATTTCTGGGTGTCTTTGTTCTTCCTACTATCTAGATAACTATAAACATAACTGAAAACATTGCTAAAAAAGTGAAACTGCTTCATACAAAAACTACAACTAGGGGTGCACTATCACTCTACTCATCATCAATTGAATCAACAGGAATAGGGTCCTTCACAGTAGAGCCTAGAAGCTCTGTGTGAGGAATACATGGGATGTGTTGCTCGATGCAGCTGAGGCATCCATTTTGTTGCTACAATTGAAATTGGATCTTTTGAAACTCCTTGGTATAATCCACATGCCCATGGGATGACATATGCATGCATGTTGGGAACTTCTCCATGACTTTAGCCAGAAGGCTCTTCATCATCCAGTATAAGTGGACCATTTTCTTGTATTGGGTGGATCTTCCACGGGTATGTCCAGGTTCAGGAACTAGTTTTTTCCACTCATCCAGATCAATTTCCAAACTTTCATCTTTCTGTTTAATCTCCTCTTTCCATTATGTTATGAGTTCTCTATTCGGGGTCAAATTTTTCGAATGGTACACTTGGGTTGCTTCCTAGATAATCTTAGATGTCGATTTACACCCACGCATAGTCCCCCCGAATGAGTTGGGTTGACTGGCTTGAGAAGGGGATGCTTTCCTCTGTTTCCTACGACCGTGGGCTCCCTGACCATTCCTTCCTTTACCAAAGGTGGCACGAACCATTTTGATGCACTTGCAAGTCAAATAATTGATTGTCTCTATATCTGGAAGCCGACCCGAACATAATCTAGACTCGAGAGCAAGAAATTGCTCGGGGTCGCTCCAGCCCTGGACACCTACCAATGAAATTACGTAATAGACCAAGAAAATAAGAAGCCAAATCAAGATCTTATTATCGACAGGCGACCAACATAGAGTTATATTCTCGCACCTGGCATTGCTCCAATAGTTCCTGCAATGGTCGGGCCTATAATTACAAACTAAATTATCCATAGGAAAAAAACCTAGAAGGGGCCAGGTCAAGCCCATCTATAGTTAATTCACACAAGATGTTGAATGAAGTGTAACTAGGTTCGGTCTTCATAAATGTACTTTTGATATTTGTACTTATTCAAGAAAAGAAATATTATTTTTATAATATGTCAATGAGTTTCTTTCGCATTGAAGTAGGTCTAGCACATGTCAAAGTGTTATAGGTGATTCATATAGTCAAGAGAAAATATTGAAGTCCTTAAGGGCATGTTACACCATGTATAAATATATATTAAAGTCAAAGGGAAAACCTCCAAGCAAAGTCAAGTCTACTCCTATGACATGGCAACTTCAAGAAGCTCCTTCAAGCATGCTACACCGCCTTGGAAGCTATCCACAAATTGCTTAACAAATAAGCCTACAATCTACCCTCCAAGTCGGTCTACAAACAATTGACTAGTTGGCCTTCTAGTCAGCCTAAATGGAGGGACAGGCCTCTATTTATAAAGGTTGTCCACTTCAAATAGAACGCACAACTGGAGCTCTGAAATCCGCAAGTGAAAGAGGACAAGAGGAACAAAGGAATCAAAGGTAAAAAGGTCTACAAGGTGCAATGAAGAAAGAAGAATGGACAATGAAGATAAAGTATTGTTTCTAGGGCTAGAAACAGTCACACGTGCGAAGAAGAGGAGGAGAAATCTGCGAGTATGACAACAGAGACAAACTGTCCACAGTTTTGTGTTGTTTGGGTTTGACACTAGACTCACAAGGTCTCTCAAGGCAAGCAAAGGAGCCCCTCTCTAGTGAAGGAAGAAAGACCGTAATACACTAAGGGTACTCTCCACATGTGTGAGAAACTAGGGCAACAGAATAGCAGAACAATTATACACTCAAGAATGATCTCGGTTGGTCAAAGATATACTTGATCAAGGGATAGAAGAGTAACGCTTCATCTAGAAGACTCATTCAAAGAAGTTCTAACTCTAAACAAGAATCATAGCAAGAGAACGAAGTGTCAGAAGAGGAAGGACGAAGTGTCGGAGAACAAAGTGCCAGAAGAAGTGCTGGGGAATAAGGTGCAGAAAGAAGGAAGGACTTGAGTTGTGCTTGGAGGATCTTTTAGTTGGGAGTCTAGGGTTTGGCATTGATCAATAGAAGCTTCAATAAGAGAAATTCACTAAAGGGTTTTCCTCTCAATAGAAGAGAGGTTTTGGCCCTAGCAGAGAGCTAACATCTTGTGTTCTTGTTCTTATGTTTTGGTAGTTGTTTGATGAAGTACACACACATGCATTAATAATAAGAAGAAGAAGATTAAGCTAACTAGAAAAAAGTAAAAAGACTCCACAAATTGTTATCAAGTAACGAAGAATCACACTACACTACTTTGCCCTAGATTCTTCAACATGGTATCAGAGCTAAGGTGACACATCAAGGAAAGGGAAACTCAAGAACACTCATCAAGGAGAAGCATCTACAAAGTTGAAGCATCAATCCTAGAAGTCTCAATCACTTCAAGAACAAGAATGGTATATAATCCATCATTCATCAAGGAGGTCTACAGAGCTAGAAGAAGAGCCTCACATAAAATCACCTACAAAGAAGAGCCTTACATAAAGGCACCTACAAAGAAGAGCAGATTGAAGCAGGACCTACATCAAGCTACAAGTCTTCAAGCAAATCTCATCATCAAGCAAGTCCACTTGGAGAAGGCAACTTGAAGAACATCAAGATCTAGGGAAGACAAGCCATCAAGGAGGAAGCAAATCCATTACATCTCAAAATATATCAAGTAAGTACATGTCCCCTTTTGAATATACATCAATGTCTTTTTGCAAGGAAAGCAATAAATTGGTAGGTACCAATAACTTTCTTGCATGGAAGAAGAGGATTGATATACTTCTCAAGGAGAATGAACTCCTAGAACATGTCAAACGGAATATCACTATCCCTTTTAAGGAACAGACTTAAGCCTTAGCCAAGTAAAATAAGGATGCGACAAGAGCTCTAAGGATTATGATAGAATCAATCAAAGACTCTCTCATTTCCTATGTCTGCAAATTCGAGACATTGAAAGAAATTTATGATAAACTAGTAGAGCTATTCTTGGTATCCACAATAAGAGAAGTAATATCTCTGAGGAATGAATTGTACAAGATGAAGACAACAAAGGAAGGAATAACTCCCTACTTCATGAAAATATCTGAAATGAGAGATCAACTTCAAGAGCTTAGGGAAGTCATGTCTGACAGAGAGATGACAACTATAGTACTCAATGCTTTACCTTAGGAGTGGGGAAACTTCACATTAAGCATATATGTCAAGAAGGAATCAACCACTCTCAGTGAAATGTGGTCTCTATGTAGGACAGAGGAAACCAGACTTAAGGCAAAAGAATATGTGGGATCAAAGGAGCAAGCATTTTCTACCATGGCCAAAAGAAAGGGTAAATTTGGCAAGTTTGGTCCACGAAGAACAAACAACAAAGACATGTCCAAAATCCAATGTTTTGGATGCCAAGAATATGGACACTACAAAAGGAATTTTCCTAAGCTTAAGAAGGAAAACAACAACAAAATAAAGAGGGAAGAAGCTCACATAACTCAAGAGGTGAAAGAAGAAGGAAAGAAGCAAAAGAAGGAAGATCCTATGGATCTCTACTATGACTAGGTCAAACTCTTTACTTCTAGACTTATTTCAAAGTTTTGAGTAAGATAAGAGCATGTAGGAATAGATTAAAATTGCATGTCTAGAAACATTCTCTAGAATCTAGAAGCATAATGTACATAGAGTTCTAGATACTCGTGAAGATGTAGCATTTATGATAAGAACATAAATGCATGGGTAGAAATATCTTTTGGAATATAGGATCATGGTAGATATAGCTCAAGATATTCATATAGAAGGAGCATACCTAGTATAGGACCTCATCCACGATGAAGGAAAAATTGATCATGATTAATAATCTTAGAAGACCTCCATCATCAAGGGAAAAGAAACATTTGCAAGGCAAGGATATTTAAGATCCTATGATGGAATCTTCAAAAGAAGGTTCATGAACCAAGGCATATGTCTCATTGGGAATCCCATTCTTGGGATTCAAGAAAAGGATGATATGCAGGCAAGTTAAGATGAAGCGAAGGGCCACACCAAGGGATGATCAAAGGAGAATCAAGATGAGGTATGTATGCATTAAAGTTTAGTCATGTTATCATTGTATATTATTGAGTCATGGGATAGTTCTATAATAAGATCAAGCATGAAAGAATCTCTTTCACCAAGAACATGCTCGAAGGCATGTACCACAATGCAATGAAGGTCAACAAAAGAATATGCTCACATAAGGAGTATATGATTGCTAACTAAAGAGCAAGAAGAAATGTTGACAAGTCCAAAAAGCAAGCAATGAAGGAATTATCTCACAAGAATCATTAGATGGTTGACCTATCTAATAAGAAGAAAATGAAGAAAGAGATCAAGCATGTGGAAGAACACCATGATCACCGAGAATCATTATTTGACAAAATATTTTGAAGATATCTCTCGAAAGAAGGAAAGACAACTCTAATAAAGGATGAAAGGACCCTTGACACCTATGAAGGCATTGGAGATATAAAAGATGCAGATAATTTATTCTACTCTACAAAGATGTCGTGATGAAGAAACCATCCAACAAAAAGAAATGTTGAAGCAATATCAGGATAAATTCATGATGAGCTACTAGGTCGAAGTATGTAAACAACAAAGTACAATGAAGCATCCATGAGAAAAATATTCTGAAGCATGGACAAGATGACAAAGTAGTAGCCAAGATGACAAGAAAACCTAATGTATGACATGAAATCCACTTTCCTCGAAGGAAGCAATGACATGACAAACCAGGAAAGAAAGTGATTGATGGATGGTGCCCTACCTAGAATAATTTTGAACAAAGACTTCATGACATCAAGAAAGGAAGGAGATCAAGTAGCTAAAGGACCCATGAAGAAGAAGTTGTTGATGAAGGAAAGAATCCCCAGTTAAGAGGGAGCTCCGATAGGTCCTTGACCAAGAGGGAGTTTTGGATCACCCCTGATTACAAAGGAGTGACAATTGTGTTTTTCCATTTCATGGGTCATGCACTAGACTAGGAAAAATAGTCGTAAGCCTAGATGAAGGCCATGAATGGAAATGTAAACACAAGATAGACACAAAATTCTTGTCTTCGCTTAAGAAGAAATAATGGGAGGATTGAGTAATCATATGGCATTTGATACTCTTTGAGGATGTGTAGGGGATCCAAGACAAGAGTAGGCAAGAGGACCAATATTCTTTGAGGGATGGGAACCCAAGAAAAGAATAGTCCTAGAAGGTCATACTCAGAGAACACCCGGGTGGGTATGTACCTTGAGAGACAATGATGAAGGTATCTATAAATCGTTGGTCTCACCAGCATTGTAGCTCATGGTCTCATAAGGAGATGGAGACGTTAGTCAAGGCCTTGCATTATGACAACTCTGATGGATATGATGCTATAACAGATGGATTGCTAATCTGGTTTCTCTTATTTGAATTCTTCAAGATTGAGACAAACACCTTGTAATGTTGTATGAATACCTCCATAGTTAAGAGGGAGTGTTGAAGGAAGTGTAACTAGATTCAGTCTTCATAAATGTACTTTTAATATTTGTACTTATTCAAAAAAATAAATATTTCTTTTATAATATATGTCAATGAGTTTCTTGCTCATTGAAGTAGGTATAGCACATGTTAAAGTGCTATAGGTGAGTTCAATAGTCAAGAGAAAATATTGAAGGCCTTAAGGGCATGTTACACCATGCATAAATATATATTAAAGTCAACAAAGTCAAGTATACTTCTATGACATGGCACCTTCAAGAATCTCCTTCAAGCATGCTACAGCACCTTGGAAGCTATCTGCAAACTGCTCAACAAATCAGCCTACAATCTTCCCTCCAAGTCGGCCTACAAACACTTGACTAGTCGGCCTAAATGGTGGGACAATCCTCTATTTATAGAGGTTGTCCACTCCAAATAAAACGAACAACTAGAGCTCTGAAATCCAGAAGTGAAAGAGGACAAGAGGAAGAAATGAAGCCAAGGTAAAAATGTCTACAAGGTGTAGCAAAGAAATAAGAAGGGACAATGAAGATAAAGGATTGTTTCTAGGGCTAAAAATAGTCACACATGCGAGGAAGAGGAGGAGAAATTATGGGTATGAAAATAGAGACAAAAAGTCCATAGTTTTGAGTTGTTTGGGTTTGACACTAGACTCACAAGGTCTCTCAAGGCAAGTGAAGGATCCTCTCTCTCTAGCGAAGGAAGAAAGACCCTAATACACTAAGGGTACTCTCCACACGTACGAGAAACTAGGGCAGAAGAATAGTAGAACAATCATACACTCAAGAAGGATCTCAGTTGATCAAAGATATACTTCAAAAAGGGATAGAAGAGTAACACTTCATCTAGAAGACTTATTCAAGGAAGGAATAACTCTAGACAAGAATCATAGCAAGAGAACGAAGTGCCGGAAGAGGAAGGATGAAGTGCCGGAAGAAGTGTCAGAAGAAGTGTCGGGGAATAAGGCGCAGAAAGAAGGAAGGACTTGACTTTTTCTTGGAGGATATCTTAGTCAGTAGTATAGGGTTTGGAATTGATCAATAGAAGCTTCAATAAGAGAAATTAACTAAAGGGTTTTCCTCTCAAGAGAAGAAAGGTTTTGGTCCTCGCAGAGAGCCAACATCTGGTGTTCTTGTTCTTATGTTATGGTAGGAGTTTGATGAAGTACACACACATGAATTAATAATAAGAAGAAGAAGATGAAGCTAACTTTAAAAAGTAAAAATACTCCACAAATTGTTATCATGTAACAAAGAATCACACTACACTACTTTTCCCTAGATTCTTCAACACAAGATACTTGTACGCTGGAGAAAGAAAGGGTAGTAGAATCTTGAGGTTCCCCTAGGCCAAGTCCCACACACAACCATGCACCATAACCATATTACATATACAATTAACACAAGGATGTGTCTAACACAAGACACTTCACACAGTTCAAACCAGACCATGACACTGTTCCCACTAAGCCCGAGCCAATAATTACAAACAAGGTGTTCGAGAGACCAAAACCTTAAAATTTCATGGTCTGCATTAACCAAAAAAGGTTGTCGAGAGACCAAAACCTTAAAATTTTAGGGTCCACATTAACCAAACAAGGTTGTCCATAGACCAAAATCTTAACAAATCCAGCATAACATAGGCAAGGAGTGCAACAAAAACCTGAGCGGTTCGTAGGCTAGAACCTGCATAAACCCATGCACGATAACCAAATTTCATAAATCATTGACACGAGAACATAAAAGACTAGAGACTCGACACACAGAATTGACCCAACCATGCTGCAATCTAGAGAAATCCCTTTCCATTCCCACCCGACTAACATTGTTCCATTCACCCCAAATACCGGCACACAGAGACAGTGATCCATAGATGCAGGGATAACAGAATTAAGAGTGGAGACATATCCATGACAAAGACCTTAAATAGGAGGAGACTGAGTTGGAATTTTCCCCAGGACGAGCAGTCCAGACCAAATCCACAACAAAAGAAGCACATAGACCAACTTACCAAATGTGGCATAGGGAAAAATTACCTTCACGACCTTCTTAATGCCTCTGCCACCTTCCGAGTTAGCATTTAACCCTCACATGTGCACTACCGCCTCTCCAAGTGTTTCATGCATATGGATGATGGCCTTTGATTTCCTTGGGGTCTACATATTAGACAGTGGGTCGGGACGTACCTATTGGATCCAGATCACACCCTGATCAAGGATAAATTCTATATAATTTAAAATATATGGGTAAATGTTAATTTATTTGATTTTTTAATATTTATTTAATTTTAAAATGTTTTTAAATTGGAAATCAACATACACTCATGCTTATATTTACGAACTTACCAATTATAATAATTACAATGAGTTAACCAATTATCGTGCTTCCTTTATCCACATTTTATTCATAATAGAAACCATTCATCTTAGTAAATATTATCAATATATAAAATACAAGTGGAATTGTGGATTCTTTAGAAAATAAATTTTAAAACAAACCAACATGTGTGGTAGTGTGGAGAAGTGTGAAGGAAGGTGCTTTCATTATGTAGAGTGTGGAGATGTGGAGGAAGCTTTCATTGTGATTCTTTTGCACCTCCATACTCCACACAACGAAAGCACATTTACTTCCTCCACACCTAAAATCAAATCACAAGAGAGAATCAGAGATTCAAAATCATGTAACGTATAAATTACTTACCAATAAGTTTGGAATCCCCACTTCAGTATGACGTCATGAAAAATCTCATGTATACCTTTCAAAAACACAAAATGTATCATAAATTTTCAATGGTTTTCCATCAACTCTTGTGTAGAATGCATCCATATAATAAGCATTTCGAGGAAAATCATTGAGTGGTTCAAGTGAATACGCACTTAAGCCCACACCAAACTCCTCAACATCCATATATGTTTTTGAAATTCCAATCTTGTGTTGGATCCATGTAAGGCACAAACATATCCGATACAAAACTGTTGTACATCACACTTATAGATTTTCCCTTCTCTTCATCAAACATGTTTCTTGTAGAGACAACAAGGTCCGCTCTCACATCAAAACCAATATGGAATTTCTAGTTACCCCACTCCACTATATGGTTGTGAACTTTGAATTTATTGAGTGAAGCATGAGAGTTTGAATCATACTCGACAAAAAAGGCAATTTCCTCAAGTCAAGTTCATTGATTATAATAAATAAAAAAAAAAAAAATTAATGTTCAAATGAGATCATTTTCAATGACTAATGTTCCATAAGTGGTCACATGCATTGGCTCTCTGCATAAAAATTGGCTTGAATTTAATAATATTTTTCACACTATATATTGTTGGAAACACACACAGTGTTGCATGATTTGATTTTACGTGGATCCAACACAAGGTTGGTATTCCAAAACCACATATGGATGCTGAGGAGTTTATTCTGGGCTTAAGCACAAATTAACTTGAACCACTCAATGGTTTTCCTTGAAATGCTTATTATATGGATGCAAGCACTGATGGAAAACCCGTATGATACATTATGCGTTTTTGAAAGGTATGTAGGAGATGTTTCATGATGTTATACCGAAGCGGGAATTCCAAACTTAGTGGTAAGTAATTTATAAGTTGCAGGATTTTGAATCTTTGATTATTTCTTGTACTTTGATTTTAGGTGTTGAACAAGTGGAGGTGATTTCATTGTGTGAAGTGTGAAGGACGCTTTCATTGCACAGTGCGAAGTTGCAAAGGAAGCACAATGAAAGCTTCTTCTACACATTCTCACTCTGCACAATGAAATCACCTTCCCCTACACTTCTCCACTCTTCGCAATAAAAGCTTCCTTTGCACTCCCATATCTTTGCACTCCCATGATGGATTCTCTTCCCTTGTCTCTCAGTACTAGAATTTCT
This sequence comes from Pinus tabuliformis, assembly GCA_031772625.1. Lineage (NCBI taxonomy): Eukaryota > Viridiplantae > Streptophyta > Pinopsida > Pinales > Pinaceae > Pinus > Pinus tabuliformis. The sequence goes on along the minus strand of CM062816.1, from coordinate 1,719,849,757 downwards.
CATGACTTTATGATGTTTGGCCTCAAAATTTCTTGTCTCTACCCTCTGCTTCCTCCTCACCCCAAACAATGAAAGCACCTATGCACTCTGCACAATGAAAGCTTCCTTCGCATAATGATTGAGAAAATGGAGCATTCTCAAATAATGAAAAAATGCAAACCCCACATTGCCTTAATCACGCTAGCATATTGATAACTATCAAAAGAGGCAAGGACTATGCTACTACACAGCTATCACTCTTGTTGAGATACCTTCTAAAGTTCATATTTTATTGAGAAAAAAATATGTACTTGAAGTTGCAAAATCAAGAGAAGCATGAGAGGTATTTTATGTTATGCATGAGACCAAATCAAGTCAAAGTTGTTAGTGCCCATGGTATTAGCAACCCATGATATTGGTCCCATGGTATTATAATGAAATATTTGTATATATAGGGGTGTGAGTAAAAAAGGAATTAAGGGTGAAAGCATGGAGCTGGGTTACACTTTTTGGTGAAAGAGGGCGCGTTTGGGTAGAAGAACCAATGACTTGATCGATCCATTTTTGAGTGCTCGATCAAGCTCCTTGGACTCTAAAACATAAGCTCGATCGAGGGTTAAAAACTAACCCTTGATTGAGCTATAACGCTCGATCAAGTGTTAAGGTATGGCTTAATCGAGCCCTTTTTTTATATATACTACTCCCACGATCTGCACATGACATTTGCACAAACCGCAGGAGCTCAATCGAGAGTTTGACAGTAGCTCTACTGAGATTATTGGAGTTCAATCAAGCAATGGGGCCTTAAAACCAATCTTGCCAACGACATCGCCAACATCACAGAGGCTCAAACGAAGGTAGGTGCTCTATTCTTTGTCTTTCTTATTTATTTATTTTTGCAAAATGTTAAAAAAAAAAAACAATGTACAAAAACCATGAAACCATAGAAAAACTATGATAACCACAGAAAAACGCTTTAAAAAATCTTAGAAAATTACAAAACCAACCAAAAAAACCATATTAAAAAAACCTTCAAAACATGGACCAAAACCACAAAACCAACCTAGAAAACCATTAAAAAAACTCTTCAAAGAAACCTAGAAATACACTTCGAAACCACAAAAAAACCTATAATTTAGGTTTAAATTTGTTTTTTACTTGCAATGTTTTGTGTATTAAATGCATTTTTTTTTTGAATGGTAAAAGCAATTTTTTTCTAATTATTTTAGGTTTTAAAGTTTTTCTTTAGCATTTTGTGAAATAAATTTTCAATTTGTTTTTTGTTATTTTAAATGCATTTTAAATTTCTAGCAAATTTGACCGAAAATACACCCCAAAAAACTCAAAAAAAAAAAACAAAAGCAAAAACAAAAAGAAAACAAAACTATAAACAATAAATAAGTAAATTAAGAGCTTAGATTCACATGATGAATATGATTGCCCATAATGAACCTCTATTTATAAAATAAGAAATTTTATTTTATTTTATTATTTTAAATTTAAATTAATTTATATTTAAAATATTTTTTTAATAATAAATATAAGATGATTCTAGTTTTAAAAATAAATTATTAATATTTAAAGTTAAACATATGAAAAGATTACCGATTGGGGTGTCAAGTTACAGAAACCACTTGTCACATGAAGCATGACAGTCGGCTCTTGGCTAAAGCTGGGGAGGGCAGGCCAACAACTCCTCCACCACGTGGTAGTTAATAACTTTGAGCTCGTCTATCTGAAAAATTATCCTTCATATGTGTGCAACGAATTTGTACTACTTTGGGTTTCAATGGTGCTACCGCTTATTTGGTTAAATTACATGGTGCACAAAATCTCTTGGTTGGTCTCTGACTCTCCTAAGGACACACGCTCCTCTATGCTCTTATTTCTCAAGGTCATTGGCCTAAGGTGGTGGTCACATGTCTATCGCACCTCCTGCGGGCTTCGTTTAGTAATTTTTCTTTCCTTTTTGCAATTGGTGAAAATTGGTGAAACTTTCCCTCTCCTTCCTAAGTTGGAGGGCATGTCACTTGAGGTTTTGGCTTGTTCTGGGTCTGGTCGCTCTGCGTTTACTTGGTTTCTCACCTTGGCCTTATGGTTGGTGTCTCTTAGGTTGTCTGTATTTGGTGTACGTCGATTGTATAATCGAATCTAGGACTTCTGGTGGTTTTGTTTTCATTTGGGTGGCGGAATTGGTGTTGGGTTGGTGTTGATTTCTGAGCATTGACATCCCTTAGCTCTTCTGATCTAGGGTCATCAATAAATGACCTCCTTTTGGCATTGCCTTGTGGATTTGGCATCAGTCTAGATTATGGGAGCCCCCTTTTCTATTTGATCTTGTGTGAAGTTTGCAAGTCACCCTTTGGCCTTTCCAATCACAAATTCTTATGTCTGTTCTAGCATGGTTCGGTATTTGTCTAGTGGTGAATTTCTAGTGGGTTAATTTGTGGTATCGAATTCCCTTTCCTTCTCTGTCTACAGTGTGGTTTTCTTGGCCTCTGGTGGAGGATGGTCGTTTGTTTGGGCGAATAATTTCTCATGTGTGGACCTGGTTTATTTCGGTGATCTTTGGTTCGGTTTGGGTATTTAATTTAGGGTCTTGGTTTCTTGTTGGACTTCAATATGAAGCCTAGTATACGCTCCTCGCGTGCCCCAGCCCAGGCAAAGGTGGAAAGATTATATTCTTCTGAAGGCATTCGAGATGGCACAACAAATGTGAGTGGTGGAAGCACCAGAAGGGGCACTGGTTCAGTACATGGTGCTGGGCGTGGGTGTCACGCCCCTACACTGGCGGTACTCTTCCAACCGCACTATAGGAGGTGCAGCACCACCAACCACTTTCTTTTTAACAATACTTGGATCGTGGACTACACCTACTTTCTATACTTAGTTTATTTTTCAACTTTCTTAAGTATACTTTCATTAGCACAGCGGAAACATTCATACATCATTCATCATTATTATCTTTTACACATATATGCATAGTGGATAATAAACTAGGAGGGGCAACTCCCTGAAATATGAGTCTGCCCGATAATATCAATACTTCACAAAATATTCAGTTTTATAGTCTTTGTAGGAAACCCCAAGTTTCCTTGGTACAATATCTGTCAACTCGTGCAAGTCGGCCTGCACCATTCGCACTACTCGAACCACCGTTCGGAGTGCCCAAGGATACTTCCGCCCGTCACACCTCATTCACCATCGCATTGTTCAGCACGTCAATCACCTGCAGCTCATTCAGCCGAACACCCTACTCTCGTTCAGGTGGACGCCCTTGCACGCCCTTGCCCGTTCAAACATTCAAACCAACCTCGCTTGTTCAGTTGTTCGGCCGGGCACCCTCATACGCCCTCACCCATTCACTCGTTCGGCCCAGCGCCCTTACTTGTTCTCTCGTTCGACCCAACGCCCTCACCGTTCAATCATTCGACTCGATGCCCTCGCCCGAATGCATTCGAATGACTTCGCCCAAACGCCCTCGAACGACTTCACACATTCGGTCGTTCGGCCTAGCGCCCTTGCACGCGCTCGCCTGAACGCCTTCCCACGACCTCGCCCAGTCGTTCAGACAAATGCCCTCACCCGGTTGTTCGGCTCGACACCCTCACCCAACCTACGGATCCGTTTTTTGCGTTTGCCTCGGCTCAATGCTTCGGCCCAAGAGTCTGCCTGCACCTTGCCAAATTTCAATCCTCTCTAAGTTAGCTCACCCTCTAGCTCGCATGAACACTTGGAAACTTCAATTGATTGCTTTTTGCCACCATTCTAATGCTTTACTTATATGGTGGTTGGCCCATCGTTTGGGGCGTTGACTCACCAAGCCGACCCACCGTTTCATCCAACTCACCCCAACTTCGTGTCGGCCCATGGTGTGGGCGCCCATGTGCGGGACCGCACACACATAAACTTTCCATCACCCAACACTTAGTCATTTTCACAAGATGACTTCGCGTCACACGTTTCCTTCGTTTGGTCGTCTCGTCGCACCGTTCACACGCGCCCTCAACTCGTCATTCAACCGCCCAGCTCGTCGCTCGCCCGTCGTGCACCCGTGCCAACTCTCGCTGACCCATCGGTTAAACGCGCCCGCCTGGCACGCCCGACTCATGGGCTTGACATACTCCCCCACTCTAAATGGTTTTCGTCCTCGAAAACACCATCATACGACATCACAAAGTGTCGCTAGCTCCAACATCCCATGCTACCTGCCTCTGCTCTGCCATCGCACAAACCATAAAGGCTCATGTCTCCATAAATCGGAAAGTCTTCTCAATCCATGATCATCAACCACATCCGTCGCAATCTCCACATGTTGCTCCCACTGTGGAAGGTTGGTCCCTCCAACTCAAGCTACATGCTCTCTGCAACATATCGTGTCGACTCCATCATGTATCGTCATCGTGTGAACTGTTGCCATGATACTCCAACACAATGCTAACACATTTATGTACACTTCTGGACCCCATGATTTGAACTAGTCGGGTAGCTAGTCCAACTATCATGCTCAAACCATGAGAATGAACATCCTCATGCCATCATCAATCGTTTCTCCTAGCCTCCTGTCACAACATCAACTCGATCAAGAATCCATCTCCATCTAAGTAAGCCATGTCCAAGTCCATGAAGTAAACTCCATCTCGTCTGCAACATGTTGTCCATGATGTTTGGTGTCAATGTGCTGCATGAAATCAACTGCATCTATCCCAACATCATCATCCATATGTGTAAAATCCATCTCCTCAAAATGAAGAGATCCTCTCATCAAATCGACTCTCGATGTGCCACATCCAGGTCCATGAAGCAACCTCCATCATATCTATAATGTGCCATCCCTCAAGTCTGCCAAGGAAACAAGTATACACTTGTCTCATCTCCCATGTGCTGCCCATGATCATAGACCAATCAGCTCCCATGTGTAAAAAGTGGTTAAGTCTCGACTCAACCCATGCCCAAGTGTTGCCACCAAGGCATCATCATCGTTGTAACTCCATCACTCCAAAGTGTCTCATATCAATCCTCCACATCAAGTCACTTTCTCAAGCACACCCATACATGTATTCAAAAGTGTGCACCCCATCCTGCATCAAATTCCCTGACCTTAGCTCCTCAATGCATCAAAGCCTCCAAGTCCACCATAATATGAAGTCCCCAAAAGTCACAACCTCATGTCATCATGAGCTCCATGAGTCATCTCCAACCAACATCCTAGCAAGCATACATGTCTCAGACCAAAGGTCTCTGCAAGATGCCTCAGCTCTCCATGTAGTAGGAATGCTCCATACTCTGCTCACAAATCCCACCAAGTCCATGGCCTTGTTGTACAAGACTGCACAACATCTCCATCAGCTCATAGATAAAACATCTCCATGTCACATCAGCAAATCCACCTGCATAACATCCTTGTCTTGGCACTCCTCATTGGATGCCCATAAGTGACACTTTTACAAGTGCTCTTGCATAATGTCCCTACATAAGACTGCCATGCTCCATGTCTCCAACTCGATGTCCATGACTCAAGTTGCCCATGTTGTCCAACTAAGTAGACCCATCATAGCAATCGTTCATCCTCATCCAAGTCTGCAATCTAGTCTAGTGAACTCGGTCGCCCAAACCATATCATCATCACATGAATCTCTTCCACCATGGCTCCCCCACTGAAGGTTCCACCAAGACTTCCTCTTGGTCTCGGCCATGAGAAGACCACCCAAGTATCGCCATACTCAAGTGTGTGCCCGTCTCCGATCTATCCATGAGTCATGCCGGGCACTTAGCCAATTTCTCCATATGGCTAAAGCATGACCCATTCCTCTGCAATGATCATCATGTTCCTCCCTTGTCACGACCATTTGCACCTTCTGCCATAAGGTCACAAACAGCCCCAACAAGCTCTGCAATAGTCAATGGTCCTTTCCTCTCCATACAAGGTCTCGTCGTACACATCCATGGTAAGACTCTCCATCGCATCGGCAAACTGATTTTTCCCTTCCCTGCATATAGTTTATCTACCAAAAGTCTCACTGAAACACAAGTATAAGTAGTACTTACTTCATCATGAGGCTCCTCCATGTGAGTATCTTCATCCACCAATGTCTGCAAACTGCATGATCCTGGTACAACCTGAACAACTTCAAGTCCATCCCACATCGTTGTTATATCTACAATATCCTCAAACATCATGGCTTCCTCTTCTTCGCTATCACAATCTGTAGCTGCTGTTATGCTCCTATACCAATAGGTGTCATATTTCATGATTGACTTGGTTAGCTCTGCAATATGTACATACCTTTTCTTGTTGCAAAGGTCTTCCATATTTTGAAAAATCAAAAAATTAAAAAAATGAAAAGAGGGTATACCCTAAGAGAAAAATCAAAGGGCAAAAAGAATAAAAGTGGTCAAAAAAGTGAAAGAAATGAACCCCAAATAAAAAGGACCAGGAAAGTGTGCAAGTCCAAATGCCACTACTATTTCATTTTCTGTAAATAAAGTATCATGGAATTTTGTTGAACTTTATGCTGTAGTTGATGAATGGCCAAACAGCTTAATCTTGGCCAGTTCATGTTTGAATTTCCTGTTTTAGAGATAGAGAATAAAAATCTGTCCAAACTGTTTAAACTTGGCAGATAAGTAGGTAGGTAGAGAAGCAAAGGAGCTCAACTGTTTAACCTGAGCCCTTGGAAGAAATAAGTGCAGACTTAGATAGGCTTGCCATGTAAAGAAAAGAAAAGTTGAAAAGGGTTTGCTAGTCTAAATGCACCCTTGGAAAAAGAAGAAAAAATGTTAGGTACAGTAGGCTGGGTAGGCAGTTTTGATGTTGCAGAAAGAGACTTGTGATTGATTTTGTCTCTCAGAATGATAATCTTACCTCTATCACAGGTACTATGGTAGAGGCATGACTAACTCCCCTCATGTTTTCCTGAAATCATTTACTAACTTCCCCAGTGATATTAAGATCTACTTAATATCACCAAACAACTCCTTCCATTCATCTCATTTCATAAAAAGCCTAAGTAAAACCCATTTTACTTAGGAAAATGTACAAATATCACATAAAAACCCCTCTTTTCCCCTTTAAGCCTGAGTTTCCTAACATTAAACTTGGCGCTTTCAGTCATTTTCCATATTAACTTTTATTATATAATTCCCTTGCAAGAATACCCTTCCCCGTATTAATGTAAATATACAATAAAACCCCAAAGTATTAATATCCCGCCCCTGGTCGAATACGACTATAGCATTATGTTTATCGGGGATTAATAGATTTATTTGAAATTTATTAACAACCCAAACCCCACACGCCATATGGGACTAATTAACCTCTGGTTAATTAACGAACCATTGCCCCCGAACCAATCAAACCCGCCCCGATATTATTAAAAACCATTATTTAAATATATCGGGCCCGCTCCTTAACCCTCCGCCATCTCCGACGCCCGTCAGCCGTCAGATCTGGGCCCGCTCATCCAACGGTCCACGCTCATATCGTGCCCCCCCTTCCATCTGACCTTTAACTCGCGGGGAACCAGCGGTATTACTCCCGTACCCTTGCCACGCGTCAAGCTCTTGCTGCGATCGCTACCTCCCCGCCCGAAACCGCCAAACCCCAAAAGTGGTGCGGGGGGAAACCGCTTACCACCCTCCACTTCACGACAAAATTTCACATCGTCGTGACATCAGCCGCACAATAAACGCTAAAAAGCCCCACCAAAGCCAAAATTTTATTAAAACCATGATAAAATGTCATTTTCATCCATTTTTTCTGCGCACTGTTTTCATGCAAAATATGTCTGGTTGATTGCAAATCACGTCCAGTCCGCCACCCGCCCAAAAAACTCCAGCATCCTGCTCTGCAGCTCATCCTGCAACCTGCGAATTACACGGTTCGCCTTTAAAAACAGGTATCTTTTAAGCTACCTCAGCAAATAGCAGTTGGTACATCCTCCGCTGGAACTTCTCAGCAGCCGGTACAAGAAACCAGCACACTAGTTACAGGGACTTCAAAGGGAAAAGAAGTGGTAGATACAAAGCATCCTATAATGGCAGACTAGCCAACAATGTCAAAAGAACAGAGTCAGGGGAAATTCCACCAGCCCAAACCATAGCACTAGAAATCCCTGCATTACAAACTCCTCTAAATGAGGAAAGAAGCAAGAAGAGAGACAGGGAAGACCCCACACCTATCAGTGGACCTGCAGAACAACCGGGTGCAAAGAGGCAAAGATTGAATCCTCTATCAGAGGATGAAATTATTGAGGAAACCACTGACAGTCTAAGAGGTGAGAGGGTAACCAGCCAGCAGACTTCCCCAGTGATAGAGACATCAACTAGCTCACACAGGCAGGAGCTAGAAAGGCAGCAGAGTGTGGAAGTTTCATCCACTAGGCCACAAAGCAAACAGGCCTCGGACATCAAAAGGACATTCACTGAGATAAAGGCCAGGAACAATCCACTAAGGCTTCAAATTTACAACCAGTATCTTAAGATGGCCCCCACAAACCAGCAAAGATTAATGTCAGCATATGACATAAAAGAAGGAAAGATGATAATGAGTTACTTTAAGCCCAAGGTGCAACAACCACAATCAGCAGCTGACTACATCAGGACAAATCTGGAGGTCTTAGCCAAGGATATTCATCCCATGGACCAGATTGAGCTTCATAAACAGACTGGAGAGATGGTATACTCCACACTGGCTGATAAAGCTATGTTAGCTCATAAATTACAAAACTCCTTGAATAATACCTCTGCTTAGTTAGATTTAGAGAAAGCTTCTTCTCTAGCAAAGGACAACAGGATCAAATCCTTGGAGGAAATTATCATTGAACTGGGACATGATCCCAAAGATGCCAAAGGCATAAAGGCACTGATGAAGAAAAAGGAAGAGGACATTGCTACCCTAAGAAAACAGCTGAAACTGCCTCCTTCCATGCACCCACAGACTGCAGAAGTTGTACAACAGAAATCCGAAGAGGATATGATGGACCTGCTTATGAAACTCAATGAAAGATTAACCGATACTGAGCAGGCACTGGAAAAAGCGCTAAAGGAAAAGCAGGGAGAGTCGACCTCCCAGCCACCTGAAGAAATCCCTGCAGTCACTACTGCCCCCTCCACACTTATAACAGCATTGCCTCCCACTGTCCCGGCATCAACAGCAGAGGTCATCACAGGTACATCAGCACCAGGCAGCAGTACCAATATGAGTACAGAGGAACTGATAAGAGCCATGGAAGAATTAAAACTACAAGTGTCAGAATTGAAACTGGTGAAGGAGCAATTGGCAAAGGTGGAAAAGAATTATGATAAATCCAAGATGAATGTGGCAGAGAAAACAAGGGAGGTCAAAACATTAGAGAACAAAGTGAGAGCATTAGAAAAGGATCTCTCTCTGGATAAACCTCTAGCAGAAATCAGAGGAATTTTGTGGACCAACATCAATCAATCCCTTAGTAATGTGTGGAGGTCTATCCAAGTCATTTATGAGCAGATTGACTTGATAAGAGCGGCCCAAGTGGAGATTCAAAAGACAAGAGCTTTATTGGGATAGATGCCTGAACAAGCTAACCGCTGATACATTTTTTGAACACCAAGACCAGCGAAGAACTGGAAGCACTAGAAATCAGAGACAGAACAGGCACCATTCTAGAAATCAAGAGAGTTCTAACCATGAGAACTCTAATGCAAAATTTGGAAAGGAGATGCCAGGACATGCAGGTAGAGATTAATTCTTTCACAGAAAAGTTTACAGTCTTGCATAAAAAAGGTTTGCCAAGTCCTTTGGGAAGTAATGATCGTCTGATGAAACACATAGACTATGTACATAAATTGAATAAATATATTGCTGATCAAATCACTTCATCAACGAGTGCTTCAGGAGTAAAAGCACTTCCATCTGGCCAGGCCCTCTACGGCAGCCTGGAAAATTTATTCTACATTGAGCACAAGGTGAAGCATCTGTTCACCATCCCACCTAATTTCTTCAGATACACAGAGACTGATGAAACTTTAAGGAATCTTCGGATACATAAGTTACCAGGACCAGAGTGGTGGCAAAGTATGTTAGAAATTCTATAAACTTATCTTTGGTATCTTGGTGAATTGAAAATTTTAGACCATTTACGGTAATGCGGAAGACAGAAATAAATGAGAGTCATACCGGTCAAAGTATATCAGATCAGGGCTAAGGAATATCCAGGCAAGATGGAGCAGCCAACACAGAGTATTAGTGGAATACAACTGTAAACCGACTCACACAGAAACCAACACATCTGGCAAAGTCAGAGCAGCCAGCGCAGCATCAGTTATGGTTTCTCTGTTATCGAGACTATTTGTCTCTACCTTTTGTAAAAAAAAAACGATGAGTCATCACTAGATATTATCTCCATGAGATATTTTGTAAGATATTTTTGTATAAATACCCCCCTTAACGAAATATTTGGGGTTGGTGGATATTGATAGTTACTGACTATAATACTGAAATTTTCTGGAATCAAAGGCTGTTGGAACCATTTTTGTCTGGCCTGCTAGATGAGGAATTAATGCTAAGGACCTGTTACAGAATTCTTGAATCATCTTATGGATCAATAAGTCCCTTCTACCTTGTGTTTTACAGTTTCTACGTTTATTATATCATCTATGTTTCATGATCTAAATAATAGAGAAAAAGAATAATTCAAAATTTGCTTGATTTCACTCTGTTTTCAATCTTTATTATTTTACGTGTTTTCTTCAGAATTAGAATAAAGAATGAATTCTTAATTAATTGCTCCTGTTTCCCCTAATTTTTCCCTGTTGATTATTTGTTGAGGAATTCTTAATTGCTCCTTAACAATAATCAGCCATTTTCCCTCTGTCAAATATGATGAAGGATTCTGAAATGCCCTTCACCCATTTGACTCCATTCCATTGGATTTCAGCCTTTCAATTGTTCCATGTTTGAATACCTTGCTCTGTGATGCCATCCTCTGTTTAGAAACCAAATCCAGGAAGCTATCCTTCTTTGACTCCATCATGCCCAATGGACTGAAACTTTCAGTTTTACCTCACTATTCTATTGAATCCTTCCAACCAAACTCAAAACAAAACCCTTGTACTTTATAGCTAGCCTAACACATTTCAAAACAAAGCTAAATCATAAAAAGAGAGCCCTCTATGGATGCAGATTGTCTAGAATCTGTATCTAAAAGATTGGTCTGTGGTTACCTCGGCCGTATTCCCTTTCTTACAACTTTGGGGAACAACCTGAGTGATAACAGCTGCAACCTGCTCCATTGCCCAACCAAGTCGAAGAAGTTTGTCTTTAACATTCCTTTCCAAGACTTCAAGTTCATCTCGAATCTGTGGGTTCTCTTCTTTCATCCGCTTCAACTTGTATAAGGTCAGCAAGAGCCTCCCTTGACATTCTTCCAAACCTACCATGTCTTGTCGTTCAACTTGGCCCAAGCACGAAGCTTCACCCCTGCTAAACCTGTCACAAAGTATTACACTTCACTTCTGCAAATCTGAATCACCTGTCACGAATGTCAAGTATTCAGCTTTCTTCGTCACGTATCAGTAGCTCTGATACCAACTGTCACGCCGTTACACTGGTGGTACTTTTCCAACCGCACTATTGGAGGCAGCACCACCGACCACTTTCTTTTTAACAATACTTGTGATTGTGGACTACGCCTACTTTCTATACTTAGTTTATTTTTCAAATTTCCTATGTATACTTTCATTAGCACAGCGGAAACATTCATACAACATTCATCATTATTATCTTTTACACTTATATGCACAACGGATAATAAACCGGGAGGGGCAACTCCCTGAAATATGAGTCTGCTCAATAATATCAATACTTCACAAAATATTCAGTTTTATAGTCTTTGCAGGAAACCCCAAGTTCCCTTGGTACAATATCCATCAACGTGCAAGCCAGCCTGCATCGTTCGCACTGCCCGAACCACCGTTTGGAGTTCCCAAGGATACTTTCGCTCGTCGCACCTTATTCATCGTCGCATTGTTCAGCACGTCGTTCACCTGCAGCTCGTTCAGCCGAACACCCTCAACTCGTTCAGGTGCACGCCCTTGCCCATTCAGATGTTCAAACCAACCTCACTCATTCAGTTGTTCAGCCAAGTGCCCTCGCACGCCCTCGCCCGTTCGCCCGTTTGGCCCGGCACCCTCGCACGCCCTCACTCGTTCGCTCATTCGACCCAGCGCCCTCGCCCATTTTCTCGTTCGACCCGACACCCTCGCCCGAATGCCTTCGAATGACTTTTCTTGAATGTCCTCGAACGGCTTCACCCATTCGGTTGTTCGGCCCGGCACCCTCACATGCCCTTGCCCGAACACCTTTGCACGACCTCGCCCGGTCGTTCAGACAAACACCCTCGCCAGTCGTTCAGCCCGACGCCCTCGCCCGACCTGCGGCTCCGTTTTTCGCGTTTGCCCCGGCACAGTGCTTAGGCCCAAGAGTCTGCCTGCACCTTGCCAAATTTCAATCCTCTCCAAGTTAGCTCACCATCCAATTCGCATGAACACTTGGAAACTTCAATTGATTGCTTTTTGCCACCCTAACACTTTACTTATATGGCGGTTGGCCCATTGTTTGGGGCGTCGACTCACTAAGCCGACCCACTATTTTGTCCAACTCGCCCCAACTTCGCGTCGGCCCATGGTGTGGGCGCCCATGTGCGGGACCGCCCCCACATATAAACTTTCCATCGCCCAACACTTAGTCATTTTCACAAGATGACTTCGCATCGCATGTTTCCTTCATTCAGTCGTCTTGTCGCACCGTTCGCACATGCCCTCAACTCATCGTTCAACCGCCCAGCTCGTTGCTTGCCCGTCGTGCGCCCGTGCCAACTCTCGCTGACCTGTCGATTAAATGTGCCCGCCTAGCACACCCGACTCGTGGGCTTGACAGTGGGGGTCGCGGAACTGATGGGGCGAAGGTCCTCGACCGGCTCCATGGTGGTCAAAAGCAGAAGAATGATAATTCAGAGTGGTCGTGGTGATGTTGGAGGTAGAAGAAGATCTGGTCGTGGTCGTGCCATGGCCTCTCAAGTACGAAGCAACATTCAGGGTCATGCGGGTACAGCGAGTCGTGCTCCTTCCAGGAGTCCTGAGATTTCCACAATGCTTTAGGAGCTAATACAATTTGTCATTGCTCGGTTGGAATCTCTCGATAGAGCCCGTATGGAGGAGCATGAGGTCGTTATGGCCAAACTAGAGCAACTCCACTACTTCTAATGCCATGTTCGTGAAAGAATTGTAGTTGTTTGGCATGTGCAAAATCTGTTGACGAAGAAAGTCAAAAAGCTGGAAGCTTGTCTTGCTTCCTTTGAGCATCATGTCAATTTGTTGTATCGCCCTCCTCCTCCTCCAAGAATGGGGCAGAATAATCCTGCTTCAATTACCTCTAACAACTGATTATGATCACTAGTGTCTTTCAAGTTCTTTTTATTTTTTTGTATATTAAGCCTCTATATGGACCTCTTAGCTCAACATTTTTTTTTTGTATATTTCATGGTTATAAAATTAATCAACAAACCTGGTCGGAGTGAGATCACATGCATTTTATCATCTCTGTATATACCCTTTTATTAATAGAAACTTTTCGACTTACAAAAAAATATCTAAAAAAATAAAACTTTGTTTTATATATATATATATAGAAACTATATAATATCATGTCACTATATATAGTTATAATATTTTATATAACATATATATATAACATAACATGACATGTAACTATAGTTAACTATAAAATAACATAACAGATTTATATACTTATAACATCACATATATATATATAGATATAACTCTATAATTATTTAATATGTATAATATAAAATTAGTTAACCTAACACATAATTATAACTATTTTATAACTATGTAATTATATAATTATTATGTCACTAACAAATCAGTTTTTATATTAATCAAACAAATTTTTCAAAAAAAATCTTTTGTTCAAAATTGAACATTGAGTTTTGGAATTCCCAAGTTACTTACCTTGGAACACCGCCACCACGAAGGCTCCGTCAATGATAACTATATAATTATTATGTCACGTGACATTTAGTGATCGCTTTTTGATATTAATCACACAAATTTTTCAAAAGAAATCTTTTAGATATCATTTTTTGGGATTCAACTGCGTTAAGTAAGTCATTCAAACGTATGACCATTTCCATGAGAGGTAGTCGTAACTGACTAATTTCATAGTTGAACATAGGGTTTTGGGGTTCCCAAGGTGCTTACGTTAAAACAACGCCACCACCAAGGCTCCAACGCCTATGGTCAATACCATTATAAATTTTTGCTTATTTATTATATTTTAGTTAATTTAAATTTGTTTTAATAATTTTAAAATATTAAATTATATTTTTAGATTTATAAGATTATTATATCACCATAGGTGACATATAGTGACACTGTTGAATTTTTTTTCATTTTATAAGGTAGATTTTGGATTTTATTTTATATTTTTGGTATATATTATAATTTATAATTTATAATTTACAATTTTATTATTTTATTTTATTTTTTTAAAATATGATAAAATTGATTTGTTTAGAATATTTTAATTGTTAGTGACCATGACAATAAAGTCTTACCGAATCAGAAATTTTGAGTTCAAACTTTCTACTATCTCCTAAACAAAATAAACATAATAAAATAAATTCCTACCAAATTTAAAAAGAATATAATAACACTACTTTTGTTAAATAATTCATTGTTTTTTTCAACTCTCTTGACACGACACGCAAATCCGTTACTTTCCGTTGATCCTTCGTGGATTTTGATTTTTTTTAAATATTATCAAAATCCCAGGGATGTGTCAGTATCGCGTGTTCTCTTGGAGAAATCTTAGGGTACCTAATTCCAATGGGTGCTTTAGTTAAATCTATTTATATATATATATATATATGTGTTTGAATGAATATTAGTTAGTTACTTATTTTTATGTTTCTTTTTAATGAATATTAGCTATGTTGTTATGTTCCATTTCCTGGTTATACGTTTTGGGAATGTTGTTTTTAAGTGTAAATTTTAATAATTTTTTAAACACAATGAATTTAATTATAATAATTAGATTTGTGGAATTTTAATTTGAATGGAGGAAATAAAATTTATTTTTTTTATCATTCAAAATAAATTTAATTAATAACAAAAAATTTATTTTATATATATTTTATTTTTCTTTTTATTTATTTAAACATTTTTTTCTAAATTAGATATTTAAAATGTTTATTTTTAAATTATAAATATATTATAAATTTAGAAATACAAATTAATTTATAAAATTATATATTCACATAAAAAATATTGTTTAAATTTAAAATTTTGTTAAATATTTTTCTATTTCATTTTAATATTATTAGCGTTTTTTCTATAGATGTTTTAGTGTTCATTATTTCACATTTTATGTTGATTATGAACACTAAGCTATAATTAAGGTTAATTTGATTTTAATTGCTATTACTATTATTATTAGGTAATTTACATGCTCCCCTCTACATGGTTCATTGGCTAATTGGCAGGATTTGAAGCTTAGATCACATGCTTATAATTTTTGGGTTTTGGTTATAGTTATAAGTTATGTGATTTTTATTTTTATTTTTATTTTTGTTAAGTATAAATTTTAAATGTTTTAAAACACAATGAATTTAATTATAATAATTAGATTGGTGGAAATCAAATTTGAATGGAGAGAATAAAACCTATTCCCCCTTATCATTTAAGATAAGCTGAATTAATAAGATGAATTTTATTTTCCATTTTATCCATTGAAACACTTATTTCTAAATTATATATTTAGAGTGTTTATATTTAAATTATAGGTATATTATAAATTTAGAAATACAAATTAATGTATAAAATTATATAAAAATAATAAAAAATAAAAATAAAAATATTGTTTAAATTTAAAATTTTGTTAAAATTGTCTTAGTGTTCATTTGAATCTCACATTTTATGTTTGATTATGAACACTAAGCTATAATTAAAGTTAATTTGATTTCAATTGCTATTTTTATTAATCTTAGGTAAGTTACATGCTCCCCTATACATGGTTCACGCGCTAATTGGCGAGATTTGAACCTTGGATCACATGCTTTATATAATAGCTTAAAACACAAATTATAACATGACCATCACCATTTGAGCTATCCACTTATGAACATGTAATACTTAGAAAGAAAAGACTGAAGAATACTGAGATGCATAACTTGTATCGAAAGAATTGGAATTTGGCTCCTTGTTGCTTCAACAATTCTAGAATGATTGTATGGGAACCACTCTCCTACGAACCGTAGGCTCAACTCACCAATGGGCCATCCTTGAGCGCCAATAAATTGTTGCTAGATTTGCTAGTACTTCCCCCTCAACCACAAAAGATAGCCTCTTCTTATTTCCTCATTTCTTAGATAGAGTCAATACCAACACTCTACTAGTCATTATTATCCTCATCTTAATTTGTCTTTTCCAATGCCTTGTTTTCGTTCCCTATGTTTTTATTTCTTTTATTAATTTAATTGATTTGGAGCATGACATACTTCCCTACGTCAATGAACTTTGTCTTGAAGTTAATTTAATTATGCAATTCATTATTCCATAATATCATTATATATCATTGGCAAACAACTTTATGTGACAATTTCAAAGTTGCGTCGATTGGTTAAAGACGAGGATTGGTCAACATTTACTTTATGATTGATGTATTTATCATCTCTAATAAAAAATATATGTACAAGATGTTACATAAGAGTTTAAACATAACAATGTGCTTTTAACAGTTACATGTGACATTGCAATAATGTAGATGAAACTTAATAACATCTTAAGATAATTTTTTATCTTTCTAGTTGGAAATTAGAATAAATACTTTTAGCTTTTTACAATATATTTTTGAAAACAAAAAGCATGTGGTCGCAATGTCCAAAGAAGCAAAGACAGTGACATTGCCACCACATGGCTCTTGTTTAAATATAACTATATATATTTAACTATATTATAAAATTATAACATATCTCACACACACACATATTATTTATAACATAACATAAATTTTATATAATTATTTAACATAACTGGTTAAATTTAACATTTAAGGTATAACAAAAAATTAGTTAACATATATATATATATATATATATATATATATATATATATATATATATATAAGTTCATTTTGAACAATGCATCACTTATCGATAAATTAAATCCATCATAAAAAGTGTATTTGGTCTAGTGAATAAAAGCATTTAGACTCTTTTCTAATTTGTACCATATTGTTTCATTATGTAGTATACAAAAAACATTGTCTTCATGTGCTTGCACCTAATACATGTCATGTGTCAAAGTCAAACATTAAGAACGTAAATTCTATTGTAGTACTTGGTTGGCATGAAATTTTATTAGTTTTTTAAATAGGTTTATTTCAATTTTTTACATATATATTTACATATAGTTGCACTATGAATAAAATGAATTATTTAGAAATGAGAAAAAGTGTGAGATTATATTTGATTGCTTTTTTTATTGTGTTTACATGGAACTCAATGTACTTTGGTTGATAAATTATCAAAAAATGGACTCTAAAGTTTAGGACTTCAGGCTAGATTATTCTGCTTGAGTTTAGAAATGGTTTTTTTGTCAACATTTTTTTCTTGGATTAGTTTATATGTATTATATGTAATATGTTTAGGCATCCCATATATGCACCCCAACTACAGGTCATCGTAGTGCAAGAGGGTATGTTATACATGGTTGGGCTCGTGATAGATCACATAGCCCAATAAGAGTTTGTGTTCCCCTAGTAGGTCCTTCCTTCGACGCTAGTCAGAGTGTCAAAGGTAGTGTTTATGTCTCTACTGATGACCATGCTTGTACATCCAGTGGACGCCTTCACCCATTTCAGCTACACCTCCTACATTTTTAAATCCTCCTTAAACTTTATGTGTTTATGTCTTGAAATTGTCTTTAACTTTTAAATTGTCTTCAATTGATGTATTTGAATTTAATGTATATGTTATTATGCTTCTAGTTTGTTAATTATATATATGTTAAATTATGTTTATGATTTACAGGTCCTCAGTAGGTTGAAGCTGAGGATCAGAGTGCAACATTGATCTCTCCTTGGGATGATGTTACATCTCAGATCACATTAAATGATGTTATGATCCGTCATACATAAATCACAATAGAGATAAAGAATATCCCTGCCAATTCACCGACTCACCTTGAATTGTATTTGTGTTAGATAACATGATTAGGTTGATCAAGACATACCAAAGGTCAGGCCCACATAGCCACATATTACAATTCATACATAGGGTCAAGAGGCATGAGGTTAGACGCCCATATTCTTAGTAGGTGGTAAAAGAGGCCACCAAGGACATTGATGTTCGTGGGGAGTTGTTTGACATCCCTCCGGATCACCTTGCAAGACATAAAGGTCCAATCCCACTGAGATATTTTAGTAATTTTCATGCAACCCCTTATGATAGATTCATTAGAGCTTGGGGCAAGTTCCCCAACCATGACTAGGTCGCATTTTATTTTTCTAAGCATTTATATGTTGAGTTTGTGTTACATATGAGGCCAGATTACACTGATACTGGATCTCATTTTTATGGTACCGATAGGGGACATACCTATGATCGCAAGGGGACTCGTAGGGACCCTGGGCATGTACCACCACTTCCGAGATTCTTTCCACTACTGTCTCGAAGCATGGTATTACCTAGAGAGCTAGAGGACTTGTCACATCTCGGTGGTGAGATGTGGGAGACTATTGCAGAAAACATGTGGGTGTCATTGGCTAGTGCACATGTTGAATTGCATGGAGAGATATGGAGACCACCACCATTGCCTCGTGACCCACCAATGCCCTTATATGATGATTCATTTCTCGCAAGTTTACCCTTTTTTTAGCTTTTGACACATACATGTATGTATTGTGATGTCATTTGTGAGACTTGGAGGGTGTGTGGCCCGCGTGACACAGACCAGGTACATATTTCTATGAAACTTTTAACTCTTATTGTTAAATTATGCATAGTTATTTATATTAAAATTTCTAGTTCATATTTTTTTTTGTTAAGCTTGGTAGTGCCTTCTTTTTCTATTAGTTTAACGGCAAGTTACAACCAATTTTAGAGATGGTTAGGTGGCCTCAACTTGCCTGGTGGGAAAAAAAATTGTTGGCCACCTAATGACATGGTATGCCATCCAAAAATGATAAGCCTTAAGTCTTTCTAACCACACAATATATGATTGTATGTCTATGCTTATCCTACTATCTACTTGCCAAATTTCTAGTTCGTATTAGATTGCATAATTTATATTAATAAATTCATGATAACATGTAGAACCATCCCACCTACTTGGATGAGCTTACGAGGTCATCTGAGGGGGATGTTGATCAGCAAGGGCATCCTTGACCAGGGCACATTTATATGGATTCTCCTCCACCTCCATCTCCACATTATATGTTCACTAATTTGGAGGAGAGTCATTATGTACAACCGCATGGACCAACAATTGAGGTAAACTTATTTATTCCTAAGATTTCAACATTTTCTTTTTTTAGGTTACATAAATATGCTCATTAATTTATAGACTAATTATAATGTGTCCTTGCCATTATGTACATAGGCCCGTATGGAGAGTGATGTTGATGCCACTGTTATGTGGAGACATGAGTGGGATGTTGGGTTTAGAGGCATTGATGATGCAAGCCCCAATCATTGAGCCACGAGAAAGGGAGAACCAAACGTAGATTCATGATCAGACCCTCATCCTATCAGACTTGCATTTGGAGTTGATTGAGGTTAGTAGATTCATGTATATATGTTTACATTAAAAAATGTGGTTCAATATAATTTATTTCCATATTATTATTTTGTACAAATAATGATCTAATTAGTTTGAATTTGAATGTGTTATATTGTAGTACCAACTTATGGACACTTACCTTGCGTTGCATAACTCGCATAGGAGTTCTGGTTGTACTTAGAGTGTTATAGTTTGTATATTTTCAGGCTCATTTCATAGGGCATATTCACATGTGTGATACAAAATTTGTATGTTTTCATACATGGACAATTTATGGATGTACATCACGGACATTATTTTAGTTTATTCGATGCTTATTATTTCAATTTATGGATGTTCATGTGATATTTGTAATTTGTGTATATTTTCATATGGATAGTTTATTCATACATGTATTCACTATTTCAGTTTATGGATTTACGATTAATCTTGTTTATGGATGCTCATTACTTTTTGAAGTTTTTTTGTTTGTTTTTCAAGTTTTATGTGATCCTCCAGGCTTGACCCGTGAGTTGAGAAGTTGTGACCCAAAGGCATCTAAGCCATCAAAGTCACCGAGGGATCATGCCCAGCCTGGGCCACACTAGCCCTTAGTTGACTAGATATTTTTAGCATGTCTCCTCCCCCTAGCACAGGGCACAACCATCCCTATGAGGTTTAATCCTAGGTCACCTTGCTGACGAGGTCCATCCTCATTCAGTTGTGTTAGTGCGACTTGACATTAATTTTTTAAGTTTAAATGGATCTGTTAAAATTATTTTGCTAATTTAGTCATTTTTCTATATATTATAGCTTTTATTAGTAAAATATATGTTCAATTTTGGTTTCCAGTTTCATTGACTAAGAAAATAAGTACAATCTTAAAAGTTATGATGCAAGTCACTTTGATACTTAAAATGAACTAAAATATATCATGTATCAATTTAATATTGAACATGGAAATAATTCCAATCATGCTTCACATTGGCTTGTAGAAAGTTTCTTTTAGTGCAATCAACATGTACCTTATTACAATTCAACTTTAAAAATAAAATATTTGAATTATAAAGTTATATATATATGTGAAATTTTTTGTGACCCACCCATATACCACAATATCAACTTTTTTAAGTATTTCAATCATTTTTTTAAGTATTTGTGTTCAATTAAAAAACACAGCTATGATTGAAATTAGTTTTATTTAATTTTAATATTAAAAGATGTCATGTAAACAACAAATAGGTTTAATTCATCATTATTTATTTTGAGATTATCTACAAGAGCTTAGTCATAACATGATATAAGTCAATTGTATTGAAATTTAATATATAGGTCAAACAACAATATATGGCAACATTTCTATAATTTTATATAATGTTATCACCTTTCCTAAATTTACAAGTAATTATCCAAGTATTTCATTCAATTCCTTATGATGTAAATTTAAGTTTGATTCAATTTTTAAAAACTCAAATATGATTGAAATAAGTTATATATTCAATTTTAAAAGATGCGGAGATGTAAAAATTACAAATACAAGTTTTATTGATTTTATTTTGTTTGGGGTTATCTACAAAAGCTTAGTCATAATGCATGTCATCAATAAATTTTTTGTGCTTACACTAAAATCAATGCACAATGTTAAACTAATTACCTCGAAATTAATGTACACCATATATCTAGTTACATCATTTATCATAAATCAACATCTTTGCTGAAATCAATGCATCTAATGCAAGCAATTGAATAGGATGATAAATTAACATCTTTGCTGAAATCAATGCATCTAATGCAAATTATCAAATAGGATTAGAACTCAACATCTACTCTGAAATCAATGCATCTAATGTTGCAAGCAATCAAATAAGATTAGAAATCAACATCTACATTGAAATTAATACATCTAGTGCTAGCAATAAAATAGGATTAGCAACCAAATTTTACACTGAAATCACTACATCTAATGTAAGCTCAATCAAACAAGAATATAAATTAACATCTTTAATGAAATGAATGCATCTAATGCAAGCAATGAAATAGAATTATAAATCAACATCTACACATAAATCAATGCATATAATTTGCAAAAAATCAAATAGGATTATAAATCAACATTTGTACACTGAGATCAATGCATCTGGTGAAAAAAAAAAAATCTTCCCTTTCTCTCCCCCCTCCATCTATATTGATTTTTCTCTCCATCTCTCCTTCTTTGTCTCTCTATCTCACCCCCCTAGAAACACACTCTCTCTCTCTCTTCATATTTATCTATCTCTCCCTCCCTCCCTCTATCTTTCTCTTCTTCCCTCTCTCCCCCTTCCATCTATATCTCTATCTCCCTCTATCTCTCCTTCTTCATCTCTCTATATCACCCCGCAAACATACACATTGTTTCTCCATATCTATCTATATCTCCCTCCATCTCCCTCTCCCTATCTCTCTCTCTTCCCCTTCTCTCCCTCTGTCTCCCCTTTTATCTCTCTTCCCTCCTACTCTCCTCTCTCCCTCTCTCTCCATCTCCCTTGTCACTCCCTCTCTCTCTCTCTTTCCATCTCCCTTGCCACTCCCTCTCTCTCTCTCCACCTTTCTCTCTATATATTTCTTTCTTCTTACCTCCCTCTCTCTCCCACTCCAACTCCATCTCTCTCTCTCCCTCCCTCTCAAGTCCTCTCTCTCTTCCTTTCTCTCCCACCTCCCTCTATCTTTCCCTAACATCACTCTCTCTCTCTCTCTCTCTCTCTCTCTCTCGAACTTCATCATGTAACTTTGTTGTCTATCTCCCTCCCTCTCTCATTCTCTCTCCCCCTTCTCTCCATCTCTCCTTATTTGTCATTCTATCTCACCCCCAAACATACACACACTCTCCATTGTCACTATTTCTCTCTCTCTCTCTCTCTCTCTCTCTCTCTCTCTCTCTCTCTCTCTCTCTCTCTCTCTCTCTCTCCTCTCTCTCTCTCTCTCTCTCTCTCTCTCTCTCTCTCTCTCTCTCTCTCTCTCTCTCTCTCTCTCTCTCTCTCTCTCTCTCTCTCTCTCTCTCTCTCTCCCTCTCTCTCTCTCTCTCTCTCTCTCTCTCTCTCTCTCTCTCTCTCCACCTTCCTCTCTTTATATGTCTTGAACTTCTTCTTTCCCTATCTTTTCCTCCAACTCCATCTCTCGATCTCCCTCTCTTTCTCGAAGAATCTCTCCATATTTGTGTTTCCCTCTCTCTCTTACCCTTCTCTCCCACTCTTTCTCACTCTATATTTCAAAAAAAAATTAAATACTTTGACAATTAAAATATCATGTTTAAGAAGAAAACTAGGGTTTTCGATCGCTGAACCCTGCATCAACAAACCCTCCTCTCTCTCATGTTGTCGTTGACATGCTTTGACACAAGATCCAGGCTGAGTGGGCTCAAGATGGGGCCTCCCGGAGGAGGGGGATCTACCCCCTCCTTCAATTCCATCCTCACCGGCGCGCTTCATTCACCCACTGCCCCCTCGTCTAGCTCCGACTAGCACAAAGTTAAACAACACGAATCACCGACCCTTGATGCTCAATGCAAGTCGCGTATGAGAGGACGTTGCCTTCCAAAAGAAACTAATAATCCCAGAGTGGTGATCCTGAGCAACCACCTTGAGAAATATCACCTGTTTATGCAGGATCATGAAATCATCTGTAAATTCATGGGTATCTGGCCCAGAGAAGTAGATATCCTGCGATGGATCCAGATCAAATGGTAGCCAAAATCCCCCTTTGATCTCTGCCTATGTGCCAAGGGTTTTTTCACAGTAATCTTCGAAGATCTGGAAGACCGAAAGTGAATCCTAGATAATGGCCCTTATTTCATGAATAGTGTTGGTCTATTTATGAGGCACTGGGAACCCTGCTATAACCCAGAGAAGGAACAATTCTTAGCTGCCCCTATCTAGGTTCAATTGTATTCTCTTCCAGAGGATTTTTGGGAGATGGACATTTTGGAATCAATCAACAACTCCATCGATGACTTTGTCCAGGTCTCGGAGATCACTCGACATAGAAGGTTTTCTTCGTATGCTCAGATCTGTGTGTATATGAACATCTCCCAAACTCTCCCGGAATCGATGAAAATAGAATACCAATATGAGACTTGATCACAGCCATTGGACTATGAACACATCCTGTTTAAATGCAGAGTCTACCACAAATACGAGCATCTATCTTGTAATTTCCCTCAAAAAGTTATGACTCTCATAGCATCTCCTTTTGTAGACGACTTCCAAGAATTTCAGAGGTGACATCCTCCTCCAATAAAATTCCCTCGATCCCAAGAACCTCTCAAGCAACCTCTAGCTGGACGGTTGGACCCTCTCAAGAGGCCCAAAATCTCCCTTTAGGAAATCGCTTCACTATCCTAGCAGATCCGGTTGAACCAGAGCAGTCAGCGACACCTGGGGTTGTGGCCCAATCCCAAGCAACGATGGAAGTAGAACTGGGACAGGAAAACCCCAAGAATAAATAGTCGAGAAAATGTAAAACCTTGGAGGGTCATACCAACAGTAATGAAGTCTAGCAATTCCCCATCCAGATACGCCATGCTTTAGAACATGATGTGAAGATGGATCAACTCAATTATGATGAAAGGGTTATGGTCGCCTATTTGCGAAACTGGGCTAAAGATGGATCAATAGATATCCCCCAAGATCAGTTGGACCAATTCCATCAAATCTACAAGGATTGGGAGAAATGCCAAGCCTCTGTGGATTCCCCTCCTCAATTGGCTTTAGCTATATGGGATGAAGATACATCCACATGACAAACAGATCCTAGCTCGGGCTCCAGGAAGAAAGGCAGAAGGTGAACTAGTGAAGTGATCCGGGAAGCAGGGGCGATCTTAGTCAACTCAGGACAAACTAACGTCCTCACGGAGTATCATCGGCAATCCCTCCACCCCCCCAATGAAGTTGCTATCATGGAATATAAGAGGCCTCAACTCCAAGGGGAAATTGAGGTATCTGAAGGATAGAATTCAAAGAGAGAAACCAGACATAGTAGTCCTACAAGAAACTAAAGTGACATAGGAAAAACTTAAAGATATCGCCAGCAGGAGCTGGCCTTTGGTGGAATGCATGGCACTGGACGCAAGGGGTAGTGTAGGAGGTCTAGGTATCCTCTGGGACCCTTGATCCATCTCCTTCAGGCACTGGATCGCCAACCCCCATACCCTTTCAGGCCAATTTGAATGCATAGGATCTTCTGACAAGGTTTGGTTAACAGGGGTTTATGGCCCTTCCCTCCCAGGGATGAAAGTAAGTTTTCTCCATAGTCTGCGACACCTCAAGGAGATTTTGGGGGACACCAACTGGATCCTGGCTGGGGATTTCAACCTCATAAAAGATCTCAGTGAGAAGAAGGGAGGAGTTCGGCAGTTGGATCTGATATCCCCAGCATTCCAGGAAACCATCCAAGACCTGGGAACCAAGGACATTGATTTTAAGAATGGCTCCTTCACCTGGAACAAATGACGGGGAGGTAAGTATCAGATAGCCTCAAAATTAGATCGTTTTCTTCTTTCTGATAACATCCTCCATCAGGATCTATTTTTCAAGCATCGATCCTCCCGTGCTTGGGATCAGATCATTGGCCAATCTGTCTTGAGATCGATCTATGGATGGCTCCTCGCAACTGTCTATTTCTCTTTTAATCATTCCGGCTTAACAAGGTAGAATTCCTGGATAATATGGAATAACAAGGTGATTGGTCGCAACCTAATGGAAACTTTCCAACTAAATCTGAAAGAATTAAAAGGAAAAATCAAAGAATGGAACCGATTGGACTTCAGCAATATCCACTGGGAAAAGAGACGACTTGAAGAAGACATGTGATATATTCAACAATAGATCATCTTGGAAGGGAGAACATATGCCCTCATAGCCCAGGAGGGACAACTCCTAACTAATCTAGAACAATGGAAAAAACAGGAGGAAATCCTGTGGAGACAGAAGTCGTGAGTCCAATGGCTCAAGGAGGGTGAGCGGAACACAAAATTTTTCCATAGGACCATGTTGAAGCATCACCAGTATAACCAGATCTTCTCCCTCAATGGCTCTGATGGTAGACGGCTGGTGCAACATGAGGAAATTTCAGAAGAGTCGCTCACTTCCAGACTTTGTTCACAGAGCCAAATAATGATAGGAGTGAGGCAATCTCCAAGACCAGCAATGCATTCCAAAATTAATTTTGGAAGATCAAAATGAGGCCCTTATGAGATAAATCTCCTTGGAATAAGTGGAGGAAGTGGTACAGGCTCTTCCATTGAACAAAGCCCCTAGCCTAGATGGTTTCACCTCTGAATTCTTCAAAGATGGTTGGAAATTTCTAGGAGACGAGATTCATGAGCTAATAGAGCACTCTCGCTGCACCCAATGGATTTGGTCGGGTATGAATGCAACATTTCTAACGCTTATCCCTAAGAAGGGTGTGACGTTGGACCTTGGTGGCTTTCGGCTAATTGCACTTTGCAATGTAATCTACAAGATTCTCTTAGGAATTCTAGTTTGATGGCTCAAACCCTTGCTTCACAATATCATTGGACCCGAACAGTCTGGTTTTGTAGAAGGGCAACAAATAATGGATGGGATATTGGTGGCTCATGAGGTGGTGCACTCTCTGTCCTCATCCTGAACCCCAGGTATGCTTATCAAACTAGATCTCTCCAAAGCTTATGATCAGTTAAATTGGGATTATTTGTTGTCTATGCTCGCTACTTTCGGCTTCTCCCCTTCCTGGATCAGTTGGGTCAAATCCATGATTACCCCCTTCTATTCAATCCTTGTGAATGGAGTGCCCTCTCGGACCTTTCGTGGATCCAGAGGGCTTCGCCAAGGAGATCCCATCTCTCCTTTTCTCTTTATCATAGCAGTAGAAGGATTGGGAAGACTTATCAAAGTGGTTGTTGAATCTTGCAGCCTCCTAGGCATCAAGATCTCACAAGAGGCCCCTCCTCTCACCCACCAGCAATTTTTTGATGACAACATGTTATATGGGAAACCCACCTTAAAAGAGGCAAAGAAATTGGGATCTATTATGGTGCTATTCCAGCAGGCATCTGGTACCCAGATCAACAGTGACAAATCAGACATCTTCTTCTTCAACACTAATCCTAGAGTGCAAATTCATCTCAAAAGAACTCTCTGATTTAGAGTTGGCTCGCTCCCCAACACTTACCTTGGAGTACCTTTGGTTTCAAACTCTCTCAAGATCTCCTATTGGAAGGAGATGTTATCCAACATTGATAAGAAGTTATCAAGTTGGACCTTCCGGGTTTTGAAATCGTCGGGTCGACTCATTCTTCTAAAGGCAGTTCTGCAGGCTATTCCCCTATATCATCTCTCGGCCCTTCCAGCCCCCAGGAGCATCTATAAGGAGGTCACGGCCAAGTTCCAGAAATTTCTCTAAGCTAAACTACATATCAGCTGAAAATGGGCCTTGGTGGCATGGGATAAGTTGTGTAAACCAAAGATTCATGGTGGCCTAGGATTGAAAGATCCTAAGTTGTTATCTCATGCCCTTAATGCAAAATTTTGGTGGTGATGGTTGCAAGGCGGACAAGAGATATGGAAGAAGCTTTGGGCATGCAAATATAGGGTTGTAGGTTGGCAGGATCCATTGCAGCACCATCATAACCTACCAAACGACTCCTCGATCTGGAATCGAGCAAAATCCCACCAGGGCCTCATTCAGTATCACGGGTTCTAGGAAACTAGGAATGGCAAGAAGGCCAAATTATTGAAATAGGTTTGGATGCAGCACCCTAGATTGGATCAAGACCTTACCCTCAAATATCTCCAAGCATTTACCTCCCAGTTGGGGGTGGTTCGTGTTAAGTACTTTTGGTAGGACCCAATCCCAGGGTCGAAATGGAGGGAATGGAAATCTTCAGCTCACTGGCCAGCCCATGACCCACCTCTAGATTGGGAGGATCTCACCTTGATCCTTCGCTAGTGCCCTATTCTCAACAACGAGGAACCAGACAAGTTGCGGTGGGGACACCTCTCAAAAGGAATGTTCTCCCTCAAGGAAGCTTATTCAATCTTATCATCTATAGGGGACTTGGAGCCAAATCCATTATGGAAGCGAATATGGTACTCCCGATTATGGATAAAATTTATTATTCTTATGGTTAATGGGCCAAGGTAAGCTCCTCACGCGGATAAAATATAGAAAAAAAGTTATTCCATGCCCCTCCTGGTGCCCTCTTTATCGTAATGAGGAGAAAAAGACTAATCACCTCTTAAAATTGTGTCCAAAGGCGCTGGCAGTTTGTGGCCACCTCGCATACATGTTTGGAGCATTTGATCGGTCAGCCAATAGCCTACGAGAATCATTAGATACATGGACATGGAATCTCTTTAAAAACCCCATTGTCAACAGAGCATGGTGCCTCTCATAGGGATTTGTCCTCTGGAATATATGGAAAGCCAAAAACAGGGCAGTTTTCCACTCATAAGCCTTTCAAAGCAATAACGTATGGAAAATCGTCCTTCAGAACATCAAGGAAACTTTGTCAATCTCGCATTGGTCAGAGGATGACTGGAAAGAGAAGGGTAACAAGCATGTCATTCTGACTGCCCTTGATCTCCACTAGGATTCCTTTGACCCCAGGCCAGCTCGTTGCCCCACAATATGGGAAGCCTCTTCCAACTCTTTCATCTGCCCCCCATAGGGATTTCTTAAGCTTAATTTTGATGGGGCCTCCAAGGGCAACCCTGGGCCGGCCGGTCTCGGGGGAATAATTCGCAATGACAAGGGGAAAGTGGTAAAATTTTACGCAGCCTCCTGTGGCAGCACCACAAACAATGTAGCCGAATTTCTAGCCTTGGAAAGAGGGTTGCACGTAGCAAAGGAAATGGGGGTGTCTAAACTCCAAGTCACAGGAGACTCCTAGATAGCTATAGCCATGCTTCAAAAACTCATTAATGGATCCTCTGGACATAGTCATAAAGAGATGGCGACTGGAACTAATAGGGGAACATATTCATTCCAGGATTTCCTCCTTTGAATATGTAATCATAGAACATGTCGACTGAGAGGGTAATAAGGCAGCTAATAAACTAGAAAATTGGGGTAGTGATCATCAAGGGTAGGATCTCCTCCAGGACTGGCCCCCCCTTTCACAAAATACCCACCTGGTGGATCTATGTCAGATAGTGGCAGAGGAAGAGGCTTCCCCAATGGGGGTGAGGAACTCGGTGCACGAAGCATCACGTGGCTCATGTTTGTAAACAATTGGCATAAGGGTGGAGGGTCAACCTCCCTGCCCTCTCAAATCACCTGGCATATGAGGGAGAGTTATGGCATCCGTGTGAAATACCTCAATGCCTTGACTAGCGCAGGAGGCAATGATCTAAGACATGGGATGGGTTATGGCGAATTCATTTGTGTTGGAGTTTCAATACGGTTTCACGTTCCTTGTTGGTATTATGCTTGTCGGCGAAGGAAGTGTCGCTGGTTTTTCTGGGCATGGTGGAAACCCCGGAGTTTCTTCTGAGACTCTTGGCACTGCATGTTAGTATCCTTCTTGTTCCAGGGGTGGTATCCTGTATTTTTCTGCGCATGCACAGTGCAGCATTCGGAGGTGCCGACTAGTTTATATTTCTGGTTCATTTGGAAATTGAAAGTTGTGGTTTATTGGTTTCTTGGAGGTTGGTGGAGGCGGTATAGTTGGTGATGCTTATGGGGGTGGTTTTGGCTCTGTGCGTGGTGCTACTTCGTAGACTGTTGGGCCTATAATTAGGTCGATCTGCTTCTCAGTGTATGGTTTTCTGTGTGTTCTGGGGTGAAGGGAGTCAGGTCCTTGAACGTCGTCATGGTTGTCTGTTGCTGGTGTAGTTGGGGAGGCGCTCCTCGGAGTGCTTCGGGCAAGGTCGGGTATTGTTCGACCCTTCTTCTTCTGAATTTTCAAAATTATAATGAGTTTATGTTCCAGAGCCTAGGGTGGCAAGATTGGTGCAGTGGTGGAAGTCTGGTAGGTGTGTGTCCCTGCTTCAGGGAGGGAAGTGTTAGCTCTTAGCCTTGCCTAGGTGGCTGGTGGTTTCAGCCTTAGGCAAGGCGAGCCTAGTGGTCAGGATTCAGGCGTGTTTTGAAGGTTTTCGGTGGTTCCTATGTTCTTAACTCTTGTATCGACAATGTTGTTGCTTTTCTAGCCAGTATGCACCCATCTCCGCGTAGAGGGCGGTCCTCCCTCCGAGAAAAACCTGGCTTGGCTAGATGCGCGGACCTAGAAACGCTGATATGATTTAGAATATTAGTTTGTAGTGCTAAGATCTTCCTCAGATTATAAACAAAAATATTTCATTGTGCTTAAGGATTCATCAATTTTTTGCAAGTGAAATGAAGAGTTTTTACGTTAATTTTATGATCAATTTAACATAAACCAGAAACTAAACAGCAACATAAACATGTACAGAATATCATCAAAAACACATTACAATAAGAACATGATAAAGGAGTTCACCCCTCCTGGGCTATGTATCCTTGGTCCAGCTTCCAATGGCTTAGGCCTCTCTATTATGCTCAAAAGTGTAAAAATCTATGTTTATAATGCTCAAATGCTTATGAAACCTACTCCCATCAATCCAAAATACTCAAAAATGACCATCTAGCCTCTTTTTGCATCCAATTTGGTGGAAAACTAAAGAAGTTGTGACTTCTCCTAGTTGTCCCACTATTCGTTCCACAAATTGCTCCATATCCAACAGGAACCCACAATTTCGATCCAAAAATCCTCTAACTGAGTCAGAATTTTGCTGCGCGCCAGGCCATATTCCATCGGCACCGACTCTCCATTGTAAATACCAATCGGTGGAGTTCTGTGGGCTTATGGTCTGTGAAAAAGGTGGCAATGTGCGATTGCGATGTGGCAGACCCGACGGGAATATTAACCAAAATCGATAAACATCTCGCATCCGGGGACTTATCACATTTCACAATTTGGTGGATAACTTGGGTTTTATATATGTGGGACTTGCAGAATTGTAATTTGCGATTGCGATATCGCATCGCAACTCAGTACCTACCAGTGGTCGATTTTGTAATGTCGACCCTTCATCGATCTGCGATTGCGATCCATTGCATCACACCTCCGATCATTTCTTGAAAACCTTCCTGCCTTCCTTATCACATCGCATCCTTCTCTGCTCGGGGGCTGATTTCTAATGCCAACCTGCCTGCGATTGAAATTTGTGACATGTGGGGGCCAATGGCATCTTGCCAATTGGCACCTCCTCATTCATTGAAGGACCTTGCCACATCATCCAATCCTACCATGTGAACAAGTCAAACCTGAACTTTGACTTTCTATAACTTCTACATACAAGCTTGGATTTGAGTGTCACTCGTACCGTTGGAATCAAAATGATGAGATCTTTGATCTGAATTTGAGTTTAACAAGATTATGAAATTTTAATTTTTGAGCATCATTTTGAGCACCTAATAAAATGCAAATACAATCTTTGGACCCGGGAGTGGAGGCGTCAGGGGCTCGCTGGGGTGGTAAGACAACGAGGCACTGCAAGTGGAGGGAGGATGGTGTGCAAGGTGGTTGTGTAGGTGGTGACTCAGTGAAGCGGCATCGGGGGCAGTCACAGCAACCACAACAAAGCAGTGGTGTGCGACGTGGTGGCATGGGAAGGCGCAGGTCTGCTAGGCGTTCGGCACCTGGTGCGAGGGAAATTCAACACTGCTATCTGGAGAATTGTCGCGAGCTGATACAATCCTTGCTAGAGTGGTTGTAAACAACTAAACATATCCGAAGAGAGGAGCATGTTGAACTGGTAGCCACCTTGGACATAATGCACTACTTCCAGTGCCAGGTTCGAGAACGAGTGGTGGTGGTTTGGCGTGGACAAAACTTGCTATCGGAGAAGGTGGAGAAGTTGGAGTCTTGGATGGCTCACTTCAAAGGGCATGTCCAATGCTCCTTTTGTCCTCCGCCTCCTCCTGGGATAGCCTCAAACAACCCAACTTCCATCACGTCGGATGACTAGCATGACTACAGATGTTCTCTTTGTGTTACTTGTCTTTTGGTGTCTCTGGCCTTCTCGGTTATGGACAATGTCCTTAGTCTCTTCTTGTTTTTTTGTCATATGTTGCAAACAATGGTCAACAAACCTGGTTGGGGTGAGACCACCTATTTTTTGTTAATCCTGATGTACATCTTTTTTTACGAATGAATAGAATTTCAACTTAAAAAAAAAAAAACAAAAATAAATAAATAAAAAATAATAATGTTTAAATAAATAAATAAATATATATATATATATATATATATATATATATATATATATATATATATATATTGATGTCGTACAATAATTTAATTTTTTTATATAATACCTATTGAAAATGCAAGATTTCAAATGTGTGTTGTACATTCACCTGGAGGGAAAATTATAATTTTCCATGGAAATATTATCTAAAATTTTCAAAAATATTAATGTTCCATCTACCTCCATCAAAGATACATAGAACACTTCATGTCTTCTAATTGAAACTGTTTAGGTTTTATTTCTTTAAAGATAGCTTTAGTTTTTTATTACTACGAGATTTTAAAATTATTATATATTTTATTATGTTAGATTTATAAAAAAATTAGGTTAAATAAAATTAACATATATTAAGTTAGTTTGTATGGCTCTTTTTGTGTTAATGGTCAACACTTTTGTTAACTCCTATGGTGTATATCAACCACATTTATTAATGTGGTTATGCTAGTATATATTATAATATAAGAATTTTTATATTAAATTAAACCTAATAATATTATATTAAACCAAAATTAATAAATTTAATATTAACATTAAAATATATTTATATTAATATCATTTCAACATTTAATTTAATAATAATAATAATAATAATATTTTAATATTAATAATAAATTTAATAAGGTTTTTTACATGACATTATAACAAAAATTATAATAATATTTGGAATTTTAAAATGCTTAATTTTATATAATTAAAAAAAATAAATCTAAAGGCTCGATCGAGTGTAATAGCTCGATTAAGCTCCTGTTAATCACATAAATGGCTCGATCGAGGGTTTACGAAACCCTTGATTGATCTATTTATATTTCAAATTTAGGTGCTCGATTGGGCCTCTTAAGTCCTAAAATCAACAATTTCAGCACCCCTTCTGCAAAAGTTACTGCAACTTCATTTTGTACCCTAGCCGATTTAGGGCTAAATTTGTCCTCAGGTGGCGGAGTTAATCACTTTGGATTCATGAAGGAATCCTCTATCCAATGGCATATGAGTTTGAAATTTTCGATTTCATATGATATGTTTCATCTAATTTATTTTAAACATAATGCTTGAAAAAAAAAAATTGTTTTAAAGAGGTTGAATAAAAAATCAATATCGTAAAATATACACAAAAAAAAAAAAATTAAAAATACCAAAATCTTTGTTTACAAGTGCTCTTCAAAATGGTACTTTTGGTTTTTCAATTTATTTATATAGTTGAAAAAACTTGCATGAATACGTGAGGTTGAATAAAAAATCAATATTGTAAAATATACACAAAGAAAAAATTTTAAAAAATACCAAGATCTTTGTTTACAAGTGCTCTTCAAAAGGGTACTTTTCGTTTTTCAATTTATTTATATAGTTGAAAAAAACTTGCATGAATACGTGTCTGCAAAATGCAATTGAAATATTACTTCGCCAACTTCGAAAAATAATAAAAAAAATATATTTTTGCATAAAAAATAAACTTTTAATATGAAAAAATTATCTCTCTACGTGTAAATCATGTTCATATATATATATATATATATATATATATATAATTACACATTTTACACTAAGTTATGCTACGTTAACAAGTCTAAAATGTGTAATTTAATATATATATATATATATATATATATATATATATATATATATATATATATATATATATATATATAATTACACATTTTAGACTAAGTTATGTTACGTTAACACACGTATACCTTTTAACAGGTGTGAAAATTTGCAAGGACAAGCATTTCATTTAATGGAAAATTGACATATTATACCACACTAAATATTTTTGCAAAAAATATCATTAGGACATCAACATAATTTTTTTTTTTACTCCAAATCAAAATTCACGGTGCTTATATGAATTTTAGGGGCTTCAATTCAATAAAAGAGGAAAAACTTGAAATTTCATCGCCACATTTGGCCCAAAAGTGTAACCCATATTCACGCTTTAACCTTTGTATGGGTGAGAAAGAATCAAGTGAGAGAAATGTAAGAATATTTTCATCGTGATAATAAAAATATACTAAACCCTTTCCCCGTAGTTTTCCCCCAAATGGGGTTTTCCACGTAAATCTGGTGTTTTGTGTCTGAATAAATTTTTGTGTTAAGTCTTGTTTCCATTGTGGTGAAAATTTTATTTTTCATATTATTTTATTATCATCTTTTATTAACAACTGGTATCAGATTGAGGTTGTTCTATTTAATCTTTGGTGTATGCCAAGTTATTGTTGGGGAGAATTATTAGCACGAAGATAGTGACATTAAGTGATATGGAGAAATTAAATGGGGTTAAATTTTCCCTATGGAAGGCGTAGATGGAGCACATATTGATTTTAAAGGATCAATATTTGTTGATTGAGGGAGTAGCAAAGAATACCTCATCAATGACGAACAAAGAATGTCGTAATTTGGACAGATAAGCCATCTCCACAATTTGATAGTATTTGGAAAAGACTGTATATTTTAACATCGTTGGAGAAAACACAACAAAAGGGCTATGCAAAAAGTTGCATGATCTATATGAGAAAAACATGACATTGAACAAAGTCTTCTTGATGAAGATGTTGTACAATCTCAAGATGAAGGAAAGTGCTTCAATGGCGGAGAATTTTAATGAGTTTAATATAATCACAAGTCAACTTGCCTCTATCAAAATTATTTTGGATGACGAGATTAGAGCCATATTATTAGTGTTATTTATGCCAGATAATTGGGAGAATTTGATAGTAGCTATCAGCACTTCAACACCTACAAGGACCCTGTGTTGAAAAATGTAACTAGGTTCGGTCTTCATAATGACATATATAATGATGATTTTATGTATTTGATGTAATGAGAAAAAATATATATATTATTGATCTTGAGGCATGGGTTTCATGCTCAAGAAGATTTATTTTTAGGTCAAGATCCCATTTTGAACTCTTAGGGTTTTTCATTGAGTCATCAAGTCATTAGAGTCAGTTTCACGCATGAGGGACCCATTTGGGAAAGTTACATATTGTAAAGGAAAAATATTTTTTTATAAAAGTGATCGAGAAAACCCCTCCAAGATCAAGTGCAAGCTACAAGTCAAGTCGACTCATATGCTTCATCAAGTCGGCCTATTTTGGAGCCCAACAAATCCTATATAAAGTAGGACTTGACCTTTCTCAAGGACACTAATAAAATCATTACATAAGTTCGATCAAGAGACGAAAAGGAGCCTCATACCTAACAAAGCAAGGAGAAACATAAGAAGGAAGAAAGAATAAGTGTTTGGGTCTATTTTGGGTCATATATCTCTCACATATGGACTGTAACTAGGGCACACTTTCAACTGCAAAAGGATGAAATCATTAAGGATTATCAAGGGTCAAAGAAGCTTGAGAATGTAAGTCGAATTGTTGCAAAAGAAGCTTATATCCCACCGAAGGAGACAGGAGGATCATTTTTCCATATTTTATGTCACACGTGTAACCTAGGGTTTCTGCAGAAGAAACTAAAATTGCAGGTCTACAACAACAATCCGAAATTTTGAGTTAGAGCCGAAATTTGAAGCAGTGGATCAAGGCTCACCGTCATTGACTTAAAGATGAGAATTGCATCAAAAGGAAGCTTTGACTTGATCTTTGAGGGGTTTTTGGTCAAGGGTCTAGGTATTGGAATTCGTCAATTGAAGATTTTATAAGAAAAATAATTCTCGTGAGTTTTCCACCCAAGTTTGGAGAGGTTTTGGCCCTGGTTGATCACCTATGTCTTGTGTCCTATTGTCTCATTGTTCTTTATGGTTTGGTAGATTTTTTATGAATAAAACACTAATAATAAAAAAGCGAGAAGAATCTAACTAAGTAAAAGTAAAAATACATCACAATAATTATCAAGTAAGAGAATTCACCTAATGTTGTTGCCCTTAGATTTTTCAACATGGTATCAAAGCTAAGGTGACAAGTCAAGGAAGGGAAGCTCAATAAAGGACACTCAAGGACCAAAGTTTTAGAATATTATCAAGGGCATCAATCATCAAGAATATCCTCTCATCTCCAAGGCACTTTGAGGACAAGGATTACATCATTATCTTGAAGGAAGTCAATAAAAGAAAATCTCAAAAACCCTAGTTTCTACACTTGAAGCATTCTTGGGAACCTCGCTCAATTATCAACTCAAAGAAGGAAAACTCAGAATTTAAGAAAAAGGCTTGACCAAGTTCTGAAATTCTCAAGTATGAAAGAAAAGAAATCTCATAAGACTATATCTCTCTCTCAAGACATTGAAACTCATTCCAACGTTAAGAAAAAATCTAGCTACAATATCAGTCCTTCTCCAAGTAAGCATACTTCCGAACTGTATGCATAATGGAGTGATTTTTGAAGATACATATAATTTTTTCAAGATGTTGAAGGCCTAATTCAAATATTCAAAGTAGTCTGAATCCTTTGACAAGAAGATTGAATCTATGTGCCTTGAAGAAGAAGACTATTTTCATTAACAGATTATTTGTAGCAACCACATGGCCTAAATTCTAGACATCCTCAGAAAGGAATCAGGCTCCTCAAGAAGACCGGGAACTTCATGAAGATAATTCATATCACAGTTTGAAAAGCTCGATCTTGGGGTGAGATAGGTACATCATTTTCGTCTTCACTTGGGAATAAAGAATGGAGGATTGGCTAAGCATTTGGCCTCTAATACTCTTTGAGGATGTGGTAGGGCATACAAGATAAGAGTAGCCATAGAGGACCAAAATACTTTGATGACTAGGAATCCAAGGTAAGAATAGTCCTGGAAGGACATATCCTGTGAACACCCAGTTGAGGTATATTCCTTGAGAGACAATGATGAAGGTGTCTATAAATCATTGGTCTTGCCATCATTGTGCTCTGATCTTGTGGAGAGATAGAGTTGTTAGTCAAGGCCTTGCTATGTGACAATGTTGGTTGATATGATGATATACAGATGAGTTACCAATATGGTTCTTCTTATGAGAATTATTCAAATTGAGAATGTTCAAGTACCTTGCATGGATTACGAATACCTCCCTATTTAAGAGGGAGTGTTGAAATATGTAACTAGGTTCGGTATTCATAATTACATATGTAATCACAATTTTATGTATTTGATGTAATGAGGAAAAAAAATTATCATTGATCTCGAGGCATGGGTTTTGTGCTCAAGAAGATTTATTTTTAGGTCAGGCTCCCATTGTGAGTTCTTAGGGTTTTTTGTTGAGACATCAAGTCATTAGAGTCATTGTCATGTATGAGAGACCCATTCGGGAAAGTTACATATTCTAAAGGAAAATTATTTTTGTCTAAAAGTTATCAAGAAAATCCCTCCAAGATTTAGTATGCAAGCTACAATTCAAGTCGGCTCATATGCATCATCAAGTTGGCTTGCTACTGAAGTTGACCTATTTTGGAGCTTAATAAAGCCTATATAAAGGAGGACTCAACCTCTCTCAAGGAAGCTAATAAAATCATTACAGAAGTTTGATCAAGAGACAAAAAGGAGCCTCATACCCTAGCGAAGAAAGGAGAAACATAAGAAGGAAGAAAGAAAGAGTGTTTGGGTATTTTTTGGGTCATCTCTTTCACATGTGTGGAATGTAACTAGGGCACACTTCCAATTGAAAAAGACAAAATCAAGGAGTATCAAGGGTCAAAGAAGTTTGAGAATGTAAGGCAAATTGTTGTAAAAGAATCCTATATCCCAGTGAAGGAGAAAGGAGGATAATTTGTCCATATTTTAGGTCACATGTGTGACCTAGGGTTTCTACAGAAGAAACTGAAATTTTAGGTCTACAACAGCAAGCCAAAAATTTGAGTTAGGGCCAAAATATAAAGCAGTGGATCAAGGCTCACCAATGTTGACTAAATGATGAGAAGTACATCAAGAAGAAGATTTGACTTGATCATGGAGGGGTTGTTGGTCAAGGGTCTAGGTATTGGAATTCATCAATTGAAGATTCTATAAGAAGAATATTTTTTTTTTGGTTTTCCTCTCAAGTTTGGAGAGGTTTTGGCCTTGGCTGATCTCCTATATATATTGTGTCCTTTTGTCTCATTGTTCTTTATGGTTTGGTAGTTGTTTGATAAAGAAAACACTAATAATAACAAAATCAAGAAGAATCTACGTAAGTAAAAGTAAAAATACATGACAAACAATTATCAAGTAAGAGAAATCACCTAATGTTGTTGCCCCTAGATTTTTCAACACCGTGAAGTTTGATGACGTCAGTAATAGTTTAATGAACAAGGAGTTGCATCGTAAATCAATTGCAGAAAACTAGGGAGGAGAAGCTCTAGTCTTAGTTGATCGTGGAAGGAAAATTGAACGTGGTAGACAAGGGCATTCAAAATCAAGAGGTAGATCGAAATCAAGAATGGGAAGACTTGTTTTCACTGTGGAAGAGCGGGACATAAGAAAGGATTGTTGGTTTTCGAAGAAGGAACATAAGGAGAAGAAGAAACAAAAATCAATCAACACAAATAAAAAATCAAACAACACAAAGGAAGGTGAGACCACTATTGTAGCTTTTGAAAGTGATGTTTTATTTATTGTTTCAGTAGAAGAAGCATGTTTATATACT
Source organism: Pinus tabuliformis (assembly GCA_031772625.1). NCBI lineage: Eukaryota > Viridiplantae > Streptophyta > Pinopsida > Pinales > Pinaceae > Pinus > Pinus tabuliformis. The sequence continues at coordinate 1,719,811,126 of CM062816.1, read as the reverse complement.
TCTAGTAGTAGCATTGATTGCGAACTTGACTCTGAAGCATCTCACCATGTGACCCCATGTAAAAACAAGTTTGTTACATATGAAGAATCTGATCATGGTAGATTACATTTAGGAAATAATCATTTTTTTAATACTGTTGGAGTGGTAGATGTCTGAATTAAGACAAAGGATGGATAGGGTATCTTGCTGAAATAGGTTAGGCATGTCCTAGAGATGCGTATGAGTTTGATATCTATGGGACAATTGGACGATGAAGGTTTATCCACAACCTTTGGGAAAGGTAGTTGGAAAATTACAAAAAGGGTCATTGGTGTTGGCTAAAGGATCCAAGGCAGGAACCTTGTATACAATGATGGAAACAACAAAGATATCAGATATAGTTATTGTTGCAAAAGAAGAAAACTCAATGGATTTATAGCATAAGCGCTTGGGCCACATGAGTTAAAAGGGCCTAAAATTTATTGTTGGTAAAAATCTACTTCTAGGTTTAAATTAAGCCTATGAACGTGATCTTTGTGAACATTGTATTTGTGGTAGGCAAAGAAGGGTTTCTTTTATGAGAGGTGGTCATGAAAGGAAAATAAATTTGTTAGAATTAATACACTTTGATGTGTTTGGACCGCTGAATGTTAATTCTTTAGGAGGAGCCTCATATTTTGTTACATTCATAGATGATGCATCCAGGAAGGTTTGGGCCTACCCTATGAAAAGTAAAGGTGAGGTATTTGAGATATTTCATAAATTTCATGTTGTTGTTGAAAGGGAGACTAATAAATTTCTCAAGTGTTTGAGGATAGATAATGGTGGGGAGTTTTGCCTCAATGCATTCAAGAATTATTGTAATAATTTTGGCATTAAACATGAGAAGATTGTTCATGGTACTCCAAAAGAAAATGGTACTACAGAAAGGATGAATCACACTATTATGGAGAAGGTGAGGAGTATGTTGTCAAATTTTGGATTGGAAAAACATTTTTGCTTAGAAGTAGTGAGGAAAACTTGTTACCTCATCAATTTCTCACCTTATACAGTCCTAGATGGTGGTTTTCCTAAAGAAGTTTAGACAGGTAAAAAGGTAAATTATTCTCACCTAAAAAATTTTGGATGTGAAGCATTTATGCATATTTCCAAAAAGCATAGAAGCAAATTAGATGATAAATCAAGGAAACACATTTTTTTGGGATATGCATATGGTTAGTTTGGTTACCATCTATGGGATTTAGTTAATTACAAAATTGTTAGAAGCGGGGATGTAATATTTAATGAATTTGAGATGTATAAAAGGTTTGCGGGTGAAATGGAGGTCAAGTAAATTGTTGATAGGTTTATAGAACAGCAAGAAAATATCCCACCATTGGAAGAATCTAAGCAGCAAACTCAAGAACATGATGGACAATGAGAAGAAGAAAACTTTCTGCAACCATTACAAGAGATTTAAGAAGAAACACACCACCACAGTTGGTTCACAAGTCAACTAGGCCTCAAAATCCCTCACATAGGTATCCACCCTCAAATTTATTTTGTTAAATGATGAAGGTGAACCTAATTGTTTTCAGGAAGCTTGTGAAGTGAAAACTAGCACAAAGTGGAAGAAAGCATTGGAGGAAGAAATGGATTGTTTGTTGAAAAATAAAACTTGGAAGTTAGTGAAGCATCCAAAAGAAAGAAATGCCATACAAAACAAATGGGTATACAAGATTAAAGATGAGGGTGAAGAAAAGAAGAAAGGATACAGAGAAAGGTTGGTGGTGAAGGCATTTGCACAAAAATAAGGTATTGAATTTACAAAAAAAAAATCACTTGCTGTTAAAATGTCATCCTTAAGAGTTATCTTTAGTCTTGTGGTTGCTTTAGACTTGGAATGTGAACAACTATATGTGAAGATAACTTTTCTTCATGGATATTTGAGGGAGGAAATTTATATGGAACAACTAGAAGGATTCAAGGTAAAAGGTAAAGAAGATTTTTCCTGCAGTTTGAAAAAGAACCTTTATGGGCTGAAACAGGCACCTCACCAATGGTACAAGAAATTTGATTCATTTATGTTGGAGTTGTTGAAGAAAGTGTAACTAGGTTCGGTCTTCATAATGACTTGTAACTATGACCTATGTAAATAATGTAATAAAGAGAACAAAATATTTTGTAATACTTTCATCATGGGTTTCATGAGCAAGAAGTTTTTATTATAGGTCAAAGACTCCTTCTTGATGTCTTTAGGGGTTTGTCATCTTGTCATAAATGTATAATTTAGAGTCATGTATATGAAGTGTTGTTACACTTGTAAAGAATTTAAAGTGTCTACGTAAAAGTCCTCCAATATAGACAAGCACAATCACCTATGTCGACTTCAATATATATATGATGAAGACTTCATGTCACCTTCAAATGGAGACACATCCTTTGGATAAAAATCAACCTCAATATAAATATATATATAAGTGACGTGTTAACTTTCTTATGAGACATGTTGGTTCACAAAGGATAGGTTGGCTTAAATATAGGCACCAACAACTATATATAAGAGCTTGTACCCTCACATTTCCACAATGGACAGATTTTATATATCTCTAAAATTTCGGAGGGGTACAACAGAGATAAAATTTGGATTATCCACAGGTAACTTCTCGGCATATCTTCTGAGGTCCTCGATGGTCAAGACAACAAGTAGTTCGATCACAATGCGAACTAGTTTGTGGTGACATTACAATGATATCTTCCTCACTTTCTCAGGCATATATTCATCATAATGTGGATGGATAGTGGTATAGTTTGGATAAGGTATTGGTGTTATAATCAGTGATGCTTGGTGCTAGATCTCGGTGATACCAGGTGTTGTGCTCAATAGTGACTTGATGATCAGTGATGCTAGATGCTACATAATGCAACTAGGAGTTACATGGTGCAAATTAGTGCTAGTAACAGTATGAAGAAATCGAATAATCAAGGAAGAAGGATGACTATGTCTTGGTCTGGTTGTGGAAACATATGTCAAGGGTCATGGTCTTGGTATTCGTCAATTGGGATCTCTATAAGAAGAATTTTGTGCAGGTTTTCCTCTCAAAGAGTGAGAGTTTTTTACCTTGGAAGAAAGCCAACATCTTGTGTTCTTGTCTCTTTTGTTTTTGTAACTATTTGATGAAGCAAGAAAACACACTCTAATAATAATAACAAGATAATATTGTGCTAATGAGAAAAAGTAAAAGGTACCTCACAAATAGTTATCATTGTGAGAATAATCCTACTAACCTAATTGCCCTAGATTCTTCAACATGGTATCGGAGCTAAGGTGTTGAAGTGAAAGGAAGGGCATAAAAGAGACATTCAAGGATCAAGCTTCAAGAAGGGCATCAAAGAAAGTTGAAGGGATTTGTGTTTCAAAACCTACATCAAATATTGAAGGATCGGTCTATGACAGAAGTCTACAACGAGGGCTCCTATTTATATAATCAAGGAGACAGCCTACAACAACAAGACAATTTATTCCTATAGTAAGATTGATTTGGATCCTTATCTGAAGTTCTCTAATAATTTCATAGTCTCATACTACCCACAATCTCAGTGTTGTGCTATTGAGATATCGATGCCACAATATGATTAAGTAATCTCAGTCAAATGATGAAGTCTTGATGTTAGATCACAAGTGATCAGAACTCGGGTTCATGGCAGTAGTTTCGGTGCCTCTCACAATCTTGGTCTATGTCATACCACTGCGATCTCAACCTCGGATTGAATCCTTTCTATAAAAAGAACAACCTTGACATCTCATATTCCCAGAACTTGATATTCAATGACATATAGAAGTTTGTATGGACAATATTCGAGATAGAATAAAGGTGTGCGTTGATACAACCATAGTAATACTAACTGATGGGTCTCAATACTATAAGATGATAATCATGACAAGTGAGCTCAATTCTATATGGTTCTACATGATGCTGCATACAACAAGGTTCCATAGTCCACTGGTGTGATAGCAATACAATGCCATCTCAAGTATGTCAGCAATTTATATAAGTCGAAATATCTTGAAGACAAGAAGGCAAGCTTCCTATCATTACTACAAGGATCTCATCTGGAGGAAGCATCAATGCATCTGCTTCAACCACTTTCAACATAATCAAGGTGAAGATTTCATCTTCACTTGCCAAGTAAGTATCTTTCATTCTATAATCAAGTTTGGTTAAATGACTTTGTGTTTGCAAGGAGATCTATTAAATTGGTTGGGTCATCGAAATTCCTTGCATAAGAAAGGAGGATAGATATAGTCCCCAAAAGAGAAGTCATTGATATCTATGGAAAAGTATCTGAAGGTCAAGCATTGTTTGAATGCATGGAAAAGGATCAAGGGACTCATAGGATTCTTATGAAATCAGTCAAAGGTCCTCTCATCCCTATGTAGCAGAGGAGACATCAAAGAGATATATAAAATGCTAGAAGATATATTCTCTGAAAATGCAGTAAAGAAGGTCATATCACTTAGACCTAATCTACACAAAAATTGAAGATATCAAAGAATGAAGGGATATCTTTATAAGATCTCAATTGGGAGATTTGGGAGAGATGATAAGAAGATAATCATCATTGTTCTTAAATGCACTAAAGTTACCTCATTCAACAACTTGTGGTCGCTATGCTAGATAGAAAAAGACAAGTTGAGGGAAAAAGTGTTGAAGGTTACAGGACTCAAACATGTGTAGAAAGGAAAGGGAAGTTTGGTCCTAAAACAAGACATAATAGTATAACTAAGATTCAATGTTATGGAAAGAAAAATCATATCACCGGAAAGATGGAGGAAGCTAAAGAAAAGGGCCAAGGAAAGAGGGAGTAACAAATCTCTACTATGATTGAGATGGCATCCCTCACTAAAGGGTCTTATCATAAGCTCCTAAATCTTTTGTTATAGATATGACCATGATAAATAATAAGATGCATCGTGGCATCACAGAAGAATTAGAAACAAGAGCTCGTGACATCACCATAGGAATCATGAAGGATAGAATGAATAAAATCTATGGTAGTCAAAAATGAAGGATATAGCTCTTGGGAACCTCATTGGACATTGAAGGAAAGGATGAAGTCATCCAGGACAAGGGTCATCATACACCAAGTCAAAAAGGAAACATCTGCAAGATGGGGATATGCAATATCCTCAAGATTCTCTGATGGAATCCTCATCAAAGGGTTCACTAATTTAGAGAGGAAGCAAGTGTTTCATCAAGAACTTTGACTTGTGGAATTCATGTATGATGGTATGATGACATAAGAGATGAAGCATGTCAAGGGGTTGAAAACACTTCAATCAAGGAAGCTGTTGAAAGAGGCCTAGATGACATAAAGATAAATGAGGTATGTATGCTTGTATTTAATATTATAAAGTCATTTTGTATGGTTGCAAGTAACATAAATAACTACTTCTATCTTGAGAAGTATGATCAAGGGAAAAAGGATCTCCTCCTCTGAAAGGATATAGGAAGGCATAAAGTCACACTAGATGAAATCAACATAATATGTCCTCATATGAAGTATGAGGTGGTTGACTACAATTAAGGAACTTTGATTGGAAGCTCTTGGGAATGGAATGTGTAAGAAAGGAAGATATCGTGAGATATGCAACCATGATGAAGGTGATCAACATCCAAAAGACCAAGAATATTTGACTAGGAAATCTCCCGAAAAGATATGAAGACTCTGATGGAAGTCTGAATAGGATGGAGACCCTTGACAATGGATATGTGTCAACATGTATGCAGGATGTTGATACCTACAGGAAGATGTCATGATGAAGAGCCATATTGTAAGGTACTATTTTATTTAATATTATGTTTTGATTTCTTGAATAATATCTGGATGAGTTCATGCAGGGCTACTAGAACAACAGTTGCAAGTGCAAGTACAACTAGCATTCATGTGGTGGATGAAAATTTCTGAAATAAACATGATGAGGAAGAAGTATCCATATGACGAAGGTTACAGATATGTATCAGGAAGGCCACTTTCCATGAAGAAAGGAATGACATGACAGACTAAGAAGGAAAGTGATCAATGGTTGATGTCCTAAAAGAAAGAAGCTTAACTAAATTTCATGAAATCAAGGAAAGAAAGTGATCAGGCAGCTGAAGGACCCACAAAAAGGAAATTGTTGAAGAAAAGAAGAGTCCCTAGTTGAAAGGGAGCTCTAAGAAGTCTCTAATTAAGAGGGAGCTTGGGCAAGTCCCTAGTCAGAGGGAGCTTGGGTACATTCCTTTATAGGAATGGGAATATATTCCCTAGTTGAGAGGGAGAGATAGACACAACATTATTGTATTCACTTAGGAAGAAAGAATGGAGGATTGGGTAATCATCTAGCATCCGATTCTCTTTGAGTATGTGTAGGGAATCTAAGATAAGAGTAGGAAAGAGGACCGATATTCTTTAAGGAATGGGAACCCAAGATAAGAATAGTCCTAGAAGGTCATACTCAGTGAACACCCAAGTGGGTATGTACCTTGAGAGACAATGATGAAGGTGTCTATAGTCATTGGTCTCGCCAACATTATGCTCTGATCTAATGAGAGATAGGGTTTTTAGTCAAGGCCTTGCTGTGGAAACAATGCTGGTTACTATGATGCTATACAGATGAATTACCAATCTGATTCTTCTTATGAGGAATTCTTCAAATTGAGAATGACCAAGTACCATTATGAATACCTCCCTAGTTAAGAGGGAGTATTGAAGAAAGTGTAACTAGGTTCGTTCTTCATAATGACTTGCAACTATGACTGATGTAAATAATGTAATAAAGAGAACAAAATATTTTGTAATACTTGCATCATGGATTTCATGAGCAAGAAGGTTTTATTATAGATCAAAGACTTCTTCTTGATGTATTTAGGGGTTTGTCATCTTGTCATAAATGTATAATTTAGAGTCATGTATATGAAGTGTTGTTACACTTGTAAAGAAGTCAAAGTGTATATGTAAAAGTCCTCCAATATAGACAAGCACAATCATCCTATGTCGGCTTCAATATATATATGATGAAGACTTCATGTCGGCCTCAAATGGAGACACACCATTTGGATAAAAATCGACCTCTGTATATATATATATATATATATATATATATATATATATATATATATATATATATAAATATATATATAAGTGACATGTTGACTTTCTTATGAGACACGTCGTTTCACAAAGGACAAGTCGGCTTAAATATAGGCACCAACAACTAATATAGGAGCCTGTACCCTCGCATTCCCATAGTGGATAGATTCGATATATCTCTGAAATTTCGGATGGGTACAACAGAGATAAAATGTGGATTATCCACAAGTAACTTCTCAACATATCTTCTGAGGTTCTTGATGGTCAATATAGAAAGGAGTTTGATCACAGTGCGGACCAGTTTGGGGTGACATTATAGTGATATCTTCCTCACTTTCTCAGGCATATATTCATTGTAACGCAGATGGACAGTGGTACAGTTTGGATAAGGTCTTGGTGTTGTAATCAGTGATGCTCGGTGCTAGATCTTGGTGATACCAGGTGTTGTACTTAGCAGTGACATGATGATCAGTGATGCTAGATGCTACGTGATGCAACTAGGAGTTACATGGTGCAACTCGGTGCTAGTAACAATAGGAAGAAATCAAAGAATCAAGGAAGAAGGATGACTCTGTCTTGGTCTGGGAGTGGCAACATAGGTCAAGGGTCATGGTCTTGGTATTCGTCAAATTGGAATCTTTATAAGAAGAATTTTGTGTGGGTTTTCCTTCCAAAGAGTGAGAGGTTTTGGCCCTGGCAGAAAGCCAACATCTTGTGTTCTTGTCTCTTTTGTTTTGGTAACTATTTGATGAATAAAGAAAACACACTCTAATAATAATAACAAGAGAAGATTGTGTTAATGAGAAAAAGTAAAAAGTACCTCACAAATAGTTATCATCATGAGAAGAATCTTATTAACCTAATTGCCCTAGATTCTTCAACAGGAGTGTGGCTTTAAAATACTAGAGGTTGATCGTTGTGTCTACATCAAGGGGTATGACCAAGAAAGGTATATTATACTACTATTGTATGTGGATGATATGCTAATTATTGGACATGATAAGAATATGATTAATATGTTGAAGAAGGATTTGGGAAGTAAATTTGCAATGAAATATTTAGGTCCAATGCAACAAATATTGGGCATGAGGATTATACATGACAGAAAGAAAAAAAAATTGTGGATATCACAAGAAAAATATATTGAAAATGTGTTAGACAAGTTCAATATGAAGAATATCAAACCAGTTGGTACACCCCTGGAATCACACTTCAAATTTAGTGTTGATTTGTGTCCTTATGATGACAAGAAGGAGGAGGAAATGATTAAAATCCATTATGCTTTAGCTGTTGGTAGCTTGATGTATGCCATGGTATGTACTCATCTAGATATTGCACATTCAGTGGGAGTAGTGAGCAGGTTCCTTACAAATCCAAAAAAAGAACATTGACAAGAAGTAAAGTGGATTTTGAGGTATCTCAAGGGTACTAGTAATTATTGTTTATGTTTTGGTAATAATAATGTTGTTCTTGAAGGTTACACATATGCAAACATGGTTGGAGATGTGGATACTAGAAAGTCCACCACTGGTTATTATGTATTTTTGTAGGTGTTGCAGGATCATGATGTCTAGATTGCAGAGAGTAGTGGCCCTCTCTACAACAGAGGAAGAATACATCATTGCCACAGAAGCTTGCAAAGAGATGTTGTGGATGCAATGGTTTTTAGGAGAGTTGGGAATAAAATAAGATAAATATTTGTTGCATTGTGATAGTCAGAGTGTTATTCATTTAGCAAAAAACCTAACATATCATTCTAAGACAAAGCACATTGATGTTTGATATCATTAGATCTGTGAAGTGTTAAATCATGAGTTACTACAATTGGAGAAAATGCACACTACAAAAAATCTAGCTAATATGTTAATGAAGACTTTGCCAAGGGATAAACAAGACCTTTGTAGAACCTTGGCTAGAGTAATGCAAACGTAATAAAAATGCATCTTGGGAAAAGGTCAGTGGCGACAAGAGAAAACAATGTAAAAAACATCCACTCAAGCTTCTATTTGGTATCAAGTGGGAGATTCTTAAACATGAAACCAAATCAAGTCAGAATTGTTAATACTAATAACCCATAATATTAGACTTATAATATTATAATGAAATATTTGTATGAGTAACCCCATAATACTAGACCTATAATATTATAATGAAATATTTGTATATATAATAGTGAGTAAAAAAAAATTATATGGCTGAGAAAAGATGAAACGACTTGATAATAAAAATCTATTGTTCTGTGTCTTAGTATATTTTTCCGTTAAATCTTGTTTCCACTGTGGCGAAAATGTTATTTTTCAGATTAAATTCTTATGTTGTTTATTATTAACATTTTAAGTCGCAAGATCAAGAGAGGCATGAGAGGCATTTTATAATATATGTACTTTATTTTAGTGAGAAAGGGGTTACATAGTTGAGGTCGCAAAATTTTGAGAGACGCTTTGTAGCTTAGGTGGTTTAGGGAGATGTATCATATTTGTATTTTTTAAATTATTAATGAATAATAATTTATTATAATAATAATAAATTGTGATAAATTAAATAATTTTATAATATAAATTAAGTATAATATAATTATATTTTATAAGTAAAATTATAATATTTTTGTAAAGTGCAGTAGTATCTCTTATATTATTATGGAGTTTTTAGTAATAATACATGGAAATTGTTTCATTTTCACAAATCCATTACTTAATTATGTTTTACAATATTTTTATACTTAAAAATTCACAAATCCATTACTTAATTATGTTTTACAATATTTTTGTACGTGTAGTAAATTATTTAAATTAAAATTAATTAAAATAATAAGTGTATTGTTAAACAAATAGATCTAATAACAAAACAATTTGACATAAAATAAAATAAAAATGTTAAAAAACTTAAATTATTGACCTATGAATAGAACTTTATATCTCTCCATTTTTTTATTTTTTTTATTCCTCATATATATGAGATCACTTAAACATGAACCCATGAATGGTATTTTATGTCTCTCAAATTTTATTGGTTTATTCTTCATAATTTTTACTCATTTCTAATTGCATGATAGGCATGTTCATTTTGTGGCGGTTTCTACTTTCAAATTGTGACAGTGTTAAACCTCCACACTCCCTTCCTTCAAACTAAATTAGCCTTAGTAGAAAGAGTGGGGGACTAAATAACCCCGTGGTAGGTTGAGAAAACCAACAATGCAAGTTATTAATAAGATTACTAGTCCTAGTTAAATGTATAACTCCATATATTTGCTACTTTGTATAGTCATGAATATTTCGATTCCAAATCTTTCATTGTTCACAATTGAGCAAAGGTATCAATAGCATTACTATTCACATTCTTGGATTTCCAATATCATTTTTCCTTCCCACTCCTCATGGTAGTGACTCCAATGGATAGCAGAATTCACTTCAAACTCCTAGACTTCTATTACAACCCATTCATACCACTTTCAATTGTCTCTAATGCCCACTCATTCACACAACACAATGATTATTTTTGCATTAAGTTATTATTACCCACAGGGGCCTCACTAGGGGAGCAATACCATATCACATGGGTTCATATTAGGGGATATATATTAAGGAAAAAATGACACAATATATTGAGAATATAATAGGGGACAAAGAGTTTTAATATTGGTAGGTGTAAAAAATGGAGCTCAAAGTTAATGAAAAAAAATAAAGAGGTATAAAAAATGTTAATGAAAAAATGGAAACCTACAATATCTAGTGAAAGTAGGGTTTTTTAAATTGGTAAGGTGTATTGGTTTCGTATTGGTAGGGGGTTAAGTAATGTGATTTTTAAAGATATTTTCCAATATCTGGTCAAATTAAGGGTATTGCTTACTATGCCATGAACGCACGTGCTATGTTAGAAGTTCATTGAGTGAAACCCTCATGCTATTACCACAAATAAAAGATAAATACCAAGTCAAATGGATACCAATTAGAGTTCCAACCACTACCATAAAACTACAATCCTTTCCATCATAATCTCTTTTATAAAATGACTAAAGCAAGCCCCTATGCTTGAAATAAGAAGAAGGGGAGGGAAATTGAAATAGATACCAATTGGTGCGCCAACACCTACCATAAAACTATAGTACTTTCCCATCACAATATATTTTATAAAATGATTAGATCAAGCCACTATGCTTGAAATGTAGATGCTAACAGCACGGGAGGGGAAAACCTACATTCCCCACATATCCTTTATAAGAAAAAGTAAGCCACAAGTTCATAGAAGCTAGTCCGACATGCTCTTAATAATCAAGGGTGTTGAAAACTAATCACATAAAAGATTGGGCTAAAATAAAAGCCACAACCATTGTCATTTTGAATTTGTAATTCTAGATAGATGTGTATAGCTTCCATGATGAACTTAATGCTACTAACCCCCAAACTCATTTTCCTTATATATACCTCACGTAAGTTATTTGCCTCATTATTATGAGATTATAACACTTACAAAAAGATGTTACTTCAAAACATTTGGCTAATTCGAAGGTTATTTGAATCAAACAATAATATTGAATATTAAAGTGTTGTAGGAGACATCTTATAATAAGCTATGAGCCTCCTATTCTTGTTATGTGTGTTATCTCTTTAGCTAATTTGCACTTTGAATTGTTATAAATAATTTTGCACACCCTCACTACTTTCATGTAAATACATATTGATTAAAACAAAATTTAAATTTAAATAATGATGATGATAATAATAATAGTTAGTAACATTTAATAGTTTTGATGGGTAGTACAATTGGTTAAATCTCTCTATTAAGTCTTTGGCTCTATGTCATGAGGTGTGGGTTTAATTCTCCTAAGGTCTATCAGGTTCAGGCTTCGACAATTGAGTCGACTAAGCATGTTGCCCCTGTAGGTGGGCCTGCCTAGGGGTGTTGTTAGGAAAAAAAATAGTTATTAACATCCAATAAGACTAACATTAAATTATGGAAACTTTTAAAAGAAACTTAAGGCATTGCTTGATTTGATTAGAAATTTGATTTCTAAGTTCAAAATGTTTTAAAAGAAGCTCTAAATCATGAAAGTCTTGTTGAATTAAAAGGCTAGGAAGGTAGGTATCGTAAGTATTCCAAAATTGGACAACCCTAACTCCTTTGATCATTTTTTCCCTATTTCCCTTTGCAATACCATATTTAAAATAATCTCCAAAATCGTTGTTTTTTGCATCAAACAAATCCTCTTAGACCATATTTCCCTTGAACAATTTGGGTTCTTAAAGGACCACCCAATTCACGAAGTGATTGGACTAGCAAAAGAAGGCCTCCATTCCATACACATTCAAAAACAAAAAGACATCATCTAGAAGGTAGATCTCTCAAAGGCCTTTGACCAGGTGGATTGGCTCTATCTTAGGCTCATTCTCCTACACTTGGACTTTAAACCTCCCTTTGTGGATTGGATCTATAGTTGTGTAAGCACCACATTGATGGCTATGTTGATAAATGTTACCCCATTTTTTTAATCCATAGAGAGGACACAGATAAGGTTACTCCCTTTCCCACGGCTCTTTCTCCTAGTGGTTGAAAATCTCAGTAGGGCTATTATGGATACAAAAAGAAGGAACGTTATATTTGGTATAAACATTACACAGGACCGCTCTCTTACTCATCTATTATTTATGGATGATATCCTCATATTCTTAGGCACAAATTGGAAGTGTTCAAAATATCAGTTCCACTCTTGACTTATTCTCCTTGGCTACAAGTATGATGATAAATCAAGGGAAATCCCCTCTCTATGGGAATACCCTGGAGGAAGAAAAGTGACAGTAGCTAGGATTCTCACTAAAGAACCTTTACCTTTAGGGGATCCATTAAAATATTTGGGTTTTCATCTAAAACCACACAATTATCAAAAAAAGGATTGGCCTTGGTTGATCACAAAAACAAAGCTCAAAATGTGTAAATGGTGTAATCATTGGCTCTCAAGAGCTAGAAGATTGGTTTTGTGCAAGGTTGTCATAGAAGAAATCTCCGTTTACTGGGCTTCTTTATCATGAATCCCAATGGGTATCCTACATAAAATAAAGCAACTTACCTTGAGATTTCTATGGGCGGGAAATCGAAATAAGAGGCCCTTTTTCCTTAATAGCTTGGTCTTTTATAGTTACTTCAAAAGCTCTGAGAGGATGGGGTTTAAAAAACCTCATTTGGTTCTCAAAAGCCTTGGTAGCCAAAGGAGCTTGGAAATTGATAATTGGTTCAGGTCTTTGGGCACAAATGATGGGGAAGAAATACATTCATCCATCCTCCACTTTTGAGTGGATCATATCTCTGAGAAAGACACCAGAGAACGAAATGGTCAATTTGAAAGTCATCATTAGCTCCTTTAATATCATTGGTCAAGGACTCAGATGGAAAGTTTGGGATGGATCTAATATTCTTGTTGGGAATGATCCTTGGATTGGGAGCCATAATTCTCATACATTATTAGATCAACTGATTCAAACTCTCAATTCCCAAGGGATCTATTATTTACATTAAGCTTCCAGTAGGAATGGTTACATTGGTCCATAAATTCAAAAGTCTTTTGGAGCTCTTAATTTGGAAGATGAGTTGCCAATTGAATGGTCAACATATACTACTTTACTAGAACAATCCCTTATATCCTTATAATTTGCTTGTGATCATATAGTCTAGTCCATGGACCCTTCTAGAGTATACAGTCCAAAATTTTCTTACCTAGCATTGGCTCTTCCATCTGCTCCTCAACCTACACCCCATCTCTAATGGTGGGAAATTTTTTTATGGGATTTTAAGTGTCCACCCAAAACCAAACTGTTAATGTGGTTGTTGCTTAAAAACAAAGTTCCCACTTGGGACATTTTACAGAAAAGGTCCTTTTGTGGGCCGAGACAATGCTCGTTGTGTCTTGAAGAATCATGAGCAAATGCACATTTCGTTATCCATTGTCCATTCACAAAAGCAGTTTGGAAAGAGATTCAAAGAAATGAAGGGAATGGATGTGTCTGGCAAAGATATCCCAATGAAGATCGTCTCAAGAAATGGTTGGATGCTAAGCTAAAAAAATAAATTAAATCATTTCCCTTAATTGCAAATTGGGGGATATGTTAGAAATAAATGGTGCCATTTGGAAGATCAGGCACAATCTTACATTAGAGTGGCTTTACATAGTATTTCTCTACATGATACCTTCCCTTTCATTGTGTAGATACCTTCCCTTTCAGTGAATCTCCTCCACATTCGTAAAATATAGCTAAGGTGATTATTCAAAAATATTTCTCTTGGGATTTCTTTGATGGAGCATCTCAACAAACTCCATTTATTTGGGGGTTTGATGGCATATTGTAACTCTCAAACTCTCACTACTTCTCCTTCTCATATAATATTGATTTGGCTTCAAACAACTTCACTTAATTTTGCTGTAAAATTGGTTCTACAACTAGCAGAGTATGTTCAGATTATATCCTTAATATTTATGGGTATTCCAAGATTGAGATCAATTGGATGAGGGGAAAAGAAAGATTGAAAAATCACACTTTACTCCAAACTTTTCAAAATATAATTCAGAGATTGAGGCATTTTTCTCACATTTTATTTACTCATATTTACCAGACACAAAACAAAAGAATAGATATCTTCCAATAGGAGGATTGGATTTGGATAAAGGACATGGAAAATCCTTGAAAATAAAGATGGTGTCCTCATCCAACATTCTCTCAACTCGTGGACATGATCAATCTCTCCTTTTTGAAATATATTATGCATAGTTTAGTTGTTTATTACAACAATATGTCAATAAACACAATGGCTTTATGTATCTTAGATCCAGTTGAGGTATCATTTTTGGAATATCTATTAGTGTTAATGATGGAAGCAGCTAGTTATGTCTTATCATCATGTAGAGGTTTGTAATGTCTCTCCTAATCAAAATTACTATTTTACCGTTAATACCATAATAAAACAAAATTGCATATGTAATTAAACAAGGCTACATAGCTAGCGTTCCGTGCCACTTAGTTTAATAAAATATTTTAATGTCATGATGTGTTGTATGTACTCCAAACAATAATAAAATTGTAAAATGAGTTACATGAATATTTGTTTAACATTTTTTTATTAATTTTTTTAGTATAATTAAACATTTTTTTGGTATATATATATATATATATATATATATATATAATTGACATTGAAGAGAATAATAACAAGCTAATAATTATTTATTTAATATTGAATGATGGCAATTTTTTTATATAATGTTCATATTAGAGTACATGTGTCATGTCATTAAAGTATAGATTTATATAATGAGAGTTGTAAAAATTATACACATGTTATTTTTACATATTTTTTTCAAATATATATATATATATATATTTGTAAATTAAAAAATAAAACCTATAAAAATTGTCTATTCAATACTTTACACCAATGAAAGATGGAATTTTTGAATTTCATTACAAACCATTTGTGTATATGGTACATAGTAATTAGAATATAATGTTATTTTTCAAATTATTTATATTTATTGTACATAGTAATTAGTGATATAATACATAGTAATTAATAATAGAGTACACAAAAGTTAATTCTTGCCATCATTACACAATAAGAGGGGAGACATTTCAACCAATCATATTTGAGATAAATAAAAATAAATTGTATTTAAAAATAATAAATTTAATTTCATAATGTTAAATTTTAAATAGATTTTAAATTTTTTTAGTCAAAGAAAAATTAATAGCAAGTCAATGAAAAACTGAATACATTATATCCTGCCAGCAGCAAGTATAATAAGTGTGTTTAACTGATTTAATAGCATATGGTTGTAATGGTGTTCAATGTATTTCCTTTTTAACCATTGAATGCCATAGCATTCCTACCTGGCATAAATTCGATCGTATAGTTTTTATTGTCATGACCTACACTTAAGCATACAATCGTTTAATGCTAAACCGCATGGTATTAGGATTATATTGCAATGTTTGTAATTATATATTGTTGACTTGTTGTGGGTTCCACCGATTAATTTGGGTTATCCACCCAGTACTCTCGAACCCTCCAGAGCTCTTACGGGGCAACCTCCCGTTGAGATCCATGTGCCATCAATGGTATGTATTCGCTTCGAGATCCTCACCAGATCGACTGTGGATAGCATTGTTTGTTCAATCAACGGTAGATGTGAGTTCAAGAGTTAATGAGGTTAGTCAACTTGCTCTTGGCAGTTAGTTATGCAACTTTCAAGCTGGGTTCGCCATGTTGCTAGCTCGGTGGTGTCGAACCCCTCTATATGATTCTAATGGTGATGTCCCTAGTCGAAAATTATCACGGAATAAACCAGCACATGTAAGGTTCCTTTTTTTCAAGGTAAATTCAACTTTTGTATTGTTGCTGCCTAGACTAGGGCTTACGAAGTGGGTTTTTGGATAAGGGAATCTATCAGCGGACGTTTTCGCTCCAAGGGGAGCTGTCTCTAGCAATTTAGTCCTCCTTTCCATCATTAGACTCAGGTAATTTCATATTTTTCTTCCATTTCTTACTGAAATTCACAGTCCCAGTTGTGGTAGAAAATATCTACCAATACTGAGCCATTTTCTTTGTACTTCCTCATCTGCTTTGGTGAACCAGCTCGCCTGTGTTTGTACTCTATGATTCTGCTGTGCATTTACTGTTGTCACAAATTTTCTTGTTTCTTTCTCAGAAAGGATTCTGGGTTTTTGTTATTTTAGCTTATGCGACTTTGTAATGGATATATCATGCCTACGACATTACCCAAAACTGTATGGTGATGAATATTATAATTTATCTAAGCTTTGGGGTTTCTCAGCTTGGTTTCCTTTATTCGAATTATAGAGACAATTTGATGTAAGTTTTATTTTTCACTTTATTTTATCCTTCCTAAGGGTTGATTATCTTATTGTAATTGATAAGCGAATATGAACTTCAACTTTTTAATACAAGTATCATTTTTCTGTGGTTGTGCCTAATTTGAATGCCATGATGAATCTCTTTAAAAAGAAACTAAATCTCTTGTAAAAGGAATCGTTGTTTTCTAGGCTCATGGTTAACTCATTTATTTATTGTACGAATGTCCTCTCGGTAATTTTAATTTGGACCCTAAGACCTCTTGAGAAAACAATGGTTTCCATGGCATAATGTGAACTTTATTTGTTTTCTAGTTTCTAGCGTAAGCCCTTTCCTTGATTTCCGAGTGAGTATCTTTTAAAAAGGCTTCTTATATGCTTTCGCTACAGGAAGCGTTTTAATTCATTAGTGTACTTCATTACCCATTAACCAGCATAGTTGCATATGCTTACTGTTTGATTAATTTGCCTAGATTCCATTGGTTATTAATTTTGAAGTAATGATTATATTCATTTATTGCATGCAACTGGTATTGTGAAATAAATTGTATCCATTTTTTACATTTTCCAGTAGTTATATAAATGTTATCATGCAACAATATGTTTTCTAGTTTAATTTGGTACTGTTACACTGGTTTAGTTTCATACATTATAATTAATTGGTGTTCTACATTGGGTCTCTTCTATTGATAATTTGTCCAAGATGCAGGACTATGCATCTCGTCTCTGCTTCCCAACCGTAACGAGGCACTAACCCAACATCTGTGCTTCTGTTTTCAAGCAAGGGTTCTTCAAGATTTAAGCATTCAGACTAATTAGGTTCTTTTAGGAAACTTAACTCAACTCAATGTTGTCAAGATAAGAAAAGGTCTAATTATTAACTAATCAGTTCATAATGCCCTTTTTTATTTCTAAGAAAATAAAACCGCTTATATACTACACAGTTCAGCATTATAGGACTTAAATGTATTTCTTTGCAAATTTAACATTATCACAGGCATAGGCACAAGCTTTTGATACTTATCTCTTGTCCTGAAATCCACGAACTAATGAACCAAGAAACACTCCTCCCGACCTTGAGACCAGTCTGATTTACTACATATCCCCTTGAGCCTGCTTCACTTCTAGGGTATTTTATTACAGGAGAGTTCTAGAGTGCTTAGTTTCCAGGCTATCTGGTCACCTCCAGACTTAGCCCCAACCATAAGCATGAGCTCTCAAGCTCCAGACCCCAAAACCCTCACTGGCTCATCCAGCTCTAAGGTTTTTTTTCTTCTTTTTTTCTATCTCTCTCCTCTTGCCTCAAGTTCCCAATACCCTATTGGCTTTTCCTTGGAAGGTTTTTCTTTCCATGGAGGAGTTTGGGTGAGTAACTACCTCACCCTAACTGTCCAACTACACCTGAGTGAGATTACTCTTGCATTGCTTCTTAATCATGGTTCAAAAATAAAACATGATATTATGAAAGCAAGTTCAATATAAATTCACATATGTCCATTCTTGACTTAGCCGAATCGGCCCAAAATTAAAAGTAACATTTTTTTTATCTGCAATAATTAGTAAATTAATTTCTAAAGTTTACTAGGGTGGTCATTACATCTTCCCCCCCTTGAGTGAAACACCGCCCTGAGTGTTTATCTCTCTTTAGAAGAGACTTGGATAAGCTTCCTGCATAGCTTTCTCATCTTCCCAGGTGGCCTCTTCCGGGCTAAAATGATTCCATTGCACCTTAAACTAGGGGATAACTTGTTTCCACAATACTATTTCTCTCCGATCAAGAATATGCAGGGGTTCGACCATGAATTCCCCGTCCAGTTCAATCTACATTCAACAATATCCCAAGTCAGTTTTCATAATGCATTCTTTGAAAAAAAATGAGAAACAATAAATTCTCTTTTGTTACACTACCTGAACATCTTGCCATTATATTATGTGTCTAGGATCATGTATGTATTTTTTTAATAAAGAAACATGAAATACGTTATGGACACGAATATGGCTAGGTAAAGCTAATTGATAAGCTACTAGGCCCGCTCATGCAATAATCTGAAAGGGGCCACAAAACCGTGGGGCCTATTTAGAGCAACCATTCCATCTCAAGGTTTTCCACCTGGGTTTCACCCTTAAGTATACATGGTCTCCCACTTGAAATTCTCAATGTAACCTTCGTTGATCCACATAATTCTTTTGCCGATCTTGAGCAGCTTTGAAATTGGACCGTACTTTTTTTACTATAGCTTCCATGTCCTTAAGCATATCAGGTCCTAACATCAGTTTATCTTCCGGACTGTTCTAGTTGATTGGTATTCGACACTTCCTCCCATACAACACTTTGAAGAGACTCATTCTCAACGAGGCATGGTAAGCATCGTTATACACAAATTCCACCAAATGTATGTATTCTTCCCATTTTGTGGTTGTTGCATTACGTACATTCTAAGAATATCCTCTAGCACCTGGTTTACTTGTTCAGTTTGCCCATCTGTTTGGGGATGGTAGGCGGTACTGAACTACACTTGAGTGCCTAAGCCTATGAATAGAGCCTTCCAAAATGTGGAGGTAAAATTTATGTCCCTATCTGAAATAACCATTTTAGGAATTCTATGTAACCTGAAAAATTTCGTCATGAAGATGTCAACAATTTGTACGACATTATAAGTTTATTAGACTGGAATAAAATGGGCAACTTTGCTCAATTTTTCCACCACTACCATTATAGATTCATTTTACTTTTTAGACTTTGGCAGTCCAGTGATAAAGTCTAGAGTCACCATTTCCCACTTCCATTTTGGAATGGGTAGAGGGTGAAGTAAACCAACCGAGTGCTGATGCTCTACTTCCACTTGCTGGCACTCCAAACACTGTGCCAGATATTGGGTTGTTTATGTCTTCATACCCGACCAGAAGTAATATTTCCTTAATGTTGTGATTAATTTTTGGTAGCCTAGGTGTGCAGTATATGGATTCCTATGATATTCATCTAGAATAAATTGCCTTACAACTTGCTTATTTGGTACATATATGCAATCCCTGAATGTCAACATTTCTTCATTGTCAACCTCATATCCTAGTTTCCTTTCAGAACTATTTTCCTACTTTGACTGTTGCCATAAAAATGGATATTCAGGGTCTTTTGTAGCTGCTTCCCTTACCTGATTTGAAAAATAAGTTTTAATCTTAGTAAAGAAAATTTCGTAAATACAATTCAACCTTCAACTTAAGGCATCAACTACCTTGTTTTCCTTGCCTTTAAGTGTTTAATATCAAAATCAAATTTGCTTAAAAATATGGTCCATTGTGCCTGGCGGCGTTTAGGTTCAGTTTATGAAAGAAGTTTGTTAGACTACTATGGTCTGTCATAAGAACAAATTCTTTCCCAACAAATAATGTCGTCAAATTTTTAGGGCATACACTATTGCAGTAAGCTCTAAGTCATAAGTTGAATAACATTGTTCATGATCCTTTAATTTCTGTGACTCATATGCCACCACTCGACCTTCCTGCATCAGTACACCTCCAATCCCAGTTTGGCATGCATCAGTACAGACTAAGAACTCCTGGTCTGGATCTGCTATCCTTAAAATTGGTGCAGTAATTAAGAGATTTCTTAGTTGATCAAAACTCTCTTGACAATTTGTTGTCCATTTAAAGGCCTTTCCCTTTTTCTACGAAGATGTCAGAGGGTAGGATACTTTAGAGAATCCTTTGATAAAGCAACGATAGTATCCAACCAATCCTAAAAAGGAATGGATATCTGTTACATTCTTTGGGACAGGCCACTCCATGATTGCTTTGATCTTCTCCAGGTCTACTGTTATGCCTTCTTGAGTGATGATGTTCCCTAAATATTGTATTTCTTCCTTATAAAATTCTCATTTACTGTATTTCGCATACAACTGATGCTCCCTTACAATTTGCAACACAATTTGTAGGTGCTTGTGATGTTCTTCCAAGCTTTTAGAATATATTAGAATATCATCAATAAAAATCAATACAAATTTATCAACATACGAGTGGAATATCCCATTCATGAGACTCATGAATGTAGCTGGGGCATTAATCATTCCAAAGGGAAAGACTACAAACTCATAATGTTTGTAGCGAGTACTGAATGTAGTCTTGTACATATCCTCCTCCTTTATTCCAATCTGATGATACCCTGATCCTAGATCAATTTTAGAAAATACTTTGGCGCCTTTGACTTGGTCGAACAGATCGTTAATTTTGGGCAATGGGTATTTATATTTGATAGTTGTTTTATTTAACTATCGATAATCAATGCATAGTCTCAGGGTGCCATCTTTCTTTTTAACGAACAACACCGAGGCTCCCCATTGAGATACACTGGGGCGAATGTAATTTTTATCTATCAATTCTTGAAGCTACATTTTTAGTTCAGTGAGCTTAGGTATGCTCATCCTATAAGGTGACTTTGAAATTGGAGAAGCCCTTGGAATTAACTCGATAGTGAAATATTTATCTCTTTTGGGTGGTAATCCCGGTATTTCCTCAAGAAATACATTTGCAAATTCTTGAATTATTGGCAGATCCCTCAGTTCAGTGGGTGCCCTGCCATCTTTAGCATAACCCACCTGCACTGTATAGATGCAACAACCCTTCCGCAAACATTTCCCCAGTTGAAAGGTAGTAATTGGTCTCAATTATACCGATCTCTTAACTCCTTGAACTTATGTTCTAATCCCTGCCTCATTCAAATAACTCACAGTCTTGTCTTTGCAATTCACCAAAGACCAATGAGCCTCCAACCAATTCATTCCTATTAGGACATTGTAAGATCCTAAGGGTAAAACATTCAAATTTACTTTAATTATTTGATCTGCTAACTCGATAGAGAACTCTTCTACCTTAGCCCCTACTCGTCTCTTAACTCTTTTGGCTAGTTGAACTAGCCAAGGGCTTTTAAATTTCTGAGTTTGCAACTGACACAATTCTACTACTCTAGGACTTACATAACTTAAGTTGGCACCAGGGTCTATCAAAATTGAAACAATATGCTTAAAAATTTTACCTTCTATTTTGATCATGATAGGTTGATAATCTACTTGACAATCTTCCAATGTTGCATTGATTTTTGGTATGCTTCTATCTATTTCTCCAACCATTGATGCCTCCTGCATATTTTCTATTAGTTACAACCTCCCACGATGAGGACAATTATTAATGTAATGCAGTCCTCCACAACCCCAACATTGCCGGGGCGATTTCTGGCCTTTACTTCCCTCAGATTTCGCAGATGGTTGATGAGCCCCAGAAATGGATAACTATATGGGCTCATTCTGCCTCTCATTCCGACTTAATCCACCATTCTCATTAGTTTGTTGCATTTTTTTGAATATACTTATGCTAATAGAGTGAACTGGGTTAGTCACTTTGCCATGTAGACTAATGAGTGTTTTATGCAGATTTTTTGGACACTTTTGGACAAAGACAAGGAATTTATTAGCAAATGGCAGCCAAAACTAGAGGAAAATAGGGAAGATGACTTGTAGGATGGGTGTCTCCTTCATTAATGACCCCTTTCCTCGAATCCTCCATCAGCAAGTCCGAGCACAAAGGCCCACATTGATGATTCCATGGGGTAGCCGAGCAAGTCAAGTAGGACTGTTGTTTATCTTCAGTTCTAGGAAGCCGAGTTCCTTGATTTTAGGAGGACTGTTGGAAGTCCCCATTTGTATAAATAAGAAGGCTTCGAGCCTCAATAGGTTAGCCGCTTATTAATATATTTTCACACTTTTGTGCAGCATTGTGTTTAGCTCATTTTCGAGTTCTTTTTGGAGACAATTTATGTGATGTAACTGTTATTTTTTATAATAAAGATGAAACAATTTTTGAGCCAGCACTGATCTCTTTTAGAGGGCTGAAGCTCTTGGGTTAGGGCCCAACCCAAGCTACCCAACACCTCCTTTGTGTACTTATATGTTTTTGCTTCCATTCATGAGTTAATTTATGTTGCATAGATTCATTTTACTTTGTTAGATTAGGTTGCTTTTGATGGTTAGCATAGTTGTTTTTGTTTCAATTTATCAAGTAGGTTGTTGTAGTGACAAAATAAGATTGAAAAAGGCCACAGCAAACCCTGATCTCCTTTCTCCCTGCCTGGGACCACGATTTGAGGTCAAGGCACTACTGCTGCCACCAAAAACACAGTTTTTGCTCTTCCATGCAACTGCTAGTGTGATAACTTGATTTGGAAAAGTTGATATTAGTTTAGATTCACTTGCTTAGATCATTTCCTGTTCATTTACCATAGTTCTCTCACATGCTTTTTTGTTCATAGGTTACTGATTAGCATTTTCTATTTTTAGGTAAAAAATTAGGTCAAGCTAGACAAAATTCTGTTTTTAGTTCTTTCTTTGGTCAATTTTGATAAGTAAACGTGCAGATCTCTTGCAGGACATCTCCACTCACCATCCCTCCATTAAACAGCTAGGACCAATTCATTTCTCATATATTTTCCAGCTCATTCGCAACATTTCACCAATCTACCCTAATTTCTGTGTTTTTTTCCATAAAGTTGTTTTCTTTCCATTTGAACAAATCCGACCATCTCATTCGTCCCTGATATTTCTTGACAAGTTCTAGACACCTCAACATCTTCATCCAGACTTCATTTCCCTTTTTCCATCAGTTTTCCACCTTCAAAACTCCAAAAATAACTCTCGGCCTCCTCCTGTAGATCCTCCTGTAAAACCTCCTGTAGATCCCCTGCAGCCTCCTGTAGAATTTCCTGTGAGTGATTTTTTGAAGTCTGATCACAATGGAAGTCTTCAGAAGGGTACTAAGGGATTCTTAGGACCCCTCCACACCTTCCTCACCATCTACAAAATCCAACTCCATCTTCCTTGGCCACCAAACCTCTGTACAGTTATAACCAGATAAATCACAAGCATAATAATTCCACGTAAAAACACTCAAAAGTACAAAAAGATGATTTCATCCCATTTCTTTTAAGAAGTAGCCTGAATAAATGCAATTTACCTTTTTAGTAGTCAATGGCACTCATTTCATTAGTTTCCATCTCTTTTCTTACAAAAGTAGGGTTAGTAGGTAAACTATGGTTTGCAAGGGTTTGCATTTCATTTCAGTTTTCATTCTCTTTCTGCAAATAGGATAGCGTCTGTAGAGTTAGCTTTCTTCCATCACAGTTAAAAGCTTCTTCTGAGAACTCATAGAAGTTGGCTTAAACTCTTAGCGAACTTGCATCAGCTGATCAAGTGACAGCCTGCAGTAATACTAGTACTTGTGCATACAGCACCGTCACTTCGAGGTTTGTTACGAACTACCGGGTTGATAAAAGTAAAGAAGGAAGCCCTAGGAGTTGCAGCATTATTGCTGCAATACTGGAGCTCAACATCTTTTTGCCGCCGTTGCCGGGGAAGCGCCAAAGTATTTTGTGATTATTTTCTACTGCAACATTCTTCTAGTATTTAATTTCAGCAAAAGTAGAGTAGTTGGTTCATTTCAATTCTGCAATTTCATTTCAGCCAGCGTAGATTAGGCATTTCCTACTTTCATTTCAATTCTGCAATTTCATTTCAGCAAGCATAGATTAGGCATTTCCTGCTTTCATTTCAATTTTGCAATTTCCATTTCAGCAAAGTAGATTAGTCATTTCCTTGCTTTCATTTCAATTCTGCAATTTCATTTCAGCAAGATTCATTTCAGTTAGTTGCAGTTTGTTGTTCAACCCATTTCAGTTTTGCAGGTACAAGCAGAAAAAAAACAAAAATCACCCAAAAAGAGAGATTTCCTTTCATGCCTCGTAGGAACAGAGACAATTCAGGAAAATTCCTACCCAACACCCCCACCACATCACTAAGTCACCCTTCTCTCTTCTTTGGTGGCAGTGACCCAGAAGAACCTATAGGTGAACCTCCAAAGATATACAAAGATCTTATAACAGAAGAAGGGCAAGAAACCATTCCTCCTGAGACCATGGCTGAAAACAGAAACGTTAGAGGAAATGGGGAAAGAATAGAGGATACCTTTCCTATCCAGGAGACCAATGGGGACACAAAAATGAAAAACATAAGTCCTTCAACCTTACCTCACTTCCATGGATTGACTACCGAAGATTCTGATACCTTCTTGTTTGAATTTGTTGTTCTCTGTCGAACCTATGACTATGCAGAAGACGAGCAGAAGTTGAAATTGTTCCCTTTGACTCTCAAGGATGCAGCATTACACTGGTTCATGGGGTTACCTGGAAACAGTATCACAACTTGGACTCAGATGTAGCAAGCCTTTAACAAAAAATATCGGGACTACTATAGGTCAAAGGATACCAAGGAAGAAATCTTTCGAATGACCATGGGAAGTGATGAATCCTTAGAAGACTATGAAGAGAGGTTTCAGCTCAGTTATAAAAGGGCCAGGTGCAGGCCAGGTGCACACTTGACCCCGAATCTTTGAAGTTGGTTCTGTTTAGAGGAGTCCCTGAAGACCTTCTAGATGCCCTCCATTTGCTGGCTGGGGGAGACATCTACCAACTACCTTATGATGACATAAATACTGTGTTTAGAAACCATTCTAGGGCAGCCAGAAAGAGAGGTAGGGGAAGTGAACCTCTAGCCAATACATCCTCATCCAGTTCATCCCTTAGAAGCGAACTTGAGAATCGACTGGAAGATTTCAAGAGCGAGATGAGGCAAACTCTTGCCATGCAAATGGATACCTTGCATATCAAAATGAAACAAGAGGAAGTCGAGAGGGCTTTGGCCATATTTTGTCCCAAGTGCACTAGAAAGCATCCTAGGAACGAGTGCCCATTGAACTCTATAGAAGTGTGTTCAGTCTGTGAAGAAGACCATCCTACGAATCAGTGCCCTTTCTTGCCCATACTTAAAGCTGCATATCAGGGGGGCAAAGGAGCCACTGAACCACTCTATTTCATGAACCAAAGGAGGCCACATGGACCCCGACCTTACCAGCAGGGAATGCAAGGGACATCCCAGACCTATTACAACCCCAATCAAGCCACTTCCATGCCTTCTTGGGGTCCCCCTACTCATCCTTCCTGGTCCACACCCCTTCCTTGGTCCTCTCCATCTCAATACCATGCTCCTCCAGTTGCTCATTTGTTTCACTCTTATGCTCAGCCATAGCCTCAGTGGAAGGCACCTCATCAGGGGTGGAGGCCCCAGTACAACTCTCCTCCTACTCTTTTGCCTCCACCACCTGCTCAACCACAACCATTGCCTCCTGCTCCACCAAGGCAACCCCAAATACTTGCTCAACCGAACCCGAATCCCAATAACAGACAGGTCCAACAGGTATATAGTGGAGAAACATCATCCCCGACCTATGTTAAGGAAATTTAGGAGATTAGCCTATGATCTGAGAAGGTTCTCCCAGATAGCCAACCTCCTACTAAGGAGGATGAGGAAGAAAAATAGGAAAGTGAACCAAAATCCATTCCACCCTTTCCTGAGAGACTAACTAGAACCACACAACTGACCCCAGAAGAAACTAAACTTCTGGGAGAACTGAAACAATTATGTGCAAACATACCACTTCTCCAAGCCATAAAAGATTCACCTATATACAACAAGATG
Organism: Pinus tabuliformis; assembly: GCA_031772625.1. Taxonomy (NCBI): domain Eukaryota; kingdom Viridiplantae; phylum Streptophyta; class Pinopsida; order Pinales; family Pinaceae; genus Pinus; species Pinus tabuliformis. Next base: position 1,719,784,608 of record CM062816.1, on the reverse strand, counting down.
ATCAAGGAGAAGTGCTTCAGGCACCCAAGCAGATGCAGGAGAGATGTTCCAACTATCAATGTCATAGGACAATTGTCCGACCTGATGTTGGGGCAGTTAATCTGTCTGAAATATCTAAATCGTGTAGTTGATGTCCACATCAATGGCACCGTAATCCCCCATACCCTGATTGATCTAGGGGCTACCAGTAATGTGATGACCAAGGACACTATGTGCAAGCTCAACCTTCAAGTCTCCCTGAGAAAGACCACAACAGTACTGCAGCTAGCAGACCGCTCCACCGTGATCCCTGAGGGGATTGTGGAAGATGTAATGGTCTCTATTGATTCTTGGGAGTACCCTGTTGATTTCCTGGTTCTCCAGCCAAAGGCAAAGCTCACTGGGTATCCTCTCATCCTAGGAAGACCTTGGTTGGCTACTGCAGATGCCTACATCAGTTGTCAAGCTGGGAACATGACAATCAAGAATGGGCATATGTCCAAACAGCTAGTCCTATATCCTCCTGCCCAAACTCTGTTAGAACATGATTTACCTCTCTAGTTGGAGGAGGGAGATGAGGATGAAGTCTATTCCGCACCATTGTGTACAATAGAAGCTACCATGGGGGGACCCGCAAACCGAGGATGATCTTATTGAAAACTTGATTCAGAATCCACCCCCCAATGTGTTGCCCTTAGAAGAGCTGGTGGAAGAAACCCAAGCCAATCCTTCAGTTGATCTCTGTGTGGCTGATCCAACCTCTCTCCAAGTTAAGAATGTGGAATTCGGCCCAAAAAGAACCTTGAATATCAACTCATCCCTATCCACCTCTCAAGAGAAAGAACTATGTAGCTTATTGAAAAACCACTTGGATGCTTTTTCTTGGAGCTATAAGGAGATTAAGGGAGTCCACCCTTCAGTCTGTACTCATCACATTTACATTAAAGAAGATTGTAAACCAGTCAGGCAGCCTCAAAGGAGAATGAATCCAGCCCTTAAGGACATTGTCAAAGAAGAACTGCAAAAGTTGCTGGATGCAGGATTCATCTACCCCATCTTTAACAGTGAATGGGTCTCTCCTTTGGTGCTAGTGCCAAAGAAAAATAGGAAGTGGAGAATCTGTGTCAATTATCGGGAACTAAATAAGGCCACCAAGAATGACCATTTCCATTTGCCTTTCATAGATCAAGTGTTAGATGGCCTAACAGGGAAGAAGTTATTCTCCTTCCTAGATGGGTTTAGCGGGTACAACCAGATCCAAAACAGCCCAAAAGACCAAGATAAGACCACTTTCACTTGTCCTTGGGGTACTTTTGCATACCGGGTCCTTCCTTTTGGGTTATGCAATGCTTCCGCCACTTTCCAGAGATCAGTACTGAGAATATTTGCTGAACTTGTTCATGATTCAGTGGAAATATATATGGATGACTTTACCCCTTATGGTTTTAGCTTCCAGGAAGCTTTGACTAACCTGGGAAAAGTTTTAGCCAAGTGCATTGAAATGAACCTGTCCCTCAGTCCTGAAAAATGCGAATTCCTGATGACTGAAGGGATCGTGCTAGGTCATACAATTTCTCAGCAAGGATTACAGGTGGATCCCAACAAGATTGCCATCATCCAAAGGGTCCCACCTCCTCAAAAGGTAAGAGATGTTCGGAGTTTTCTAGGCTTAGCAGGGTATTATAAAAGATTCATTAAGGATTTTAGTAAGCTAGCCTCTCCATTGTTTGGTCTTTTGGGAAAATATGTTGAGTTCATAAGGACTGACAACTGTCAAGAGGCTCTGGACACCTTAAAAGGTAAACTAGTAACTGCCCCAATTTTGAGAGGTTCAAACTGGGCCCTACCTTTCCACATTCATACAGATGCCTCGAACAAAGTGATAGGAGCAGCCTTAGGGCAAGTTGATGAGAAGCTGCCTTATGCCATATATTTTGTAAGTAAAAGCTTGTCCAAGGCAGAATTAAACTACACTGTAACCAAAAAGGAGCTCCTAGCTATAGTCCATTCCCTAAATAAGTTCAGACACTACATCACCAGCTATCAAACATTTGTACACACTGATCATGTTGCAATTAGGTATTTGATGAATAAACCAGATGTAAATGCTCATATTATTAGATGGTTACTTTTATTGCAGCAGTTTGATTTGACCATTGTTGATAAGCCGAGTAAGGAAAATGTTGTTGCTGATTTTCTGTCTAGACTAGATCTGCCTACAGGTGAAGAAGGAATGGTGGATGATCAAATGCCAGATGAACACCTATTTGCTATTTCAGTACTCTCTCCATGGTTTGCTGATATAGAAAATTACTTGGTTTCAGCACAGTTTCCGCCACACCTATCCTCAAAATAGAAGAGCAAGATCGTGAGGAAAAGTTCCCCATTCACCTTGATTGGGGGCAACCTTTTTGAACTTGGCCCAGATTAGATTTTGAGGTGATGTGTCAGGGAGGAGGAAATTTTTGACATTCTCCTAACCTGTCATGATGGGCCCTGTGGGGGGCATTTTGCAGCAAAGAGGACTGCCTTCAAAATTCTACAAGCAAGTTACTATTGGCCCACTCTTCATCAAGATGTCAGGAGATATATCAGCCAATGTGACCGATGTCAAAGGATGGGGAAACCTACTCCAAGGGATGAGATGCCCCTGCAACCTCAAGTGACTTTCGAGCTATTTGAGACATGGGGCATCGACTTTGTGGGTCCCATCAATCCTCCTTCAAAACATAAATATTACATCATTGTGTGTACTGATTATCTGACAAAATGGGCAGAAACAAAGGTGATCAAGGTAGCAACAGAAGAAAAATTAGCTGAGTTTTTGAGGGAAAATATCTTCTACAAGTTTGGCTATCCAAGAGAATTAGTCATAGATCAAGGGAGTCAGTTTACCTCTAATCTGATTGAAGACCTACTCACACATCACAAAATTAATCACAGAACTTCCACCCCTTATCATCCGCAAGCAAATAGACAGGTGGAAGTCACTAACAGAGCTTTGGAAGGGATTTTGACCAAGGTAGTGAGCAGCAGCATAAAAGATTAGGCAAATCGATTGGTTGAGGCCACCTGAACCTATAACACCACTTGGAAAACCACCACTGGGTTCATACCCTATGAGCTGGTCTATGGGAAGAAGGCTTTGTTGTTAATAGAATTTGAATATAACACATTAAGGATGGCAGCTCAGCTGAACCTAGATCTCAGCCATGCACAAAAGGAAAGCTTACTTCAGCTAAATGGATTGGATGAACAGAGATTGCAGGCCGTTCTCCACTCAGAGGTAGTCCAACTTCAAAGAAAAATATGGCATGACCGACACCTCAAAGAAAAACAATTCTAGGAAGAAGATTAGGCGTTGCTGTATGATTCAAGATATAAAGATTTCAAGGGAAAAATGAGGACAAGATGACTGGGACCGTACACAGTGGAAAAATGCAATGACAATGGATCAGCTCTGATATGGACCATTGATGAAGAAGCCATCCCCATGCTCATCAATGGGCATAGGTTGAAGATCTACAGGAAGCCCCTCTCCAAGCAGGAATTCATTGAGAATTTGAGTAAAACAGTGTTGGTAGTGGAGCAGGTCTCTGCCTCCACTCCACCCACACCCTAAACAAAAAACAAAAAACAGAAAAACCAGAAAAAGAATAAAAGATCCCTGGGTGAAAACCTCCTGGAGGTGCCCAGGGTAGGTAGTGAAGGTGAAAACCTCCTGGAGGCACCTCATATGTCTCATTTAAAAAAAAAAAAAAAAAAAAGATGAAAAGAAAAAAAAAGAAAAAAAACAGAAAAAACTAACTTCTTTTGAATGCATTGCAAATAGCAGGAGGGTCACAGAAGAACAAAGGACATGTCCAGGCTGCATATACCCTTGATAGCTCATTTCCCCATAGCCATTGTCTTTTCCCGAACCTTGGTCTTACTTGTTCTAGAAATTTTGCATCCTACAGGAAACTTTGTGCATTCTATAGGAGGCTCCTGTAGAAACCACAGAGAGCTCAAAATCAAAGTCAGAAAAGAATCCGAGGGATAGAAAGTTGTCCAGAAGGCCTGTGGACCTCCCTGCCACCATTCATCCTCCTAATTCTCCATTCCATCCCTGCACACCTACATCTCCACTCGTTTTTCTTCCCTACACAGAAATTTTGTTTCTTTTGTTTTTTTTTTAAATGATGAATAAAACTGCAGTATGCTTAACTTGTTTCTTACCTGATGCATTCTAGTTGCTTTTCCTTTCCTTCAGAACCTTCCTCAACTATCTCTTCAGCCCCCGCTCAAGCATCAGCTAGAAATTTTAGAGGGAGAAGCAGCTACAGGAAATCCTACAGGATTCTTGTAACAGCTAATCCCTTTAAAAAAACAAGCTCCAGAGGCAGGGTCAGTGCAGCCAAGATGTATATAGCGTCCAAGAAGTCATTCCTAATTGAAAATCACCAACATAAGGTAGCCAAGCCACCAGTTCAAAGGCCACGAGCACCAACAGCAGCAACAATAAAAAAAACAAAGTGCCAAAGTCTGAGCATACAGAGCACGGTAGCGACTAACAGGTAAGTGGCTAAACCTATTCCTCTGTTGCATGAATATTATTTAGAAACTGCATGAGCCATTGAGATGGTCGCGATTAAATGAAATCAGTGGCCAACTAACTAACCACCCTCGTCTAGTTCAAACAGCGTTCAGAAGGTGCAATCAGTATGTGTTGTCCATCAACTAAGGAAGAAAAACTCAAAACAGGTAGTGGTGGCGGCGTATAACGGGAATGATGGAAGTGTTTGCGGCCAGGCGACCTGAAATATCATAATGGCACTGGAGTGGGGACCAACGGTCCGGATGGGGATAACGTACCCTTCCTGCTACCTCACCTCGTCACCGCAGAACACGCCATAAGCTTAAGTACACTGCAGTAGAAGCCTCCACCACCTTTTGTTTTCATTGGCATCGATGAGTTCTCGGCTGCAACAACTCACCTACCACCTTCAGAACATTGAAACAGTCGCTCTCTGCCAGTTTTCAAAACCCTCCCGCTTATCGGGCTCTACAAGAGCATTATCGCACTCTACAGGAGCAGAAACACAGTCTATAGGAGCCTTTCTATAGGAAGGCCAGAAAGCAGCTCTGTAGAGGGAAAATTTGAAATTTTTGCCAAATTCGAGCTTGAAAAAGGTAGGCTCAGAAACCCACTCTGCATGTGATATATCTACAAAAGGTGGTGGGATTTGAAGCAAAGTATTGGGTTGAAAAAGGAAGGGAAAGTGAAAACAAAAGTTTGCCTGTGTTTTTCTGAAATATATACAGTCTCTCCATTTTACTCTTTGCACTAAAATTTTGTCTTTTCCTTCCCCGTATTCTCCTGTAAAGAAGGGATGCAGCCATAGAAAACCAAGCCTGTACAAAAAAGTGAATTTGCATTGGGAAGGCTATTTATTTTGTGAAAAAGAAAAAACATTGTTTTATATACTCTCTGCTTTGTCAAAATATTAATTTCCTCAAAAAGCCCAAGAAGTAAATTTAGGTTGATAACAGGGTTTGAAGGGCAGGAAAATTACAATTTGTTTTTTGATTAAAAAGAAGAAACACGAACAAATCTCTCTGGTTCTAAAGAAAAATCTCATTTGTTCCTTTGTTTTCGGTTTTGAAAATTTGCTGCCAATCCTCCTCACCTAAGAACTTCCAGTAGTCTCTAAAACATCATGATAGGGGGTTTTATGAGAAAGGAGCCTATGAATATTAGGTCCCTATAATACTAGTGATTAAGCCATTACTATTGTAGTTGTATCCTTTATTAACATTGTTGTGCCCCTATTGTCCCCATATTGTTATTACTGTGCCCCATAGAATCCCTCTATTGTTATTTTTGTGCCTTTATATTATTATTGTTAGGTCGGCTGGGTTATATTGTGACTCCTTAGACTCCTATATATAGAAAGGAGGTTCTGTCATTTGAATCATCAAATAATCATTCATTTGTGTAATGTAAAGGAGGTTGCCCCCTCGAAGAGGCTGAATTCTAAGGCATTGATCTATCTTTTCTATCTTTCTGTGAGCTGGTTTCATAACATTTGGTATCAGAGCTTTGAATTATAGGGTTTCGCTGCTCCAAACAGGTCATCATGGCATTTGCGCTATAACTTTTTTCTGTGACGTTTCAAATGCAAAAAAAAACCCATTTGGGCCGAAATCGTTCTGAATCGCAGGTCCGAATTTCAAAGCTTTTTGCGCTATATTTGCAGAGATATGATCTGAGGAAGTTGGCATTTTTGCAGACTCCCAAATTACATTCCAAACAAGTGACCTGGGGAAAATAGTCATAACTTTTGTTTTGAGCATCATATTGAAATTTCGTAAGAAGTTACAGAAAGAGGACAGACTGTAGTTTCCTATGTATATTTTTCAGATCCTAAGGTCGAAACAGTGACACGTGGCACTTCCTACAAGTTCGCTCTTCTAAAAAGGTCTATAATCAGGTCATCTTGGGAGATTATGCATAACTCTGCCTTGGAGAATCTAAATTCGATCAGACTGGTGGCATTGGAAAGAGGACACAGAGGGCTACTGCAGGTCGCAATTTCAGAACTGGATGATCCGAAATTACAGAGATACATCAAAGGCAATATCGAGCTCCTACAAAGTGAAAAAAGGTGTGTAGATTTTTTTAATTTTTGCTTAAGCTTGGATTGAAAAATTATTTTGAAGGAATTCAAAGGGCATAGTAGAGCATTATTATCGGTAATTGATGCCCCGAGGAAAGAAAATGCAAACACCTAGTAAGCAACCTGAAAGCTCTAGCATGACTTATGAAGAAGAGAAAGAAATGCAACATGATATATCAAAATTACGAGACAAAGTGCAACAAATGTCACTCGCACAAAATGTAACAGAATCTAAGATAGATGGTTTAAAGAAAGATGTAGAAGTTAAGATTAATGACGTGAAAGCTAAGATGGACGATTTGAAGATAGATTTGAAGACAGATTTGAAAACAGGCATGGCAGATTTGAAGATAAATTTGACAAATTTTCTACAAGAAATACTTACTAATGGTGAAAGGGTAGTAAAGGAAACTCATGATGAGAACAAAAGAAATGATAATCATGATTTCATAGACTCTAATGTTGGATCGAAGATCCACCATATTCCAAAAATCAATATGAGGAAGTTTGATGGCAAGGATCCCACAACATGGATATTACTGATGGAGCAATTTTTCGATCTCAATAATGTGCAAAACACACGAAAGGTACGTATTGAAACTTTATATTTGGAACCAAATCAGTTTGTATGGTATCAATGGATTTGCTTGCGTAAACAAATTATCACTTGAGCAATTTTTATGGAAGAATTGACAACACATTATGAGGATACAAAAAGAAACACATTTTTTAGCCAATTGATAAGTCTCAAACAAAAGGGTTCAATAATGGAGTACATTGAGGAGTTCCAAAAATTGAACATAAGGGTAAAAGAAATTCCAGAGGAGCATAGGATTGATGTGTTCATAGGGTCTTTAAAGGATAATATCCAACATGATGTTCGCCTTTGGGAACCTGATTCATTAGAGAAGGCATTCAGGTTAGCAAGAAAAATGGAAAGCAAAATTATGGCAACTACGAAGCATACCACTCACAACTATAAAGATGGAAGTGTTGTTGCCCCTAGCCTTCCACAACCTCTAAGGTTGACACCACAACAATTGGAAGAAAAAAGATCAAAAGGGCTTTGTTACAGTTGTGATAGCAAATACATTAAAGGTCATAAGTGTGCTGAGAAGAAATTATTCTACATAGATTGTGAAGAGGAAGAAGAAAAGGAGCAAGAAAGGTCAAAAGAAGAGGATATACTCCAGGAAAAAAGCCTAGATAAAGAAGAAATGAATCCGACCATATCTTGTAATGCATTGGCTAGAATTACCACTCCTCAAACCATCAAGATAGAAGGACAAATCAAGAAGAAAAAGGTAATAGTGTTGATTGATTCAGGAAGTACCCACAATTTTATTCATTGTAAGATAGCAAAAGAATTGAATTGCTTCTTATATCCAACACTAGAGTGTCAAGTGATGGTTGCAAATGGAGGAATGATAAATTGCTCTGGAAAGTGCCATAATATCAAGCTATCCATGGGAGAATATGTATTGACTAGCCCAATGCTTTCCATTCCAATGGGAGGTGTTGATGTTGTACTAGGCGTCGAATGGCTACAATCCTTGGGTACAATAGCTTTTAATTTTCAAGAACTTTTCATAAAATTTTCTGCGGAAGGAAAGGAAGTTGAATTAAGGGGTATTTCAGGGAAACCGGGAAAGATAATAAGCTCTAACGGTATGACAAAGCTTCTAAAAAAGGAACAAAGAGGTGTAATTGCACAATTATGTTCGCTAGATGTTTCCACATCGAAATCATCTATTTCTCTAGATCTCCAAAAAGTCTTCGACAATCATTCCAAGGTATTTGAGACTCCCAAAGGTCTCCCACCTATTCGTGATCACGATCATGCTATTCATCTGATTCCAGGAAGTGTTCCTCCAAACATCAGGCCGTACAGATATCCCTATGCCCAAAAGAGTGAAATTGAATGTATGGTTGCAGAAATGCTAGAGGCGAGTATAATTCAACCTAGTCAAAGTTCTTTCTCTGCTCCAGTAGTATTGGTGCACAAGAAGGATGGATCATGGCGGATGTGTCCAGATTATAGGGAGCTCAACAAGCTCACTATTAAAGATAAGTTTTCCATTCCTGTCATTGATGAATTACTGGATGAATTGCATGGATCAATTTACTTCACCAAGTTGGATCTTCGTTCAGGATATCATCAAATCAGAATGAAGACTGAAGACATTCCGAAAACAACATTTGTTGAGCCCTGAAATTACATCTCTTCTACACACTTTTTTAGACTTTTTCCCCTCACCAGTGCCTCACAAGCTATCAATGATCATTACATATTGATTCTGAGAGTGAATTTAAGTGGTTTTATAACTATGTTTCTGTGTTTTCTATTTGACTTAGATTTTTCTCATCAGCTGCGGAATGCAGCCACTTTCCGCAGCTGACTTGAGATTCCATAGTTGTTTTTGTTGATCTCTAGGTTGCAAGTGTAAGCAAACAAAACAAGGCACGCGGGTAGTTCAGAAATGATCTGGACATGGACCAGGTCCTATTGGTTTATCCAAATTCGTAGAGGAAAGCCTTGGTCAAACGGTGGTCAAATGAGGAGTTCTACGGCAAACAGGTCTCTGTTTTTCAACACGTGAAGGGTTCGAAACCGTTCCTAGATCCATGGATTCATTTTGACAGTTGTAGACTGCCTCCACAATGAAAATCCAACAACCAGCTTTTGGTAGGTTGAATGATCATGGCAACCAACACGCTAAGCTCACGAGTGCTGTCTTTTTACATGTCTTCTGCTGAAGGAGTTCCATAGGAAAAACAATTATGTAATTTCCTTTATAAGTAACGCATTTGCAAACACATGTAGCTAGTTTTTTTGGATGTAATCTTGCTGTTAGTTCATGTACTATGCCGTGACATTGGTCCTACTATTGTAACGAGAGGATCCTTTCTCTGTTTTGCAATATAACAAGACTCTGTTTTATATGACTGTGTGAGTGTGATTTCAGACTGACAGCGTGTTAACCAACGCTGTGCAGAGGGCCCCTGCTGGCTAAGGTTTCCTTTCTTTATTTTTGTAAAGTTTTCATATGTTGTTGTCTTATTTCCATTGTAGATATTTCGTAGTTTGTTCACCTATGTATATTTCACATTTTAGTTATGATGTTAATGTTTCATTCCCATACATGATTTTCCAGGCATTGTATATTTTTGCTAACACTAATCAGTGTGTTTCAGGATAGGCTAGGCTCGAGCATTTTCATACAATTTTTGCAATAACTAGTGACATGAGATTGGCCTCTCTGCTGACTTTATTTTTCTTAACTTTCAATTTCGGTTATGCTTTGATTTCAGTCTTATTCATTTGCTGTTGATAGTTAGTTTAGATATCAAATTCTTCATGTCTTTTAACATTATCTCTAGAGCCATGGCTTAACCCCGAAAAGCTACTTGGCGAGCTATCGGATTATGAGTGAGGTGATTTGATTTTACTTTCATTTCTGCAATTAGATATCAGGTTCTTCATGTTATTGACGTTATCTCTAGAGCCATGGCTTAACCCCGAAAAGCTACTTGGCGAGCTATCGGACTATAAGTGAAGTGACTTGATTTTATTTTCATTTGCAAGTAGATAATTTAGATATCAATTCCTCATGTTATTGACGTTATCTCCAGAGCCATGGCTTAACCCCAAAAAGCTACTTGGCGAACTATCAGACTATAAGTGAAGTGAATTGGTTTTAATTTCATTTGGAAGTAGATAATTTAGATATCAATTTCTCATGTTATTAATGTTATCTCCACAGCCATGGCTTAACCCCGAAAAGCTACTTCGCGAGCTATCGGACTATAAATGAAGTGAATTGGTTTTACTTTTATTAGTTTGTAGTTTTTGATTTGTTTGAGTGCAATAGCTTAACTTTTATTTATGTATTTAGATGAGCAGCAGAGATAGTGATTTCATGATCAATAGTTTATCATTTGTTTGATTTGAATAGCTGCACATTTACATTCTTGTTCAAGTACTAATTTCATCACTAGTATGTTTTGAGATCCTCTGAAGTGTTAAGCTCCGGAAGTCATCATAAAGGACATACTTGCCTTCTAAAGTATTCTTAAAACTTAGGAATAGGGTTTCCATTCGCATTAGGAGACAAACCAAGATAAAAACCCCAAAAACAAAATAAAATTGAAAACAATAAAAAGTAAGAAAGAGGTTGTCTTGCACATATAGTGCACCACACTTCATCAGTTTACGACTCTCGGATTGATAATTAATGTAGCAATTTAGGACATACTAAATTGACTAAAAATTTTGGCACCATTTCCCGGGGAAGTGTAACTAGGTAGCCGATCTCTTACAAAAAAAAAAAAAGGGAGAAATTGATAACTTCTTGAAGTATGCTCTCCCCTTGCACCTAGTGTGATCTGGAGGATCAGAAAAGAGAGTTATTAGTTCAATAATTTCTTGATTATGCTCTCTTCTTGCACCTAGTGTGACCAGGAAGATTAGAAAGAGAATTATTAGCCCGACATAAAAATAACTAAAAAAATAAAAAAAAAATGACATGCATAGAGCAAGAGATTCTAGGGGAAGGTTTATAGCTAGGGCCAAAAGTTCGATTTTCACAACTCCAGCTACTTCAAGGCATAGACAAGATACACCTCCATCTCTGACTCATACTCCCAGCCTTAGGATTCCTGGAATTCAAGGGGCAGCAGCCGAATTGGGAGATTCTCCCACACTATCTACTAAATCTCATCTAGGAGAACCTTTCTTCACTTCTACAGGGGAACATATTGTAATCAAAGAAGTAGAATCACCTGAAGAATAGGGAAAGGGAGAAACTCTCCCTCGTTCACCATTAATAGAAGAACCAGAAGACTCTAAGGAAACTATCATGACAGAGGAAGTAGTAGATGGATTTGGAGGAGGGGGTAGAGGTAGAGGAAGAGGAAATAATGGAGGAGGTAGAGGTAACAATGGGGGAAATAGGGAAGGAGATAACTCATTTGGATTCCCTATAGCTGATGAGGAAACTCATACAACAATGAAAAACATTTCACCATCTATCCTCCCAAACTTTTATGGGTTGCGAAGTGAGGATCCTAAAACATTTCTATTTGAGTTTGAAGTCTTGTGCTGAACCTATGACTATATGGAAGACTCTCAAAAACTCAAACTATTTCCTTCAACATTGAAAGGAGCTGCTTTGAAATGGTTCATGGGATTATTCACTCAATCTATTAGGACTTGGAATGATATGAAACAAAAAAAAATTGGATAGATACCTGGATTATTGTATGCCCACCAATCATAAGGATGAGGTATTCAAGATGATGCAAAGAGAAGATGAAAACTTGGAGGATTTACTTGAAAGATTTCAATATAACTTAAAGAGAGCAAAAACGAGTAATTTAGATGAGGAAACCCTAAAAGCCCTTCTATTGAAAGCCATTAGAGATGAATGGATAAATATTTTAAACATGATGGGGAAGGGAGATATTTCTCAACTTCCACTTCGTGACATAGCAGAACTATGTGTCCATCTCTCAAGAGAAAAATCTAAAACTGGAAAAGGGCCGAGAGATCCTTCTTTTATTAGAGCAAAAAAATCTGCAACTAGATCAGTAAGTAGGGCAGAGATTGGCAATATGCTTGATGAGTTCAAAATTGATATTCTAGGGAGCCTTAGTGAACAACCAGACACCCTTAAAATACAAAACAAGCAGAAAGAAGAAGTTGATGCCTTGGCCATCCTTTTTCCAAAATGTAGAAAGAAACATGCTCTAAGGGAATGCCCTTTGGATGCAAAAGTTTTAGAAACATGTATGATTTGCTTAGAAAGTCATGAGACCAAGGATTGTCCTTCAATTCCTAGGCTCAAAGCTGTCTTTCAGGAAGATCCAAATTCAGTAGAGTCCCTTTGTTTTGTTTCAAGAAGACCGTGGCAGGGGCAACAAAATCAAGGATTTAACAATCCTATGAGCTTTCAGCTTCCGCCAAATTGGAATTCTTGGCAACAACCTTGGCCCCAACCTCAAAATCCATACCAATCATGGGCACAAGGGATGCAAAATCCTTATGGGAGATTTGCTCAATTTTATCAATATCCTCCATCTTTTCAAAGTCAACAAAATCCACAACTTCCGAATCAAAACCCACAACTTTCATTGCCATTCCCACAACAACAATCTTCTCAACAAAATTCAAATTCTCAACTCTTGCTTCCATTTCAACAAAAGAAAAATCAACTACTAGCCCAGCCATTGCCAAAACCCAACAACAAAAATCCTCAGAATGCTTACATGGTAGAAGGACAACAATTTCCTACCTATATGATTGTTCCTCTTAATGATGTTCATCTCATATCTGGTAGAGTTTTAGAAAAACCTTCTATAGATGTTCAAGAGCAAGGTACCTCTGAGGAGGATTCTCTTAAAGTCAATAAAGGTTCTGAGGAAGCATCTCTTGAAAGCCCCATCATTCAAAAAGAAAAAGAAAATGAGTCAACCCCCACAACTCCTATAGTTGACCAACCTACATTCTCATCCACGCCTCCTTTCCCTGAAAGATTAAAAATTGACAAAGGGGTGGAAAAACAAATCTTGTTGCCTGCCTATGATTTTCTAAATGAATTAAAGAATGTATGTATCAAGATTCCCTTGCTATAATCCATTAGAGAGATTCTGATTCTAGCAAAAACAATAAAGGAGTTGAGTCTTAAAAGACCAGGAAGGAAACCAAGAGATACAAGAAGAATCCACCTGGTAGGAAAAATTGCAGATATCATGACGGGAAAAATTACCATGCAGAAGTATGTGGATCTAGGTAGTCCAATTGTCAAAACACATATAAATGGGATAGAAATTCCAAACACTTTGATTGACTTAGAGGCTGCTATCAACATTATGAGTAGACAGACTATGGAACAGCTTAAACTTCCTAATCTTCTTTTTACACCCACCTTACTGCAACTTGCAGATAGATCAATAATCAAACCAGATGGTGTACTAGAAGATATTTCAGTCTCCTTAGATTCTTGGGAATATCTAGTAGATTTCATGATTTTGACTCCCAAGAGTAATTTAGGAGGGCATCCACTCATCTTAGGAAGACCTTAGCTAGCCACAGTTGATGCTTTCATTAGTTGTAGATCTAGAGATATGTATATTTCTGATGGTAGTTCGACAAAGAAATTCAATTTGTATCCTCCAGCAAAGGCAATTATAGAAGTAGGAGACAATGAATGGGTCGACGATAAAGATATTATACAACCTATCTTTACCATATCTGAAATTAGTGAAGATAGTCAAATTTTGAACACATTAGAAAATTTTTGAAACATCTCCAGAATATGACCACACACAATTTCAGTTAGATTCTAATATTGAATATTTATCATCAAGACAAATGTCTCTTTACTCTATGGAAGAGTTTGGTAGCTCTACCATTGAAATTTTTCCAGGAAAAACACTAAATATCAACAAAAATTTGGAAAAGTCACAACAAGAAGAGCTAACCAAAATCTTGCAAAAACATTCTACTGCATTTGCATGGGAGTATACTGATATGAAAGGTATTGACCCTAAGACTTGCATCCATCATATCTATATCGAGGAAAACAGTAGACCAATTAGACAACCTCAAAGAAGGATGGATGCAAATCTTAGGGAGATAGTGAAAGAAGAGCTCCAAAAACTACTCAATGTAAATTTCATTTACCCAATTTCAGATATCCAATGGGTTTCTCCTTTGGTTATAGTACCCAAAAAGAATGGTAAATGGAGGGTATGCATTGATTACAGGGAATTGAATAAAGCAACTTTGAAGGATCACTTTCCTTTGCCCTTTATCGATCAAGTATTAGATACGTTAGCAGGCAAAAAGTATTTTTCATTTCTGGATGGTTTTAGTGGTTATAATCAAATTCAGGTAGCACCTGAAGATCAAGATAAAACCAAATTTACCTATCCATGGGGAACTTTTTCCTATCGAGTGCTTCCTTTTGGATTATGTAATGCACCCGCAACATTCCAAAGAGCAGTACTAGGAATTTTTCTGATCTAATCCATGATTGTGTAGAGGTATATATGGATGATTTTATAGTTTATGGTGATTCGTTTGAAGAGGCATTAGAAAATTTGGAAACAGTCCTTATAAGATGTAAAAAAACAAGCCTTTCACTAAGCCATGAAAAATGCTTTATGATGTTTACTGAAGGTATTGTTTTAGGACATCATATTTTAGGGGATGGGATTAAAGTTGGTAGATCAAAAGTTGAAGTCATCTCCAAGTTACCTATTCCAAATTGTCAAAAATATGTTAGAAGTTTTCTGGGATTTACTGGATATTATAGAAGATTTATAGAAAACTTCACCAAAATAGCATCTCCACTCTTCAAACTGCTTACAAAAGACTGTGAATTCAAATGGGGTCCTGATTTCCAATCAGCATTTGAAACTTTGAAAACAAGAATATCTGAAGCACCTATCTTGAGAGGACCAAATTGGAAACTTCCTTTCCATATTTCTACAGATGCTTCAGATACAGCTCTAGGGGCTGTATTGGGACAGAAAGATTTAGTTCCTTATGCCATTTACTATACTAGTAAAAATTTAACTCCTACTGAGTTGAACTATACTGTGACTGAAAAAGAGTTCTTAGTTGTTGTTCATGCAATCAATAAGTTCAGACATTATATAACAGGCTATGAAACTTTTATTCATACTGATCATTCTGCAATTAGATATCTAATGAACAAACCCATTACTAATGGTAGAGTTACAAGGTGGCTCCTACTTTTACAGAAATTCAATATTACTGTGTTAGATAGACCAGGGAAACAAAACACAGTAGCTGATTTCTTGTCTAGGATTCATAATACTAAAGAAGATTCTCCTGTAGAGGACAAGTTTCCTGATGAATATTTATTTGCAGTAACTACTAAGACTCCTTGGTATGCAGATATAGCTAACTATTTGGTTACAGGGAAACTACCTCCACATTTATTTCCTGGTGAAAGAAGAAAGATTATTCAGGAGAGTTCAAAATATTCATGGATTTCTAACGAATTGTTTAAAACAGGGCCAGATCTTGTGATCAGAAGATGTGTTAGGGAAGATGAGATGCCTGATATTCTCAAAGCATGTCATGATGAACCATGCGGCGGACACTTTGCTGACAAAAGGACAGCCTATAAAATCCTCTCTTTAGGATATTATTGGCCATCCCTCTTCAAAGATGCAAAACAATATGTCAAAAGATGTGACAGCTGCCAAAGAGTAGGGAAACCTACCCTCTGAAATGAAATTCCATTACAACCACAGGTACTCATCGAACCCTTTGAAAAATGGGCTTTAGACTTAATTGGACCGATTAACCCACCATCTAAACAAAGAAAGCATATATTGGTATGTACTGATTATGTCACTAAATGGATAGAAGCCAAAGCATTATTTTCTGCTACTGAGCATTCAGTTGTTAGTTTTCTTTATGAGGATACTTTTACTCGCTTTGGTGTTCCAAGAGAAATTGTAACAGATCAGGGAGGTCAATTCACATCCAAACTAGTGGAGAAGCTGGTGGAAGAGTACAAGGTCAAGTACAGAAAATCTACTCCTTACCATTCGCAAGCAAATGGTCAAGTGGAGTCTACAAACAAAGTTATTGAAGGCATCATTATCAATATTGTTCATCTACACAGAAGAGATTGGGCAGAAAGGCTTCCTGAAGCCTTATGGGCCTACAGAACTACATGGAGGAATACAACAAGACATTCTCCTTATGAACTTGTTTATAGGAAAGAAGTTCTGCTCCCCATTGAGTTCCAAGTTAGAACCTTCAAGATGGTAGTTCAATTGGGAATGGATCTATTAGAAGCCTAAAAGCATAGAATGGAGCAGTTGAATGAGCTAGATGAGACCAGAAAAGAAGTAATCCTAAAAACTGATCTGGTTCAATATCAAAGAGCTAAGTGGCATGACAAATACATCAAGGAGAAAAAATTTCAAGAAGGAGATTAGGCATTGCTATTTGATTCCAAGTTCAAATATTTCAAAGGTAAATTTCAGACTCATTGACTTGGGCCATATGAGATTGACAAAGTCTTTAGCAATGGAGCGGTAAGAATCAAAACCATTGATGAACATCAAACTCCTCTTATTGTGAATGGCCACAGATTAAAGATATATCATAAGCCACTCTTAAAGGAGGAATTTGTCAAAATCTTTCAAGATAATTCTGCAATAAGGCTGGTGAAGAAGAATCATTCTTCTCCACCAGCCTAGTCTTTGTTTTTTTTTGTTTAATATATATATATATATATATATATATATATATATATATATATATATATATATATATATATATTGTATAAGCCTGAAAACCAATCACTGATTGGCAGTCTTATACAGAAAATACAGGGCGAAAATCAGAAACTTCTGACGCCCTATATTTTCCAAAAAAAAAAAAAATCCTCATTTTATTCATAGTTTCATGTCATTTCACTTCATTTCATTTCATCATCACATTCTGCCAATAAAATCCCTTTTATGACCAAGTTTTCATATATCATTCACTCAGTCATCATTCATTTCTGTCCATCTCCATTCAGTCATATGTTCACTGTGTCAGTTTCCGTAGGTAAAAACTAATTCCGCAGCTGGTTGTTGATTCCGCAGCTAACACTCTATTATTCAGCACTGACAGACAGATGTTGGCCAAATAATGATGAGAACCAAATGCAGGTATGACAAAGGAAAATATGTTAAAGATATAAAGCACCTAAAATACCAACAGGAAGCAGCCAATCACAGGTTAGTGGGCGGAAGTGGTAAGATTCTAAGATAAGCAAAATTCATTTCAAAAAGAATTTTAAAGCACATTCTATATAGTTATGAAACCACAGGCTCCATTATGTGTAATGATTAGCATTGATAGCTTTCATAACCACTACATGGCCTTTACATGATTCCTCCACGAACTTTGCATTAATTTTTAACAGCCTCATGTTCTGCCTCCGAATTTAACTCGTGTTTATTTGTATGTTGGCATTCCACCTGCTGAACCGGGTAATTATGAGGATGTAATCTATTTGATCACGACTCTTTCCCGCTGCTGAACCGGGTAATTATGAGGACGTAATCTATTTGATCATGACTCTTTCCCGCCGCACAAATCTGCAATCATTTTGAGAACATGCTCACGTCTATTCCGCAGCCTTCTAGTTCAAAATTCGGGCTCACTCTATTTCCATACTATCCCATTGAAATTGTGTTTGTTATTTCTGGCCTGTTTACATCTTCGTGAACTCATTCTCATTACCTGTGCTCTGCTCTTTTGTTTACAATTACTGGTTTTTCTCCACAAACCTTCTCCATTCCCCGTTAACACAACCGTTTCACCTCCGTCAATCCATTACTCACAGTCCATCACTCACAGACGTATTTTAAGGCAGGAGGAAGGAATGGGTCTTTTGCTAAGAGCAGAACTGGAAGGGCCTAAATTCATGGAGGGGTATCCACAATTGAAAAGCATATTAAGGAAGGCACGGTGGCTACAGTTCATCCAGAAATTCAGAGGTTACAATAAAGAAGTTACAAAGACATTTGCAAGGTCTTTTAACAGCGTGGAAGTTGAGGTTGGAGATCTTAAATTTTCAGTCACAGAGGCATCTATCGCAGCAGCAACGGAACTCCCACAGGAGGGGGAATGGTGGTTCAAAAACAAAAACTTTGATGAGAGGGCCTGGAGGATTATCTTATGCAATCCAGGTATGGATATAACCATTTTCAAACGTGGAATCCCTGTCTCTGCTCTAGAGGAAAAGTGGACTAGTTTATTATTGATAATCCAGAAGTTTATTACATGTGAAGGACAGTTTGGGTCCATGTACATGTACCACATCCGGTTGCTAATGAATTTTCTAGAAAATCAAACCATCAATTTGCTTTACTTTATATTGAATAGCTTGAAAAAGATGTCCATAACTGTAAAAAAGAATCTGGAGGACATAGAACCCCACCTTTACCATCATGGCCTTGTAAAAGTTTTGATTGAAAAACAGTTGAAGGAAAATAAGGACACCTGGGAACAGTTCTTGATTAGAAACTTCTTTCAGGATCCAACTGAAACACCCAAGAGTAGCTCAGCAAGGAAAAGTAGGAGAAGGAAAACAAGTATGAACTAACATAGCTAAAGAAACTAATAAGGAAGAGAAGCTATCTAAAAGTAGGAAGGAAAGAACTGAGGTTAGGAAGAAAAGAAAACTAAAGGGGAAAAGAAATATTTAAGCTGTCTATCAAACCCCAAAACCTTCCTCAGAAGAGGACCAAATACTTTCTGAAAGACTAGTTTACCTTTAGGAACAATCAGCTGCAGCAAAGAGAAAAGGGAAAGAAAAACAGAGTGTGGAGAAAGGAGACACTAGCTCACAGAATCTAAGGAGGAGCTCCAGAATTAAAGGAAAACTGAGGAAAGTACAAACTAAAGGGCCCCACTTCACTGATTTAGGAGGGGAAACACCAGAACAACCTCCAGCAATCCCTCCTAGCCGTAGCCCACACCATACTCCTATTTCTCAACCAAATTTTGAGATCATTCCTTCTCAGCCAGATTTTGGGGACAGCCCAAGAAAGGCTACACCTGAGATAGATCCAACCCAGCAAGAAATGTATGCTTTTATTCAGTCGTTGGAGAATACTGCCACAGATCAAGGCACTTCATCTGCCCAGCCTAATACAGCCCAGGACGCTCTAATCCAATCACTAAAAAAGGAAGTTTTTGAACTAGAAGTCCTAAATAGACACATCAAAAGATAAAATGAAACATTGAAGGAACAGAGTAGGTTGGATAAGATTATTCACGACAACACCATTTTGCATCTTGGGCTATGGCAAAAGAAAAATAGAAAATTGAAGAAAAAGAGCAAGAGGTTGAGCAGAGCTCTCATCAAGCTCAAATTCAGGTGCCTAACGAGAAAGCCTAGGATGACAGTGGTACCAAGAAAGAAGAAAAGAAGGCTGGATGTGTTAGCAGAGGTCTCAGAACACATGAACTAAAGGGAGGATGGTCACAGTTTTGGTTGCATGAGGACATGCAACACCTTCACAGTGGGGGTATGTTGAGCCCTGAAACTACATCTCTTCTACACACTTTTCTAGACTTTTTCCCCTCACCAGTGCCTCACAAGCTATCAATGATCATTACATATTGATTCTGAGAGTGCATTTAAGTGGTTTTCTAACTATGTTTTTGTGTTTCCTATTTGACTTGGATTTTGCTCATCAGCTGCGGAATGTAGCCACTTTCCACAGCCGACTTGAGATTCTGCAGCTTCTTTTGTTGATCTCTAGGTTGCAGGTGTCAACAAGAAAAACAAGGCACGTGGGCAGTTCAGAAATGATCTAGACATGGACCAGGTCCTATTGGTTTAGCCAGATTCGTAGAGGAAAGCCTTGGTCAAACGGTGGTCAAACGAGGAGTTCTACGGCAAACAGGTCTCTGTTTTCCAACACGTGAAGGGTCCGAGACCGTTCCTAGATCCATGGATTCATTTTGACAGCTGTAGACTGCCTCCACAATGCAAATCCAACAACCACCTTTTGGTAGATTGAATGATCATGGCAACCAACACGCTAAGCTCATGGGTGCTGTCTTTTTACGTGTCTTCTGCTGAAGGAGTTCCATAGAAAAAACAGTTATGTAATTTCCTTTATAAATAACGCGTTTGCAAACGCATGTAGCTAGTTTTTTTTAATGTAATCTTGTTGTTAGTTCATGTACTATGTCGTGACATTGGTCTTGTTGTTGTAACGAGAGGATCCTTCCTATGTTTTGCAATATAACAAGACTCTGTTTTATATGACCGTGTGAGCGTGATTTCGGACTGACAGCGTGTTAACCAAGGTCGTGCAGAGGGCCCCTGCTGGATAAGGTTTGTTTCTTTATCTTTGTAAAGTTTTCATATGCTGTTGTCTTATTTCCATTGTAGATATTTCGTAGTTTGTTCACCTGTGTATATTTCACATTTAAGTTATGATGTTAATGTTTCATTCCTGTATATGATTTTCCAAGAATTGTATATTTTTGCTAACACTAATCAATGTGTTTCAGGATAGGCTAGGTTCGAGCATTTTCATACAATTTTTGCAATAACTAGTGACATGAGATTGGCCTCTTTGCTGACTTTGTTTTTCTTAGCTTTCAATTTCGGTTATGCTTTGATTTCAGTCTTATTCATTTACTGTTGATAGTTAGTTTAGATATCAATTTTTTCATGTCATTTAACGTTATCTCCAGAGCCATGGCTTAACCCTGAAAAGCTACTTGACGAGCTATTGGATTATGAGTGAGGTGATTTGATTTTACTTTCATTTCTGCAATTAGATATCAGGTTCTTCATGTTATTGATGTTATCTCTAGAGCCATGGCTTAACCCCGAAAAGCTACTTGGCGAGCTATCGGACTATAAGTGAAGTGACTTGATTTTATTTTCATTTGCAAGTAGATAATTTAGATATCAATTTCTCATGTTATTGACGTTATCTCCAAAGCCATGGCTTAACCCCGAAAAGCTACTTGGCGAGCTATCAGACTATAAGTGAAGTGAATTGGTTTTAATTTCATTTAGAAGTAGATAATTTAAATATCAATTCCTCATGTTATTGACGTTATCTCCAGAGCCATGGCTTAACCCTGAAAAGCTACTTGGCGAGCTATCTAACTATAAATGAAGTGAATTGGTTTTACTTTTATTATTTTGCTGTTTTTGATTTGTTTGAGTGCAATAGCTTAACTTTTATTTCTGTATTTAAATGAGCAGCAGAGATAGTGATTTCATGATCAGTAGTTTATCATTTGTTTGATTTGAATAGCTGCACATTTACATTCTTATTCAAATACTAATTTCATCACTAGTATGTTTTGAGATCCTCTGAAGTGTTAAGCTCCGGAAGTCATCATAAAGGACATAATTGCCTTAAAATCTATCTCCATACTTGCCTTCTAAAGTATTCTTAAAACTTAGGAATAGGGTTTCCATTCGCATTAGGAGACAAACCAAGATAAAAACCCCAAAAACAAAATAAAATTGAAAACAATAAAAAGTAAGAAAGAGGTTGTCTTGCACATATAGTGCACCACACTTCATCATTTTACGACTCCCGGATTGATAATTAATGTAGCAATTTAGGACATACTAAATTGACTAAACAACATTTATAACTCATGAGGGTCATTATGAATTTTTGGTCATGCCTTTTGGGCTTACTAATGCACCTTCTACATTTCAAGGTTTGATGAATTCCATTTTCAAACCTTTCCTTAGAAAATTTGTGTTAGTATTTTTTGATAATATACTAATCTACAGCAAGTCTTGGAAGGATCATGTTGAACATGTTGACAGGGTGCTACAACTATTGGAGGAGAAACAATTATATGCAAAAATATCCAAATGTTTCTTTGGAGTACAAGAGGTGGAATATCTGGGTCATATTGTATCTCATGAAGGAGTTAAGGTAGACCCTAGCAAAATTAAAGCCATTAAGGAATGGAAAATCCCCACATCCATAAAGCATATGCGAGGATTTCTCGGGCTGACAGGGTATTATCGCAAGTTTGTTAAGAATTATGGGAGAATAGTAGCACCTCTAACAACATTATTGAAGAAAGATGCATTTTCATAGACTCCAGAAGCAACAAAGACCTTCGAACATCTTAAAGAAGCAATGTGCCAAGCACCGGTCTTAGCTACACCGGACTTCACAAAAACCTTTATTGTGGAATGTGATGCTTCAGAAAATGGAATTGGTGCTTCTTTAATGCAAGATGAAAGACCCATTGCTTTTGAAAGTCGTCCAATCAAGGGAAAGTTTTTACACAAAGCTATTTATGAGAAGGAAATGTTTGCAATACTACATGCACTTAAGAAATGGCGACCCTACCTAATGGGAAGACACTTCAAAGTAAAAATGGATCATGATAGCCTTAAATACTTTTTAGAACAAAGATTATCCTCTGAAGAGCGACAAAAGTGGGTCACAAAGATGTTGGGTTATAACTTTGAAATCATCTACAAAAAAGGGAAGCAAAATGTGGTGGCAGATGCACTCTCAAGAAAGGATGAGGATGTGGAAGCATTGTTGTGTGCCATTTCTATTATCCAACTAGATTGGATAAATGAAGCAAGGGAGGAATGGAAGAATGATGAAGAAGTGTGGGCACTTATTCGAAAGTTACAACAAGATCCCAATACATCTGATACATTTAGCTGACAAAATGATTCGTTATGGTACAAATATCGCTTATACCTCTGTAAGAATTCCCAACTCAAACAAAGATTCTTATGGAATTGCACACTTCTCCCTTAGGAGGGCACTCAGGATTTTTAAAAACTTACCACAGGGTTAAGAAGGAATTTTTTTGGGATGGCCTTAAATCAGATATTCAAAATTTTGTGGCGGAATGTTTGGTTTTCCAACAAAATAAATTTGAAACAATTAAGACCCAGGTCTATTACAACCTTTATCCATTCCAAGCCAACGTTGGAAGGAGGTTTCAATGGATTTTATCACAGGTTTACCCAAGTCTGAGGGAAAGAATGTCATCATGGTGGTAGTTGACAGACTTACCAAGTATGCACACTTTTGTGCATTATCACATCCATTTAAAGCCAGTACAGTTTCTACTGCATTTATGGAAACAATTCAAAAGCTACATGGAAACCCAAAGATTATTGTAAGTGACAGAGATCCCATCTTCATTGGAAATTTTTGGACAGAATTATTTTCTTGTCTTGGTACTCAGTTAGCTCATAGCTCATCTTATCATCCTCAATCTGATGGGAAAACTGAGATAGTAAACAAATGTTTGGAAGGATATCTTCGTTGCTTTGTATCTGATAAACAGACACAATGGGTCAAATGGTTGCCTCTGGCTGAATGGTGGTATAACACCTCCTTCCATACAGCAACAAAAATGACCCCATTTATGGAACTTTATGGATAGCAGCCACCATCCATCACATCATATTTAAGAGAAAATTCTAAGGTTCAAGCAGTGGAACATCACATCGAGCATCAACAACAAGTCCTCCAACTCTTAAAGGATAACCTCGTGTTGGTGCAAAATAGAATGAAGCAACAAGCAGATCAACATCACAATGAAAGAAATTTTGATGTAGGTGATTGGGTATTCCTACGGCTACAACCATATAAACAAATGTCCCTCAAGCAAGCTAAGAAGGATAATAAATTATCACCAAAGTATTATGGTCCATACAAGGTGTTGCAAAAGATTGGTACTATGGCATACAAATTAGAGCTTCCTGCAGCATCTCGAGTGCACCCAGTTTTCCATGTTTCATGTTTAAAGAAGGTTATAGGCGACAAGCTCCCAGTTCAAACAATATTGCCAGAATTTGATGAGGAAGGAAAAATTATATTGGAACCGGAAGCAGTCACAGAAACAAGAACTCGATAGCTACAAAATCAATCGATTTCGGAGTATCTCATCAAGTGAAAGAACTTATCCGCTGAAGATTCCACATGGGAGGATGAGAATTTTATACATAAGCATCTAGAACTACTCAAGCATTGAGGACAACACTTTTTTGAAGGAGAGGGGTATGTTAGGTCCCTATAATACTAGTGATTACCCTATTACTATTGGAGTTGTATCCCTTATTAATATTTTTGTTCCCCTATTGTCCCCGTATTGTTATTATTGTGCCCCATAGAATCCCTCTATTGTTATTTTTGTGCCTTTATATTATTATTGTTGAGTCGGCTCGGTTATATTGTGACTCCTTAGACTCGTATATATAGAAAGGAGGTTTTGTCATTTGAATCATCAAAGAATCATTCATTAGTGTAATGTAAAGGAGGTTTCCCCCTCGAAGAGGCTAAATTCTAAGGCATTGATCTATCTTTTCTATCTTTTGTGAGTTGGTTTCATAACACTAAACTCCACCAAATTGCATGAACACCCAGAAGTGGTAGCCCTCTCTACCAGGGAAAATTGGATGCCTTACTTTCAGAGAATTCATGGGTATGATGAGGAAGTGATAGAGGAATTTTTAATATCTTTAAGACCCATGCTACAATCAGTTTCAGGGTTCTAACCATAGAACTTACACCAGAATTCATTAGCAGAATTACAGGTCTTCCACTTGGGCTCCCCTGGAACAAAGAAGAAAAACCACTAGGACAGGTGGCTAAAAAGACCTTTTTCCAGCCTGATGAACACCCTATAGAGGATAAGAATGGGATCAGAAGAACAAGTATACCTTATCCATGCAGTGAGGTCAGCTACCAGATCATGAAATATATCTCCTGTGAAGAAAGATACAGTATAGTCTATGGTTATCATTTTAGATTACTGCATGAACTAAGATATGGAATAGACCTGCCTGTATCTAGAAAACTCAGTCTATCATATTTTCTCCTCCAATATTTGATAGAGTTTGGCACCAAATTAAATACAGGAGTTCCAGACCAACTGCCCCACCATGGGCTCATTAAATTGCTAGTAGAGGATGCCCTCCACACATACACAATCCCTATAGCCTGGAAAATTTTCAGGAACATGACTAGAGAAGATGACATAAAAAATCTCACTGATGACCTTAGTGAAGAGGAGGAGCAGAGAGAGGAACTTGAGAAGGAAATCCATGAGGAAGCACAAAATGTTCAATTAGAAGAAGAAAAAGAAGAAAAACAGAGAGAAGAGGAGAAACATGACACAACCACAGTTGAACCTAAAGTAGAGAGGAAAATAACATCAAAAGCAGAGAAAAGGAAGAGTACAAGAACTGAGAAGAAGAAGCCCAAGACATCTTATAAAACGACTGCCACAGGAAAGGTAGAAACTCAGCAAGAAAAGGAGAAAACAACACTAGAGACAACAGAAACAAAATCATAAACAGCAGACACAGGAGAAACTGCAGAGGATGAAGAAGAAAAATAGCAAGAAGAAGTGTCCCTTGAGACACTAGCAAGAGAAGCAGCAACTTTTCTCGTTGCACTTAGCACTCCAGCTAAGCAAAAAGGAAAAGAAAAAGACAGACATCTATGTATTTCAAAGCTTGGAGGAGCACCAGAATCAAGGTGGGCAAGCCCCAACCACCTTCGAAAGAACCCATTATCATTGAGGATGCACCTACTGTAACAAAGGAGGATTCTCCCTCCAAAATCTCCATCACGTACGAGAGAGGGAGTCCTAAGACCTCCACTTGGAAGGAAGGGGTCAAATTAATGGACTCTAAAGCAGTCCTACAGGAGGCACAAACCTATCTATAGGAGACATTGGCTAAGCTCAAAGAAACTGGAAAACTGGAAAAGAAGGCAGAAGAACAGTCCCAAGATGAAGGTAAGGCAAAAGAGATACCAGAGACAGGCCCTCAGTCTAACTTAGGCTCCTAGTACAACCTTCTGGAAGGTGGGAAGATCATCCCACAAAAATTTTCAGTGCCTCTTTTCTTCGAACTGGAAAAGGAAAGAGTCAGGATCCACACTTGTATGCAGATTGCAAAATCCAAAGGGGTCGAAGATATAGGGCGCATGGAAAACAAGTTGAGGGAGATGAGCAAAGAATTTAGCATGGTAAGGCATACAGAGAGCATCAGAAGAGCTCAACTGCAGGAAGAAAATGAATTGTTGAAAAAGCAACTACAAGAAAGGGAACCTCAAAGAGGAAATGAGCTGTCAATTTTGAAAGGATAGCAACAGAAAGAGGGACCCCAAGCAGATAGTGAGGCAACAGAGAGACAAGAAGAAGAAGAAGAACCACAGACTGATAGTGAGACACTGATGAAACAACAACAAGAAAAAGAATCACAGGCAGAAGCTGAAGTGTTGATTTTGAAAAGGCAACTGCAGTAAAAGGAATCCCAGTTAGCCTGCATGGCCAACTGGGCAATGGAGGCATTACAGTGCAGACAGCCAGCCAAATCATATGCATTGTACCTCAAAGATCAGTGGCTCCAATTCCATATTAAGACACTGGCCCAGAGGGGCACAATACATTTCAAGATTATGGCCAATTTATGCATTTATGTGATCACAGCTCAGCTAAGGATAAAGCAAAGCTAGCAGAACTTTACCTCCATAATATGGCACTTACTTACACGAATTTATGGGATTCAAATGCTGCATTGGCATACTTGCAGCTAATGGCTATGGCATCATGGATGAGCCATGAAGAAAAGAGAGCAGTAGAAATTCAGAAAATAATGGCAAAAAAGCTAAGTGAGCCCTTGATGATTAGAGCAGAACCCTTAGCTCTCATCTATGCCCACCAACACCTTGCAGCTAATCCTCAAGTCCTCCCTGACTATGTTGACAAGCAAGCACATTTTATTGCTCATTTTGAGGATATGGAGAGATTGTTTGGTGATGATTGCCTTCATGCCTGCATGAGAAGGTGGAATAGATTGCCACATAGCCTAAGGATCAGGGAGTATCACTCCCAAAACAGGATGAGGGAAGCCATGAGGAGAGTGCCCATGTATAAGCACTGAATGCAAAATTTGAAAGCCAACTGGATTGGTTTTAAATTCAGTCCTCCATTACTGCTAGGACTGTTGGAAGGAGTCAAGGAGGAGGAAGAACAGAAACAATGGGAAGAAGTGGATAGGAAAGCAGGTCTCCATGATAAGGACGAAAACATCACATCAGAGACTTGGGATGTTCGGGAATATTTCAGAGCCATTAAAGATGAAGAGTTAGATTAGTTGCTCAAAGGATGAGCAACCCATTCAGCAGGGGGGTGATGATGAGCCCCAGAAATGGGTAACTATATGGGCTCATTCTGCCTCCCATTTTGACTTAATCCACCATTCTCCTTAGTTTTTTGCATGTTTTTGAATATATTTATGCTAATAGAGTGAATTGGGTTAGTCACTTTGCCATGTAGTCTAATGAGTGTTTTATGCAGATTTTTTGGACACTTTTGGATAAAGACAAGGAATTTATGAGAAAATGGCAACCAAAACTCAAGCAAAACAGGGAAGAGGACTTGTAGGAGGGGCGTCTCCTTCATTAATGACCCCTTTCCTTGAATCCTCCATCAGCAACTTGGAGCACAAAGGCCCACATTGATGATTCCAAGGGGCAGCCGAGCAAGTCAAGTAGGAATGTTGTTTATCTTTAGTTCTAGGAAGCCAAGTTCCTTGATTGTAGGAAGACTGTTGGAAGTCCCCATTTGCATAAATAAGAAGGCTTCGAGTCTCAGTAGGTTAGCCAGTTATTAATATATTTTCCCACTTTTTTGCAGCATTGTGTTCAGCTCATTTTCGAGTTCTTTTTGGAGATGTTTATGTGATGTAACTGCTATTTTTGATAATAAAGATGAAACAGTTTTTGAGCCAGCACTGATCTCTTTCATAAGGCTAAAGCTCTTGGGTTAGGGCCCAACCCAAGCTGCCTAGCACCTCCTTTGTGTACTTATATGTTTTTGCTTCCATTCATGAGTTAATTTCTGTTGCATAGATTCATTTTACTTTGTTAGATTAGGTTGCTTTTGATGGTTAGCATAGTTTTTTTTGTTTCAGTTGCTCAAGTAGGTTTCTGCAGTGAAAAAATAAGATTCAAAAAGGCCACAGCAGGCCCTGATCTCCTTTCTCCCTTCCTGGGACTATGATTTGAGGTCAAGGCACTACTGTTGCCACCAAAAACACAGTTTTTGCTCTTCCATGCAACTGCTAGTGTGATAACTTGATTTGGAAAAGTTGATATTAGTTCAAATTCACTTGCTTAGATCATTTCCTATTCATTTACCATAGTTCTCTCACATGCTTTTCTGTTCATAGGTTACTGATCAACATTTTCTATTTTTAGGTCAGAAATTAGGTCAAGCTAGACAAAATTCTGTTTTTAGTTCTTTCTTTGGTCAGTTTTGATAAGTAAACGTGCAGATCTCTTGCAGGACATCTCAGCTCACCATCCCTCCATAAAACAGCCAACACCAGCTCATTTCTCATAGATTTCCCAGCTCATTCACAACATTTTGCCAATCTGCCCTAATTTCTGCGTTTTTTTCCATACAGTTGTTTTCTTTCCATTTGAACAAATCTGACCATCTCATTCGTCCCTTATCTTCCTTGACAAGTTCTAGACACCTCAACACCTTCATCCAACCTTCATTCCCCTTTTTCCATCAGTTTTCCACCTTCAAAACTCCAAAAATAGTTCTCGGCCTCCTCCTGTAGATCCTCCTATAGGACCTCCTGTAGATCCCCTACATCCTCCTGTAGAATTTCATGTGAGTGATTTTTCGAAGTCTGATCGTAATGGAAGTCTTCAGAAGGGTACTAGGGGCTTCTTAGGATCCCTCCACACCTTCCTCACCATCTGCAAAATCCAACTCCATCTTCCTTTGCCACCAAACCTATGTACAGTCATAACCAGATAAATCACAAGCATAATAATTCCACATAAAACCACTCAAAAGTACAAAAAGATGATTTCTTCCCATTTCTTTTCAGAAGTAGCCTGAATAAATGCAATTTACCTTTTTAGTAGTCAATGGCACTCATTTCAATAGTTTCCATCTCTTTTCTTGCAAAAGTAGGGTTAGTAGGTAAACTAGGGTTTGCTAGGGTTTGCTAGGGTTTGTGTTTCATTTCAGTTTTCATTCTCTTTCTGCAAATAGGATAGCCTCTGTAGAGTTAGCTTTCTTCCATCACAATTAAAAGCTTCTTCTAAGAACTCATAGAAGTTGGCTTAAGCTCCTAGCGAACTTGCGCCAACTGATCAAGTGACAGCCTGCAGTAAGAGCTAGTACTTGTGCATACAACACCGTCGCTTCCAAGTTTGTTATGAACTACCGGGTTGATAAAAGTAAAGAAGGAAGCCCCAAGAGTTGCAGCATTATTGTTGCAATACTGGAGCTCAACAATGGTTCCACTGATATGGCCTCATTTTGAGGTTGAAATCTCTGCTGGTTCTTTTTTGAATTTCTTCCTGCCTATTCCTGGAAATTATTTCTAGAATTAACTGTTATGGTATTCCTGCTATGCTGTGCAATTATTTGACTCTTCTTACCAGTCCAACCGTTACCATTATCTCTTCTTTGTACCTACTGGTAGAAAATTTGTGTCTTCTGTACAACATCATCCATGGTTTTAGGATAATCAAATTCAAGTCGTTCCTTCATGTGTTTTGTAAGCTGCTAATGAACCTCTGCACCTTAGCTTTCTCCTTTTGTAAGTATGTTACATAACACAGTAATGAACTAAACTTGGCTACGTACTCATCCATGATTAACTATCCCAACCTCAGCTCGTGGAACTATTTAGCCTTATCATCATAAAATCATTCTGTTAAGTATTTATTTCTGAAATATTTCTGGAATGCTTCCCAGGTGATTAATTTTTCATCAACAACATGCACTTATTTTACTTCCTCCCACCACAGGGTAGCCTTTTCTTGTAATTAGTAAACCGCTAGACGACCTTTTAAGTTTTCATCATAATCGTAAATTTGAAAGTACTTGGTTATATTTATCAACCAAGATTTTGTTGATTTCTCAATTTCATCATCGTAACTTGGAGGCTTAGTTTTATTAAATTCACCATGCAATTCAACTTTTCGTTTCTTCACCTTTCTGCGTACATCATTGTCTGATGTATCTCCAGATTCCCTTCCTTGTGTTCTCTAATTCCCTTCTGATTCTTGCTTTTGGCTTCCCTCCGGTATGGTATCCTCCCTTCTTCTATGTGATTCTGCTCGATTACCATTGTCAGAGCTTGGTTTAGAATTCTGATGATTATGTTTATCTGTTAAACTCTTCAGAATACACTCTTGTCAATGTAACAACCATTAGTTTTCAGTTTGAAGAGTCGCCATCTCTGTCTGAAGTTGTTGAATTGTTTCCGTCATGGCAGCGATCATGTTGCGAGATTCATTCTCTAACTAGATCCATAACTCATGATTAGTTCCCTCTAACGGTATGGACTCATGCTCAGGACTGGGTCTCGTTGGTGGTGTGACAACAGGTCCACTTCTTCTTCTCATAATGATCTGTCCTTTTCTTTTCTTTGTGAACATACACACACAGTTTTGGCTACACCCAATCAAGTCCACAGTGTAGAACTTAAGCTCTGCTACCCCCTGTAATGTCTCTCCTAATCAAAATTACTATTTTACCATTAATACCATAATAATACAAAAAATTCATGTGTAATTAAATAAGTGTGTTTAACTTATTTAATAGCTTATGGTTGTAATGGTGCTCAATGTATTTCCTTTTTAACCATTGAATGCCATAACATTCCTACCTAGCATAAATTCGATCGTGTAATTTTTATTGTCATAACCTAGACTTAGGCATACAATCGTTTAATGCTAAACTGCATGGTATTAAGGTTACATTGCAATTTTTGTATTTATATGTTGTTGACTTGTCATGGGTTCCACCGGTTAATTTGGGTGATCCACACAATACTCTCGAACCCTCCAAATCTATTACACAACAACCCCCCGTTGAGATCTGTGCACCATCGACGGTATGTATCTCCTTCGAGATCCTTAATAGATAAACAGTGGATAGTGTTGTTTGTTCGATCGACAGTAGATGTGAGTTTAAGGGTTAATGAAGTTAGTCGACTTGCTCTTAGCAGTTCATTATGTGACTTTCCAGCTAGGCTCGCCATGTTTCTATCCCGGTGGTGTCGAACCCCTCTGTATGATTCTAATGGCGATGTCCTTGGTCAGAAACTATCACAGAATAACCCAGCACAAGTAAGGTTCCTTTTTCTACAAGGTTAATTCAATTTTTCCAAGGTTAATTCAACTTCTCTACTGTTGTTACCCAGATTAAGGCTTATGGAGTGGGTTTTCAAATAGGGGAATCTGTCAGCAGACGTTTTTGCTCCATAGGAAGCTGGCTGCAACAATTCAATCCTCCTTTCCATCATCGGACTCAGGTAATTTCATATTTTTCCTCCATTACTTACTGAAATTCACAGTTTCAGTTGTGGTAGAGATTATTTTCCACTACTTAGCCATTTACTTTGTACTACCTCTTGTGGATAGGAAGGGACTCCCTTACACGACTCCATGATGCTACAAGAGTACCAACATATACAAGAAGGGCTCCAATCGTTCTAGGTTGGAGCTTATCTGTTTTAGTAAACCAACTCACCCTTGTTTGTACTCTATGATTCCATCATGCATTTAGTGTTGTCACAAATTGTCTTATTTCTTTCTCAAAAAGGATTCTAGGTTTTTGTTATTTTAGCCTGCACGGATTTGTAATGGATATATCATGCCTACGACATTACCCAGAACTGTATTGTGATTGTTATCACTCCTCCAGATCTCCAAGGCTAAGGAAGAGTCCAGCTGAGGTAATCACAGACCAATATTTTGACTTGGTAGCTAGCCCTACCAAGCCGGAGAGGGCTCTCTCCAAAGGATCACAGCCAAAAGGGCTAGATGGATTAGGGTTTTAGGCTAGATATAAAGTGTAGAGGGTTGTTTGATTTGATTTTGATTAGGGTAGTCACTGGATGAGTGAATTGGGTTAGAGAGTGACCTAGGTCAAGGCAAAAGAGAATCAAAATTGCAGACATCTGATGGGGCAAGGTAGGCAAGGTACTTTAACACTTTGTAGTATAGTGATGAAATCAATTAGACTAATGAAATGTTAGAAATAGCATGAAAATCATGAATTCTTTTTAAACTGAAGAAATTAAAGAAATTATGATCATTTTCCCAAAACAGAGAATAGAAGATGTATTCTGCTTATCACACCTTGAAAATCAAACATATTTAGAAGTGAAATGGATCATGGAAGATACAAAACATTCACACACATGTAACTAAAGAAGAAACAATATCAAAATACCATGCCACAGGAATCCCACCAAAATAGCTGCAACTCATCCAATATATTCCATGCCAAATTCTGAAACATTAATACAATATCCAATGGAGTCCAACCTACAGAATGATTGAAAAATTACATGATATAGGCCTCAAACCAACTCATCGTATCCTCAGGGGTCGAATCCATGAGAGGAGGAGTAGTTACAACAAAAACTAAACTGATAGCTAGAGTGTAGGGTGATAAAAGTGACTCATCTCTAACTTAAGTGAACTGATTCATTGCATCTCATGGAGGCCATTTACCTAATGTACCTACCCTAGATAATAGTAAAAAAATGATAGTTACATCAATCATATCAATTACATCAGTAAATATTGATTTCCCATAGGTAAAAATAAAATTTGGAGAACAGTGAAAAACTAGGTCAATTGTCAAACGTGCAGCACCATCGTTAGACCCACTTTTGATTACCTTCTCGGTGTCAAAATTGAGCCCAGGATATCTCATTGGAAATATTATCCAGTCTAGTTTCCAAATATGCCTTTAGTTTTCAAAATGGGCTTGATTTGGCCCTCCAAAGCATCATTCTCCCAAGACTTGTCAAACACGCAGTGCCAGAAGAAAACGTACAATGCCGATTTAAAATCGACTTATGAGTGCCTTACCAAAGTCAAAATTGAACCCATGATAGCTCGTTGGAAATATATATGTCTTGGATACACAATGGACCTATCAAGAACTGAAAATGATCAAGTATAGCCCCTCAAAAACTAATTCTCCCAAGACTGGTCAAAAAGGGCAAAATGAGGGTGCAAAAATGAAGTGTGATCTTGAAGAAAATATTTGGAGGTATTACTCAACTTCCAATTGAGTTCATGATAGCTCATTAGAAATTTCTTTTCTGTCTAGTTATCATTTGACTCATCAAGAAAGTCATTTGGAGACTCCATCTAGGAGAAAAAGTGATTTTCCCAAGGTCGCTCCAGAAGTGCAGCAACTCTCTTATAGAAACTGTATTTTTGACATTTCTCGAAAACCATAACACCTGTGTAAAAACTTAAGGAGTTTTTTCATCCTTGGACTATTATGGATAAAAACCTCTCTCACTTTTGAAAAATTCATCTGATTTTGATTGGAAATATACTTTGAAGCAAAATTGACCCTATGTGTGGCAAATGATTTGTCCCTTGGAATGACTTCTTGAAAAATGATGGAGGCATGATGTTTATGAGTTGGAATGGCCTCATACTTGCTGAAATGACATTCCTTAGGCCTCATCTGCTCATATGTCCCTAATTCCATAGCCAACCCTAAGTCAGTGGGAGAGGAAATTAGGGTTTAGTGTAGGCAAAACAAGGGATTTGGGAAATTTATAAGAATGAAGGGAAATAAAGGCGATAGGGGGCTTTTAAATTCTTAGGAAAATTTTGGGAGGTAGGGAGGGATGTTAGGAAGTAAGGGAAACTGGAATTTTAAGGATTGAGTGAGGGGAAGGGGTCCAAAAGGGCGAAACACGAGCCTAGTCTAGAAAAGTGTCAAAAAGCGTAGCAATAGGCTAGGGTTTGTAGAAAAATGATGATTTTGAGGGATAGGAGTGATGGGAAGTGTTTAGGAAGGCATATTAAGGATAGGGGAAGGTGTAAGAGCATCACGATACAAGTTTTGTTGATGATTTAACCATGGAGGTCATGAAACCAAGAAAAATGTCGTCAAAACCCTTGGAGAGGGAAATGAGAGGAATGGGCATGGGAAAAGGTCAACAGAGGTAGATGGAGTGTAGATGAGCGAGGTTTTTTTACCAGGGCTACCATCAGTGAGTAAATTTTTGAATAGGACCTAGGTGGAATGACAAAAATTTCTAAGCGAGACCCTAATATGAATATGAAAAGAGGATTTTTGATTACTCATGGCAGTATGCAAATATTGACACCAATAGTGATGAATATTATAATTTATCTGAGCTCTGTGGTTTCTCGACTTGGTTTCTTTTGTTCGAATTATAGAGACAATTTGATGATAAGTTTTATTTTTCACTTTATTTTATCCTTCCCGAGGGTTGACTATCTTACTGTAATTGATAAGAGCATATGAACTTCAACTTTTTAATTCAAGTATCCTTTTTTTGTAGTTGTGCCTAATTCGAATGCCGTGATGAATCTCTTTAAAAAGAAACTAAATCTCTTGTAAAAAGAATCATTGTTTTCTAGGCTTATGGTTAACTCATTTGTTTCCTATACGAATGTCCTCTAAGTAATTTTACTTTGGACCCTAAGACCTCTTAGGAAAACAATGGTTGTCATGGCATACTGTGTTTAGAACTTTATTGCTTTTATGGTTTCTGTCGTATGCCCTTTCCTTGATTTCCGAGTGAGTCTCTTTTAAAAAGGCTTCTTATATGCTTTTGCTACAAGAATCATTTTAATTCATTAGTGTATTGGGTTAGCCATTAACTAGCCTAGTTGCATACACACATTGTTTGATTAATTTTTCCAGATTCCACTGGTTATTAACTCTGAAGTAAGGATTATATTTAGTTATTGCATGCAGGCAATATTGTGAAATAAATTGTATCCAATTTTTACATTTGTGAGTGGTTATATAAATGTTATCATGCAATAGTATGTTTGCCAATTTAATTTGTACTATTACAGTGGTTTAGTTGCCTGCAGTGTAATTAATTATTGCTCTACATTGGGTCTCGTCTACTGATAAGTTGTCCAAGATGTGGAACTGTGCATCTCGTCTTTGCTTCCCAGCGGTAACAAGGCACTAACCCAACATTTGTGCTTCTCTTTTCAAGCAAGGGTTCTTCAGGATTTAAGCATTCAAACTTATTAGGCTCTTTTAAGCAACTTAGCTCATCTCAATATTGTCAAGATAAGAAAAGGTTTAATTATTAACTAATCAGTTCATAATGCGCTTTTTTCTTTCTAAGAAAATAAAACCACTTATATACTACACAGTTCAGCATTATAGGACTTAAATGTATTTCTCTACAAGATTAACATTATCACAGGGACAGGATTTAGATACTTATCTCTTGTCCCGAAATCCACGAACTACTAAACCAAGAAACACTCTTCCCGACCTTGAGACTAGTATGATTTACTACATCTCCCCCCGAGTATGCTTCACTTATAGGGTAGTTTATTACAGGATGGTTTTGTAGTGCTTAGTTTCCAAGCTATCTAGTCACCACTAGACTTAGCCCCCAACCATAAGCATGAGCTCTCAAGCTCCAGATCCCAAAACCCTCATTGGCTCATCCAACTCTAAGGTTATTTTTTTTCTTTTT
Source organism: Pinus tabuliformis (assembly GCA_031772625.1). Classification (NCBI taxonomy): domain Eukaryota; kingdom Viridiplantae; phylum Streptophyta; class Pinopsida; order Pinales; family Pinaceae; genus Pinus; species Pinus tabuliformis. Next base: position 1,719,748,886 of record CM062816.1, on the reverse strand, counting down.
GCTATCTCTCTCCTCTTGCCTCAGGTTCCCAATACCTTCTTGGCTTTTCAATGGAGGAGTTTGGGTGAGTAACTACCTCACCCTAATTTTCCAACTACACCTGAGTGAGCTTACTCTTGCATTGCTTCTTAATCATGGTACAAAAATAAAACATAACATTATATTATGAAAACAAGTTCAACATAAATTCACATATGTCCATTCTTGGTTAGAAAATCATCCCAAAATTAAAAATGACATTTTTTTATCTGCAATAATTAGTAAATTAATTTCTAAAGTTTAGAAGGGGGTCATTACAAGGTCTATGTAGCGAAGCACACTTAGGGGATGTATGTGACTAAAAGCTACAAGCTCAAGTTTTTTTTGGGAAATTATATAAATTTCCTAAATTTTAAGGAAAAAAATATGATACAAAATTGTGATATTTTAAAGGGTCAAGTGCCATATGAATGTTCCTTAAAAAAAAAAAAAATAGAAATACTTTTTTTTTTGCAAAAAAAAATATTGCAACACATGTTTGAAATTGAGATTTAATGAGAAACTTCTTTTTCAATCCTTTTAGTATGACAAAACTTTCTCCTTCTGTAAGTATGGTACATAACACAGTAATAAAGTAAACTTGGCTACATACTCATCCATGGTTAACTGTCCCAACCTCAGCTCGTGGAACTCTTTAGCCTTATCATCATAAAATCATTTTGTTAAGTATTTATTTTTGAAATAATTCTGGAACGCTTCCCAGGTGATTAATTTTTCATCAACAACATGCACTTCTTTTACTTCCTCCCACCACAGGGTAGCCTTTTCTTGTAACTAGTAAACCGCTAGACGACCTTTTAAGTTTTCATCATAATCGTAAATTTGAAAATACTTGGTTATATTTATCAACCAAGATTCTGTTGATTTCTCAATTTCATCATCTTAACTTGGAGGCTGAATTTTCTTAAACTCACCATGCAATTCAACTTTTCGTTTCTTCACCTTTTTGCGTACATCATTGTCTGATGTATCTCTAGATTCCCTTCCTTGTGTTCTCTAATTCCCTTCTGATTCTTGCTTTTGGCTTCCCTCCGTTATGGTATCCTCCCTTCTTCTGTGTGATTCTGCTCGATTACCATTGTCAGAGCTTGGCTTAGAATTCCGGTGATTATGTTTATCCGTTAAACTATTCAGAATACACTCTTGTGCATGTAACAACCATTAGTTTTCAGTTTGAAGAGTCACCATCTCTGTCTGAAGTTGTTGAATTTTTTCTGTCATGGCAGCGGTCTTGTTGTGAGATTCATTCTCTAACTAGATCCATAACTCATGATTAGTTCCCTCTAACGGTATGGATTCATGCTCAGGACTGGGTCTCGTTGGTGGTGTGACAACAAGTCCACTTCTTCTTCTCATAATGATCTATCCTTTTTTTCTCTGTGAACATACACACACAGTTTTGGTTTCACCCAATCAAGTCCACAGTGTAGAACTTAAGCTCTGCTACCCCCTGTAATGTCTCTCCTAATCAAAATTACTATTTTACCATTAATACCATAATAATAATAAAATTACATGTGTAATTAAATAAGCGTGTTTAACTTATTTAATAGCTTATGGTTGTAATGGTGCTCAATGTATTTCCTTTTTAACCATTGAATGCCATAACATTCCTACCTGGCATAAATTCGATCGTGTAATTTTTGTTGTCGTAACCTAGACTTAGGCATACAATCGTTTAATGCTAAACTACATGGTATTAAGGTTACATTGCAATTTTTGTATTTATATGTTGTTGACTTGTCATGGGTTCCACCGGTTAATTTAGGTGATCCACACAATACTCTCGAACCCTCCAAATCTCTTACACAACAACCCCCCGTTGAGATCTGTGCACCATCGACGGTATGTATCTCCTTCGAGATCCTCAATAGATCGACAGTGGATAGAATTGTTTGTTTGATCGATAATAGATGTGAGTTTAAGGGTTAATGAAGTTAGTCGACTTGCTCTTAGTAGTTCATTATGTGACTTTCCAGCTAGGCTCGCCATGTTTCTAGCCCGGTGGTGTCGAACCCCTCTGTATGATTCTAATGGCAACGTCCTTGGTCGGAAACTATCATAGAATAACCCAGCACAGGTAAGGTTCCTTTTTCTGCAAGGTTAATTCAATTTTTCCAAGGTTAATTCAACTTCTCTACTGTTGTTACCCAGATTAAGGCTTATGGAGTGCGTTTTCAGACAGGGGAATCTGTCAGCAGACGTTTTTGCTCCATAGGAAGCTGGATGCAACAATTCAATCCTCCTTTCCATCATTGGACTCAGGTAATTTCATCTTTTTCCTCCATTACTTACTGAAATTCACAGTTTCGGTTGTGGTAGAGATTATTTTCCACTACTGAGCCATTTTCTTTGTACTACCTCCTGTGGACAGGAAGGGACTCCCTTACACAACTCCATGATGCTACAAGAGTACCAACATATACAAGAAGGGCTCCAATCGTTCCAGGTTGGAAGTTATCTGTTTTAGTAAACCAACTCGCCCTTGTTTGTACTCTATGATTCCATCATGCATTTAGTGTTGTCACAAATTGTCTTATTTATTTCTAAGAAAGGATTCTAGGTTTTTGTTATTTTAGCCTGCACGGATTTGTAATGGATATATCATGCCTACGACATTACCCAGAACTGTATTGTGATTGTTATCACTCCTCCGGATCTCCAAGGCTGAGGAAGAGTCCAGCTGAGGTAATCACAAACCAATGTTTTGACTTGGTAGCTATCCCTACCAAGCCGGAGAGGGCTCTCTCCAAAGGATCACAGCCGAAAGGGCTAGATGGATTAGGGTTTTAGGCTAGATATAAAGTTTAGAGGGTTGTTTGATTTGATTTTGATTAGGGTAGTCACTGGATGAGTGAATTGGGTTAGAGAGTGACCTAGGTCAGGGCAAAAGAGAACCAAAATTGCAGACATATGATGGGGAAAGGTAGGCAAGGTACTTTAACACTTTGTAGTATAGTGATGAAATCAATTAGACTAATGAAATGTTAAAAATAGCATGAAAATCATGAATTCTTTTTAAACTGAAGAAATTAAAGAAATTATGATGATTTTCCCAAAACAGAGAATAGAAGATGTATTCTGCTTATCACACCTTGAAAATCAAACATATTTAGAAGTGAGTTGGATCATGGAAGGTACAAAACATTGACACACATGTAACTGAAGAAGAAACAATATCAAGATACCATGCCACAGGAATTCCACCAAAATAGCTACAACTCATCCAATATATTCCATGCCAAATTATGAAACATTAATACAATATCCAATGGAGTCCAACCTACAGAATGACTGAAAAATTACATGATATAGGCCTCAAACCAACTCATCGTAGCCTCAGGGGTCGAATCCATGAGAGGAGGAGTAGTTACAACAAAAACTAAACTGATAGCTAGAGTGTAGGGTGGTCAAAGTGACTCATCTCTAACTTAAGTGAATTGATTCATTACATCTCATGGAGGCCATTTACCTAATGTACCTACCCTAGATAATAGTAAAAAAATGATAATTACATCAATCATATCAATTACATCAGTAAATATTGATTTCCCATAGGTAAAAATAAAATTTGGAGAAGAACAGTGAAAAACTAGGCCAATTGTCAAATGTGCAGCACCATCGTTAGACCCACTTATGATTACCTTCTCGGTGTCAAAATTGAGCCTGGGATATCTCATTGGAAATATTATCCAGTATAGTTTCCAAATATGCCTTTAGTTTCCAAAATGGGCTTGATTTGGCCCTCCAAAACATCATTCTCCCAAGACTTGTCAAACACGCAGCGCCAGAAGAAAACGTACAATGTCGACTTAAAATCGACTTATGAGTGCCTTACTAAAGTCCAAATTGAACCCATGATAGCTCGTTGGAAATATATATGTCTTGGATACACAATGGACCTATCAAGAACTGAAAATGATCAAGTATATCACCTCAAAAACTAATGCTCCAAAGACTGGTCAAAAAGTGTAGAATGAGGGTGCAAAAATGAAGTGTGATCTTGAAGAAAACTTTTGGAGGTATTACTCAACTTCCAATTGAGTTCATGATAGCTCATTAGAAATTTCTTTCTGTCTAGTTATCATTTGACTCATCAAGAAAGTCATTTGGAGACTCCATCTAGGAGAAAAAGTGATTTTCCCAAGGTCGCTCCAGAAGTGCAGCAACTCTCTTATAGAAACTGTATTTTTGACATTTCTCGAAAACCATAACACCTGTGTAAAAACTTAAGGAGGTTTTTCTTCCTTGGACTATTATGGATAAAAACCTCTCTCACTTTTGAAAAATTCATCTGATTTTGATTGGAAACATACTTTGAAGCAAAATTGACCCTATGTGTGGCAAATGATTTGTCCCTTGGAATGACTTCTTGAAAAATGATGGAGGCATGATGTTTATGAGTTGGAATGGCCTCATACTTGCTGAAATGACATTCCTTAGGCCTCATCTTCTCATATGTCCCTAATTCCATAGCTAACCCTAAGTCAGTGGGAGAGGAAATTAGGGTTTAGTGTAGGCAAAACAGGGGATTTGGGAAATTTATAAGAATGAAGGGAAATAAAGGGGATAGGGGGCTTTTAAATTCTTAGGAAAATTTTGGGAGGTGGGGAGGGATGTTAGGAAGTAAGGGAAACTGGAATTTTAAGGATTGAGTGATGGGAAGGGGTCCAAAAGGGTGAAACACGGGCCTAGTCTAGAAAAGTGTAATGGCAGAAGTGTCCTCAGACACGTAATTTTATTAATCAGAATAAAAAAAAAAAAAAAAACAATTACATAATTGATTTTGCAAGAGTTTACACCCGAACTACCAAACACTCTTGCAATGAGCTATTTATAAGCTCCATGTCCTAACTACCTCTAATTATGGATCACTTATTAAATAACAAGTGTCCATTTACAATAAATGCTATTCAAACCAACTAGCTAACTAATCTCCTAAAATAGAGCCTAAGATACGACACATTTGGAGAGTCATATCTAGTTACAACAATATGCTAATTCTAAAAGTCTCCATTAAATAATTAAACATTCTAGAATAATAATTATTAATTTAATATCTTAAATTAATAATTATTTTATTCTAATTTTATAACCTATGATAAAATTGTATTTTTGGATCATCTAACATTCCCCACTATGATCCAAAGATACATTACAACAGATACCAAGTTCATCCCTGAACTTAGTAAATTTTATTCTGCCAAGCAGTTTCGTGAAAATGTCGGAGATCTGATCTTCGGAAGGACAATAAACTGGTTTGAGGACATCTTTGGCAATGAGAGACCTGATATGATGATACTTGGTGTCCACATGCTTTGTCTTTGAATGAAAAACTGGGTTCTTGGCAAGTTTGATGGCTGACTGGCTGTCAATGAACAATGATGTAGCTTCTCCCTGAGAAATGCCCAAGTCCTGCAAAATTCGGCGCAACCAAACAATTTCACATGCTGCTTCCCATGCTGAAATGTACTCTGCTTCTGCTGAAGAAGTGGCCACTGTAGCTTGTTTTTTACAACTCCAAGATACTGCTGCTAACCCCATATTCATTAAATAACCTGATGTTGATGCTCGATCATCAATACTCCCAGCAAAGTCGGCATCGGAATATCCACCAAGTACAAAATTTTTAGTCTTTGTGTAAAGAAGACCAAAATCTTTTGTTCCTTGGATATATCGAAGAACTCTTTTAGCTGCATTCTAGTGGCTGTCTCGTGGTTCCTGCATAAAACGTGAAAGAATACTGACTGCATAAGATAGATCAGGACGAGTATTTTTCAAATAAATCAAGCTGCCAATCAACTGTCTGTAAGTTGTACTGTCCACCTTTTCCCCGCCTTCAAATTTTGAAAGTTTCAAGTTTTGCTCCATGGGGGTGAGAACGGGCTTGCAATCTTGCATGCCAAATCGCTGAAGAACCTCTGCGGCATACTTACTCTGAGAAATGAAAATATGATGTGGACGTTGGAAGACTTCAACTCCAAGATAGTAGTGAAGTAATCCCAAATCTGTCATCTTAAAACCTGCATGTAACTCCTTTTTCACCTGTGCAATATGATCATCATGATTTCCAGTGATGATCAAATCATCTACATACATAACAAGAATTACCAAATATTTTCCCTGTTGTCGCACATACAAAGTATCATCAGATTCACTTCGTTGAAAACCAACTTTCTTAAGGTATTCATCCATCTTTGCATACCAAGCTCGGGAGCTTGTTTTAATCCATATAAAGCCTTGATCAATTTGCAGACTTTATTTTCTTGTCCTTCAACTTCAAAACCTGGTGGTTGGGTCATATACACTTCCTCCTGTAAATCCCCATTGAGAAAAGCACTTTTCACATCCATTTGATGAACTTTCCATCCTTTTTGAGCGGCCAATGCAAGTGTTAATCAGATGGTGTTCCATTTAGCTGTTGGAGCAAAAGTTTCTTCATAATCAATGCCTTCCTGCTGCGCAAAACCCTTTGCGACAATTCGTGCTTTATACTTTTCAAGTTCACCCTTCTGATTATACTTAATTCTGTAAACCCATTTACAGCCTATGGGTTTAACATTTGCTGGACAATCAACAAGTTTCCAAGTGTTGTTATCAATTACTGCTTGATATTCTTCAACCATAGCCTGTTGCCATTCTTTATGTTTTACTGCCTCTTTGTATGTGGAAGGTTCAGTAAAATCATTTGCTATCAAGGCAAAATTTCCTTCACCTCTATGTGCCCTTCTGGTGCCAGTTTTATTCTGTTCATCAGGCTTGACATCTTTCAAAAGTTGAACTGCCCATTTCGTAAGTTGGTGCTCACCTTTTTGCGCTTCTGTAAAGTCCCCATCATTGTAAAGAGGATTAATATAAACTGATGTTCGTCGTTCAGGTGAAGAATGTGGAGAATCACTGTCAGAAGAACTGCTGCTGCTTGGAGATGCGGATGAACTGCTAGAAGACCCAGATGATGTTGTTGATGTAGATGGACTGGATGACTCATCTTCAGAGGAAGGAAAATCAAGTTCATACCAATTGGGTGAAGTTGGTTGACTTTGCATTTTTCCATTTCTTTTACTTCCCTTAGTTTCTAATTTGTGAAGAAGATTTTCAATTTCTTCAGCACTCTTACTCTCTGTTTCATCAAAAATGACATCCCTGCTCACAATGAATTTTCCATTGGTCAAAAGACGATACCCTTTCTTCTCATCAGAATAGCCAATCATTGTGCATTTTAAACTTCTTGAGTCAAGCTTAGTTCGTTTTTCTTTAGGAACTAAGGCATAACACACTGACCCAAAAACTCTAAGATGTTTAACTCGAGGTTTGAAACCAAACCAAGATTCATAAGGTGTGATTCTGTCTAAAGAAGCAGTTGGAGATTTGTTTCTTAAGTAGACAGCTGTATGTATTGCTTCCGCCCAATATGTTGGACTTAACCTCTTGAAGGTTAACATGGATCTTGCCATTCCTAACAAAGTGCGATTCATTCTTTCGACTACTCCATTTTGCTGTGGAGTGTAAACATTAGTGAGATGTCGTCTTATGCCATTTTCACTGCAATAAGTTTTGAATTCATTTGAAGTGAATTCTCCCCCATTATCCGTCCAGAGAGTACCTATCTTTTCTTTGACTTCATTTTCAACAAGTTGGCGAAAAATTTTAAACTTATCAAATGCTTCTGACCTGTTCTTCAAGAAGTAAACCCAAGTCATTCTGCTGAAATCATCAATGAATAGTAAGAAATATTTGCAACCACCAAATGAAGTTTGTAATGGACCACAAACATCACTGTGAACTAGTTGTAGCCACCTGTTTGCACGCCATGAACTTGTTGGAAAACTTTCTCGATTTTGTTTGCCATAAATGCAAGCTTCACATTTTTCATTTTCCCTTTTGAATGTGGGAAGTCCTTTAACCATTCCTTGTTTCTGCAATTGAGAAAGACTGTTAAAATTCAAATGTCCATATCTTACATGTCATAGTCTCATAGGTGAAATACCTGTAGTCACTACCCCTGCAAAATCAGAATGCCTTGGAATAACTGTCCCTTTCATCCGTAACAGTTTTCCATCTTCATAACCTATCATGACTGTTTTCAAGTTCTTTTTCACTGAATTAATCTTCACTAAACCATCTTCCATAATCACCTGATGTCCTGCTTGTCGAATCGTGCCTAAAGAGAGCAAATTTTTCTTGAAACTGGGTACATACCATACATTGGCAATCATTTTTTCTCCAATGTCAGGGAGAAAAACTTTTACTACTCCTTTTCCATAAGGAGTATGTTTTGTATCATTAGCAAGAAAAATGGAATTAAGTTGGCATTCTTGAAAATTCCAGAAAAAATCACGTCGACAAGTCATGTGCTGAGTTGCCCCGGAATCCAAGATCCAGGCATCTTCATAGTCACTTCTAAGATGGGATGAAAGTTGTGATGCTGGTGAGGAAGTAAAAACATATTCTGAGTTATCTTCATCTTGATCATTTGCAAATTGTGTTGAATGCTGCTGAAACTTGGGAATTTTATTAAGTGAAGTTCGACAATCTTCAGCATAATGGCCAACTTTGTTACATCTTCGACACACAATTTGACTTAAGTCTCTTCCTCTTCCTGAAGATTGTCCTCTGCCTCTGCTTTGACCTCTAATTTGAAATTGTCCTCTATCTTGACTATTATATCCTTGTCCTTGAAAATTGCCTCTTCCTTGGTTGTTTCCTCTACCTTGAAAATTATTTCTTCCTCCTCTGTTAAAATTGTTGCCTCTGCTTTTGCTTCGACCTCGATTATGTGCTGCTTGATTCTGATTCCATCTGCCTCTTCCTCGAGAACTATCTGCTGATGACTTACTAGTGCTGGCCTCTGTGAGAAAAACATCTTCACCAACTTTCTTCTTCTTCCCAAAAGTTTTATCATGTTGACTTAACATTTCACAAATTTCATCAAACTTTAGTTTTTCTAATTTCCCAGTTACTTGTAAAGTCTCTAAAAAATGCGTATAGGAAGAAGGAAGCCCAGCAATTACAATTGTGATCATAAAGCTATCATCAATTGTGGGAAAACCAGCATTAATAATTTCCTGCCTAATATTCTTAAGTCTGGAGAGATATTCAAGAATATCACCATCTTCAGTTAATTTTTGTTGCAACAATTTTAACTGTAGATCAACCTTCTTTGATTCAGGCTGCGTATCAAAGAGGTCTTTAAAAGTTTTCAAGGCAGTCCATGCATCTAAAGCATTTTCTATATGGACATACATTTCATCATTCACAGACGATTTAATAAGAGCTAAGGCTTTAGCATTCTTGATTTCCCATTTTGCCAGTGCATCTGCATCTGTGGGTTTATTCGGCTTAACATCTCCATCACATATTCCCTGCCATAATTCATTGTAAATGAGTGTGCTTTCGATGAGACGATGCCATGTTTTCTAAGATTTGGTGCCTTCTAGTTTGTCGGAATCAGAAAACAAATTAATCAACTTAGACATTTTAGCGTTGTAGCGTCGCACCAAGAATCAGAACAGAAAGGACAAGATAGTCAGCACAACACACCACGCAAAAAACACGATCTATCGGGGCTTGGCCTTGACCCTCGAATAGTCGTCAAAACAGGAGAATATTGACTGAGCTTTGCACTTGGCTCTAGTCAATTTTTCAAATTTTTACAGGGCAACTTTCAAAATTTGACTTTTTACAATGGTGCTTTTGCACAATATGGTAAAAAAAAATTTACCCCCCCTCAAAGTAAAAAATACTTTGAGTTACAATGTGATGATCCCAAAAAACTTCTTAAAAACAAATTACCCAACACACCTTATCTCCCCAATTTACAAATTACAAATAAAACTCCTTATTACTCCAAAACTTTACAAATCCTTATTTCTCCAAAATTACAAAGTGATCAGACCTCTTTGAAATACAATATGCATCAAATTACCCCACAAAAAAAACTTTATGATCAAGCTGGCAGGTGGCTGGCTTCACTTTAGCTTTACGCTGGCAGGCTTCATTGATTGGCAAACTAGCAACGCTACTCCACCATCGACCATGCAGCTACTTCAAGACAAAGGAGGTACGTAAGGAGAGTCATTTTCTTGGAAGGCGGATCCGTTCTGTTCAGGAACCATATGAGGAAGGACTGGTTGCGTGTTCAATTCCCGGTTCGATGACAATTGGTACCAAATTGCATGCTGATTGTTTACAAGAAATGAGGTGCGCTGAAGTACTAAAAACGTCGGCAAAAATCCATCTCAACCTTTCGGTGGCGGATTTGCTGCAAAACTAGACTTGCTGAATGGAAAAAGGCCAAAATCGCTGTCCAAAACATCGCGGAAAAGCCAAAACTCAGATGATCCAGCCGCTACATTTATGAAAGAAAACATTTCGTTCTCGTTTTGCAGGCAATTTCAACCTCGAAAAAAAGGTATGGCCATTATATTTCTCACAGGTTTCTGCCGTATTTCACATTTTGCAATGCGAACGGGAACGAGAGATACGCACTTCCGTTTCTGCCTTACCCAGGATGGTTTGATAACAAAACCTTATTTATCCACTAGCGCAACTTCGAAGGTATATGTTTGTCATACTATAGGATAATGTCGTCCAATTAAAAGAACGTAACATGGTCATCTGCTGTACATATTTACTCTACATATGTGCATATGTTCAAGGAAACCTGCTTTCAGTTCTTTGGTCCCGTATTAATGCAATCGGTGAACTGCCCGTAGAAGCCGATCCAAGCCGAAGATCTCACACCGGGGTTTTCATTTTTGTATTGGAGAGGGCGGCTGGTCTCTGTGGGTCAGAAGGGTATTCACAGGGCTTCTCGATATATACAGTGTATATATTTCTTTACAGGCGGGTGTTGAAGATTGTGCACAGTGAGAGGTCTGGACATTAAGTACATCCGACGAAGCGTATTCTCAACAGAGAGATTTGAATACGCCAAAGGGACATGGCCCAGTATCAGCCAGATGATTATGAGTATGCAGCGGATGATTATGAAATGGCTGATTATGATGAAGATTTGGAAGATGAGTATGGCAACCGAGGTAGAGGTGATGCAGATTCAGAGTCAGACGATGACTATGAGGCAGTGTGTAAAAAAACTAGGAAAGGAGGCAATTTTTTATAATAAAAAAATGAATTTTAGATTTTAAAAAATCTAAAATCAATGATAAAATTTATTTTCCTTTTAAACAAAAATGTACAATTTCCATACCAATGATTTGCTGATCAATTCAATGGAGTTTTCCAAGAACTTGTAGAGCTGGAATCTCCTCAAATCCACTGCATCATTACTGGAGCTCTGATACCACAATAATGGCAGAAGTGTCCTCAGACACGTAATTTTATTAATCAGAAAAAAACAATTACATAATTGATTTTGCAAGAGTTTACACCCGAACTACCAAACACTCTTGCAATGAGCTATTTATAAGCTCCATGTCCTAACTACCTCTAATTATGGATCACTTATTAAATAACAAGTGTCCATTTACGCCCACGGGGTTTTGGATTGACGGTGAATGGGTGCACTGTCAAGGCATTCCTTGCGATAGGTCACTGGTTCAAATCCCCCGTGGGTACTTAGGTTAGTCTTAACTAGAAAAAAAAACAAGTGTCCATTTACAATAAATGCTATTCAAACCAACTAGCTAACTAATCTCCTAAAATAGAGCCTAAGATACAACCCATTTGGAGAGTAATATCTAGTTACAACAATATGCTAATTCTAAAAGTCTCCATTAAATAATTAAACATCTAGAATAATAATTATTAATTTAAGATAATTTAATATCTTAAATTAATAATTATTTTATTCTAATTTTATAACCTATGATAAAATTGTATTTTTGGATCATCTAACAAAGTGTCAAAAAGCGTAGCAATAGGCTAGGGTTTGTAGAAAAATGATGATTTTGAGGGATAGGAGTGATGGGAAGTGTTTAGGAAGGTATATTAAGGATAGGGGAAGGTGTAAGAGCATCATGATACAAGTTTTGTTGATGATTTAACCATGGAGGTCATGAAACCAAGAAAAATGTCCTCAAAACCCTGGGAGAGGGAAATGAGAGGAATGGGCATGGGAAAAGGTCAAGGGAGGTAGATGGAGTGTAGGTGAGTGAGGTTTTTTTACTAGGGCTACCATCAGTGAGTAAATTTTTGAATGAGGACCTAGGTGGAATGACAAAAATTTCTAAGCGAGACCCTAATATGAATATGAAAAGAGGAGTTTTGATCACTGATGGCAGTATGCAAATACTGACACCAACAGTGATGAATATTATAATTTATTTGAGCTCTGTGGTTTCTCGACTTGGTTTCCTTTGTTCGAGTTACAGAGACAATTTAATGATAAGTTTTATTTTTCACTTTATTTTATCCTTCCCGAGGGTTGACTATCTTACTGTAATTGATAAGAGCATATGAACTTCAACTTTTTAATTCAAGTATCGTTTTTTTGTAGTTGTGCCTAATTCGAATGTCGTGATGAATCTCTTTAAAAAGAAACTAAATCTCTTGTAAAAAGAATCATTGTTTTCTAGGCTTATTGTTAACTCATTTGTTTCCTATACGAATGTCCTCTAGGTAATTTTACTTTGGACCCTAAGACCTCTTGGAAAAACAATGGTTGTCATGGCATACTGTGAACTTTATTGCTTTTCTGATTTCTGTCGTATGCCCTTTCCTTGATTTCTGAGTGAGTCTCTTTTAAAAAGGCTTCTTATATGCTTTTGCTACAAGAATCATTTTAATTCATTAGTGTACTGGGTTACCCATTAACCAGCCTAGTTGCATACACACATTGTTTGATTAATTTTTCCAGATTCCACTGGTTATTAACTTTGAAGTAAGGATTATATTTAGTTATTGCATGCAGGCAATATTGTGAAATAAATTGTATCCAATTTTTACATTTGTGAGTGGTTATATAAATGTTATCATGCAATAGTATGTTTGCCAATTTAATTTGGAACTATTACAGTGGTTTAGTTGCCTGTAGTATAATTAATTATTGCTCTACATTGGGTCTCTTCTATTGATAAGTTGTCCAAGATGTGGAACTGTGCATCTCGTCTTTGCTTCCCAGCGGTAACAAGGCACTAACCCAACATTTGTGCTTCTCTTTTCAAGCAAGGGTTCTTCAGGATTTAAGCATTCAAACTTATTAGGCTCTTTTAAGAAACTTAGCTCATCTCAATATTGCCAAGATAAGAAAAGGTTTAATTATTAACTAATCAATTCATAATGCGCTTTTTTCTTTCTAAGAAAATAAAACCACTTATATACTACACAGTTCAGCATTATAGGACTTAAATGTATTTCTCTGCAAGATTAACATTATCACAGGGACAGGATTTAGATACTTATCTCTTGTCCCGAAATCCACGAACTACTAAACCAAGAAACACTCTTCTCGACCTTGAGACCAATATGATTTACTACATCTCCCCCGAGTATGCTTCACTTACAGGGTAGTTTATTACAGGATAGTTTTGTAGTGCTTAGTTTCCAAGCTATCTAATCACCACTAGACTTAGCCCCCAACCATAAGCATGAGCTCTCAAGCTCCAGATCCCAAAACCCTCATTGGCTCATCCAACTCTAAGGTTATTTTTTTTCTTTTTGCTATCTCTCTCCTCTTGCCTCAGGTTCCCAATACCTTCTTGGCTTTTCAATGGAGGAGTTTGGGTGAGTAACTACCTCACCCTAATTTTCCAACTACACTTGAGTGAGCTTACTCTTGCATTGCTTCTTAATCATGGTACAAAAATAAAACATAACATTATATTATGAAAACAAGTTCAACATAAATTCACATATGTCCATTCTTGGCTTAGCAAATCATCCCAAAATTAAAAATGACATTTTTTTATCTGCAATAATTAGTAAATTAATTTCTAAAGTTTAGAAGGGGGTCATTACAAGGTCCATGTAGCGAAGCACACTTAGGGGATGTATGTGACTAAAAGCTACAACCTCAAGTTTTTTTTGGGAAATTATATAAATTTCCTAAATTTTAAGGAAAAAAATATGATACAAAATTGTGATATTTTAAAAGGTCAAGTGACATATGAATGTTCCTTAAAAAAAAAATTAATAAAAATACTTTTTTTTTTTGCAAAAAAAAGTTTATTGCAACACATGTTTGAAATTGAGATTTAATGAGAAACTTCTTTTTCAATCCTTTTAGTATGACAAAACTTTCAATTTTTTTAAACTTAAGAATTATCCAATACAATGTTTCACTTTAATAGTTTCGCTTTAAAACTATTAAGAATATTATAATATAGTAATGTTGATTTTTACATTTTTAAACTAGCCCTACTTGAGCCACACGTAATTTTGGCTAATATCACCAGCATGGAAGGAAAAAAAAACACTCACTTTGATGGAAAAAGGAATAGAATTATATATTATCTTTAATTTTAAAATAAATTATTAAAAACTTCTATTTTTTTATCATTCTCCACTATTTTTAAAAATATCATTATCATAAACTTTACGATCATATAAAATAACATAGATTAAATTTAAAAAACAAAAACACTCATTTAAAAAAAATATATTATCAAAAATTAAATTTAAAAATAATAATAACATAGATATCTTAAAAACGATTACCACAATAACATAACAACTGTCTTAATCAGAAAAGTGATTCATTATACCGAAAGCCGAGTGAAATATTATGATGAAAATGACGGTATTATGAAGAAAACGAGGAGAAATAGCTGGGGAGAATACAGATACCGCTATGGATCAATACCAATATGATCTAGAAAACGAAGATCTACGTTACTGGCCAGTAATAAAATATCACAGTATTGTTAAAATGATAAGATAAGGCAGACAATTATATAACACAGATATATACACGCAGTATAATAAATATTTATATCCACTTGAATTTCAATAGTTTAACTTACTGAAAGGATCTGCAGATGAGGTATAATTCAACTACAGAACCCCTCAACATCACATCTTAAACAACAATATCTATTATATAATCAATACTCCGCCTCAGAGGTTACATAGAGGGTCTACTGAGACGGGAGTAGAATTATTGTAATCAATTATATTATGTGCTCCATCACTTGTTGCAGGTGCAACCGTTGCACTTACAGTTTGGTCCGCATTTGCAGTCGTTCTCTGCGCCTTCCATATTCTCGTACTGGAAGTTGATGGTTTCAACGATGAGCTCCAACCCGAAGGTGTTGCCCTTCTTGGTGCATTGGCTTTTGTCAGCGCAATCACAGTTTCCACACCCAGAAGACATCTTCGCACAATATTGCTTACCACACAGAACTGAATACTCTCAGAAACTCTTGAATGTGTGAGAAAGCAAAACTTTGCGTGGCATTTATAGATGGAGAAGCGGATAATCCATAGGCCCGCCATGGCAAGACGAGTGGTCGAAATACTTTTGGAGTGGGACAGGGATTGCGTGCAGAGCACGCGCAGCGGCGTGAAAATCCAAAGGAATCTAAATAATGGACGTAGAAATTGAGTAGTACGCCAAACCACCCTTTCCTTTTCAATGGTAGTGACATTCTTTGTGGCTTTGCCATGCCAAACGTGTCGTTCACTCATTTCTAATCGTCTACAATCCTCCATGTCAATTCAGCTCAACTTATCATTGCTTCCTCTCAAATTAAATTAGTATATTTTGGTTTTGTTTAGATATATTAAATTATCAATGCTTCCTCTCAAATTAAATTAGTACATTTTCGTTTTGTTTAGATATATTAAATGTAAATTAGATGAGAAAAATGTATATATATATATATATATATTTTAATTATTTTTTTTATATTTTAAAAATAATTTTGAGAAGAGTTTTTGGCGGAAATCGCATCATAATTTATTGTAAGGATAAGTTGAAGAACCAGATCATGATTGTAGTATAAATAGAGAGCAAGTTATCTAACCGCTATATTTGACCAAGAAATGGCTAATTAGAGAGGGAAGTTGAAGAACTAGATCATGGTTGCAATATAAATAGAGAGATCAGGTTATTTAACAGCTATATTTGACTAGATATTTATTTTTGGCAAAACCCGAGGATTTTTTTCTAAGGCTGAACGATGAACCCTAACAACCTTGATGCCGCCTCCCTTCCTTCGGTCGCCGTCTGGCCTCTGCTCGGCCCGGCTGTTGATGGAGACGCGCGATTCAGTCTTGGAGCGCTGGCTTCCCCCTTCAACGGTGATCTGCAGGTCTTCCAATTTCTTCTGAGCGCCCCCCTCTCTCCTTTATGTTCTATTCGGGTCTCTGGGGTAGCCAGTTTGCGGCCCTCTGTTGCTGCGTCTCGCACCCGCCGCCCCCTTCAGATTGCAAACGCAATAGTTAAGGACGAACAGGCAGATTATACTCATGCTTCTCCTCAGGTGGCGGCTACTGGGAAGACATTCTATGACCTGGAAGGTTGCTCAACCTTATTACTACCTCCTCTGTCCCCCAAGAATAGCCAATACTCTGTTTTTAATCTTCAGAATTCCCTCAGATCCCTGGATCTGCCTGGATGGTCCATCTGGATGCTTTATGGGGCGAACAGCAACGACAGACTCAATGACGATGGGATACTCCCATCATCTCCTCACATGCCCCTGCGGCAAGTTCAGAATAAGAAAGCCCTGCAAAGCTCCTGCCTCCTCTCGTCTCAGATCTGCAGAGGAAAGAGGAACTCTGATATTTCTGCCTTGTTTCAGATCCAAATCAAACTCATCTCTGGCAAAACTCTGCTACAATGGGTGAGCTCATCGGATCTAGTGCAGGACCTCAAGCATGCTTTGGAACTCAAACTGGGGATACCCTCTGCAGCTCAACGACTTCTCCACGAAGGTAAACAACTTGAGGATCTCTACCCCCTTTCTTTTTACAGCATTAAGAGAAATGCCTCCATTATTTTTGCCCTTCGTTTGAGAGGGGGAGCTGTAGGACAGTCATCCTCAGCCAAGGCATTTTCATACAAAGATGTTGTCCATGCACAGAAGCAGGAGAAGACAGTTCCACCAGTTCAGGCTCCCAAACCTTTTCTGGTGGACAAACTGGAGGAAACCCCCTCCATTGAAATAGTGCATCCAACGCTGGATGAGCAAACCCAAAAGTATGCAGAGCATGGCATTATTTGCAGGTTCAATGGGCTATGGCCACGCACAGCAGACCTCTACCAATGGATTCACTCTAACTGGACCAACAATTGTCAGGTTTTGTTATGCTCAAAGGGCTTTTTCATTACAGTGTTTGCTTTTGATGAGGACTACCAAAAAGCTTTAAAAGCAGGGCCATGGTTTTGGGGCTCAGCAGGTTTATTCCTCACCCCCTGGTTCCCAGACTTCGATCCATCTACAACAATCATCACCAAGCTCCCAATCTGGGTCAGACTTCCTAATCTCCCAGCGCATCTATGGCATTTTGCTGTATTCCAAGGGATTGGCAATTCTCTAGGCCGCTTTCTAGACACTGACATTTCTAGAGGGGAAAAGGGCCTATACACCTTTGCCAGAATCTGTGCAGAAATAGACATGAGCAAAGGTCTCCCTGACAAGATCAATCTCAAAATTGGAGACTTCCATTGGACTCAGAACTTGGATTACGAGAACACAGCCTTCCGCTGCCGCAACTGCCATCACACAGGGCACCTTCAGAGCTCTTGTCCCTCGATGCCTGCCCAAAAGAAGAAAGCCAATCCTAAGCAGAAATCCAAAAGCTGGAAGCCTCATGACCCTCCCCCCATGGACGATTTTGACTTCAGCTCAGATGAAGAGGAGGAGAGTGAGGAAGGAGTGGAAACAAAGATGGCACAGGATCCACCCTCAGCCGTCCCTGAGGATTTGTCTGTCCAGCCAATCTCTCAGAAAAGGAATCATGAATCCTCTACCTCGGATTCAGATAAGGAAACCTCTCAGTCAGCCCAGCTCAGTTTGCAAATCATGCCAGCTCAGCAGTGCCCTCCTGAATGGGTCAAAGTTGGTAAAAAGAAAGGGAAAAAATGTCGAATAGTTGATTCTTCCCATGTTGGGTAGAATCCTATGCTCTGTTTTTGCTCCCCGGTTCTTCTAGTTACTTCCTGCTCAGCTCTACTCTCTTCTCTTCTCTTCTAGGAGCCGAGGTGGATAGCCTATCCTTTCCGGCTGCCTGTGTTCTTGCTTCTCTTGGCTGTAACTTCTTACTGTACTATATGTTCTCTTAATAGAAATAGTTTTTACCGAGAAAAAAAAAAAAAAAAAAACAGCCATATTTGACCAGAAACGGCTATATTTGACTAGGAAATGGCTACATTAGAGAGGGAAACCATACAGGACCAAGAGATATGGAAAGGGACCTATAATAAGTTAATAATTAATTAGTTAGTTTTAATTCAACTAAGAAATGGATTTTTCTTATTTAAATCTTCAAAGACTTATATTAATATTATTGTATGAAACAATAGGAAGAAATATTAAATGAGTAATAATCAAATAACCTAATTAATTAGTTAGTTGTATGACTTAATTCTTAGTTTAATAAGGAATTTACTATATTTAAGGACCTATAATTAGTTTATTAAATAATTAATTAGTCAGTTTAATAATTAATTAGTTAGTTTTGATTAAACTAGTGGACTTTTTTATTTAAATCTTCAAAGACTTTTTTATTTAAATTTTCGAAGTGGGAGCGGGGCTTGTGCGATATTCAAAATTGAGAGAGTTGTTTCTGGACTACATTGTTTGTTTCCCAAGGCATAGTAGTTTTGATGGCCGAGTATTGGGCAACCTATGCAGGAGGTCTAGAATTCACGCTCTGTAAAGAGGCCGAGGAATATATCTAACTTGATTTACACTACACGTAAGCGACCGCTAGACTGGTCGGAGCCACCCCACTGCACCTCACTTCAAACCGAACAGAACCCTGTCGGCTCATCCATTCTCATTGCATGCAGGAAGCCATTCTCTGCGTGGAGGAATCCTCTCGCGGATTGACTCTCTTCATTGTGTTTTCGACCACGTTTATCTCAGCTCACAGTAGAAACACCGCGTGAAGATTGACAGGGCCAAGTGCATCACGACTCGTCCAGGGGAGCCTTTGTCACAAATTTCCTTGCTGTAGGTATGTTGTCAAGCACATTAAAGTCAATGTGAGAAGCAGGGTTGGGTATTGGTGCTAAGTTTTTTTTACCAACATCCAAGGAAATCACGATCTGAGCATTAAACAATACCTGCCACTAGCTTTCGAGAGCATATGGCATGTAATAGCGAGTAGGGTTTCGAGGGGTTTCGTTTTGCTTTCAGTGCAGGTTTCTCTTGGAGCGACAATGAGTTCTCGTTTGTTCAGTGCATCTGTCCGAGCAGTGTGAGCAATGTGGTCAGCAGTGAAAGTAGCAAGCAGTGAACAGTGAGCACTATGAGAGCAGGGATCTTTTATGCAGCAAAAGTATCGATCAGCGAGCAAGGAGCAGCAAATGCATTCAAACATGACAAAGGAACAAGAAATTTCAAAACATGTGGAGACAAATGACTTTGGACGAGTGAAAATTGCCTCAGCACCCAAAGCTAGGAAGTGGGTTTGGGTCAATGCCAAACAATATCGGGGCATTTTAAAACGAAAAATAGCCCGTCTAAAATGGGATCAAACAAGGAAGAAACAGGCTAAAAAGAAAAGTACTCGAGCCCTTCGCAAAAATCACTCAAACAAGTCTCCTCCACAAGCATGTGGCAACAAGAAGTCCAGAGGAAAAGTCATTGATGACTCTGCCTTATATAGTCCCACATCCACACCTCTCACCTCGTCATTTGATCTTTATGTGAATGAATTGTTAAATGAAAAACAAAGGTTGAAGGTTTTAGAAGCTAAAGGGCATGAAAGAGATCATAAAATTCATACAATAACTGCTGAGAACAAGGCTTTAGAAAAAAGAAATAAAGTTTTAAAAGAACAAGTGGCATTGCTACAGGAACCTGACAGGGAAGATAGAATGGCAATGCATGAAGGTAGATGTGCAAAACATAAAGAAATCTGTAGTGGAAACTACAGAGGTGGTGAATGTGAAATCATCCCACGATAGAGAGAAACAGATTGCCCAAATAAACAACCATGAAGAGAACTCAATAGAAGAAACGAAAGGAGATTCCACCAAAGTTTCTAAAACTTGGGCTCAAGTTATTAGCAATTTTGCTAATAAGGAAGGATAAAAAAATATTCAAGTTGACAACATGCAAGATAGTGAAGGCAAGGAAAGACAAAATAGGGCTGCAAACATAATTATTAAAGGGGTGAAAGACTATGGGAAAAATGAATGTATTCTTGACCTTGCAAGAGATTTCTTGAAAGACAAGTTGTTATGGCAAGGACAAATGTGCTAAGCATGGAGGGTGGGTAAGTTTAACGGGGAGAGAGTCAAGCCCATAAAAGTCATTATGTCGAGCTTGCGTGATAAATATATCATTCTAAACAAGAAACATCTCTTGAGGGGTTCTCGTTTTTTCCTAGAAGAAGATTTAACTGCAAAACAACAGGAGGAAAGAAGGGAGGAAATTTTAAAAGCTAGGGCAGCAAGAGATGAAGGTAAGAGAGCATGGATTTATAAAGGCAAAGTTGTGATAGTGCGATTTGGACCTCCTTCCAAAACATAGTAGCAAGATGGTAATAAAGAAGAGGCAACAAACTCTTCAACAAGAAATCAGAAAGCAAGGTCAGTATGGGAAAGCAGGGACAAAGACTCAAATATGAGTCTTACATGTGAGAATAAATAGCAATCAAGTCATACCCAAGTTTCCTTAAGATTAGTTTGTTGGAACTGCAGAGGTTACCCATGGAGACGAGGACCTGTGTTAGGGCCTATTGCGGAAGATAGAGACATAATTTGCCTCATAGAAACGCATGAGCATGAAGGGTGCAAGATACCTCTATTTGAAGGATACTGGAAGATGGCAGTGTGGAACAAAGCAGCAGGGAATGTCAAAGGGCACGGGGGCATCATGGTTTTAGTAAGGGAGAAAGAAGGTCATCTCATTCAGTTAGAAAAGTAAGACTCAAATAAGCAATTCATTTGGTTTTAAATATCAGAAAATGGAAACCACATCAGAATTGCAGCATGCTATTTTGCACCACAGGTTTCAAAAAACTACAAAGGTAGAGGGCTTGACCACAAATATCCATTTGTAGCCTTAAAAATAGATATTGCAACATATTTGAAGCTAGGTAAAGTCCTTATAGTGGGTGATTTCAATGCTAGGACTGCAAGTGAGCAAGCTAGCATTCTTTGTTGTAAAGATGATTGTGACCCTATTTGGCTTACAGAAGAAAGTAATCATCAGTGGGAAAGAATTTCAAAGGACAAGGGCTACAATCTCTTTGGTGAACAATTTCTTACTCTATGTGGGGCCTTTGATTTAGTCATTTGTAATGGCTTGACTAGATTGGAAAAGTCCGGTAATTTCACTTGCAATACTTACAATAGGGCAAGTGTGGTAGATTATGTAATTTTCTCACATGGTTTGTGTGAGAAAATGGAGAAAGTTTTGATTGGAGATCAGCTGTAGGACTTGAAATCAGATCACAAGCTAATTTATTTATGTTTCTCTTGGATTGGAAAGAAACAATTAGAGTCAAAGTTTCAGCATGTCCAATAAAATCTCCCACAAGGCAGAATTCTTTTGACCCCAGAAAATTGTAATACCTTCAAAATGACGCTAGAGAGGCTCTTCGAGAATGAGAAAATTACAATTCACAGCCTTCACAGTCATGAATTAACACATTTAATTCAAAGCGCACTTGCAAAGTGCAAAAGAGAAAAAATTAAGAAGTCTGAAACAAATTGATTTCCGATTAATGCTTGGTTTGACAAGGAATGCAAAAAGGCAAGGACAATGTGGAAAGAGTCAAACAAGGATGACATAAAGCTCAAATATTACAAGCAGTTATTAAGCAAGAAAAAGGCTGATTTCATGGTTTCAAGGAGGGAAGAACTAATATTCCTTGGGAAAAATAATCCCAAATTATTTTGGAAGTAGCTCCAACCAAAAAAGATACAAATTGGAAATAATATTACAGCTTCTAAATGGTTTGAGTATGGAAGACAACTCTATCAGCAGGTTCCAAAGGTTGAGCCTCCCCCCTTGGTCAACACTGATACTGAACTCTTCATGGTACAAGAGGTAGAGATGGGTATCAAGAAGTTGGGTGTTGGAAAAGCAAAAGACTTAGCTGAACTCCAAGTAAAATATCTAAAATGGAGCTCAAAGATTCTTGCACCTCATATTACAAAAATCTTCAACAATATCATACAAAAAGGGCTCCCCACATATTGGACAACTAGTTTGGCAATACCTCTTTTCAAGAGCGGCAACGTTAGTAATCCCTCCAATTATAGGACCATCATGATAAACCCTTTGTTTGCAAAGCTATTTGGAAGCATGCTAGAAAACAAAATTAGCAAGTGGTCAGAAGAAAGAGATAAGCGTGCTAAAGGGCAAGCAGGTTTTAGACCTAAACATTCCACAATTGATCATTATATAACTTTAAGGCACATCATTGAAAAAGTTTGGGAGACAAAGGAAGAAGTCTTTTGTTGCTTTGTTGATTTCAGAAAAGCATTTGACTCAATTCCTAGGGATAAGCTTTGGCACGGAATGGAGGAACTTGGGGTTCCTAAACATTTGAGAGTAGCTGTGCATAGGCTGTATGAAGAGGTGAAAGTCAAAATTAGAACTTCAAAAGGCATTTCTGAAAGTTTTAGAAGCGATATCGGGACCAAGCAAGGTTGCCCACTCTCTCCTACCCTTTTTGGTTTATATATCGACAAGCTTGAGGATTGGTTAAATTCGCAAGGGGGTGATGGTATCTATTTGGGCAAGTTTGTTATAAGGCTTCTTTTGTATGCAGATGACCTTATTCTAATTGTTAAATCGGCTCTTGGTTTGCAAGAGCACTTAATATCCCTTAAGCATTTTTGTAGAAGTGTGGGGATGCAAGTCAATATCAGCAAAACAAAAGTAGTGGTCTTCTCTAAGAAAAGAAAACATAACCAACGTAAGTTCTACTTTGAAGGCAACATTCCGGAAGAAGTTGCGGATTACAAATACCTTAGAATTGACTTCAACAAAAATATAAGCTGGAATGGTTGTAGAAAGAAAAGAAATTTGGGGGGTTGGAAAGCATTTTATGCTTTTCAAAATAGGTGTAGCGAGGTAGAGTTATGGGACTGGAAAACCACTCAAACTCTTTTTGGGCTTCTAGTGATTCTGATGATTCTCTATGGTTGTGAACTATGGGCAAGCAGTACATCCAACATGCAGTGGAGACAAATTGAGAAAATTTAGATGTGTTTGATTACAAACAAATTTAAGATTAAAAGTGCAGTTCCTTATGACATCTTGTTAAGTGAAACAGGGACTGCTCCTATTGAAGCAATTTCTATGGTGTGAGTCATAAGGTATTTAAAAAAAATTAAGCAAATGGAAGAGGGTAGATGGCCTAAGGTTGTCTTTAATGATAGATTGTGCAAGAGAAAAAAAACTTAGATGCAGCAAAATAACAAATAGTTTAATAAATGGGGTATTTTCTTGAACGCATGTCCCATAAACAACAAAGAGATAAAATCTTTTGTTATGGAAAAGTTCCACAAGCGTACTTGGGATAAGGAGTCAGGAAAAAAGAAAAATTACTATATTGAAGTGTTTAATCCCACTCATAGTCATCAACCAAAAGCATACATAGAGGCCAATATCTCTTGGAGAGCCAAAATTATTATTGCTCAATTAAGGACTAATTCTCATCAACTCTGTTGTGAAACAAGGTGCCGGAAAACGCCAAAGTAAATGTGGGAGGAAAGAGTATGCATTTTTTGTTCTTCCGGAAAACTGGAAACAAAAAAACATTTCATTTTAGAATGTGAGGTATTCAAAGACAACAAGGAAAGTTATGCAGATATGCTGGTAGCTAGCTCTTGGGATAATCTATTTAGCAAGGGTTTTGTCGAGAAGATGGGAGCGTTTATTTTGAAGCTTCACAGAAAAAGGGCCGAATACATCAAGCGGATGAAGAAGCAATCTATCCCATAGGCTATCTTTAGCCTCGTGGACATTAAAATGATTTCTTTCTTTCTTTATTTCTTAATATTAAATAATAGGAAGAAATAATGAATGAGTAATAATCAAATAACCTAATTAGTTAGTTAGTTCTTCGACCTAATTCCTAGTTTAATAAATAATAATAAAAATTCCTTTCCGTTATTGTCATTCATTGCTCATTCCTATTACAATAGCTTAACTTTTCTAAATCGTGATTTCTAGTAAATTTTCAACCTTTTCCCCTATTGCGACTGTCCATTCAAGTTTTTCCCATTGCATTTGCATCTTTGACTCGTTGTTGAATGGGTCAGTAAATTTCATTGTACCTCCGATAAGAATGTGCCTGGTGATAGTGATTCTCTTAACTTATCATGAGTCTTTTCTTTTGCCTTTCGAGGTAACTATAATAATCAATTTTTATTGATTTATTAAAAAAAATAAAGATAATAATGGTTTTTCTTTTATTCATTTATTAGAAGGTTGTATTTTTTTTGTTCTGATTTTATCACGTGACGAACTAAAATAGTGGAAAATCATAGTTTCTTTAATATCTAAATGTGCATTTAAAAAATTATTAGTAAAAAAGTGAGAGTTTGGTCTTAATATCTTTATAGCTTAATTGATCATTTAGAATAGAAAAAAAAACACTGGATAAAACTAAAGAAGTATGAAAAACTATGACCATTAGGTATGAAGTCTTGGAAGTATTTAATAATTCTATTGTGGTTGGCTTCTTACTACTATTAGGTGATCTTCCTACCCAAGGTGGTCTTCAATCAAGGTCAGGCGCCTATCCAAAGTTTTCAAGAATAACTGTAATTCATCTAGCATGAGGATTTCCTCCGCCTCATTTCTATCCAACAATATTGTGGCTAGAAGAATTTTCATATCCTAGTGAGTGTTGACTATGTGCATGTATTGACTAAACTTGAATCTACAACTTCTTATGTAACCTCTAAATCAGTGACACAACCACATTCTCCTACAATATTTTGTTTTCTTGTAGAAATTTCATCTTGAATATGTTGAGGTATTTAGGTATAATATAAACACGCATGGGATTCAGCTCATTGTTAGGCTTGTGAATCTCCACAACCTCTATAGTAGCCTACTACTCTCTAGCTTCTGGCTCTTTGTTGAGGCATTGATGACAACAATGGGGAAAGACATAGATTTCTCAAGAGATGGTATATCAATGTGTTAATAGAAAGAAGGGATGAGGAAATCACATTCTCTAGGGTGGGCAAGGGAAGGAAGAAGCCTAGACTACACGAGTTTCTAATGGAGTAAGAAACAACCAGAAAGAGACACATAGAGAATAGGATGTTAAATGAGAGTGAGATTAGAAAAGGTTGAAAGGCCTAGTGAATATCGCCTAGAATGGGCCAAGTAAGGAGCACTAGAGGAGCATACCAACAAATGAAAAGAAAAACACAATTAATAATGTCTCAACGATGCACTATGGAATTGCACAAAAATTCAAGCAAACAATGAGGAAGAGCCTCCTTACCATTCAAACGACATGGTGAGGAAACACTAGAGGCCACTACTAGTTATATTATATGTGGATAGGAGATACCCATGCATACTAATAACAATAGAACCTTTAGTTCCTAGTACCCTAACTAAATAGTTGCTTTGTATTGTATTCGATCACCTCCCATACCTAAATTCCACTCATGCAAATTGTAATGTGCTTTGTATTGTATTCGATCACCTCCCATAACTAAAATCCACTCTTGCAAATCGTAATTATCATTTGTGGGAGGATAGGCGAAGTGAGTGCCTAACAACATCATCAACAATCAAAACTGAATATAATTCCTTCCCGTAATCTCCACCCAACCTGTGAAGTAATGTTGGTATGAATTCTCGGTTATTCCATAATCGTGTTGATGGAATGTCACATGATACTTTGTGCAAAAGTTTTATTGTTCATGATTTTTATCTTGGAGGACGCATGGCCACATCCTAATTCATTAGTGCTTAGTGGGATGGCTAATATGAGCCCTCTCACCAGGAGTGCTTTGATCACCCCATTTAGAATCTTAATGAATTTTTTTTATCTTTAATTAATAATGAAAAATATGTATCATCATTATAAAAACATCTTAAATTTAAATTTAAAACACTTTCATATTAATTACATGGACTAATACACTCTTTGAAATCATATTTCCCAACTATTCCTATTAATTTTATTGAGTACAATTACATTTTTGAATCAAAAATCAATTCACTAAATTAAGCGTTAGAAATAAATTATTATTTCCATGATCATAATTGCTTGATAATATCTATTGATGCGTCGTCATCATCTTCACATGATCTCCTAACTTGAAATTAAATCATTAGTGATTTTGCATAATTGTAATTACATGGTGGGCTAGCAATGATGATGTTTAAAATATCAATTAAACTTTGGTTGTACTTGAGTTGAAATGAAATACTATCTACATTTATGGTATAAAGAGGCAATAATAGTGTTGGAGGCTCGATGAAACTCCTCTATCTCCAACTTTAGCCTTTGGGTCCTAGGTAAAGCAAAAATTAGTACACAACAAAGAACTTATGAGGATTATCTCTTAGTGCATTATACTCTAAAATCACATACAATTTACTATACGAATAAGAAGATTTGAAATATACCATAAGAATAAGAACATGGAATTTGGTGAGACCCACTCACTTCTAGCATAAGAAATAATGGTTCATCTAGTAAAAGGGCAGAGGTTTTTCAGATTCTTATTAATGAGCAATAAAACTACAAAAAAAGTCAAACCTTTTGATTGTATTACTTAAATACATTAAAATTAAAATTCAATTACCTTTACAGTTTGTTGCATTAATCATTATTAAAAAATCAAAACCAAAATTATTATATCACCTCTAATTAAATAAGATAAAATAATTAAATACTCTAAAATGTATATGTATAAATTACTAATTTACAAATAACAAATCATATATATGCATCACTAAAGAAAGAAATTTTCATGTCATTTTATTTTATTCATATTAATAAAAGTGATTTTATTTTATTTTCTATTAATGTAATTCAACACTCCCTGGAACTAAAAGCAACACAATATCTTCATTAGATAATAAAAACCAATAAAAAACTAAAAGCAACCCAATATCTTAATTAGATAATAAAAATCAATAAAGATTATGGCATCTCAATAAACACTCGAATTTGGGCTTAATATTTGAACTCCCTCATTTGATAGTTGTCATAGTAGAGAGCGTTAATCTCTATATCCATATATAAATAAAGTTTTAAATCACAATTTATAATTGTTTTGTCAATGAAGATTATCAATTAAAGATATTTTAACCTAAACTTAAATAGTATCCCTGTAAATGTAAAAAAAATACAAATTAAATAAAATGTCAATATTCAAAACATCATCTTCTAAAAAAACAGAAGTCCAATACCCTAATAATGGATGACACCTTTCTACTAGTTTGCATAAGAATTGCATTGATAATTAAACTACTAATTCATGCAGGTTTATACATTCTTCATTCACATAATTACATAATTTATGTTAATTTGATTGGATGATGTGGAAATTTAGATATACACTCACACCATCAAAGTTGTATTACTCTTAAGTCATTACATAAGATCCTTCTCACCTATTCTAGAATTGTTTTACTAGCTTGAGGTTGTTGCATTGTTGATAAACGTTAACCCTTCTCTATACTAAAAGAAATAACCGAAATAACCACAATACATGTTATAATGTTAAATGAATTATTCTCTCACAACATTCTATTCTAATGTTACTTTTTGGTTTATTTTTAATAGTTTATTAGTTGATTTGTTATTATCACAACTATTATTAAAATACATTCTAAAGTTATTTTGGGTTATTTTTAATTGTTTAACCATTACTAAAATACTAAAAAAATTGTTGTTAAAAAATCTTACTATTAGGGATTTATAGTATAGTATTGTTGAATGGCTTTTCACAATTTCCATTACCACAAAATTTTCATTAGTCAGTTAAAAATTTAACGCTTGTGTCCTTGGGATTCTATACATTTTGTCATTTGATCACAAGAACTCAGATCTTAAGATTAACCAAATATCCTAATTTCCAACCCGATTCAAGGTTGGTATGCATTAATATCCTAATCTCCAACCCGATTCAAGGTTGGTATGCATTTTCTTGTAGGAGATAATTTATTACATAAGAAATTTACAACAAAGTTTACCATCACTAAAGGTAGATCTCTAAAAATTTTCTTCTTGGCTATTTTTTTTGCTTATGATTGTTATATCTAAGATTTTCTTGAGCTAAAATGCTCCATTTGGAGTTTAATTGACATAAAATGTGAGCATAAAAAGCAAGCCTTAAGTAAAGGAGGTGGCGGGTAGTCCTTGGGTGATTTAGAAGACGAGCAATCATTTACAAGTACGTTGTTTCTACATAGCAACATGTCATAAAGTTATTTGCATGGCATTTGTCCAACAACCATTAATCGAACATATAATAGCCATATGTATGTATCACCTATCCCAATGACATATGTTGTTTTTTAGTTGTATTGTAGACACTATTAATCTCAGCGGGGACTACCGAATGTAGTTTGCATAATAAACATGAGAAGTAAGTTTGGACAAACTCAACCTATATTCCATTGAAATTCTTCCAATGAATCAAGTAGGAATTTTTTAAGAAGTTAGTGTTCCACTTTATTAATGGTGACTCCAATGATAGAACAACTTATTTTAAAATGACATGTATCATTCTAGTGGTTATGTGGCAAAATTTATAAAAATTATTTTTATAAATATTTTTCAACTTTTTAAATTGAATTATTTTACTTTAATAACAGTTTTGAACAAATGAATAAATCAAGATAGAACTTTGTCGTGTCATTACCTTAAAAATTGATTTTGTCCACTTATTAATTCACTTCATAAATATACAAACCAAAATCTCATAAACACCTTGTTATTAATGATTAAATATTTTTAGTAAAATCTATTGCATTTTCTTATACAAATTTAAATGTCTATATAGCCTAATATTTTAGCCCATTAAGTTAAACAACATACCATTTTCTTTATTTCTAAAAAATAACTCATTTTAAAGACTCCCTTAATTGAGTTGAGAGGCTTATTCTACAACCTAATATGAGTGGATGTGTAAGTTTGTTTGTCGTCTGTGCCCTTTTAAAATAAAAAAATAAAAAATATGATAAATAGAAAAATAATGTCAGCTATAATTAAAAAAAAATGAATGGGTTGTAAAGTAATTAGAAGTAAAAAAATGTGTGAAACACATGTTTAAATCTTATACTTTTAAAAAATATTTCAACAAGAGATTTAAATAAACTATTTGAAGATCTATGTTAACTAATTTATGTCGATATCAGCTTGATATAAAAAAATTATGGTTAAAATTTTTATTTGGTCCTATATACTCTATTTAGAATTCAAAAATACAATTTAAACAACGAAAAATAACACATTGTATTTTGCACTCTAAAAAAATTTGCACATGAAGAAATTTGATCCCTCTTGGCTCATATTAGATCCGTACTTAAAATAGATTTTTGTTGGTTGCAATAAAATGCGTTTACAAAAGCCACTCGTTTCATTCTTTCTTAAACATAAAAGAAAGTTGGAAAATTACTCATAATTGTCTCATTATTTTTCAAACCAATTCAACACATTTTTAATATAGGTTTTTAAATATTTCTCACCTTTTCTTTGTAGAATATTTTATAATGTGTGCTTTTTTAATTTTCCATTTTCCGAGTTGATTTTTTAAGTGTTTATCTAGTTACAAGGGAGAAAAACATCTTTGACATTTAAATGAAGTGTCAAGTATGATAATGATATTTAACTAAAATTTTCAATTCTTTTCTATTGTGTTAAAGCTAGCTTTTGTGCTTGTGTTATAACTAGTTTGTTGGAAATATTGAGAGAGGGTGAATTAGGATTTCTCTTTTTTTTACAATTGAATATAAAAACATTAACCAATAAAATCACATCAAAGGAACACAATATATATATATATATATATATAGTACAAGAGAAGCTAATCTTTGACATTTAAATGAAGAGAAGCTAATCTTTGACATTTAAATGAAGTGTTAAGTATGACAATGATATTTAACTAAATTTTTTTCTATTGTGTTAAAGATAGCTTTTGTGCTTGTGTTATAACTAGTTTGTTGGAAATATTGAGAGAGGGTGAATTAGGATTTCTCTTTTTTTTACAATTGAATATAAAAACATTAACCAATAAAATCACATCAAAGGAACACAAGATGTATATACATACATACATACATACATACATATATATATATATATATATATATATATATATAGTACAAGAGAAGCTACAACTTCTAGTTTACCAATGACAATTGGATGAGCTACAACCCAATATATTTATCACCCACTATTGGAAGGAGATACACCCCTAGCTTACTAGCATGCACTTGAAGGAGGCAACAATACAACTTCCTTCCCTAGCACCACCCTGCCACCCTATAGAATGTAAAGATAAAATAAAACATATTGGGCTCCTATACCAAATACAATGACCCACTTACAACAATGTTCAATCCTCTTCAAAATATATCTAGCAAGACACTTCCACTACAACTATATAATTTAACACTCACTACTTGCATTCATTACAATTCTGTTGTCACTACAACTCTTCTACATAACATGCTTTCTGAGGCACAAACCAATGTGCCACTGGTATGCCCTATGACCAACTTCTACTTGTCTCAAACTTGGTCTAGAACTATACAAGCTCTTACCCCAGAGAAGGAGTTCAAGCATGCTCTACATGCTCAATGATTTACTAGGTTTGCTCCATGTACCAACTATGCTTGCTCTGTTGTCACCAATGAGCTCTTCTCTACTCACTATGAAAGAAATCAATATAACTCTTATTCTTTGTGTCTTTTCAAAGTTCAAACTAAGGCACTCTCTCTATCTCAGACCAACAGCTCCACTCAAGGATTTGATCTTCAACATTTACTAAATAGTCCCAAAGTGACAATTTTGATCACAGAAATTAGTCACCACATATTTGAGATGCAAGAACTATCATGCGACAAAATCACCACACATACTAATAATGCATCGTATATGATCCAGGTGGATGTTGGTGGCCACCCACCTATCCCATTTGGACCCCCACAACTGTCCCTTTCAGTTTTTCAGTTTCCTTAATTATAGCATAGTTTACTATTTTTAGCAGTTTTTCGGGTCCTAAACTTCTGGAGCCGTTTTGAGGCCTTAAACGACGTTTTTTGGGAAATCTACCGCCAGTGATTTTTCTTACAAAAAATCACCTTTTCCATCGTAGTTCTCAGAGAGATCTTTCCAACGGGCTATCATGCGCGTCAAACGGAGATAATATGACCAATTCGCGACCCCGGGAAGTTGATGTACCAACTTACCCAAAAACAGGGCCCACAATTTGGCCTTTCATCTTCTAGGGTTAGGTTTTGGAATGTGAAGGGTTTTCCATTGTTTCTCAATAATAAATAGGCCTTCAAGCCTCATTGTAACACAGTTCAGAACAGTTCATAGGCATGTAGCCACCACATCTCTTCTTAGAGATAAGCTACCATCACCCTAGCTAGTTTATTTCCATTTCTGGTTGTAAGCATATTTCAGTATTTTCCATTAATGAAATGAAGCATTATTTCCACTGCATCTTTGTGTATATGGTTATCTCTGTAATTTGTTGCGTTCATGTTTAAATCGGTATCAGTGGTATCAGAGCGGTCTGCTTTTTCTCTGTTTTTCTTTGCATGTCCCAAACGGGTCGGGATATAAGGAGTTAGGGCTTGAACTGGTCGAACCTTTGCAAGACCAACCTCGCAAATCTCGACGACCTCCCATGGTAGATGAGAAGAAAGAGGAGGGGGCAGGAGATCCTATCAAAATATTGCTCGAAGAAGCCCTTGAGCGACAACGGAATGCAATGATGGACAACTTTGCCCAAATCCTTCAGCGGCTACCCAGAAGCGACGTATCAGCTTCCAGCAGCTACTCTAGAAACGCCACGCCCTTTAAGGTACAAGTTAATTTTGAAATCCCCATATTCGAGGGTCAGATAGACGTAGATGCCGTAGATAAATGGTTAAATCTGCTAGAGGGTTATTTTTCTGTTCATGAATTTTCGAGTCGAGAAAAGATTGTTTTCGCTCTTCTCAAAGCATCCCCCCACGTCAAGGACTAGTGGGAAGCCTACTGCGAGCAGAAGGATGAAAGTACAGGCTCACTATTTTCAACTGCACCCACTTGGAATGACTTCCGGGATGCCATCAAGGAGCAGTACTACCCTGTGAAAAGCTATGAGGACAAATACATCAAATGGACCATACTGCGACAGGGACGAGACCAAGATGTGCCAGAGTTCACAAACATTTTTCATACCCTTAGCACACAATTGGGTATCAAAGATTCTAAGTTGCATCTGGTACTCAAATACCGCGGCTGCCTACATAGATACATCCAGGAAGAGATGGAGTTCTTGAACATCTCCTCACTCGGCATAGCATACTGACACGCTATCAAAATCGAGCAAAAGTTCAAATAGAAGAAGCGAGACTTTGGATCTACAAATCCGAAGCCCAAAGGACAAAGCCAAGGCGGGGTGACCCAAGACAACCCCTCGAAGCCGCAAGAAAAGAACACCACCACGAAGCCGAAGAAGGAAACAGGAAAGTGGTGTGAGTTCCATAAGAGTCCCACTCATAACACAAGTGAGTGTCAGACCAAGCAGTCGCTGGTGGCCGAGTTGAAGGCTTCCGAATCAGATGCATGTTCCGACCCTGAGCCATAACCTGACAAGGGGAATGGCAAAGGGAAGCAAATCATTGATGCGGATCCCAGTGCCACTGTTGCCACTGCCAAGATCCAGAAGAATGACCCCGAAGACCCAGAGGAGGGGGAGCGTCTTTTCCACTCACAGATGTGGGTGAAGGGTTCGCCACTCCAATTCATTGTCGACAGTGGCAGCCAAAAGAACCTTATTTCAGTAGAGGTCGTGAAGCGGTTGGGCTTACCGACTACACCACACCCACATTCATACAGTATCGGGTGGCTTCATGAAGGACGAGATCTCAAAGTTCGCCAGCAGTGTCGCCTTCCCTACAGCATCAAGCCCTTCACAGAAGAGGCATTGTGTGATGTTACACCTCTGGATGTTTGCGATGTACTATTAGGCTAGCCATACTTGTGGAGGCGACATGCTGTGTATGAGTCAAGGCCTTGCGTTGTCATTATTTCTTTGGATAATTCATTATACAAGATACTGGAGGTAGCCCCACCTACCGCCACCTCTTTGATCACTGCCAAGAAAGGAAGCAAGCTCATCTCCCAGACTAGGAAATTCATTTTCTATCCGGTTCGCTCCCAAAGTAAGGGGAAGATCGTTGCTGCATCCATGACCCCCGCAAAGGGTTCCTCCACACGGCAGCAACAGCAAAGGGATACGGTCATGACAGAACACAGGAAAAACTTCTCCTCACCCACAGGGGTACCACACAAGTTTCAGGTGGGCAACAAAGTTTGGTTACATCTGCAGAAAGAACGCCTTACTAGAACCCATCAGAAACTCAGACCACTCCACATGGTTCTTACACTAGTACCAAGGCTACGGGAAACAATGCTTGGAAGCACAACATTCCTCCATTCCTTCGCTTGCACCGAGTGTTCAATGTGGACCATTGTCGACCATGCTTCCCACCATTTCGAGACACATCAAAGATTGCAGAACAGCTCACCAGAGACCCAGCTCAGCAGAATCTTCCTCATCTCAGGGAGGAACTCAACGCAATGGGGACCATTGCTTCCTAAGGGGGGAGGAATGATCCAGGTGGATGTTGGTGGCCACCCACCTATCCCATCTGGACCCCCACAACTGTCCCTTTTAGTTTTTCAGTTTCCTTAATTATAGCGCAGTTTACTATTTTTAGCAGTTTTTCGGGTCCTAAACTTCTGGAGCCGTTTTGAGGCCCTAAACGACGTTTTTTAGGAAATCTACCGCCAGCAATTTTTCTGTCAAAAAATCATCTTTTCCTTCATAGTCCTCAGAGAGATCTTTACAACGAGCTATCATCCGCGTCAAACGGAGATAATACGACCAATTCGCGACCCCGGGAAGTTGATGTACCAACTTACCCAAAAACGGGGCCCACAATTTGGCGTTTCATCTTATAGGGTTAGGTTTTGGAATGTGAAGGGTTTTCCATTGTTTCTCAACATATAGGCCTTCGAGCCTCATTGTAACACAGTTCAGAACAGTTCAGAGGCATGTAGCCACCACATCTCTTCTCAGAGATAAGCTACCATCGCCCTAGCTAGTTTATTTCCATTTTTGGTTGTAAGCATATTTCAGTATTTTCCATTAACGAAATGAAGCATTATTTCCGCTGCATCTTTGTGTATATGGTTATCTCTGTAATTTTTTGCGTCCCTGTTTAAATCCGGATCAGTATAAATCACAAAAATATGTAATTTCCTATGTTGCATGAGTTTCTGGAATGTGGGAACGTTGGGAACTTGGGCACAGGTTTCCATAACGGCTATAGGTTTCCCCAAAATTTAGAGGAAATGGTTAATCGGGAGTGATAATATTATATAATAATAATAAAAAAATAAAAATAAAAAATTAATTAATTATATAATTTATATAATAATCAAATTAATATTGATTCAAAATACTCAAATATTAAAATCAATTTAAATATATAAATAATAAATATATAATCTCTCTTATATATAAATATATTCTTTGGGTGTCTCTCTCCCTGAGTCTCTCCCTTTTATATATATAAAATGTCAAGTTCATTATCAGTTCTCTGACATGTTTCTCTAGTTATTCTTACGAGAAAAAACAACTCTAATGTTTAAGCATTGACTGCCACATACAATATGCACACACTCATTATCAATTTTCTGACATGTTTCTCTAGTTATTCTTACGAGAAAAAACAACTCTAATGTTTAAGCATTGACTGCCACATACAATATGCACACACTCATTATCAGTTCTCTGACATGTTTCTCTAGTTATTCTTATGAGAAAAAACAACTCTAATGTTTAAGCATTGACTGCCACATACAATATGCACACACAATTTTCTACAATATATACATAAACAACAAAAGAAATACTCATCACCTTGACATCCCAGATATCGCCCTTACGTCGAGGTGCCACACGCTTCCTTAACCTATTAAGAGATTGCTCCAATTTCTCAATTAAGGATATCGGTGTTAAATATGTCTTTGGCCTTTCTTCCTGCGAAGGTTTCAACATAGGCTCATGTTTTGTGGGCAATTCAACATATTTCTCTGCAGGCTTTATATTCCCCAACCCTAGGGAATGCCGAAACTCCAAAAAAAATAGCCTTCAAAGCTCTCGGAACTTTCCCAAACCCCCATTGAAGCTCTTGCTGAAAAGGTAACGTTCCCATAGAGTTCCAAAGCTCCTGGGAATGCGAGAACCATTGGAACGGGTTTCCTACCTCTAAAAAACGGTTCCAGTGTAAAAAGGTAATTTCCCTTTAAACACCAAAGCTCAATCATCCACATTATGGCCGCGTGCTTTTGGACATAATCACTATTGCATTAAACATTATTACATCAATTGTATCCATAGGACTTGTATCTACATAACTTCTGCTACACTATGTATAACCGATCCAAAATTTAAACATTGTCTCCAAAAAATACTCCTTGTTCGTTCACATTGACACACATAAATTTGTCTATCTCATAGGGTTTTTTCACATGATACAAGTTGATATTCTCATGGAAAATTCAATCATATATATATATATATATATATATATATATATATATATATATATATATATATATATAATTTAGATGTGCTATGTTTTAATCCAACTTGTAAGCGAGGCTGAATTGATTCTTAGGAGGAGCCGACTTATGAAATCGCATTGATATCTTTTTATCTCGAGAAACTCATTGGTATCAACTATTTTTAACATATCATGTTTTACTACTTGGATATCGTCACCGTTGGATATTGGTGTGTTTTGAAAGAGCTTCCAAGCATTCTAGTCGATCAATGTTGAAAACAAGGCATTTTTCGATTAAGTGCTACAATAGGAGATGATATGATGTGATGAGGATGCGTCGGGGTTACCAGTGCTACCACCTCCTGTTGCACGACTTGGCATTTCAATGTCCCTGAAAAACTGCAACACTTACTAGATCTATTTTTCTTTCTTTCGTGAATCTTAACAGCGTGTGAAAGAGAGGTGGAATGTTCTTCTTATAGAATTTGGCAACTAGTGGAATGTGAACCACCTTCAATTCCATCTTATCGTGTTGCTAAAGAATCAGAAGATTAGTGTGTTATGGGTGCATGATGATGCACACCTTGTTATCTCCATTGACCCCTTTGACACACTTTTTACTTTCCTTAGTCACATGATGCCATGTCGATTCCATTTAACTTTGGACACTTCATAGGTGGTTGTTGAATTTGTTTAATTTTTTTGTTACCTTCTCATTTTTCAGGTGTTGTTTTTCATTTAATTTCATGATGACAAAAATGGTCCCAATTAGCCTTCTAGTTCATGAAACAATTTCATATTCTTGCACATTTTTACAGTGTTGTTGAGCGATTTAATCATAATACTTCTATAGAAAATTCAATTTAGGAAAGAGAACATGGGTGGAAAGGATTCTTTTTTATATTAATGGTTCATTCACCCTTTGATATCAATAGCAATCTCTTCCAACATGACTTAGATTCATCTTAATTCTAGATCTATAAAGCTTCAAAAATAATTAAATCACTTGATATGCAAACCTAACAACACCACTCCAAATCTATACATGCCTTACATCGTTGATGCCTTCACTCCATACCCATACCCACATTCTGCACATAACATTAATCTTCAGAGTTTATGACTATTCGCATGAAATGGAATATGATTTACTAACATAATAACATGGGTGGGACTCTTTGCAAATCGATTCCAAACACCAAAACTCCAGAGGCTGGAGTTCGTGATGGGACTTGCTTTTTTATTACTTGTATCTTCCTACACTACGAGCATATGGGTGATGCCTCTAGAGATTTGAACACGGGTAAGACTCTTTGCAAATCGATTCCAAACACCAAAAATCCAGAGGCCGGAGTTGGTGATGGGACTTGCTTTTTTATTGCAACAATAATGTGTGGGGATCATTTAGATTTCTAAAGAGAAAAATATGGAGATTTAGTACCAATTGCAATGTAGCCAAGAGTCCCTCCAAAAAGAGAACTTGATTCATAACATATTAATGGGTTTTTCAGCAACCACGCAAGTCCAAAGTCTGTGATGTGTGCTACATATTCATCATCCAACAATATGTTGGCAGACTTTACATCGTAATAAATTATTGGAGGTTTGTAGTCGTAATTTGATCTCTGCCTCAGATTGCGGTATATATTATCGTCGATGTGATGATTTTCTAGTTTTAAGTACTTGGGCACAAGGATTTTGTCTTCTCCTGGAATAACTATCTTGTAGACAACTGATGACATAATCATCGTTGAAGTTCTCAATAACTTCACTCTTAATGCCTCTTTGTAAAAGAAGCAACATGATCATATCCATGCTATAGAAGACGATGTTGTTTTTTTGAGATATTAATTGATGCCTGCGATTTGAACTTGGTTTCCGCCTAAATCAAATATTTTTCTTTGGAAAAAAAGAAAACTCGTTGAAATTTTATGCCTTTAAATATGCTACATTAGAGAAGAGTACTATGGGAAAAGCCATGGATTGTTAAAACTTGAAGTCTGAACACTACTAGTAATTTGACCAAGTCATTTTTTTATATAACATTACAACATCTCTTTTATATTGCACTGGAGAATACATCTCGACTCAATCATCTGCAAATAGCATTTAGCACCATCAAATTAAGCTTTATATATAAACTAAGGTCCTAATTCATTATCAGAGAGATAAAATTTGGTTTTTTCTCATATATATATATATATAGATATATATTTGTGTGTGGCCATATATATTAAATGGTTGGTAAATGTTCATAAACATGAATCCACAATAAATATCAAAACACTTACTCTATTACATATATGTCACATTGTTAAAATTAAAAACATCATAAAAATTAACTAAAATTATAACTTTGTTTAAATTATTATTATTAATTATAAAAAGTATATATATATATATATATATATATATATATATATAATTTTTGTTATTATTAATTATTATAAAAATAATTAATATATAGGTTAAGGATATGTAAAATTAAAAAAAATATATGGAATAAGATTCTTAACCATAGAGATTTATCTCATTTTATTATGGAGATTTTTAATTTGTAAATAGGCTTGGTTGCAATACTACGGCTTATCACCATGGCCAAAAAACTATTACTCACATCATATGACACTCGTTCATATGGTATATTTTTTAATTAATCAATTTAATTAAAAAGGCAAGAAGAGCATAACGACATTGGAGATAAATTTCAACCTTTGATTTGTGTATACTATTCTAAAATATTCTATAGAGATTAAATCTCCTCCCTCCACTTAATAATTATTGATAATTAAATTAAATTCTAAAAGTCCTATTGAATCCAACATAAACATCCCTATCAACCTAATCAATAATCATTTTAATTTCATATATTTTTTATAATTTAGAAATTTTTAAATGTTTCATGTATGAAAAAGAACTTCTATAGGTGATGTTTAAATGGATTTATTTATTTAATTTTTTTGGATTTCTTTTCATTTTTTAATTAATGATTTCCTTATGACTATTTATTTTTTATTTTCTTTGTTTCATTTCATTTCGTAATTAATAAACATTTTGTCATCATTTTTTTATTTTCATGATTATTTTTGTAAGCGATATTTGTATTCTAATAGAAAATATTTGCATCAGTTTAACAAAATTATCATATGTGGCTTGCCATCTTAGAAACCAGACGAGAGGCAATAAAGTAGAGAGTCAAGAAATTGCAAAATTAAAGGAGAGTCCATGGAAAACAAAGGCAAAAACCATTTGTTACTCCACTTAGGGGGAGACCAACAACAAGAGACAAAAATTGATTATTGAGTTGTTCAAAAGCCTTTTCTTCCTTTTTTTCTTACAAAATTCAATCCATATTGAAAAGTTGTCAAGACTAGATGACATGGAGATGATGATTGCATTTCCTTGAGGCAATTTCATTTATGAAGGATCTACAACAATGGTTGCTTCCTTATCATTGTTTGAGTGATCTGATTCATGAATTCCCATAGAATTTGCACCAAATTCCTATTGA
Source organism: Pinus tabuliformis (assembly GCA_031772625.1). Classification (NCBI taxonomy): domain Eukaryota; kingdom Viridiplantae; phylum Streptophyta; class Pinopsida; order Pinales; family Pinaceae; genus Pinus; species Pinus tabuliformis. The sequence continues at coordinate 1,719,709,463 of CM062816.1, read as the reverse complement.
CTACTTTTGTCTATCCATCTATCTGTGGATGGAATGTTGTAGATCTCTTTAACTTCATGTCCTTCTTCTCCCACAATGTAGTCCATAATGCACTGCGAAATCTTGTATCCTTGTCTAAAGCGATGCTCCTTGGTATAGCAAAGTGCATTCAAACCTGTCCAAAGAAAAAATTTGTTACTTCTTCCATGTTGATGGTCTTTTTACAGGGCATTAGAACACACATCTTGTTGAACCTGTTAACTACCACGAACAGACAGTCATGTCCCTTCTTGGTTGTTGGTAAACCTTCCACAAATTCCATGTAAATGATTTCCCAAGGACGAGTGGGTACAAGTAAGGGATGATATAGACGTTGTTTCAGGTTACTAGTCTTGTTGGTACAACAAAGCATGCATCCTGTTATGAACCTAGCAACTTGCTCTTGCATCTTGGAACAATACTCATACCTCTACAAGTTAGCCACAATCTTCCCTACACCAAAGTTTCCTGCAACCTTGGAGGTGTGAGTCTCTCTAATCAGCTACAATCGCTCACCTTTAGGAACACATAGCTTATCTAGCTTGTAGAGTAACCCATCCTGAACATGGTAGTAAACGGCGATGATGCCATCGTGCACATGAATCTTGACTATGCAACTGCTAAAACACCTCCTTGAATTCCTCATCCTCTGAATATGCCTCGCTATATGCATCATGGATGAATGGCTCCATGTGCATAAGAGTTCCTAGTGTTGTGATATTTGATGTGGGTGGCCTTGAGAGCATATCAACCAACTTATTTTTATTCCCTTCTTGCATTTTATCACCAAATGAAATTATTGTAGAAACCCCATCCATTTGTAATGTTTGGTGTGTTGTAGCTTACTCAAGGCCTGTAATGCAATGATTGGTGATATGTGTGGAATATTGTCTCCTTTCCCATTAGATAGTGATTCCACTTCTTTGCCACTTACACTAGGGCATTAAGCTCCTTGTCATAGGTAGGGTAGTTAAGAACTACCCCATGAAATGCTTTAGAATGGTAGCATTTCCGCCTTCCTCCCTACATCAAGACTGCTCCCATAGCATACCCACTCACATTTGTCTCCACTTCAAAGTGTTGTTGCAAGTTTGGTAATGTCAAAATTGGTGTTCAACTGATTTTCTTCTTTAGATCCTCAAAATCCCTCTACTTACTCTTTCCCCACTAGAAACTCTTTCCACTTGTTGTTATGGTATGGAGTGGTGTTGCTATCGCTGAAAATGAGGCTATGAATTTCCTTAGGTATTGTGTGTTAAATTGTAGCAAGAAAAGGCTTCATTTGACTTGTGCCTTAGTCAAATGGAGAAATTCGAATTTCTACATCAGTGAGATGACTTAAGTTGCAATTAGCAGGAGTGACATGGCGAAGTCACTTAGTTAAGTCAGTCAATTCAAGTTTTTGGGAAAGAAGTAGATTTCTGCATGAGTTGATTGCTAAGATCTAGAAATCTAGTAGATTTATAGTTAGTGAAATTCAGTTATCTGAGATCTAGTCATGAATAGAATCAGTATGAGTTTAGTTGGGTAGTTGTAATTGTTGTTAACTCATTAATCTCTCAGTTAACTAGTCAATTACTAAAAATAGCCCTAGTCATGCATGCAATTTAAATTGCCTAGTTGAGTGGAGGGAAAAGGCATAATTGTATTTATTATTGTATATTGTTTAGCGTATAGAGTTTGCATTGAGCAAGTGAGATAATTCTCTTAGTATCTGCGTAAGGAAATGGGAGCTTCCCTATTCTTTAGGAGCAGGAATTGTGCAAGGAAATAGGAGGAAGAAAGAGCCCTATTTTGCCTAAGTATTGGGTAGATCATACTCAGAAGGGGGAGATCAGTATTGTAGTGCAGGTTGAGCTTCAAGGATTGAAGCTGTCATTGTAATATATCATTATGCTCATCTGATTTAATACAAACAGAGGAGGGGTTTTTCCTAGTTGGGTTCCCCAGTCAAAATATTGTGTTCATTGTGATTGAATGATTGCATGTGTTTCTATTGTCATTTTTCCTTCTGCGGAATTTAGTAAAAGAAATTTGTGTTTCTTGATCTCAGTCTGATTTCATTAGCAGTTGCAACTTTCAAGTTATTTCTACATGGTATCAAAGATATTGAAAACTACATGGAAACCATATTCTTGATCTTCTCTCAGAGAAATTTCGAATAGAAGATTTAGGGTGCGAAATTTTTCTTCAATGTCAAAATAATGTCTTTTCATGGATTGAGACTTGATTATGCATTGGAGGAAACTTCAAATTTCATTGCATGGAAATAAAAAATGGAAGTTGTGTTGGATGACAATGGATTATTTGTGTACACACAAAATGATATTCCAAAACCAGCAACATCAGATGCACATTTGCTGGCTCGGTGGAAGAAAGACATAGAAAAAACCAAGAGGATTATCCTGGAGGGACTCACAGAGTAATTCGAAAGCAGTAGTGATGCCAAGAAATTGGCATTGAAAGATAAGATCAAGATCATTTGAATGCAGAAAAATGAAACCATTGTTCAGTACCTATCCAGATTCACTCAAGTCATAGATGAACATGGAGGAGTGGGATAGATTGTGCCACCATATGAATTTGTGATCTTATCACTCCTTGGTCTTCCAAAATCCTGGCACAACTATTAGGATTCAGTTAATGGAAGAGACAAGCTCCCAAATTGGGAGAGACTTTGGTTTGACTTGGTGAGGGAGGAGAGTATAAGAAACACTAGAGATGGAGTCTCATACAGATCTGATGAGGAAGAAGAATGTTCTCTAGTAGGCAAATGAAATAATGTCAAAGGCAAGAAGGCCCAAGGCGAGGCAGAATCCAGGAAAAGCCATGGCAAGAAGGAAGACCTCAGTAAAATTAATTGCTTTCACTGTCATGAGTATGGACACTATGCAACCAAGTGTCCACATAAGAAATCCAGTATAGATCCTGCAACAACAGTAGAAGGAGATGCTCTCACATCACAATTCGAGTTGGATTTCACCCTCATAGCTAGCAAGGAAAGCGCAATAAGAGGGAGAGAGTGGCATTTAGACTATGGTGTTTCATTTCATATGAAAAGAAATAAGGATTTCTTCAGCATCCTAGAGGAGAAGGATCTACAATTACACATAGAGCTTGGAGATGAGGGAAAGTATGGTACCAAATGGATTGGCATTGTCAGCTTTAAGAGGGATTCAAGCTCCCATATTCACCTAAATGATGTAATGTATGTGCCTTGTCTAAAGAAAAATTTAATTTTTGTAGTTGTACTTAAAGACAAATTATATGATGTGGTATTCAGTAGAGGGGAGGCATATTTGAAGCATGTTGCTATTGGACAAGTAAAACAAATTGGTGTTCGAATTAAAAATATCTACAAGCTAAAGGTAAATTCCTCCATGTATGCAACCATACTTCTAGGAGTGAGGTGGGGCAATGTAGAGCCTTAGTCCCAGAGTTGTAAAGTTTTGGGCAAGATCCATAGGAGAGCAACAACAACTACAATATAATCTTCTCATGGATCATTACCCTTGCTATAGAGGCCCATAGTCTTTAGTAGCAGTAGGATCAGTGTCAGTTGATGCAGTTATATCTTAAGTGACAGTTACAGTCAGAGACTCAGGAGACAATTGCAACTTAGAGACAGTTGATTTAGTATTTTGGATGCTTCTCAGTTGCAGTTGTTGCAATATAAATAACAACAATGAGAGGGAGTGTTATTTATGTTAAAGTACATTCCTACAGAGGTGCATGATAAGGGTTGTTCATAACCCTTTTCTTGCTAAGATGGCGTGTTAAATTGTAGCAAGAAAAGTCTTCATTTGACTTGTGTCTTAGTCATCAAATGGAGAAATTTGAATTTCCACATCATCAGGATGACTTGAGTTGAAATTAGCAGGAGTGATGTGGCCAAGTCACTTAGTTAAGTCAGTCAATTTGAGTTTGTGGGAAAGAAGTAGAGTTGTGCATGATTTGATTGCTAAGATCTAGTGATCTAGTGGATTTATAGTTAGTGAAACTTAGTTATCTAAGCTCTAGTCATGAATAGAGTTAGTATAAGTTCAAGTGAGTAGTTGTAACTATTGTTAACTCACTGATCTCTCAGTTAACTAGTCAATTTACTAAAAATAACCCTAGTCATGCATGAATTTGAATTACCTATTTGAGTGGAGGGAAAAGGCATAGTTGTATTTATTATTATATATTGTTGAGTGTACAGAGCTTGCATTGAGAAAGTGAGCTAATTCTCTTGGGATTTGTGCAAGGAAATAGGAGCTTCCCTATTATTTGGGAGCAAGAATTGCGCAAGGAAATAGGAGAAAGAAGGAGGCCTATGTTGCCTAGGTATTGGGCAGAGCATACTCAGGAGGAGGAGGTCAGAATTATAGAGCATGTTGAGCTTCAAGGATTGAAGTTGTCATTGTAATAGATCATTATTCTCATCTTATTTAATACAAATAGAGGATGGATTTTTCCTAGTTGGTTTCCCCAGTAAAAATATTGTGTTCATTTTGATTGAATGATTACATGTGTTTCTATTGTCAATTTTCCTTCCACAGAATTTAGTAGAAGAAATTGTGTCTCTTTATCTCAGTTTGATTTCATTAGCAGCTGCAAATTTTGAGTTATTTCTACATTGTGTTGCCCCAATTAAAATCCTGACCTCAAAAACATTAGTAGCACTGAGCATTTCATGATGGTTTACATATTGGCAAGATATATCTTCAACTCTTTTGCACCCATCACACAGCCTAAATACACCAAAGACTATTGTGCTAACTCACACTTCTTGAGATTTGTTGGCAACTGGTGCTTCTTTAATGTCTCCAACACCTACATCAAATGCGAGATGTGCTCCAATAAGGTAGCATTGTATACTAATATATCATCCAAATAGACAATAAGAAATGAATCTATCAAAGTGTGCCAATACATCATTCTTTAATCTCATAACGTAGTTGGTGCATTACATAGGCCAAATGGCATGACTAACCACTCATACAAACCTTTCTTGGTTTTGAAGACGATCTTTCAAATATCTTCTTCTTTGACTCGAACCTGGTGATATCCAAACTTTAAGTCAACTTTGTGAATTACTTTGCTTGTTGCAACTGATCCAGCAGATAATCTATCTTGGGCAAGGGGTATCTATTCTTGTGTGCGATTTTGTTCAATGCCCTATAATCTATACACATCCACCAAGTCCCGTCTTTCTTTGTCACATTGATGATGGGTGACCCACATGATGATGTATTCGATCGAATGATACCTTGTTTCAATAGTTGGTACAATTGTTTCTTCACCTCACTTGCTTCTATAACAGATTTCTTGTACAACCCAATGTTTAGCAACGAGAAGTCCGAAAATAGTTGGATCTCGTGCTCCACTCCCCTCTTAGGTGGTAATCCTTTATGATCTTAGAACACATCCCTATATTCATGTAGCAACTCTTCAATTTGTTGTTTTTGTTTCTTATTATACCCCTCCAGTGATGCCTTGCCTCTTACTGACTCTTCTATAGACTGATTTTTACTTAAAGGAAATAAAACATCCTTCTTGCTAGAACTGATCAATTTATTGGCTTGGTTGGCACTTATTAGTGAAATTTTTGACTTGCTTTTGTGTGCATTGATGATGAATAATTTTCCATCCTTGATGAAACAATATTGGTTGTATCTCCACATGAATATCGCATCTTGCATGTACATGCAAGGACTCCCAAACATGACTCCACATACATCAAGGGGAACCACATCTAATTCTACTTCATCAATAAAATCAACACTGATAACAAATCTAATTGTGCATTGTTTTGTTACCTTCAGATCCACATCCTTATTTACCCATCTCAGTGGATATGGGTTTGGATGATCACGAAATTCTAGTTCCAACCTCTTGACCAGCTCTGCTACAATGAGATTTTCCTACGATCCTGAGTCAAATAGAGCTTCAATCTTTGTCTTCTTCACCTATATCTTTATATGGAAGAGTTTTTTTGTTTCCTTCTCTTCCTGTTGCTAAAGGCCACTCAGATTCACCTCCTTCTGCACTGAAATACAGATGATCTTCTCATCCACACCCAAGTTGCTTTTAACTTGGTTGCTCGAATAAGTGGCCATGAGATTCTTCTTATTGTCTTTATTTTCATTCTTCGGGTTCAACTCTGGATGTAACTTCCAACACTTCTCTTCTATATGGCCATGGTTAATATTGCAATGGTTGCAGTGGTTGTTGGGATCTTTGCACTAGTGTGTGGTTGTTGTCATCTTTTTATCTTTCCCCCTTTATCTTTCTTCTTCCCCTCCTTAGAAGTGTGTTGTTGCTTCTTCTGCTTCAGTCCACTTGATTGTGCTCTCTCTAGGTCTATGTTCTCCAGGTATTGTGCCTATACACAATCCTCGTCCACTGATTTTTGCTTGAACAACATCACCTGCTCTCACAGATGGTTGTGTAGACCCCCCAAATACTTGAGGAGTACATCTGGGTTCCTTGGGGAGAAACCCAACATTATTGCCATCTTTTTGAACTATGTGGTGTACTCCTGCATGCTTTGCCCCAACTTTTTCCTGAAGTAGTGCCACCAGATCCATTGGTCCTCTACGTACCCAATAGGGTAAAAATGTGACTTAATGAGGGTTTTGAAGTCCTCCCACTTAGTCACTGGAGGCTCTCCCTCCAATCTCAGGGTCTCCATGTGGCTCTCTCACGAAGTCAGGGCATGGCCCTTTAATTTCAGCCGCGCAAATGAGATCTTTTTTCCTTCCTCAATTTGATGGACACTGAAATTCACTTCTAGTTGTTGCAACCAATGATTCAGCTTCATAGCACCGATCTCACCATTGTACAACTTGATATCGACATTTGCTTCCATTTTAAAAGGGAGTTATGATTGATTCACAACACTCGAACTGCGTTGATCTTTTTTAGGTTCTTTCTTTGGTTGATTCTTCGTTTCATCTTAATTTCCTGATCCCACTTCTGATTTTCCCTATGTATTTCAACCCCCATCTTCTCCAAATATCCCAATTTTATTGCTCAGGGCCACCATGAGGAGATTTACATTATGACTTATATTTGCGACTTGTGGTTCCAGCTACGAAAACCTCTCCTCTATGAGATCACAAGGGTTATTCACAGATTCATCGTCCATGATTAGGGTTTTACGACTTTTGGCCCCGCCGATTTAGATCCCCTGCAAATCTCCATAATATACCCAAAGAAACCTGCTCTAATACCAATATGATTTGTAAACTTTCATGGATATTCCACAAGACAGTTCGTCTCAACAGATCTAATAATATTATATTTAAAATATGAAATTCTAAACTATCACAATTTTATTATATTTCCATATTTGTAGATTTTGTTGTTAATAGTGCATGCATGTGAATGGAAAATTATGCAAAAAATAGAGAACAAAAAAATAAAAGCTCACACACACATTTAACACAAGATATGCTCTAGGAAACCATTTCAAGAGAAAAACCCAATTGGAAGGTGAAGTTGCTCCGCTTTCTTTCTCTAAATGGAAATATGGTTGCAAGTACAAAGAAGTAGGTATGTGGCCTATGGGCTGCTACAATGGACAAATCCTCTGTGTGTGCTCTTCCTCCTATCCCTCTTGGATGTTTTTTCTCAGCTATGGAACAAATGCACTTGAAAGAATGGAATCCCTTTTCCTCCTAGTGGTATGGTTATAACACAACTCGATAGCCTACTGGTGGTTAGGTTTGACTACCTCAACTCCTAACCAGAATTACAATATAGACTCTTCTAGAGTCTTCTACATCATAATCACGAGGCTAGCCCCATTTTCATGAATAATGGGGGCTGACATGACATCCTCTTGAACTATGGTGGTGAAAACAAGAAGGTCAACTTTTGAGTGGCATAACTTTTGCATACGAACTTTGATTGACATTATTCTTGCATCATTGGAAAGGTCTCTATGTGTAGAGTAGCATGAAAAGGTGTGGTGCTAGAGCAACAAATTTTTACCCCCAAAAAATGTCGTTTGATGCCTCAAAATTTTCCCTGTAGGTTCCAGACCCTCTGTTTCCAAACTAGGTCCCGCCTGTAAAAACGACTTTGTGAGTTGATTACTCCACTACTATAAAAACATCGAGATGGATGACAAACAATATAATGATCTAATCTATATCAATATATGTCGACATAATGTGTGCAAAGGTTACAATACCCGGACTCTAAATCTTGTTTGTGTGTATCTTAATAAAATGGCCTAGAGAGTTTCCTACAAGAGCTAAGACATCTTAAGCTAACAAACGAATGGGCATATTAGGAAGTCTTCCCCAAACTAGAGTGGTCAGAGCTATCATGGATAAAGGGTTCAATTCAAGAAACCATTGTTGAAAGGAGGGCCTAGAGCAGCCCCAAAACTAGGGTCCTTGGTGAAAGACTCTTTCACGATCATCTGGATTTTTGAAATAAACCACAAGGAATCCCTTTGAATAGAAATACATATATGTATTTGGGAAACAATTTTGATGCATCCATTCCCATAGCATGGATGTTGATGGCCAAAGCCCATTAAAATGGTAGATTATGGCATTTTTCTCATAGAATAAGCTGAAAAGATCAGATTGGGGATCTTCCACCTCTACTTCTAGAATATCTTTCGCTTGTTCTACAATGAAGGTTGGCCCTAAGAGATCTTTTGGAGTCAGTTGCAAGAGCCCTGGCTTTAGAGCATCCTTAAAGGATCATAGTTGAGAGGAAGAGGGCACACCCCGACCTTTGGCTCCTTCGTTCAATCTTGAGACTAAGAGGATTAAGGCATCCTTGGATATATCATAATCGAGCAAAATCCCTTCTTGAAGTTTCCAACCCCCATTTGGGAGTTGCATTGAGAAATAAGGGATTCTTATTTTGATCTTAGATTTTGGCTATGAGCATAGAGACAAAGTTTGTGGGTTCCACCTACAGATAGAGGGTAGCCCCTAAGAGCGGCCTCATGAAGACCAAAAAACTCAAGTGATCATAAACGATGGCATCACCTTGAAAGAGAGAAGAACCTTGTTACGAAAAAAAAGCCTCATAGTTTAACGAATCTTTAGTGATGACAACACATTAAAGGAGTTGTGGATAAAGGGAATAATTCTAAAGATAAAAATCCTCAAAAAAACAAAGCAACAACCTAAGACTTTAAGATTTTCATTACAATCCTTCTCTATAATATTCCTTTCATTTTATTTATTTTAAAAAAAAATTATTCACTTTAAAATTAATCTTAATATTAAAAACTAATTTCATTTATTAATATTACTAATATAAATAAATAAAAGAATGAAATAAAATAAAAAGTAAGTTAGTTGTTAATAATTTAATATATTATATAAGATTCAATTAAATTTTCAATAAATCAAACCTTTTAAATTTATATAATCAAGTTTCGTGACCAATTTTAACTCAATATTTATCAAACCTTTCTCTAAATCAAATTTAAAAAAAAAATTGTTAAGATCGTTTTAATATTTTTTATTTATAAAATTTATAATTAAAATAAATAACATTTTTTGAGATGGAAAAATATATTTTTTATCATTATATTGTTATTCATCAATATAAATTAAATGTGAAAATATATATTATATTATTATTATTGATAAATATAAATTAAAGAAAAAATAAATAAATTAAAGAAGAGATTAACTCTTTCTTGTGAAACCATTCCAAGAATTTATGGGTTGCCCAAGATCCATAAGAAAGGGGTTCCTCTTAGACCAATAGTTAATACTATTGGCTCCCCAACCTATGAACTCGCAAAGTATGTTGCCAAAATCCTTAGACCCCTGGTTGGGAATACTGATTCTTTTATCAAGGACTCCCATGATTTTGTGAATCTTATCAAAAATGAGAGGGTAAACCATGATGACATCCTGGTAAGTTTTGACGTGGTTTCATTATTCACCAAGATTCCTTTGGATGAAGCTATTCAGGTTATAAAGGAGGTTACTGACCCAGAAACTACAAAACTTGCTGAGATTTGCTTACGGTCAACTGTTTTCACATTCCAAGGAGGATATTATGAGCAGACATCTGGGGTGGAAATGGGATCACCCCTCTCACCAATTGTGGCCAACTTATACATGGAGTACTTTGAAAAGAAGGCCCTTGAATCATACCCTTTGAGGCCATCTTGGTGGAAACAATTCATCGATGATACCAACCTAAAATGGACCCACGGTAGGGAAGAGCTTGATAAGTTTTTCGTACACCTAAACTCTATTTCTCCCGAAATAAAATTTACTATGGAGTTGGAGGAAAACAATAGTATCCCATTCTTAGACGTTCTTATCATTAGAAAAATGGACGGCTCTTTAGGACATAAAGTTTTTAGGAAATCCACTCACACAGAAAGCTACCTCCACGCTGATTCCTACCATCATCCATCCCAAAAGTTCGATGTGCTTAACACTCTTGCCATTAGGGCCTTTCGAATTTCTGACTTTGAACATCTTAGGGAAGAGAAGGAACATTTATCTTCAGTGTTTAAGAGTATAGGCTACAAAGAAAAAGAAATTAAGAAAGCCATAGAGAGAGCAGAAAGGAGGGTGTTATCTCAGATACCTAAGGCCCAAGACCTAACCCAGTGTGGTAGAGTTTTCCTACCATATATTCAAGGGGTGACAAATAAGATTGCCAAAATCCTAAGAAAGAAAGACATAGTCACACAGTTCTCAGCACCTGGAACAATTAAGCAAGGTATGAGGTCTGTCAAGGATGATATTGATAGACATCAACTCAAGGGAGTTTATAAAATTGATTGTTCTTGTGGCAAAAGTTACATTGGTGAAATAGGTCGTTCTTTGCAAAAAAGACTGAAAGAACATGGAGCTGATATTAAGAACGGAAGATCTCGTACTTTAGCCCTTGCGGAGCATTCCTCAAAAACAAAACATCAAGTTTGTTTGGAAAGCACCTCAATTATCACAAGGGAAGAGCAACATCAAAGAAGAAAGATCAGGGAGGCCCTTGAGATTATAAAACACCCACAGAATCTCAATTGGGACAATGGTATTGAGATCAGTGGAAGTTGGCTTCCCTTAATTAGAGGGTTAGAACCACCAAAAACATCCCAAGTAATCAGGTAGTTGTTTTTCCTCTCCTGTCCTTATAACTATCTAATCTTATAACTATATAATGATATTATTAATACATAAGATTAAAATTAAAATAGATATTATGATTAGGTTTTATAATAATTATTATCATTTAAATATAAAGATCATTTATAATAATAATATTAATTTATAATAATAATAATAAATTAATTATAATAATAATCAATTTTTAACTATTAATAAAATCTATTTTTATATTATTATATTATTATGTATTAATAATATAATAAAAACTATCTAATCTAATATAGTTTATCAAAACTATCTAATCTTATATAAATAATTAAAATAAAATTATTATTTTTAATAAATAATTATTATTATTGAATACTTATAATAATAATTATCATAAATAAAAGAATTTAAATATTATTAATAAAAAATAAAGAATTTTATAATAATTATTATTATTAATTAATTAATTATAATAAGAATTACTATGGAAAACATAATTAAAAATTTAAACTATTTTCAATTAATTAACTATTATTATCAATTATTAAACCATTGAAATTATTAATATTCATAATTTATTTACGATAATAATAACAATGACTATTATTATTTAGAATAAAAATTATTTTTTTGAGTAGAATGAATGTACTAATCCTATCATATAATATAAAATCTATTAAAAATAATAATAATAATAATAAAATAATTTGTTTAAAGATTATGATAAGAACTTTTATTACTGTTAATAAAAAATAATAATAATATAAATTATTAGTCGACCTTTAATCAAAATATTTCTTTAAGGAGTAGTCTATAATGCGACTTTTCGGAGATTCCAATCATCCAAAAAGCACATTATTTCGGCCAGCCACCCAACCGGCTTTTCCCTCACCTCCATCTCCGTCACCTCGCTGGAACACTACTCCGTTACCTCCATAACCATCACCTCGCACGCTGACTTCCTGTTTCAACTTCACCAACCCCGCCAATGCCTTAACAAGCGTATGGCAACCGCACCAACTCGATTTGAAAAATTCATGTGAACTGGAGCATCCCCTGCTACCCCGCCCTTGCCCAGAGCCTGACCACCGAGCGAGCGAAATGCAGTTTTATGGACAGTGATGATTGCTGGGTATGCACAGAATGGATAGGTGGGTGAAGCGTTCAAGCTGTTTAAGGAGATACCTGAGCCAGATATGGTCACTCGGACGGCCATGGTTGCAGGATTTGTGCAGAATGGGCAAGTTGAGGAGGCTTTGGAAATGTTTGAGAAAATGCCTGAATGAGACGTGGTGCCGTGGACTGCAATGATTTCAGGATGTGCGCAAAATGGGAGCCTGACTGCATCCCCTGCTACCCCGCCCTTTCCCAGAGCCTGACCACCGAGCACTGTGGCATAGAAATGCCTTTGCAAGGGGAAATCAAACCATTTCCAAGCTCTGAAAGGCCATCTCTACTAGTTGTAGCAGTGGGATAAATAAATACATTGCTACAATTAAGGCTAAATTTATTTGAGTATTGTTCAAGTCATTTCCTATTTCATCTTTTGTTCACCATATGGGTTTTCTCAATTCTGAATATATCATCCATAATGCAAATGAAAAGGTAGACAAAGTGCCCCGATGGCGCTTTAGGTGGATGTGATATTTGATTCTGTGAGCCATTGAAGGTTGTTGGCTTTTGGTAAACTAGAGGTGGTTATATTCTTGGTACAATATCTACCATATTTGGGAAAATCATTAAATTCGGAAACCATAACCTTTAATTTTGTTGAGATTTTAAGATAAGCGTTACAAATAAATTTAAGGATCCAATTGCTTCCTCATCCAAGGCCAACTCAAATCCAAATGATTCTCACCATGAAACTCTGAAACAAACTGATGATATCAACAATCAGCGAGAAATGCTAAAAACTTACCCAACAGGAAGGGGGTTGTAATTTAATAGTAGAGATTGAATTCAATGTGTCCTCCTCCATATCTTTAACCATGGAATCCATTAACTCGTTCATGTTATTATTTTCTTTAGGCCCTGCAACCCAGTCGCTCATAAACTAACTCATCAAGTGGCCAATATAAAGTCTATGTCAACAGAAGACCATATATATATATATATATATAGATATATAGATATATATATATATATATATATATATATATATATATATATATCTATATATATATATATATATATATATATACACAGCGAGATTCTTGCAGGAGTGATTGAATTTTAAGGAATATGCAGTGAATAGAGGATCAGGGAGACTATGAAAAGAAAGAAACCAACTACTTCTAAAATGACCAGCAGCTGCTACATAATTTCTGCTGGAATAAGGATCACAGGTATTAATCCTACAACTAGACTTCTGTGAGTAAATGTTCATTGTGATGTGTAACATGGAAACAAACTGCCAAAATGCCGACCTTCACATGAGTACACAGAAGGTTATCAATTCAGATTGCTATGACATGACTATACTAACATACTCTAAACAATTTGATATGTGGATAGCTTCAAGGTTGTCTCAGCCAACCCCTGGCACAGGTTCTCAGAGTATTGTCATCCTAATATGTAATGTAACTCTGCTTCATCTTCTATATCAGAATCCCTGTGGAGAGAGGGCTTCCACCATGGGAATTCAATGTGTTCTGTTCTGAATTCTAATTGAAATGATATTATGGTTTTTAGTAGAAGGGGCATTTGAAGATGTGTAGTAAGTTATGTTTACTGCAGTCCATCTTAATTGTCTGCAGTTTGCAGTAGCAATACTTTGATCTCCTCTGTTGTAACATCTTCCCCAGTGGATTTTTGATCACAATGTGCAAAATAATAGGGTTAGACTAGGAGCTATTACAGTTTAATGGGTAATCAATTGAAACATTACATTACCTCTGCTCGAAATACATCTAGTGAAAATCCATTGAGGCGACTTAAGATTGCTTGCTTAACATCAAGACCAAGTCCATCCAAAGCCTCGATTGTGGATAGAAGCAATCCTGACTTATTGGAACAGAACATGTGAATGTTTAGGACCTTCCCTTCTCTTCTACTTACCTCTGCCTACATTTCCAGGGAGAGGATATCAAAAGGGATTCTCTTTTTCAACCAATCACTATTGATTATATGGTTACCTAAAAGAACTCACAAAGAAACTATCAATGACAAGGAAGCCTTGAAGCTTGAAAATAGAAAGAGATTGGTTGGCAACTATGACATTCCAATGTGATCAACAATAGAAGATTTATAAAATTTTATGAAGGGTAATATGAAAACTTGAACTTGCTGATTGACAGAATTTCATCTAAGTCACAATGGTCTACCAATGGGCCTGTCTTACCCAAACAAATGTGGCCAAGGTTTTTCTTATAAAATGGTCTCACCTTGGTCACCACACATCTAGCTATGTCTATGCACTTCTTTCCTTCATTAAACCACCAACTCCAACTTCACCTTAATTTCTACATTTTCCATTAATGCAATTATCTCACATGTATTGTTGTCACATGCCAATCTAAAGTTGTCTCATGCATTATGGGCATGCAATCACTACCACACCAAATAATTTCATACTCAACTAACTTATATGAGTCTTGTGCCAACAAACTCCAACCATAATGCCCTCCAAACCCCTTGTCACACCAACAACCCAAATGCAACACCTAATCCAATGTATCTCACCTACTTAAGCAATTAATTCATGACAAGATAAGTAGAACCATCATAAGTCATTACACTCATGGTTATCCCTTTACTCATGGTTGAAGTTTCCTGAGTTAGAATCTCTTGTACACCATCAAATTGATTGTGCTCCAGTTGTAAAGAAAATTGGTAATGAGATCGATTTAACTCTGGTTGATCTTGAGGGTATTTTACCTTCGGCAACCATTATGGTTGTTTCTGTCAGTGCATCTACCACTAGTGGTAAGCCTCTATTAGAAGAAAACTTGCAAAAGACTTTAGATGCCTGTGATAGAGCGCTTGCACTTGATGCAGCAAAAAAGAAGGTTTTGGATTTTGTTGAGAGTAGGATGGGATACATTTCCCCCAATTTGTCTACTATTGCAGGGAGTGCGGTTGCAGCGAAATTGATGGGTACTGCAGGGGGTCTCTCTTCACTGGCTAAAATGCCAGCTTGTAATGTGCAGCTTCTAGGTGCAAAGAAAAAGAATTTGGCAGGATTTTCAATAGTGACTTCACAGTTTCGTGTTGGATACCTTGAACAAACAGAGATTTTCCAGAGCACGCCACCTGCTTTGAGAATGCGTGCATGTCGATTGTTAGTTGCTAATTTTTTTTTCCATGAAACAGATGAACTAGAGACTTTGCATTTCCAGTTTCTTTAAACTTAACAGTTCAGGTATATAACTTGTGGGCTGCAATGAGAAGATATATGACACCCGAAATTGGATCTAAACTTTGTAGCTAGATACTCCCAATAGGCATCTCCTGGAAAATCACCTTAACAAGTGACAAACTCCTTTTGTTCGTTGAATTTAAAGCAAAGTGGCATGCAATCCTGACTTATTGGAACAAAACATGTGAATGTTTAGGACCTTCCCTTCTCTTCTACTTACCTCCGCCTGCATTTCCAGGGAGAGGATATCAAAAGGGATTCTCTTTTTCAACCAATCACCATTGATTAGATGGTTACCTAAAAGAACTCACAAAGAAACCACCAATGACAGAGAAGCCTTGAAGCTTGAAAATAGAAAGAGATTGGTTGGCAACTATGACATTCCAATGTGATCAACAATAGAAGATTTATAAAATTTTATGAAGGGTAATATGAAAAACTTGAACTTGCTGATTGACAGAATTTCATCTAAGTCACAATGGTCTACCAATGGGCCTGTCTAACCCAAACAAATGTGGCCAAGTTTTTTCTTATAAAATGGTCTCACCTTGGTCACCACACATCTAGCTATGTTTGTGCACTTCTTGCCTTCATTAAACCACCAACTCTAACTTCACCTCAATTTCTACATTTTCCATTAATGCAATTATCTCACATGTATTGTTGTCACATGCCAATCTAAAGTTGTCTCATGCATTATGGGCATGCAATCACTACCACACCAAATAATTTCATACTCAACTAACTTATATGAGTCTTGTGCCAACAAACTCCAACCATAATGCCCCCCAAACCCCTTGTCACACCAACAACCCAAATGCAACACCTAATCCAATGTATCTCACCTACTTAAGCAATTAATTCATGACAAGATAAGTAGAACCATCATAAGTCATTACACTCATGGTTGAAGTTTCCTGAGTTAGAATCTCTTGTACACCATCCAATTGATTATGCTCCAGTTGTAAAGAAAATTGGAAATGAGATCGATTTAACTCTGGTTGATCTTGAGGGTCTTTTACCTTCGGCAATCATTATGGTTGTTTCTGTCACTGCATCTACCACTAGTGGTAAGCCTCTATCAGAAGAAAACTTGCAAAAGACTTTAGATGCCTGTGATAGAGCACTTGCACTTGATGCAACAAAAAAGAAGGTTTTGGATTTTGTTGAGAGTAGGATGGGATACATTGCCCCCAATTTGTCTGTTATTGCAAGGAGTGGGGTTGCAGTGAAATTGATGGGTACTGCAGGGGGTCTCTCTTCACTGGCTAAAATGCCAGCTTGTAATGTGCAGCTTCTAGGTGCAAAGAAAAATAATTTGGCAGGATTTTCAACAACGACTTCACAGTTTCGTGTTGGATACCTTGAACAAACAGAGATTTTCCAGAGCACGCCACCTGCTTTGAGAATGCGTGCATGTCGATTGTTAGTTGCTAATTTTTTTTCCATGAAACAGTTGAACCAGAGACTTTGCATTTCCAGTTTCTTTAAACTTAACAGTTCAGGTATATAACTTGTGGGCTGCAATGAGAAGATATATGACACCCGAAATTGGATCTAAACTTTGTAGCCAGATACTCCCAATAGGCATCTCCTAGAAAATCACCTTAACAAGTGACAAACTCCTTTTGTTCGTTGAATTTAAAGCAAAGTGGCAGCTTCTTAGGATCAAACTCCTCTACTTGATTTGGAACAAAAGAAATGAAGCACTTCGTAGCAAGGCACAAACTAAACATTTTTTTATTGGTATGTCTGTACCCTGATCTGTGTAAATATTCACTTGCAAAACACTGTCCAAGTCCAAAAGGTTGAAATGAAAGTGGCAGACTTGTGCAACAAGGAGCCCCCTAATCACTCTATTTTCCCCTTAGCTTATTCTAGGCAATCGCAGTGCTTAGAATCAAGGCACAAACATTGGGTTTGTTGGGTTGTTCAACAAAGAAGGACATGGGAAGAATGGCATCACAGTTAGCCTCCCCTGCTTCGACAACACACTGAAAAGTTCCTTCAACTAGTTCTCACTTTTTTTGAAGCCAAGAAACACCCAAGCCCAAACAAGGGAAATATGGACGGGAACCTTTGTACCATACCTTGAACAAGTCATTGTGAGAGGATCACCAAATCAAATATCAACAATTTTAGATGTACCTATTTGAATGCTTAATTTTGATTTCCTAAGTCTTGCTGTCTTACTTTTTCTTTGTGTTCATCTTCATCGATGTCATTGTCTACTTTTGGAAACTATTTTAAACAATTGAACACACATGCTTTCCCTTTTATCAAATAACACCTGGAATGTTTCTTGTGCTAATCCAATTGCTTTGAGCTCGATTATTTAACACAGATTCTGCTTTGCAGAACACTGTCCAACAGCTTGTTTTAGTATAGACACATGAATTTTATTTTAGAAAATACCACAAAAAAACTCCATCCTAAAGAAATATGACCACTGATATTATATGTTTATACGATTCTAGCCATTTTGATATTTTGTCAAAGTGTTGGTTTACATACTGTTGTAGGTGACTGTTTGAGCTTTTATCTACAAATAGGAAGGTACAATGAACATATAGGCCAAAGAGACTTCAATATAACACAAATAACATAAAATCCATACAGTAGCAAGATTTTTGAGCATGCCAAGATCACTTTTATTAAAGATGAAAATACACATACCACTGATAACCCATGGGGCAGCCAACAATTGTGGGATAGATTGAGAAATATCAGTGAGCAAATAAGAGATATATGACTACATATCAGTGTTGCCTTAATTAAGATAAAATATCAATAGTATCAACACCTTCCACATGGACAATGCATACATAGGAGTATGCATATGTCACCTTCAAATGTTTGAATTTGCCCAGAAATTATGTACAGGTCCAGCAACTCGTTTTAGTATAGACACATGAATTTTATTTTAGAAAATACCACAGAAGAACTCCATTTTAAATAAATATGAGCATTCACAGCAATAACCATTAATAAATGTATTGGTAAAGTTGATTTATTTTTAAACCAAAAACAAAAAAAGTGTTGTCAAAGAGACACATCTTCAAGTCTACATATACCATACATATCAGCTACTTCCCTTTTATATAAGAAGTGCTTCAGGTGCAAGAGGCATTGCAGTCTTTGTTGTATATAATGATTTATTGCATTCTGTCATGTGAAATTGTCATTATAAAAAAAAGTGTTGGAAATTACCCAATGAAGAAAGAGAAGACAAGCTCATAATCAAATATGCAAGTACTCGATTATTGGACCATTGAAACACTTTATTTATATAGAAAAGATGAAGTACATGTACATACTTGCAACTTATCACAAGTTGGAACAATTTCAAACCCTAGCCAGCGAAACCAAGAAAACCCTAACAACCAACTCCTCATATATAAGAATCACACCTAACAAAAGCTGGTCATTACACCAAGAATCCTCAACAACCTAGCATCATCAATTGCAATGACATTCATGACACGAATGCTGGTATGTGGGAGATTAAAGAAGAAGAAGTTGAATTTTCTCTCACAACTTGTTTGAGAATCCTACAAGTTGGTTAACCTTTATGTCTTTTCCTCATCCCTGCTGGTTTATTCTGTGTCCTGGTTCAATATGCAAACATTCAGACACCATATTAACAACGGCAACAACAACCACTACACAATTTAAGAGCAAACTAAGAGCATAAACATGGAAACAAACCTGGAAAATCACCAATTTGGGTGTTGTCAATGAGCCAATCATGTTCGGATGGAGGTTGATCCATTGAAGAAGTTTTTGTATCTGTATAACAATAAAATTTCCATCAGACCAAATAATATCATGTGAATTAATACAGGCATCAAAATACAAACTATATCAATTAGGGATCCCATTAAATTCACCTTGACTCATGTGATCAATAGAGCGATGGTGCTTCTGTCTACATGCTTCAAGTGAAAGCACAATATGGGGATGGTGCACCCCTGCAAATATTCAAACACTACATCAACAATAACCAATGCACACAGATAAGAGAAAAGGCATAACAACAAACCTGGAAAATGACCAATTTGGGTGTTGTCAATGAGCTAATCATGTTTGGATGGAGGGAGATCCATTGAAGAAGCTATTGTATCTGTAACATAACAATGTAATTTCCATCAGAGCAAATAATATGATGTTAATTTATAGAGGCATCAGAATACAAACTACATCAATTAGGTGTCCCATCAAATGCACCTTGATTGATGTGATAAATAGAGGGATGATGCTTTTGTCTATGTGCTTCAAGTGAAGGCACATTATTGGGATGGTGCACCCCTGCAAACATTCAAACACTACATTAACAACATCAACAACAACCAGTGCACACAGATAAGAGAAACGGCATAGCAACAAACCTAGAAAATGACCAATTTGGGTGTTGTCAATGAGCCAGTCATGTTCGGATGGAGGGAGATCCATTTAAGAAGCTACTTTATCTGTAACATAACAATGTAATTTCCATCAGATCAAATAATATGATGTTAATTTATAGAGGCATCAGAATACAAACTACATCATTAGGTGTCCCATCAAATGCACCTTGATTGATGTGATAAATAGAGGGATGGTGCACCCCTGCAAACATTCAAACACTACATTAACAACACCAATAACAACCAGTGCACATAGTTAAGAGAAAAAACATAGCAACAAACCCGACAAATCACCAATTTGGGAGTTTTCAATGAGCCAATCATGTTCGGATGGAGGGCGATCCATTGAAGAAGATGTTGTATCTGTAAGATAACAATGTAATTTCCATCAGAGCAAATAATATGATGGTAATTTATAGAGGCATCAGAATACAGACTACATCATTAGGTGTCCCATCAAATTCACCTTGACTCATGTGATAAATAGAGCGATGGTTCTTCTGTCTACGTGCTTCAAGTGAAGGCACAATATTTGGATGGTGCACCCCTGCAAACATTCAAACACTACATTAACAACATCAACAACAACCAATGCACATAGTTAAGAGAAAACACATATCATCTAATCTCTCTATAGAACTTACTTGGGACAGTAGAGGATGCATTGTTAGAGCGAGGATGACCACGCTTGTTGAGGTGTTGAAATTGAAATGGTTCATCTTCAGATGCAGGGACATTCAAATCAATATCCAAGCTGGCATTTTTTTTTCTTCTTTTATTTTTCTTTTTAGGACTAAGGAAACTCTTCTTCCTCTTCAAAGATGACTCATAAGCACCCAACCCAAGGGTGAAGTCATAATCCATAATATGAAGATCATTAACATCATCCACAAATTTTTTAGCCAAATCAATCAATTGTTTTGTCTTGCTCACAGTAGAAGGAGGACTATTCCGAAACAGGTCTAGATAGCCAAACAACTCCTCTCTCAACAAATTAAGGTCTTCAACATTTTCATCATCCATAATAGTTGTGCTAGTATCTGCATCAAGGTTTGGTGCCTCTATACTTATCTCAGGAGGGGAATTCAATGTATTAGGTGTGGTATCAAGATCCAATAAAGGGTCTGAATCCATTAAGGAGGAATGTAACCAATCTACCTTTATGGCATGCTTGCAAATGTTTCCACGAATAGACCATGGGCAATCACAAGTGATAAAATTTGTGCGATGCCATATGATAAGATATTGCTTATTAGGTTTACTTTGACTCCTCACCCAATAAGCGTGAGATATGCTCTCATGAGGCCTGCAATCACTATCTGGAATTCTTCTAGCCTTTTCCATTGATGATTCAAGCTGCATCTCTTTCTTGTGGTTGTTCAAATATCCTTCTTTTTTCAGAATTTCCTTGAATCGATAACATGGCTCAACATTTTTTATTAGAGTATAGAATAGCCAATCCATCCTACGAGAACATTTCTTTCGTCTATCACATAGAAAGGTTGTCTTGAGATAACTGTGGTATGACTCCACAACATTATTTGTCTCCTGATTTGCATGAGGAAAATCTTGGCAACCTTTAACCCACATCCCTAAATGTAAAAATCGAACTAGTAAATATATCTTGTCATTATAAAATAAAAAACGTATGAACTAAAAAAAATAGTATGCGAACTTACACATATTTTCACCAGCAACCCAATTCTTGTGGAAATAGTCCAAAAACTTCTCCTCGGTTGCAAATTTGGTGAAAAAACCATTGATTACATTATCCACTTCATCATTAGAAACATTTTTCATGATATAACCAAGTTCATTGAACATCTCTTTTGCTTTTTCTGAATTGCTAGCCAACTGATTAACATTCTTTAGCCATGCCCTCCTTACATGCCAAATACACAAGATCACTTCACATCTGGTGATTCTCCTTCCAAACTTAATTCATTTTAAGTGAGAAATATTTAGAATGAATGCAACTTGCAATGTCAAATAAGAATATTGATGTTACCCCAAAGCAATGATTTCAGCCAATGCATCATCAACCATAAAGGCATTGACCTTCCAATCAGGACAAATCTGAAAACACCTATGCATGACGTGCTCCAGCCATACCGCTATATCTTGTGATGTATTACGTGACATCACCACCCATGCGACTGGAACCCCACTTTGTTGCTTATCAAACACCGCAAGCGTGTACAACTGATACTGTCATATTAGAAAAAATGAAATTAATTTTAAGTCAATAATCATATTGAATCATTATAACCAAAATGTTTCATTAAAGTTATCATTGCAAAAATACTCACTCCATATTTATTTGTACTGAATATTGAGTCCATGGCTATCAAGCTATTATGGGATAACTTGACCATAGTTTCCAACATCCATTTTGTTTGTATTCCAGCGATAAAAGGGATCTCTCCACCATTGGGCTTTTGGTAGAAGAAGAAATCATTATGGTGTTTTTCATACCAGAGATCCACACTTATTTCATCTTTACTATGCAGTTGGTAATTTTCTTTTGTCAGACGATTATAGATGTTTACAATATCTTTTCTGCATAAGAAAAAATCCCTAACCCGAGTTGTGGCATGTATGTCAACATATTTCTTAATATGCATTTTACAAACAAAGTCAATTGGCACTTGAAGGAAAAAACAACTTTCTAAATAAGAAATCATGTCTCTTGAAAGTCTTGGCTTCCTTTGAGGACCATCATCACCTAAAGTGTCGTGTTTGCCATGACAAGGCCATCCTTGCCCATCTTCATGATCATACATGTTGTATGTTATTATTGCAACGTCGGGATCTTGAACCATGACCTTTATAATAAAATGGCATTGGCAACCCCTCTTTTTGACAATTGAACGCCTTGGTTTGGTTTTCCATTCTTCTCTCTTGTCCTCTGGGCCATATGAGCAAGTATAACTACAAAATAAATTTTGAAATGTCAACACATATGACAAATGATAAAGCATTGTTAATATCAACATGTAAACAAGGCTTTTCTAAAATACTTACAGTTCCCATAGTAAGGCAGCACTAGGCCTTGAGCTTGGAGTTTTGCTTTTTCGACGCTGGAAGGAACATGGAGCATTTGGATTCGATTCCTCTCCTTGAATAAAATCATTAATTCTTAGTTTAGGAATTTTTTCAATGCGGTCAATATTCATGTTCGTCTTGTATACTTCAGACCAAACTAAATCTTTACTAGAAAATATGATTTTCTCTTTAGGGTCTTGCACCTCAAGGCCCATAATAGTCTTCCATTTCTTTTCCATGTTGTCTCAATGTCTGCAAAAAATGTGGAAACATATTAGGAAGTTGAATCTAAAAACTGAAGTTTTAAAAGAGAATAAATAGTTGCATTTACAAGTAGACTATTGTCATGGGTCCCCTTCATTGACAGATATGGAAGAAAGAAGGTGAAATGTCAAAAGAAAATATTCTACACTATTTATTGAGCAAGAACCCCACATTCTTCTAGTTTGTAGTACAAAAACATCAATGACAAAGCTCACCACCCCATGGAAATGATGTTGTGAACGCTGTACAAATTTGACAATGTAACTGTGGGCCTCATGTTGTCATATGATATGATATGTGAATCTCCAAAAAGTCGCATATCATCACACAAGAATTTAATGAACAACCAAGTGTTTGAATGACACTTGTCCACGGAGTTGCCAAATGTTTCCAAGGAAATTTCAAACTCTGGAGTAGAACTGCTAAGTTCACAAGTGTCAAATGGTTGTCCAGGTGTGAGTTGATGATCAATGTGATAGCCCAATACACAACAGTTCCAAGATTACTTATCTAACGCCATAATTTTCCAGATTTGTGCCAACAAATTTGCAAGAATGTATACAGAAAAATTATCAAATCAAAACAGGAATTTGATGATTTGGCCTCATATAGAGAAGCTAGATGCTAAATGATTGTCACTGAAACAGTAATCAGGGGTTGTGTGCTAAAGTTTCAATAATTTTATCTTTGTGTAATATTTCATATATAGAGAGATTTCTCACATAATAGGTGAGATAATTATCTAAGTAAGAAATTCAGGAAGCAAACAAGGGTTTTGAGGGAATCTACATAGGGCACCAGGGATAGAGAAACATTGCATACAAATAATGAATGCTCAATTCTTGAAGTTCTCCAATTTAGAAGGGATTCACATTAAAAAGAACAAGAAGGGATTCACATTAAAAAGAACAATAAACATCACATTTTAGGCCAGCCAACTCTTTAGGACAAGCAGCGACAAACAATGCTCAATATTCTTAAAAAATGGTCTTAATACCCCTACTCAAAGGATTCAGTGTGACCTTCAAAGAATTTGTCAAGTGAAGAAAAAATTGTAAATTCATAGTTGGTTTTATTTTTGTACTTATTTCTTATTTTTCATTGGGTGGAGTTCTTGCAACTGTTTTAATTATCATCACAGTTTTCTGGGTTAAATTTATATATGGAGTATATTTTCATGTTAATGGTTCACTAGCAAATTGGATTAATCTTCCTTTCACATTTTTTGAAGGAGATGGGTGCAAGTTCATGTTAACAAGAGATCGGTTGGCATCAATTTGCAAGTTTTCTCTATTATTTACTATCTGAAACTGATAGAATTCAAGTCTTGATATTTGTTAGCTTTGTTGGAGTAAGAATAAAGGATATTGAATCAGTAGTCAAAGGATTCAATTGGCAGAGTATTATGAGGCAAAAATTTGTTTCCATATATGAAGGAAAGAAATCAACCAACAAAAGTCAAATCCAACAATTTCAGGGTAATGAAAATATATGTGGCAGAATTGGGGCATTTTATGGAAAAGAAATAATAGATTGAAGATTTATTCGAATTCAAAGGTATGAAGATCAACAATTAAGGGACAGACGGAGAGAAATGGCAGAAATCCCAATTTTCAAGGCAAAAAATTAATCATCATCTCAACTAATACCTGATTCGAAGACTTCAACAGTTCTAGAAATCTTGCAAAGACAATTCTATTTTAGTTTATAGATAAGGAGTAGTCTATAATTTGTGACACATTTAAAATATAAATCACACACCAGAAATTTCATGTTGCTTTGCATGGTAGATGAATTACTTCAGCATGACTCTTGCCAAGATGAATGAGAAAGTAATGCATTGCATTAAAAAGGGCAGAGCTAGTTGCATACATTGCAAGAGAATTGGTGTAGAGTTCAGCTTGGGCCATAACGAATGGCAGTGTCGTGAAATTGTGTTCTATGCTACAGTGCTCATGCGGTTTATGGATTGAAAAGAAACTCTTTATAATGATTTAGTACCATAAATAATGGATGAAACTGTTAATTATTAGTTGTTATGTAATCAGTTGAGTAATGAGTGTATTAATCAGCTGAGTAATTGCATGGACTTTGAGTTACAGCTCCACAAAATGCCAGAGAAAGAGAAAATATGTTATTACAGAACAAAAATGTTCTGTTACTGGGAATACAGGCTTGCATTTACTCTTTTGCCTTTAGTCTGAGCAACTCACATAAGAGATACCTTAAAAACATTAGAAACTTCTATACATCATGATGAATAGAATGTTGTGTAGCTGTAGAATAAATTTTGGATGCAGACTTTCCTGACCTTTAATGGCGGAAAATTTGGACATTCAAATCTCACGAAGACGATGGTGGAGTAGTTATTCTGACTTGAGCAGATGCGGAGGAACTCAGCAGCGAAGTAATTCTTCTGACTTGAGCAGATGCAACGGAAATTCTGGGTACACGCAGAGTAGCAAGGGATGCAGTGCCGCGGAGGAAAATTCAAATGGAGTTGGCGCGGTGAAGCATGGTGAAGTTAATGCTGGGAGTTGGCAATGACTGCACGAAGTTAATGGAGGTGGGAGCTGGCGTCTGAGGATGGTGACGGAGGTAACAGACTTCACGTTCCGGTGAGGTGAGGGAAAAGCCGGTTGGGTGGTTGGCCGGAATAATGCGTTTTTCGGATGATCAAAATCTCCAAAAAGTCGCATTATAGACTACTCCTTTCTTTAACTATTTATCTTTTTTTTTTGGTAGGTAAGCACTCATGGGGATTTGAACCAGTGACCTATCACAAAGAGTGCCTTAACAGTGCACCAATTCACCGTCAATCCAAAGCCCAGTGGGCTCTTTAACTATTTATCTTATCACATAACTCTTCTTCCATTCAAATTGAGCGTGATGATGAATCCTTGTTGGGATTTGAAACATTGACAAATATGGTAAATATGGTTTCTACTATAGCTAAAAAAAATAAAAATTATGTATCTCAATTTTAGATCATAAACGTTAAAAAAAAAAAAAATTATGTATCTAAATTTTAGATCATAAACGTGTTTTCTTTAAATTGAAAAAAAATATAAAATTAAATATCTAAACTTAAATTTAAAAATAATTTATTTTATTCAATAAATATATTGTATTTGAAAAAGTTAATTTGTATTTTTTTAATTTTAATTTTTAAAATACCAAATAAAATAAAAATAACACTTCCATTTAAGACGTAATAAACAATTTTAAACATAAATAAAATTTTTAATTTAAACGAATACTAAATAAAAATTAGAACATACTACCGCAATATCAATCAGTAACGCGATGCTTTACCAAGCTTCTAGATTTGATTTTTTTTTTAGCTTAAAAATGCAGATATCTTAGAGCTATCTTTAAAATGCTTTTCTGTACCGTTTAGTTGCCTGGCTGCTTATACTTATCTCAATTACCCTCCTCTTTTGTCTTGATTTCGCCCAACCCACACGGAAAACCCTTTCTTCATCATGTGGAGGTTGCGAGATCGAGTCCAACCCAAGATCTTCACTGTTCCAGTCCATGATTCTCCTACGAATCCCAAAAGCGCCGTCCCAATACCCGCCCGCTTCCTTAATACAGAGTCCTCCACATTATCCATGGCTCTCCCGATGGACGAGACTTCTGCAGCCATCAAAATACAGTCGGCTTTCAGAGGGTTTTCCATCAGGAAGTGTGCACCGCTGAAGAATTTGAAGATTATACTTGATGTCAAGGCAAAGGCTGAAGATATTAGGCGGCGTATTGCCGATCGTCAAGTTGTCGAGTCGATCCGTCAGAATGAGAAGGAACGCCTGAAAATCACTGAGGAGATTATGTCTTTGATTCTCAAACTTGATGCAATTCAGGTATTTGGCATTCTTCTCTTGCTTACACCTAATTAGCTGTACAAGAGAATTAGCTGGTTTTAGTTCAATCCCCTAACTCCAGCTTAATGCATTGCGTTTTGAATTTCTGCGTTTGGTATTTTGTACTTGGCTTAAATACCCAAACTACAAGTAATTGGTGTTAGGCTTGGCGTTGATTCCAGTGTGACAGTCAATCACCATAATTCTCTATACAGTTCCACGAATTGAATTTTTACCATTGATGCGAGTACTTGGACACTTACCTAGGTTAAGAACCATATCCAGGGTAGTTGGTATTGATTTCCTGCATGGTGCCTTTCATTATTACAATTTCATATACAATTCCATGGTTTCTTACTAATTACATGAAGGTAGATGAATACCTTGTCAAATACCCTATTTAGTATTTTGGTTTAAAAAATATTATATCCACATGTAATTGGCCTTTAGTCTGGCGTTCCCTTTCTTGCAGAAGTTTGTACCACAGTTTCATCAAAATCACAGGTGCAAACTTGCTGCTAACCTCCAAAACTTATAGCTCCTGGACGATTGAACCTTGGTATCCCTTTCTTGCAGAAGTTTGTACCACAGTTTCATCAAAATCACAGGAGCAAACTTGCTGCTAACCTCCAGAACTTATAGTCTCCTGGACGATTGAACCTTCATAGGTGGCCTGAAATGCTACATTAACCTCTTGAACACTGAACCTGAACCACTACCCCACTGATAAATTCCCTTTCTTTCAATCTCTCTTTATTTCATAAATTCCACTGACGTAGTTCTCTCTCTTCCTAAAGTTTGTGCCACGGTGCCATCAAACTCACATAGAATTGCCGACATGCTCTTAATATCCACCTCATTCTTGACATCCACTTGGGTATCAGCAACTGTACCTTGGTGAGCGGACTGATATGCTACATCACCCTCTTCACAGAGGCACAACGACCCCTATGATAGAATTGTCTCTCGCTTTCCATCTTTCTATTTATTTTATGCCACGGTCCATCAAAATCAGACAGGACTTGCAGACTTTCTCCTGACCTCTAACCGTTTATTCGGCTCTCCTGGGCGATTGAACATCAGTTGGTGATATGCGGCATCACCCTCTTCACTGCTGAATCTGGAACCCACTGATAGAATTCTATTCTCATTTCAGAATATTTAATATCTAGGGCTTATAGTTTAAGTTCATATGTATGAATCATAAAATTATATTTTTTATGTAAGAGAACTGGATAGATATTTAACTGATGAAGAAAACCCTAATTAAATTTGAGTCAGTCATCAAGACATTTAAAAGAAGGTAATAGGAAAAGAGCGAAGGCAATTGTGTGTAATGGTTTTTCTTAGTGGAATCTTTCTTCTCCAATTTTGTCATTTTTTTGTGATATATTCTGTTCTTGCATTTTTATAAATGTTTTTATCATTAAATTTGTGCCAAATTTGTATGTTTTGAGTAGCCTCCTCTCTCGGCATTCAAGCCTTTTGGATCATAGCCCCAGGATCTAGATCAATAAATACCACTGTAATCAGAGAGATTAGGTGTTAGAATAAGATGTACTGTCTGTTTCACTATTTCTCTTTTCTAGTTTCTGGTGCTTTTCAGCTCCTGGAAGTTTTTCTGTTTCAAATGTCGTTGTATTGCTTCTGTTTTCTTCAATTGTGTGTTCCAGCTCTGGAATCTGCCTGCGACTATGATTGGCTAATTTTTATCAATTTATCTATTTTCCCAAATACATATCTGACGAATTTTAACTCACAGGAGGTGCATTCCTTTGTGCGGGAGGCAAGAAGGGCTGTGGTCCGTGAGTTGGTTAGTCTGGAAAGAGATGTGGATGCCATAATTGCTGGTAAATCTACTGAAGGGACAGGTATGGAAAATGCAGTGGATTCTGAAACTGGAGAGGATGATCCTGTCCAATGCTTCTTGAGATTCCGAATGAGAAGGATCTTGATGAGGAGCTATAAGGTAGATTAATTTATTTTGGCATTCATGAGTGACTTGGAGGAGGTTTTGCTATCCAAGAAGACAGAAGGGTCAACGTTCACAGAGATATGGTGTTTTAATTGATGATGGGGATTTTTTTTTTTTGACCTGGAAAAGCTCAGGGCTCAATGATCTCCAGGTTTTTAGAGTGGGAGGTATGTGCGGCCACTTACGATCAATCAAAAGTGAGACCAAAGAATGCTGCGTAGTTGACAGTCCTCGTTAAGATTAAAACAATTTTGAAAGAAAATAAGATGGAATATCAAGTTCAGGGAATGGATCCGCATGGCATAACAATCTCTTCATGGCTAAAAATGTTGCTAGAGATTTTATGGGTGAAGAACTTGGAAAATCTGAACAAGATAAACTTCCAAGTTGAACGCGATTAATTGCCACTTGCAGATTGATGAGGAGCTGAATACTTTGGATCTTTCATTTGCAGTGGGGATTCAAGCTAATGATCATAAAGAGATTGATGATATGGGTATGAAGAAATCGGGGAGGTCAGAGAGATAGCAGCTAGTGAAGGATTGCCTCACAGAGAAGCTGTTCTGGATGGGAAACATTAAGTCCATAATAATATTGTCAGTTGTCTGAGCTTCAGAATTGCACAATTAGAGAAGAGACTATCTGAGCCCAAGGTAAAAACGTTCAGCGACAGTAAGCGGAAGCCGAAAGGGCCCAACAGGTATCTTCAAGATGAAAGAGAAGTTAGGCTTACTAGTCTACAAGATATGGCCATCAACTGACAAAAGAACAAGTGAGAGAGAACGGAGGAGGAGAACAATTTTAACTCGAACATGTGATGTTTTATTGATGAGGATTGGTTTTGCGGATTTTAATTTCAAATCCATGATTTCTTATTGGGAAATCTGAATAACGAAGATCACCTATGGCCCTGGTTATATGTTTTTTCTCACGGTCTGCCAAGGTGCCCTGAAATCCCATGGCTGTAGACAAATACGAAGCATGGAGTCTCTGAATATTAAAATTGTGCACGAACAATATCAATTTCAAATTTCTTTAAAATCTAAAGAAAGTGTTTCCAAAAAAATAGGTAAAAACAGCCTAAGCTCCAACGGATGAGTTCCATTCCCACCAAGGTTCAAAATTGAAGTTGTTATTGTCCTTCAAGGCTTATTTCAAGGCCATTATAGAAGAGTATCAAATTATTTCTCAATTAAAATAAAAATTATTCGTCAATTTTGAAATGAAAATAATTTTGGATATAGAAGAGTATCAAATTATTTCTCAATTAAAATAAAAATTATTTGTCAATTTTGAAATGAAATAATTTTGGATTTTTTTAATTGAAAGGTAAGGAAACTTTTTATAATATGTTTTACTTATTATTTTAGTAATTTTTCTCTATATCATGATCATTAAAAAAAATAAAAAATGTTAATAATTTTTATCTTATTATAATAACTCAAAAAATAAATGTTATCAATTTTATATAATTGAATTTTATTGTTATGTAGGTTATGCATGCATATTGAAATCACATATTAGTAGATAGTATTGAAAATCAAAGGCTTTGGTTGTGGTGAACCTTCTTATTGTTGGGGAGGAGAAATAATTCTAATTCTAATCAGTTCCCCATTTTCTTACTCCTTGGATTTACAAATGATACCTTTCAATCTTCCATGGCTCCATCAAAGGATCTCTTTCTACCTACTCCAGTTGCTTGTATTTTCTACTCGCTTGTATTCCTTGCTTGCTTCACTTGCTTGGATTTTTGAATACTCATATCTTCTTTACGCCTATGTAATATTCTCTTTTCTTGATATGATCAAAATGGACGAAATTTACCATGGTATTTGTCTTTGTTTTTTGGAGGGAAAACAATAAAATAAGGTTTCTAGAGAGTCCATCAAACCTATAAAAGGGGATAGGCATTTGGATGATCTTGAGTTGTCTATCTATTTGTGTTTTGTTGAGAACCAGCTTGGCCAGTTCTAATTTGATCCCGATACGAAAACCCGGTGAAGACTTTTGTTCGGTGGATCCATCCAGGGTTCACGATTGTGCTTCAATTACTTTGTTTTCTCATTTAATGAGCAATTGTGCATGTCATTGCAAGGCTCCGATATTATTGTATGGGCATGCACCATTTTCTTCAGTTAATAATATAAATAAAAGGCTGCATTTCCAGATCTCGTTGGGTTTAATGTTTTTTATTGCAAGCAATTTTAATTAGAACACTAAAGTGTGCCAAAGCTATTAAATTTTTTTACGTTTGAGATCTTACAGTTGTATCAGAATTATGCATCCTGCTAACCTGAAAGATTTTTATTTGTAAAATTGTCGTAACTTCGGTAGGATTTCTTCTCACCCTAACCAACAGTTTCGATCGGTAGTATCTGATATCACCCTAATTGGTGTCTTATTTTTCAGTCAATTTTGAAGTCCACCTACAACCAGTTCGAGGGTTTATTATTCTTGTTGGCATTACTTGCCCAATGAGAAATTATTGATAAGATCTGCTTCCCTCTGTAAATCAAATTTATCATCTTTAAGACCAGATTTGTATCACTGGAGGTGTTTTAGCTGAAGTGAAGGGTTCGAGCTTAGATCTGACTCTATCTGGCAGAATCAAGAACCTCTCGCAAGCCCATTATTTATTTTTGGAGGCATATCCATCATAGTTGGTAGGCCACGAGGCTAAAACTATCACCAACGGATCGATCAACATTCTTGTTGTTGCAAGTTATGAAGGCAACTGTCACGCCATATACTTAGTGCGCAGAAGTTTCCAGGGCAGCGGGGCCATACTTAAGATCGGATTCGGCCGTGAAGGAAAGGTTGTTGTTCTACGTCGTTGTCAAAGCGGAAAGGCTGACTATTTGTTGTTAGAGGTAAGGTTGACGGCGCCGTTGATCCTAGATCTGTCGAGTTAAGGGTCAAATTTGTATTGGCTAAATTATATTATTTGACCAATTATTATTTTGAAAGGTTGAATATTTAATAGTTGGCGGAAAGGCACATTTTTTTTTTGAAAAGGCCATTCTTCAGTTAAACAGGCAAAATATTATTTAAGGCAGAGATCATTTGAAATTTTCAAAAGGCAGTGAGCATATATTATTTAAGACAGATTATTGGGAAAACAAATTTCAAAAGGCGGTGAGCATAATTGGAAGGATCGATGGGCATTCTCTAAGAAATTAAATCGATCAAGCTATTATGTTCGTTGCATTTAAGGATCGGATTCAAACATTCAAGCAAGCCAACTCTCTGTTTTCAGAAGGATCGGGTTCCTCAGGAACCAATTTCTTCAAATCCCTAAACCAAAAGCTTAAATTTTATTACAGGAGGTGAACCATTAAAGACTTCGTGACTCAGAATTCCTCTTTAGCCAAGTGTGGGATTCTACCTTCTCTATGGCACGAATTGTTTGCAGACTAAAGTATCAAGAGCATCTTACAGAGAGGACCAAGAAAATTCTTTGTTCAGCGTCCGAGGAAAAGCCGAGAACAATTTTTATGGAAGGCAGAGAGCTTAATCTGCCTACCCTTTTCGATGTAATTCACTTATTGGCTTGGGGCCAAGCTGAGAGCACCCAAATCAGAAATCAACTTGTTAAGGCCGAGAATACTCTCTTGTAGCTGATCGAGAACATTATGGATTAGAAGCAGAGGTCTACCTTCTTGGGTTCAAATAGATTGATCCTTGACGCCCATGTGGAAGAAGAATTATCATTCATTCAGAGGAGCCGAATTTTCTCAGGCTAAGCGTTGTGTTTTATCTGTAGCGAATTAGATTTCGCCTTACCTGGAGCAGAGCTGTAATAGCAATTGTAACCAACATAGCATAGGTACATTGCAGAGGTATCTCCCAGATTTGCGCCAGAATTAGCTGATCACTGAAGCACGCATCTACTAGCAACATCAATCTATTCCGGAAGCCAAATATATTATCTATATTTGCATCAGATATTCCAAGAACCGAATTATATTTGAGGAGGCTAATTCCTAAATTTTTCAATAATTGGAAGATGAATTACCTTTCTTGTTGGCCAAGTCGTGTGGCTTCTTTAACAGAGTTCAACCTTCATTCTGAGCTACGTTGGGCATCAAAGAAGTATATATATATATATATATCCTTTCAGAATGGTGGTTGAAGTAAGCAGTGAAAGGGAGCACGAGTTCCATATCATCCTGTAGGTTGAGTTTGGCTTTGAGCGTGAAATGAATTTTTTAACATTTCTCTGAGTCTGGGACATAGATACTTGAGTCAACATACCATGTTCCTATTCTTTATTTACAATTCTACTATTGATGTATTATGTGGACAACGTAGTTTATCTCCTTGAGTTTGTTATTGTTGAACGTGTGTATAAATATCAACGTGTTTCTCAGTCTTGAAGTAATACAATTTTATGTTGCTTTCATCTCTTAAAAAGAAAGGAGCAGCAACGCTGATTTTTATCATTCCAAAGGGGTGAGATCGCAGTAGACTCGGTCACATTCATTCTAGAGCCACTTCGGAGTCCTAAGGCCAAGAGGGAATCTCGGCTGTCACTGTTGTGCTGGGCGAGGGGACCTGCGAAATCATCCTTACAAAGGATCCATACGTAGTAGCTTTTATGTTCGCTGAGACGATGAATTAATGGACCAAGAATTTAATATAAAGATGGTCTAATTTATTTATTTTTTTCATCTTCCTTCTTTTTCTCTTTTTTTTTGATATATAAGAAGGATTATCAAAAAAAAAAATTGTTGGGATTATTGTGTTCGTAGGTATAACCGGTCTCATTCATCGGCATATTTTGGTCAAGTTTGTTTGAAGCTAAACTTAATATTTTGGAAAGCAAGATGGAAATAATCTTCTTATGAAGAATTAGTATATCTTTGATTGGGTATGTGAGAAGATGGGTTGTCTCGAAGAGATCCTAGAAAATAATCAGAAACTTTTTGACGAACTAGTGAAAATATATGGTCATTTACGCAACAATATCTCCTTAAATCAAAATAATGGTCAAAGAAATAGACCTTTCTCGAAAAGAGTCTATGCCATTTTGCAACATAATCGGCCATGGGAAGCGAAGGAAGGACAAGGAAGAGGGGCTAAGCTCTTCACACTTGGATCTGAATTGCAATGAACAAAATAAGTCATAGACCTTCGTAAGTTGGAGGAATTAAACACGTGTTTGTCCGAGGTGGGACAACCAGAATGGAAGAAACTCAATTGGGCTCTCAAGCCATCCATGCTTGCATTGATACAACCCAAACTTTGGGAGCATCTTTGTAAAGAATTCAGGCTCATGGTTGCCTCGTGTCTGAGCAGGACCATAATGTTAGCATCGCCTTTACCACCTTACAATAATGATCTCATGAGGGAGATATTGCAGTTGATAGTGGAAACCCTTCAAGGGTTGAACAACATGATGCTTACAACCTTTTAGAAGCAGCGCAAAATTTTAGAACTCATGGCAAAGTTCATCTTTGACACCTCTATGTTGAATTTGGAATGTGATGAGTTAATCTTTCAGTTGCTCCATACCTTTTACACCAACATTACATTAGCTCATCCCGACCGTGTCAAAACAAGCATGCAAAATATTATGTCTTTGTTCTTAGAAGGAGATGTTGACATCTGCAAGATACTAAGATCCAAATTGTTGACCATTTGGAGAAAGGAGCTAATTATATCACCAGTTGCCTATGATCTAGCCAAAAATTTGGTCATGTAAACATAAAATTGCTCAAAAGGGTGATGATTAAGGAGTTGAAGATGATTAATGGAAAGAGCAAGAACAAAGGAAATAAAACATGTAGCAAGAATGAACTAAGAAGGAGAGGACTATGTTTTATTTGCAAGGGACCTTGGGCACCTAACCATTCATGCCCAGGTGATAGGAAGGAGCCCATAAGGTGTTGAGCCGTGTTGTTCCCAAAGTACCAACTAACTATTGCACATTAGATTGTCAACCCGAAGTCTCGTCTTTCTATTTCAAGGTTATCTACCCAATTTATGCCAGAGAAATGTTGGTATGACTAATCACTATTATCCTAATGGAAAACAAAACAATAATGATAAAGGAATCAGCTCATAACACAATTGAGCACTCTGCTTCTAAAACCAAACCATTCAAAGCATCAAATCTTAAATATTTTATGCAAGAAACAACAAAGAAGACTATCATGCATTAAGTTGTTACCTAAGGAACAATAACTAAAAAACGAAAGAAACACCACTAGAGAATCATAAAAGGAATTTCTACAGTGAGCACCACAAAATAATGTCCCTATAATAATCTATAAGAATCAACAATAAAGTAACAACAATCCCAAATGAATTAGCTAAAGTAAATCCAATTTTGCAACAACCAATTGTAGCTTCTGTTTAGAACAAAACATGTGATCTAACAATCAACTTAACTAACAGGCAATTATAATGATTAAGTAAATAAATAACTAAAGCGAAAAAACATAATGCAGATTTAATAATATAGATGAAGACAATGTTTCTTCCAAGATCGAGCCCAAATCGTTGGAATCGAACTGCCTTATAAAAGGAATCAACACAACAAATTAACTCTGGATAACAAAATATTTCATTGAATTACAGAAGATCGATTACAATCAATGTCTTCTCAAGTTCACAACTTATGTCAAAATATTACAGCTGAGCAACCTCTCTCGAGATTCAGCCGAGACTTATACTATGTTTGTAGAAGATAAGAACAATAAATCTGTTTTTGATAAAGAGCAATCCTAATAATCTGAAGATTCTCAGGATGCTCATTTTATGTTACAAAAAGTTTTAATATTTCCGGATGACCAAGTTGGAAGTCTATCCTTAACTGATTTGCTTCGAATAGAAATCAACTCCATTCAATTAGCCATGATTGGTCAAAACAACATCAAACTATTTGAGATTCTATGATCAATCTAAGGAGCAGCATCCAACTGTGAGTAAATAATGCTTTTGTAAACGAATTGGTTCATAGAGGAAATATAATAAAAGAAGTACATTAAACGCTTCTAGAATCTATATTACATAAATTATCATATCCTAAATGAAAGAAATACTTAAGAAAATAATATAAGAAATAAGAAATAAGATAAGGAAATTATAACAATTATGAGGCCCAACATCACCCCTCAACTAACCTTTTTGCATGACTTCATGCAAACAAATGATTAACATGCAAAGTAGTTAAGGAGTAAGTTTCATAAGATTCTTCTCCTCTATGTATGAATCCATTCGTACTTCTGAGTCCCTGAAAGACCACATACTTACTTGCCTCTAATAAATCATAGTTAGATTTATAATAAGATTGAGGGCACCAGATCATGAAACATCTATACCTGCACCCTATCCAATTGATACATTTTTCCAATACCATGTGAACATATTCTTGCACTCTAGTCATAGCATGCTGAAAATTATGGAAGCCAAAGGGTTCTCTGTTTTTTACCTCATTGGGTGATGCTTGTCATCTCACTCTAGCTCCACGAATAACACTGCCTCTAATATCTTTCAGGTACTCCAAACTTGTATGTAAGATTATGAATTTGTGCAAACGCGGAGGCAACACCAGGTTTTTCTATGAAGATAATGTGACGAATAAGTGTGCGAAAAGGGTTCAGAGACTCCCCTCTGACTCAATGATCAAGACCATGTTCTCTCCTCTAGAAGGTGTGGTAATATTTTGCCCTTTTCAACTAGTTTCGGGCAAATGATGTGAACGTATGGAACTGAATGTCTCCAATAAATGGCACAAGATTCTCATTCATATGTTCCTCCAAAAAAAAATTATAGTTCACATAGGATTATACTTCACATAGAAAGTATTTTGTGTGCTCATCTTGTTTATGGAAAGTGGTGATAAAATCCAGGACATCTTTGAGCTCATATGGTTTCTCAGACTGCACAACTTTGATTTTAAGCAATAAGTATCGTTGAAGTAAAAACAATACATAATTCTAGGTTGGGGACCTGCATGCCATGGCATTTGAATAAATGGAGCATATTTATTTTGTTTTCTCTATAGTCTTATTAAGGCGATCCTTTAAATTTTGCATTTTCTTCTTAGTTGCTCTCAATTATGCATAGGTTTCATCTTTTGTTGTTGTTAGTGCCTTGAATCGTTGAAGAAATTCTTGATGTTCCTTCTGAGGCACCACTTCTCTCTGGTATCTTGCTATAATCTCCTATTCTCTTTCCATGGTTTTATTCAATACCTTAATGGTAGCCTCTACAATTAAGGAAGTATAAAAAGGTACAACCTCTATTTGCACTCCTCTTTCAATAAGGAAAAATGGTGGGTATGTTTGAATTTCTGCTTTGATGAGAATAAGGAACATCAATCATTTGTATCTCAGAATCGGTCTGAGTTCCTGCTTCAGTAGAAACAAAGGTAGAATTTGTTTGGACACTTACTTCAATGGAGACGGGTGTGGAGTCGACCTAGGCTTTAGTCTCCTGATTTTTTGTCTTCCTATCAACCTTCTTCATGTGACCCTTATGAGACCGTTCACTGCCATGTAGCCATATTTTCAGTTGTTATACCTTCCTTTGTAGTCTCTTGTTTTATTTTCTTAATACATCAACTTCTTTATGGGATTTA
Source organism: Pinus tabuliformis (assembly GCA_031772625.1). Classification (NCBI taxonomy): domain Eukaryota; kingdom Viridiplantae; phylum Streptophyta; class Pinopsida; order Pinales; family Pinaceae; genus Pinus; species Pinus tabuliformis. The sequence goes on along the minus strand of CM062816.1, from coordinate 1,719,671,867 downwards.
CCTTTTTCTTTGTTTCTCACAGCTCTGGTGCTTATAGTCCTTTGAACAAAGTTTTTAGCCAAAGTTGTTGGGCAAAAGGCGAGGAAACAATAACTATCACCTCGTGCTTTCCAACAGTAATCTCTTGAGTAGATTCAATTGTCAAAGGGTCAATAAATGAATTTTCGACTTCCATTAGTATTGTATTAGCTACATATTTCAGGAAGTCATTAACAAGAGGATCAATCTAAGGTTCAACTGGAAAATCAGTATTTCCATTTCGACCTTCACCAATCATATCTCTAAGGGGAAACTGTGGAGCCATCTCTTTTGGAGAGGAGGGCTCTAATACAGTAGTGGTAAAGTCTTTAGAATTCTCTTGGAAGGAAACAACTTTAGGGTCACCATATGATTCCAAAATGACAATAGCTGAAGAATTTATGTGGAAGGTCGCAATTGACGAATTAGGTGAATTCTTCTAGTCAAAAGGGTTTTCTGGATGAGCTACAAATTCTTCTATTGGAATATTCATTGCTTCTCCTAAATTCATAGTTTCCAATAAGTTCTCTAACCCTTCTAATGCTTGAGCTACTTCCATTTCCTGTTTTGTCTGTTCCGAGGCTAGTGAGTCTTGAGTTGAATCTTCTCCAAGGGTTTCCTGCTGTGTCCATTTTGCATTGGATAATTCTTGAGTCAAATTTTCTTTTGGTAACTGCTCAAGGGGATCTAAAGAACTTTGACCTTGTTGTAACTTGATTAACCTAGCTGACCTTCTTCTTTTCTTGGGTAGCGAGGCTAGAAAATGCATCATTCTTTTCTCTACTTTACTAAGTTTTTGAGGATTTGAAGTTTGTGCAGTTTCTTGTGGGGTATCTTTTGTCATCAATGTTTCATTTGGATTGTCTTCATTATCTTTTTCTAGCTGCTCATTGGTAATTGAGATGTTTCCATCTATCTCAATGACTGCTTCATTTTCCAAAGGAATGTTTTGGCTAACGTCAGGGTTTCCTAGGAACCCTTCCCATCTCTATTGTGCTTAACTCAAACTTCAACAATTAATAACTTGATAAGCCCGTGATGACTAACGACCAAGACTTGGTCTTTGGATCTTTTTAGCATAGCAACATTTTCATGGAACAACGAATTGAGAAAAAAGAAGGTTTAGAGTTATCTTTCACCTTAGATATGCCATTAGTTTAAGATGACATCCCCTCACCACAGCGTACATTCCATCACAAGTAATATACTGCTAAACGATACCTTCTACTTATTTCCATGGCTCTGGTAATGAATTGAGGTTATACGCATTTCTTTTCCTAACCAATTATGTTATATACCTAGGGGGGATAATATGGGGTACCAAGGGAGGTACCCAAGGTAATAATGTAATAATGGGATGGGCCATAGTAATAAATAAGGTGGTTAACCCATATCATGTAAGGGACCACAAGTAGTTAGTAATAATGTAATGGGCCCATGGTATTAGTTTGATGGTATGAGGAAACCATGGTAATGACCCATGGTATTGTATGTATGAGGCCTATATAGAGGCTAGAGACTCCACGTGAAGGAATATAGTCAAGGATTATTGTATGAACTAGCCTATGGCTTGTGGAGTGTTCTTCCTTGAGGAGTGAATGTATGGTGTTGCCCTACCTTAAGGGTTTTGATAATAAAGAAGCATTTCTATCTATTTCTCTCTTATTGTTTATGGGTTTGTTTGCGTTATCATATAATATTCTGGGTTAGATCTATAACAAGTGGTATCAGAGCTATAACAAGTGGTATCAGATCTATAACATTTTGGATTAGATCTATAACAAGTGGTATCAGAGCACTTTCTTAGGCAAACTGTGGAGAATTTTTTTTTTATTTTTTATTTTTGCAGGATTTCGGGGGCGGCGAAGTTTGCAGATCAGATTTGTACATTTTGGTGCAAGATCTGCTAAATTTAATTGCAGATCTAGATTATTTGTGAAAAAATAGTCGATTTCAAAAAAAAAATCGGTTGAATCGGAGTCCGAATGAAGGAGATATCGCTGATTTAAAAATCAGTGGAGTTGCAGACAATTTTTCGGGGCAGCGAAGTTGCGGCACAGATCTGGACATATTGGTGCAAGATCTGCAAAATCTAATTGTAGATCTGGATTCTATGTGAAAAAATACCCCATTTCAAAAAAAAAATCGGTCGAATCGGAGTCCGAATGAAGGAGATATTGCTGATTTAAAAATCAGTGGGGTTGCAGACAATTTTTCGGGGCAGCAAGTTTGCGGCGCAGATCTAGACATCTTGGTGCAAGATCTGTAAAATCTAATCATAGATCTGGATTCTTTGTGAAAAAATACCCAATTTCAAAAAAAAAAAATCAGTTGAATCGGAGTCCGGATGAGGGAGATATCGCTGATTTAAAATCAGCTCTTTTTTCAGAATTTTTGGGTGACGACGGGAGAGTTGCAGCGCAGATCTGAAATTTTAGTACCTGGATCAGGATTTCTATCACATGGACAGATGCAAAATGGTTGTTCCATTTCCAAAAACAGGTCATAATAGGGATTCTTAGCAATATTGACGGAATTGTGACCATTTCAAATTTTCGCCAATTTTTTTTGTGATGGCGGACCTAGATCAGAAATTGAAGGACTTGTATAAATTTGATGGCTCTCATCCAGCCAAATGGCTAGCACAAATGGAGAAATATTTCAAATTGGTTTACGTCTATGATAATTACACTCAGCTTATGATGGGGAGCATGTACTTGGACAATGAAAGACGGCAATGGTGGCAAGGGCATCAACGTGGCTATGGAAGGTTCTTGACTTGGGACGCCTTCAAAAAAGCTCTTATAGAGCGCTTTGACCGTAAATATAATCTGGTGGATAAGCTCACACAGACATACACACAGCATAGCAAAGATTTTATTTTTACAGGAAAGAAGGAAACCAAGAAACCTAAAGGGTTATTTTCTACTGGTATCTCCTTATTGCAGGTTCATGGATTGATTCAGAATGAGAAAATCATTGTGTCTATAAATCCCAATTGCAAGCAAAATCTCATAAATGTCAACTTGGCCAAAAAAATTGCAAATTCCATCAAAACACATTGAAAACACACAAGTGGATAATGATGATGTTCTAGTGTATAAGGATTTGAAGATTTCTATGGATAAGTATGTGTTGCATGGTGATTTTTATACTTCAGAGATAGATAATATGGATGTTGTTTTGGGATACCCTTGGATGGAATCTGTGAGTACTATCAATATTAATGTGCAGAAGAAATTCCTGAAACTCTGGTATAAAAAGAAGAAAATTACATTACAGGATATTCCATCAATAAACAGGTAGAGTCCACAGAGGTTGACGCAGAAGATGTTCCAGGGACTGACATATCAGATGATGAGCAGTTGATGGTCGATAATCAAACACAAACAGAGGCTGAAGCCGAAAAGGTAACAGGGGCTGACACATCTGATGAGTGTTCAGTGGTTGAAGTAATATTAGAAGATAAGACACCACAACATGCACCAGATAACAGTCAGGCTCCAGTAAGGGGTGAATTAAATAAAAAGATACCGTGGGTTAAAACTTCAACATATTATCACCCACATCACCCCACAAGACAACAACCATGAAGATGGCAACCAATTAGCCACAAGGACAACAACCCCCACAGGACAGATAGAGAGGAGCGAAGATCCACCTACTACACATCAACACAGAAGAGCTGCCAAGGTCAACTTCCATCTCAAGCGAGCGAGGCACCAGCGAGATCGAGGGTTCACCTTTATCTTGGATGGCTAGATGCACATGCATGGTACCAGTGGACTACTCTTTTGAGTAGATCTTATTATTTGTGTTCTTCCCATGTTTCGGGGACGAAACATGCTAAGGGGGGTGGAATGTTATATACCTAGGGGGGATAATATGGGGTACCAAGGGAGGTACCCAAGGTAATAATGTAATAATGGGATGGGCCATAGTAATAAATAAGGTGGTTAACCCATATCATGTAAGGGACCACAAGTAGTTAATAATAATGTAATGGGCCCATGGTATTAGTTTGATGGTATGAGGGAACCATGGTAATGACCCATGGTATTGTATGTATGAGGCCTATATAGAGGCTAGAGACTCCACGTGAAGGAATATAGTCAAGGATTATTGTATGAACTAGCCTATGGCTTGTGGAGTGTTCTCCTTCCTTAAGGAGTGAATGTATGGTGTTGCCCTACCTTAAGGGTTTTGATAATAAAGAAGCATTTCTATCTATTTCTCTCTTATTGTTTATGGGTTTGTTTGCATTATCATATAATATTCTGGGTTAGATCTATAACAAGTGGTATCAGAGCTATAACAAATTCTTCACTAGGGTTTAAAAAAAGGAGAGTTGTGTTCAGGAGCGAAGTATGTATTTCATACCATTTTTCTCCCTCTGTCAGAAGACCTGTGACTTTTGCTATTGTGTCTTCGTTCACCCGTATCTATATGTTTTTTACCATTGCTACACCATTATCCAGATTCTTTGTGAATTCTAGTGTTATTTCGTTATCAAAGTCCTGTAATCGTTTGAAGTATTCTAACCATCCTGCTTGGTCCAAAACGATGTGCACCTGCTTCATGGCCTATAATTCAATAGGTTCATAACGCACCAAATGACCACCCATTTTCAGTTGTTCAACAAGAAGCAATTTGTAGCTGGAAATAAAAGAACTCAAAATATACAATCATAATAGCACTACACAAAGTATAGGGATTCAACAACCATAACATGCAATGATATTTTTGGAAATTTTGGTAACAAATCATATATCGGTATCTCCTCGGCCCCCCAATAGAGTTGAAGGCCAACCACGGCCATCAGTCATTATTTTAATAAGTTGGAAGATTTGGCATGATTAAGAGATAAGGTGGTATTAATTAGGCATGGTGGGATAAACATCAAAAGTAGTAATGGAGGACGAGGGGTATTTGTGACACGTGAGGTAATCATTAAGCCATTTATTAATCATGAGGTGTAATGATGAGGCTGATTATTGTAATACGCGAAGTATGAGAGTGAAATAAAGGCATGCAAATATTTTTAGGGATGATAGATGGATGGAAACAATATTCGCCTATGGAGTATCCTTAGAGAGAAAAACGAAAGGAATTAATTAGAATATCGAATTTCCGAAAATATTATATCTTTGATATGCAAAATTATAATTAGTTTCTCATGGACAACCAACATCACCACTTTCTAGGAGGGTTTCATAATTTCCATAATAATTCTAACGATCTTTTTTTATTAATTTTGAGGAGACAAAATAGCCAACATAAATTGTAATATTTAAATTTGCTTTAATACCATCGTCATGTCCTCTGCTGCTAGAAGGCATCCATAGCCTTGACATGATTTCCTTTCTAACCCATCGAGATGCCAGTATCCCACTTACTAGGAAGGATTCATTATATATATATATATGAAAGCATCTACAAGAGGCCATTTTTTTGTTGTGGTGACTAGTTAGTAACAATGTCATTCACTGGAGCTAATGAGGTGAACAAGTTGATTCATGATAAGACTTCTTGTCCCTTGACCCGAAGACAAAAGGCCATTACCCTGGCTTGGTGACCAAAAGTGGTAATATCACTCCACTATATGTTATGATCATGGTAGATCGACTCGTAATGAGACATCCTATCCTCTGTTTGATTTTCACTTTACTTTGTTATGATTTTTATTAATAATAAAAAATTACTTAGTGAATGGGGTGACATATCAACTCCTTAAAAGTTAGGGATGATGTGAAAAAGTATTATAATAATTACTTTTTATCTCATTAATTTTGTCTCCAAAAATTATTTTTCGAAAAAATCATAGTGTCATTAAAAATCGGAGTGAAAGAAAGCTCATTAAGTGATGATAGAAGGAATGCATCATGAGTACTTTTATAGATTTCTTACAAGATCAAGGGAGTTAAACATTTAGGAAGTTCAAAATCCTGATAATGATTTCTTATAAAACATTCTCATATGATAATCATTAGGAAAATTAATTGTCCAAGCATCATATCGAAAGAGGGCTTAAAATATTCCTTACCCTAAAGAAATAGAAGTATTAACAAGCTAGGGAAATAGTAATCGCGTCTAAAGAAACAACAACTGTGGTTAAGGAAACAACAAGTATGATAATCAATGTTGTGACTCAGGAAACAACAACTATGGTTAAGGAAACAATAGTGTTTTTATAAAAATATTCACGATGTTTTTCCAAAGTGAAAAAAACATACATACCATAAAAATATAAAAACTATTTACATTATGTACAAAATGAAAGAGATTTCAACTAAAGTTTACCTGGTTGTGATTGTGGGGACATTTCCTTGATCAGCTACAACCTATAGATTCACATCATTATTAATTTCATGAAGAAAATTTTCTCGTGTAAGTGGTTGGTGATATAGACAAAGTAAGTGCCCATTGGCAAGGAAAGAAATTTCGGAGTTATCAATCGTAGTAAGGCACACCGTAAGATCTGACCTGACTTCCTTAGTAGTTATGAGAGTCTTGATTTGAAATTCGATCAGAAAAATATGTTCCTTACCAAAAACGAGCTAATAAGGTGAATAGACAATAGTGTTGAATCAAGTCATCTGATAGGCCCATAAGGCTTTAGGAAGCTTGGAGACCCAGTATCGACGGTTTGTAGATATTGTCTTAGTTAAATCTCCTCCAAGACTTTGTTTGTGCTTTCCACCTACCCATTTTCTTGTGGGTGGTAAATAGAGGTAACCCTGTGTTTGATATGGTATTTTTGCAAAGTGGTAGAAATTTTATGAGAGGTGATTTGCGATCCCCTATCAGTTACAAGTTCTTGAGGTAACCCATATCAAACAAATAGTTCAAATAGAAAATGTATAATTGCTTCTTTTGTGGCCCTTAATAGTGCTACTGCTTCCACCCATTTGGTTATGTACTCTGTACAAACTAGAATATATGTCTTGTGATTTAAAGGTGGATTAAAGGATCCTACAAAGTCCATTGTCCATCTTTCAAATGGTTCCAATATAATATGTGGCTGCAGGGGCATTTCATAAACCTGAATGGGATGACCCATCCTTTGACAATTGTCACAGCTCTGGACATATTTCTTTGCGTCTTTTAATATTGTGGGCCAAAAATAGCCCATCTGTAATACTTTATGTCGAGTCCTTCGATCGGAAAAAATGACCTCCACAAGGTTCATCATGACGAGCCCTGATGATATCATAGATTTCGTCTATTCTAATACATCTGTGAATTTAAAGATAAACCACTATGTGAAAGAGGTAACCATCTATACATGAAAATCGTGCATTATGTTGGAAAATAAACTTTTTTTCCTGGGATAACAAATGTGATGGTAGCTTTCCAACTGTCAAGTAATTTACAACATCAACATGTCACGATGTTTTTATGATTACACCAAACATATTTTCATCCGCGAATTGTCTTCCACCGGTAGAGAGTCAGTGACAAATGGGATTTTTAACAAGAAATCTACGACAAGGTTCTCTTTTCCTGGTCGGTCCTTTATAGTAGTGTCAAACTCTTGCAGTGACAGTAATAAGAAAGTTACTCTTCCATTGATCATAGGTTTATTAGCTAAATACCAAATAACAGAATGATCAGTGTACAAAAAAACAAAATATTCTTTTATATAATGACAAAATTTATTTATAGTATAAGCAACGACCATAAAATCTTTTTTTGTCACAGTATAGTTTAACTCTGCAAGTGTGAGGTTTTTGCTAATATAATAAATTACATAGGGCTTTTTATCCTCTTCTTGTTCGAGAACTGCTCATATCGTTGTATCTGATGATATATGGAATGGTAGACTCCAATTTGGTCCCCGTAACACAGGAATTGTTGAAACCAATTTTTTCAAATCTACAAAAGCAATATCACATTTATCAGTCTACTCAAATTCCACATGTCCAATTAATGCATACAATGGTGCTGCGATTTTTGAAAAATGTGCTATGAAATGCCAATAATAACCTGCATAACAAAAGAAACTGTGTACCTCTATTGGCATGCGAGGAGTAGGGAGTTTAAGAATTACGTTGTGTTGAAGTCTTGAAAATCGTTGCTACAACATGGGGGAAAACCACCCGGTCTAAACCTTGTTTGTCAGTGCCTTTTCCGTTTGGTATAGTGGCTCCGACTAGGGATAATGGGACTAGTTTCCCAAAAAGAGATTTTGGTAGTGTTGATGGGGTGATATATGATGTAACGGGGGAATGATTTAGCTAAGTGTAATCTGATTTAAACTATTAATCTCATGCATATATCCTAGTTTTAAACACTATCTAACTATAATTATACCCGGGAATAAAAACAAGGTATGCGATCTACAATAATGTCCTATAGCAATTGGTAATAAAGATCATTCAACTACAATAAGAAATGAAATTGTTTAACAATAATCGTTTTGGATAAATAGTTAGCTAAAATGATTGTAAGAGATATAACGCATATAGAATCATTCACGTATTCAGCAGAAAATTAAAGCCAACACCATACAAAAGTGCAATAATGCTAACCGAAATTCAAACTTTCATACATAAAGCAATTGAAGAAAAGTTATTGCCTAATACATAAATAAAACAAAATCACAAGATAAAAGTACCATTTGTAATAAGTTCTGCTCATGTGTTTCAGAAATATTGATCTAATTCCAACCAATCCAACATCATCTAAAAGTGCAAAAGTGTAATTTCAGTAGAGCATGCTAGATATAAAAGAAAATAGATCCCATTCCATTCATTCTATCAGAACCTCCTCAAAGGTGCATAAGTGCATGTTTTGAAGAACGTTTCTGATAAAATTTATGGACCCCTCTCTAAATGCATGAGAGGGGTTTAAATACTAAAACTATAGGTCCTAAAATAGATTATTACAAAAATAGTTGAGGAGGTTTAAACAACCTTCCTCAGATTATGCAAAATGAAACTAAAATAGAAATAAAATAATGTGACTAACTCCTTTGCATGTGATCCTTAAGATCGCAGATATCCGTCATTGGTTTGAGCTGTGTCGGTTGGTCGATCGCAAATTTCAATTGCCCAGTAAATACGACATCTGTTAGTGTTGGCACCATTTTTTGTGTGGAAGTGGTTAGGAAACATAGGGTCATCCACTGGCTATAGGGCTTGACTAAGAATTTCCAGTATGCTTCCCAATTCAGCTTGCTCGTTTGTCTGATCACCTCCTCCCTTTCCTTCGCTGCTTGTCTCCATTGTTGCTCCAGTTGATTGGCATTTGGAAGAAATCTTGGTATAGATTCAGCAACCAGGTTGGCGCCATGTAGATTTTCATTAATGGCTTCAATGATGTTGTTTTCTGCTGCTGCCGCGACTATTGTTGCCCTTTCTGCTTGCTTGAGCTGAGAATCCCAGTCTGCAAATAGAATTTCTTTATGTGACTCCTCCAGTTTTGGCAAATCAACCTTTCTCCCATCTTATAATTCTTTCTAGGTGACAAAGTTAGAAATCCTTTTATGGATTTCGTCATACTCAAGCCTCATATCGACGATTTGGCTTCTTAGCTTATCACTGATATCGCAGTAAGGATTTACTTGCGAGATTTCTAGGCATAGAAGTTCTTTTTGTTGCATTAGTTGGGCGTTAAGGTTGAGTGCTTCTTTTACAAATTGATCGATTTGTGTGTTTTCCTTATACTTCTCTATCATAGCTTGAATTCACGCGTTCTTTTTTGCTAGGCTGGCTTGTTGTTGTATTTGAATCTGTTCAAACTCATGTTGTAGTTTTGCAATTTGTAACTCTTCTTATTGGTTAGATTTTTCTTGCTCTAATTGTTGTTCCAACAGCATGATATTTTGTTCTTTTTATTTTAGCAACATTTGAACCTTGGTTGCTTTATCAATAGTTGCCATAGTGTAGGCTCCCACAAATTGCGACAGTCTCGTAAGGTTCTCAGATGGGTCCATGGGCGAATCTCTCCAGACAGTTGCAGCATCCAACTTTCTTTTCTTCCTCTACCTTTTGATGACAGCTTTATGGGTAGGGCTATAAAACACATCTAAAGGAGGAATTTCCTCAACTCTTAAAACAATTTCAGAAGTGGGGGTGGCAAGAATGAGCTCTATATCTTGAGTACTTACAATTTTCTCCACTGTAACCTCTTGAGTTGATCTGTGATGTGGAGTTTGTACTTCAGATGTTTGTTCTTCTATATGGAGATTTTTATTAAAATGCTCCCATTCTTTTCTGAATCAACAACTGGAGGTTTTTCCAACTTGGTGGAGGTAGAGTGAATTTTAGCCTGTTCCTTCGTCGAGGTTTTCTCCACTGCTTTTTATGTAGTTCCGGTCGTATTTCTTTTTATAGGAAGAGGTCATCGAATAAATCTTCCTCATGGGTGAATATTTTCACTTTCATCATAGTAGTGAAGTCTTTGTCAATGCCATTTGGGTCATACTGTCTTCCTAGAAATGTAGCCAATTTTAGAGATTTCATAATCGCTGCTTCCTTGCATGCATGTCCAAAATTGTGTAGTGAAAACGCACCACATTACAACTGAAATGTAGGCCAAATGGCCTTTTTCTGTTCCTTCAATCCTTTGCTCAACCCACCTTCTCCTGTTGTTTGGTAGGCTATCTCCCTAGCCATTAACTTATTAGGGACATAGTATGGGAGGACATGTGGTGAAGCAATGCTCCCGAATACTCAGATATATGTAAATGTCTCCTCCCTAAACCATTTCGCTATAGGTAGGATATCTACTTTAGGTTATCTAGAAAATCTAGGGGCATTCCTGTTGTAGACATGTTTATGAATAGGCAGCATAACCCTTTGACAAATTTTGTAAAAGTGGGGGTGAAACTGAGACTCCCACATATTCTTATGATATATATGAATGGAAAGTGGGTCTTTCACAATCCAATTCCATCCCATGAGAGGAAATTTAGAACCAAAACAGATAGCGTCCATTATATAGACACTCATGAAAAATGGAGGGTAAACCCTAGAAGAGATACTCCTCTTTGTCTTATACTCTATTATGGCTTTCGCCAAATGATCAGAAAAAATTTGGGTCCAATTCATTATTGTTGTGTTTACCGCTGCATCTATTAATGACAACCATTCTGGGGAAAATTTGGTACTATCGGGCTTGCCGAACATTCTACATAACATGGGCTGCAAAACTATGAGGGGGAGCTATAGATGTTGTAGAATACATACCTGATTTATCCTTTTTTATCTTGCCTTCATTTTGCATCTAGGTTCACGTAACGTCTGTTGGGTCTTCATTCTCCTTAGAAAATTTCTCAAGGAACTGTTTGTTGTAGAACGCCTGTGGCTCTGGCAAATTGTACATAAGTCGCAAGTTATCTGGTGAAAAAGATACCATAACCTCCTGCCTGTTATTCTTAAATTCTTTGTCTCAGACATCCACCTGATCAATTATCCACTTGACCATATCTATATACAGAATTATCTTTGGTCTCGCGGCTATGTGGTGTAGAAATGAGCACGTCGTCTTGAAGATGGAGGCGTCTAAGGAAGCATGACCATCGGTTGTGGCCTTTGTTACTAGAGGTCTTGGTTGCTCTTCTTCTAATAAATCATACATGGTTTCCCATGTAGAGGTTCCTCCGTCTCTTCTGCATGTAGTATCAGAGAACAAAGGAGTCATTTCTAATTTCTCAGACGTGGCTACCTTGCCCTTCTTTGCCATTGCTCCCGACGACTCTTTCTGTGGATTTTTCTTGAAAATGGAGCAAAATAGAAGCTATCGGATATACAGAGATAAGAATGAACCTAAGAATGAATAATGCAGATAACTTTGAAAAGGTGACAAGAAAGGAGTTTTTATTTGAATGCAGGTGAGAAGATATTGTATCACATTGAACTGTCTTTCAAACGTAAATGCTATTAACCCTTACTAAATGCCCACTAATGGTTCCTTATCCCCAGATTTATTGCTCATTAATGCTCTACATTGTAAGTCGAGTAAGAACTTTTTAGGGTGGCGAGCCTTTAAACTACGAAAATATTGATTTTGCAATTGTGATGCAATATCGCAAATCGCATCATTGCATTGTGATTATTGCGCTTTCTTTAACGTTTCTTTAGTTTCTGCAGGATGTGAGATGCAGGCCGCTGATTATCGGTTTCAAAGGATAGCTTATTTGTTAGTATTTTCTATGTAAATCCCTTTTTCCTTAAGTAGCGGACTTGAGTGCTTGTTTATAATATATTTCGGAATTGGGTCCAGGTCTTCAATCGCATTTCGCAATTTCACATGATGATAAGGTTCTAGGCTCCTCTTAAGTGTTCTTAATGCGATGCGATAAGGGAGATTGTGTCATCGCAATCTCGCATATCGCATGGTTTAAGATACTTTGTTAAGGCGCGCTCCTTGTGAGTGGTGATTTTCTATGTGGGCCTCATTTTAATCAGAAATGCTTTAGAGCTTAGTTCATATGGGAAACTCGATAGTTTCGAGGTTTTAGCATGGCATTCTTTTTTTATTGCTTTTCGCTAGTTTCGGTGGATAGCAAGGCTTTTGACACGCTTGATAGTGCGATATATGAAAAGGCAGAGATTTGTTATCTTTTTTAAAAGGTTTTATTTTGATATCATGCTTCATTCCAAAAATTAACAAGAAAAATGCCTAAATGCTAAACTTATTTTTGGAAGGATTTTTTAAAGGGTCCCCATTTATTAATATAATATTGACTATCACTATTAATAAATGGGGGGTTGCTGAATAGCACAACACCTTGATATTAGTTGGGTCTACTTGAATACCTGCAACCGAAATAAAATGTCTCGGGACTACACCTTTTTTCATCATCATGTGGCAGTTTTCATTACCAAGGCACAACCTGGTAGATATACATCGTGCAAGAACCTTTTCGAGATTATGTAAAGCTTGATCAAAATCATTACCGTAACTGGTGAAATCATCCATATATAGTTCAATCCCTTCATTAATTAAATCAGAAAAAATTCTCGGAATTTCCCTTTGAAAAGTGGCTAGTGCATTGCACAACCCAAATGGTAAGACTCTATATGCGAATGTTCCCCATGGACAAGTGAGCATAGTTTTATTTTAGTCTTCAGGAGTAATCTGGATTTGATTATATCCTCTAAATCCATCCAGGAAAAAATATATTTCTTTCCGGCAAGTGTATCAAGAACTTGGTCTACAAATGGAAGAGGAAAATGATCCTTCTGCATGGCTTTGTTTAGTTCTCTATAATCTACACAAATTTTCCATTTTCCATTCCTTTTAGGGACTACTACCAGTGGTGAAACCCACTCACTGTTAGAATTAGGGTATATAAATATAACATTAAGAAGTTTTTGAAGTTTTTGTTTCACTATGTCCCTAAGGTGTGGATTTAATCTTCTTTAGGGTTGGCGAATGGCTCAAGGATATTTATCAATACAAATATGGTGTGTGCACAACTGTGTATCAATGACCTTCATATCAGAATATTCCTAAGCAAATATTTGTTTATATTTTTTAAAAACTTGGATCAGTTTTTCACGTTGAAGGTCATCAAGACTGGGGTTAATATTTAGGGGCTTGCCAGTTTCAATTTCAACAGGGATGTTATTATGAACTGTGGTCGTAGGTATATGCTCATTGTTCAAATCCTCCAATGGATCTGATTGGGCTTCATTGTCAAGTACGAATTTTAGAATCTAACATGTGGGTTTCCTAAGGTGGAAGGCTGGTTAATAAATCCATTATGTTGTCCTCAATATTTCTTTTAAAGATAAGAGCTTTATCGATAGTGAGGGGAGAACGTGAATTACCTTCTTGGTATTCAGGAGGGAACCATCTAGAATTTTTAGTTAGCGTGATAGTTTTAGCGGGTGGGTATAAAATGAGATTCTTGATAGAAGGTCCCTTGGTGAAGGTCATGCTTCCAGTTCGACAGCCAATGTATGCATTTGTAGTGGCAAGCCATGGTATGCCTATTATCAGAGGATGTCCTTCCAACTTATTTTTAGGATTAAGGACTTGAAAATCCACTAGGTATTCCCAAGAGTCTATAGTAACAATGGTATAATCTAAAGTTTCTTATGGTTTCACTACAGATCTATTGGCTAGTTCCAACCTGGTTGGAGTTGGTTTAAATCTGATTATTCCAAGGAGGCCACAATTTTCGAGTGTTATAATATTTATAGAAGCTCCTAAGTCCACTAAGGTGTTTGGGAAGTTATGCCCCTTAATCTGACCAGTGACTACAGGGTTTCCACGATTGTCATGTTTGATAGACATATGTTTTCCTAGGATAAGATCAAAGAGTTTCCCAAGAACATGGACTGTAGGAGAATCTTTTGGTTTCCTTCCAGACTTCTTAACACAGATATTTAATGGTTTTAGCATAGATTGGTGTTGGAATTATGGCTAATTTGTTTTCTTTAATGACAACCTACTTAATAAATATGTCAACATGATGGTAGCAGAATGAATATACAAGCCAGTACAGATGTGACAGAGATATTGGACAAAGGAATAACAGTTCAGATATAGAGGAAGGATAAAGGTGATGTTTTAATAAGTATACATGGGTCCTGTGAACAAAAGGTCGTGTACATACGCAGGTATGGTGAAGAAAATTCACGTAAAATTTATGCACCATATTATTCTCAATACTAGGGGTCTTTACCATGGTATTGGCCCACAGTAATGAGTGCGACAATGGCTATTTGATCCCTTTAAAGAATACCATCGGCATAACTACAGAATTGGCATAAGGTATTGGCTAAGGCCTAAGCTATATAAGGAGATGGAGTTCAAAGTGTTATGTGTGAAGTATTGGGTTATTGATGTTTGTTTTGATCTGAAATAGATTTGCACCAAGGAGTATGATGATGGATAAAATCTATTAGATTTGAAATGACTACATATTGAATAATGTGCTTATGGTTTGATAAATCTATGATGAAGATGTTATGGGTTTGACAGGTGTTCTGCTGTGCAGTGAAGTGTTGACTCAGTGATTACAGATTTGTATGCATGTTTTCTTCAGACAGGTGGTGTACGTACATGAATCTACTTCTGGGTAGTCACGTATATATTCTGCAGGATGGAAATATCTGTACGCGGGTATCAAGTATGAAATGTGCGTACATACGTGTAAATGATTTATAAGGGTCTCATACATCCGCTAGGGTTTTGTAGTATGAGATGATGATAATGATTGATTTGTTTTATTATGTTTGTTGTTGTCTGTCGATGAAGTCTTTCATGATAATCAGTGTTTAACAATGCTGGTTGGGTTGAACTGATGAATAATAATGATGTTTCTATGTGATGATTTGTATGTGGTTTAGAGATCTTTGATGGGGTCAGTATGTGTTTCAGTGATTTTTTCAGTAGTGCAGTAATTCAGATTCATATTTCTGTGTTTTGAGATTTGTACGCAGATCATCTTAAGGAAAAGCGTGTATATATGCGGGTATGCTTCTGAACAATAGCGTATATATTTTAACATATGTTTAATCAGGGTTTGCAGTGACAGGATCTGGTTTCTGTGATGAACAATATGTAGCTTGGTATTTTGTTGAATGGGTATACAGTGATATAAGTTGGTCTGGTTATTTGAATAAGTAATTTCAATATTTGATTTGGTGATCCATTTGGTTTAGCGACTTGATAGAGTGTTGTTTTCAGTATTTTTATTTGATATTTTGAATGGAACCAATTTGAAATATTCTGAACTGAGGATAAGGGGGTTGTAGCTCCCTTCCAGTGGAAGCTGGAGAATGAGATAAGGTTGTAGCCTTATGTAGGTGGGTGCCTATGCACTGGTATGAGTTTGTGTCAGTACAATATTGTAAGAAACTTCTCTTTATAATAAAAGAAAAAGACAAAGACGACAACGGTGGTTTTTTCCCACGTCGAGTTTCCACCTAAAAATATTGGTGTCCATGAGCGTTGATGTGTTGCTTATGTGTGATGGTTTATTATGTTCTTACTGCACATGGTTAATGTTTAATTAATGTCTAATGAAGTACTG
Organism: Pinus tabuliformis; assembly: GCA_031772625.1. NCBI lineage: Eukaryota > Viridiplantae > Streptophyta > Pinopsida > Pinales > Pinaceae > Pinus > Pinus tabuliformis. The sequence continues at coordinate 1,719,655,855 of CM062816.1, read as the reverse complement.
ATACAATGGTTCAAGTTAAATAGATGATGAATTCACTGAAAAGTTAGTTAACTAGATATATGATACTTGTCTTCATTACAGTCGCGTACATATGCATGTTTACTTCATAACAACAACGTACAAAAATCTGAATGAGAAAAGAAAAGGGTTAAGTAGTTTAAAAATATTGATTCGCCCCCACATCTTAGTATTTTTCCTAACAATTGGTATCAGAGCATGTCCTTCAGAAGAATCTTGATCGCTTGAAGTGAGATTCATCAAGATGAGAAACCAAGAGAGAGAAACATCTATTAGACCACCATTATTCAATGGATCCAATCTGGTTTTCTAGAAAGTCAAAACAAGAGCTTACCTATAGTCACTTGGAGCAGATGTTTGGGGAGGAATTGAAGGAGGCTATCAGTATCCATCCTCCATTCCCACGGATGACACATAAAAGAAAAAATATGAGACCAATGCAATGGTTGTCAATTCTATGTTAGGAAGTTTAGAAGAATAAAAATTTGTCAAAGTCATGCAGTTGTGAACCGCAAGGGTTATATGGGACAAGATCATCCAAAGTTGTGAATGTGACACCAAGGTAAAAAGTGCGAAACTTCAAAGACTTAGAATTCAATATGAAACTCTCAGAATGCATAATGATGAAAGTATTGCAAGATTCTTTCTTAGAGTAGATGAGATCGTTAATTCAATGAGAAATATTAGTGATGAAGTAAAAGAGTCATCATAGGTTAAGAAAATCTTAAGATATCTAACCCAAAATTCAATTCGAAAGTCTCTGCCTTTGAAGAAATGTAGGATTTGAAGAACCTTACTATTGAACAACTTCATGGGATTTCAACAACCTATGAAATTAGAAAAGGGTTCCCTCATATATCAAAGAAGTTGCATTCAAAGTTGTTTCTAAAGGAAAGGAAAAGGGGAGCTAAAGGAATCAGGGTATATATCAAATGAAGGCGAGGCAAACTTCGTAAATAAACTCCAAGTAGGTACTACCATATTTATAGGTAAGCTTCCTTTCAAATGTTTTCCCTGTGGAAGATTTGGTCACTATGCTGCTAAATTACCTTATAAAAAAAACCATGAGAAATGGAAGAATTCAACAAAAGCAAATTTTAGAGGAAGGTTCGAAAACAAGAGAAGTTTCTACACACGCAAATATAGTGATGGTATTTCAAATGGCGAATAAGGTGAGTCTGATCAAGAATATTAATTACTTATGGCATTTGAAGATAAATGTATTGATGAGTTTGATGATGTTTTTATGGATTCCCTAGAAGAAAAGGATAATCTCATTGAAGAAATAACTCAGCTTAAAATTCGTTTAGAAGAAGCTAAATTAGCAGAGGAAGCTTTGAAGAAACAAATCCTAGAAAAAGAGAGGCATAATGAAAAGTTAGAACTAGAAGTAGTAATTCTAAGGAAGGAATTTGACAAAGCAAAAAGTCTAAACCTTAGATTTGCTAAAGGATCTAAGACCTTAGAAGAAATCATCAAAGTAAAACACTCTCCTCTTATAAAAACAAGTCTCAGATACAGTGGAGAATCATCAAAGACTATAAAATCTTTTGAAACAGGTACAAGAAGTTATCTCAATGCAGTAAAAGGAAGCAGTCAACAAAATTCCATCTCTCAGCAAAGGAATAAGGGATCAAATTTTTCTTAGGTGAATCACCCTTACCACAATCAAAGGAAAAGCTACACAAGAAAGTACTACACTCCTAGAAACTTTTACTTTAATGGTCAATGTTTCACTTGTCATAATTTTGGTCATAAGGTTGCTCAGCGTGTTGCTTATAAAATTATCATGACTAGAGAAGCAAGAAAATAAAATAATGAGATTGGGTTAAAGAAATTCTCTTACAATACCTTCTCACATCTTCAAGATGAATTTGAATGTTCCTTTTGCAATAAATTTGGGCATAGAGAAACTGAATGCAAAATCATAATGCGATCGACTCTTCAAAATGGACAAAAAGAAACAACATCTAAGCTGGTATGGAAAAAGAAAACCATAGAATTTGATAATTGTGGTTTGGCTTTATATGCAGTAGATCAAGAAAATTTGTGGTACGTTGACAGTGGATGTTCAAAACACATGACATGTGATAAATATAAGTTTGTCCTTTAATGAAATAAAAAAAGAAACGAATGTAACAACTGGAAATAATTCACCTACTGCTATCAAAGGAAAATGAACTATTTTGTTGAAAGAAAAGATTAAAGTTGGAAGTGTTTTGTTTGTTGATGGATTAAAACCATCACTTGTTGAGTGTTAGTCATATGTGTGATCAAGGGCATGGGGTTGTTTTCAGATCAAATATTTGTGTGGTACAAAATCTTGATACAAGTAAGATCATAATAAAGGGAACAAGAACTCCATGTAATTTCTATGTCTTGGAAGGCTGTCTAGAACATTGTTACTTGAGAAAATCAGAAGAAAGATAGCTCTAGCATAAAATATTGGGACATCTAAGCTTTAGTCAATTACTTAAGTCAAGCAGAATGGGAGAATTTTGTGACTTATCAAGCATCTCTCTACTAGAATATACCATATGCAAACCATGCCAATTCAGTAAGAAAACCAGGGTGCAATTTAATGCCAAAGAAGGTACTTCAAGTAAGCCACTTGAACTTATTCATACTGATTTGTGTGGTCCTATGAGAAACAAGTCTCTTCAGGGGGAACAATACTTCATATTATTCATTGATAATTTCACTCGAATGTGTTGGATTGGCTTATTAAAACATAGAGATGAAGCATTTGATAAATTTTAAATTCTTCAAAGCTCTAGTATAAAATGAGTTAGATTTGAAAATCAAATGTCTTAGATCTGATAGAGGAGGAGAATTTATATCAGATGAGTTTTTCAACTTTTGTGAACAACATGGCATCAAGAGGCAGTTTTCTATAACTAAAACTCTTCAACAAAATGGAGTGGCAGAAAGAATGAACAAAAGAATCCAACAAATGGCGCGTGTTATTCTTGATGAGTCTAGAACACCTCATACCGTCTAGGGGTAGGCAACACATACAATAGTAAATATCCTCAACAAAGCTCATATTCAAGTAAACGGTGACGAAACTCCTCATGAACTATGGTTTGGTAAGCCTCCAACTATCAAGCATTTTAGAGTCTTTGGAAGCAAATTTTACGTAAGTAATAATGATGATAAACTTGAAAAGTTTGAAGCTAGAGTTGATGAAGGAATTCTCCTTGAATACTCCTCTGGAAGAAAATGATATAAATGATACAATAAAATACTTCAAAATATTGTTGAATGCATTGATGTTGTGATTGGTGAAGCATCCACAGGTACCAAAATGGAAGCACCAGCAGATGACGAACATATTCCTACAACAAGCTAAAAGGATGTAGGAGAGGGAATTAATGAAGCACCAAAAGAAGGAATTAACAATGCAGAAGCATCAGAAAAGAATCCATCAAGGTATGTTCAGAAAAATCATCCAGAATCTCAAATTCTAGGTGAAAAGGAAATTGGAGTAAAAACTAGAAGAACTCTTATTGGAACATCTATTTATCTAGCCTTACTATCCACAATTGAACCACAAAATATAAATCAATCTAGCAAATATGAACGTTGGGTTAAGGTTATGGATGAAGAACTTGACCAAATAGAAAAGAACCATACATGAGAATTAGTACCAAGACCTCATGATAAAAATGTTATTGGGACAAAATGGGTATTCAAAAACAAGCAAAATGAAAATGGAGAGGTAATTAGAAACAAAGCAAGACTTGTATGCAAAGGCTATGTGAAACAAGAAGGAATAGACTTTGAAGAAACATTTTCACCTGCAGCCAGAATTGAAGCCATAAGAATGTTCCTTTCATTTTCAATCTTTCATAACTTTAAAGTATATCAATTGAATGTTAAATCTGCATTTTTGAATGGGGACCTAGGAGAATAAGTTTATATTGAACAACTTGAAGGGTTCACTCTAGGAAATGATAAAAATATTGCTTGCAAACTCAGGAAGGCATTATATGGGCTAAAAAAACTCCTCGTGCATGGTATTATCGCCTTGATAAGTATCTTCATCAACAAGGTTTCACTAAGGGGTCTACAGATAGCAATCTATATATAAAGATGGATGATGGTAAAATTTTGATAGTTTTTGTTTACGTAGATGACATTGTATTTGGAAGTAATGAAGACTCTATGAGTGAAAGGTTTGCTTCATCCATGCAACAATTGAAATGCCCTTACTGGGTGAACTAACATACTTTCTTAGTCTTCAAGTTCAGCAAGTAAAGAATGATATCTTTCTCTCGCAGACTAAGTACCTCAAGCATATTTTGAAGAAATATGGAATGGAAGACTGCAAGATTGTATGCACACCAATGGTAACAGGATGTAAACTCAGTTCACGTGATGATTCTCCCTTAGTAAATCAACCATAATACAGATATATGATCGGAAGCTTTCTCTACCTTACAGGCATAAGACCCGACATCATGCATGTAGTTGGGATTGTTGGATGGTTTCAAGCAAATCCTAAAGAAACTCATCTCCATGCAATCAAGAGAATATCCAAGTACTTACAAGGAACTCAAGCTTATGGTCTATGGTATCCCAATGGTGCATATTTTTCTCTTCATGCTTACATAAATGCAAATTGGGTTGGTAACATTGATCATCAAAAGAGTACTAGTAGAGGATCATTATATTTGGGACCTCACTCGGTATCATGGTTCAACAAAAAAAAAAAGCTCCATTTCTTTATCTAATGCTGAGGCAGAATATGTTTCTACTGCATCTTGTTGTACTCAAATTCTATGGATGATGCAAACATTACAACATATTCAAATCACTTTTCCTCAACCTATACCTATTTTGTGTGATAATACTAGTGCCATAAGTATTTCTTAAAATCTTGTCATGCACTCAAAAACCAAGCATATTCCAATAAAATATCACTTTATGAGAGAACAGGTGCTTGAATAAAAGGTCAAACTAGAATATGTTCCCTCAAAGGAACAAGTTGCAAACATATTTACTAAACCACTTCCACGCGATTCCTTTTAATATCTCAGACAAAAACTAGGAGTGATCTTTGCTTCATCATGTTGTTAATTATTTTGACAGATCTTTCTTGTTCAGGAGGAGTTGAGCTTGAAATTACTACAATTTACTTTCTGTACACGGACCCCATGAAGGACAGTCGTGTATATACGAGTTTTGTTATTGAAATTAGCGTATGTTTCTCTATATAGAAGAATCTATGAGATAGACTCAAGGAGATATTCTGGTATACTTCAGTCAGTGGTTCTTTGGCCCTCTGATTTTGACATTGACTAGTTACAGTCTGTTGTTGCTGAAATGAAACTTAGAAGTGATATTGGCTTATGATGGTTACTAAATGACATTGTTGCTTTGATGGCTTTACTAATTGATGAAATTGCTTTAATGACTTTATTGGTGAATATGATTAGTCCTAATAATGAACAGATGGCACAAATTCAGGGGGAGCACTTACTACACTTCTACTAGTGCATTGTTGGCATTTGATTTCTTGAGCATTCCTTGTTGCATAATGATTTTCATATTGCTGCTGACAAATACTCAATGACTCATCCTTATATGGTGAACGATGGTTACTGATGACTATCATGGTCTTGATACCCCACTATTGAGGACTTTGGTTTTGGTTATAAATGTCATATTTGTCTTTTGATGTAAAGTTCATATAAAGACCCATGATATAAAAAAATTATATTCAGTCATAATTTGACTATTGGAGTCAAGTCCATTATGTATGTAATCCCATTATTTTGGGCACTTGATGTAATGTTGAGTCAAATATGTAACCCCACTGTGTTGGGTAATTGATGTAAGCATAAGTCCTTGGTGATAGGAAAGGTCAGATTTGGTTGAGTCATAGCATCATGTACTTCTTTGTATATCTTCTAGAAGTTTCAACATATGCTCAGGGGGAGCATGGTCAGTTCTCATATTCAACAACATCAGATCTATGGTGCTCATCTCTACAAAAGAAGTCTTCATTTAGCATTGGTAATCCCTTTTCCCTTGATGTCAAAGGGGGAGAGAATCTTGGTGTTTGGGAATGCTTGGTGACTTGGGAGAGAAGCTTGGTATATCTACAAATGTGGTTACAAGTATCTACAGGTGGTGGTGACCAAACACCAAAGTGGTTTCCATCAAGTCCAAAGGGGGATATTGTTGGCATTATGACTAATGTGTTGTCCTTGATGGAAACCTACTTGATAAAGATGTCAACATGATGGTAGAAGAATGAGTATACAGGCCAGTACAAATGTGACAAAGATATTGGACAAAGTAATATCAGTTCAGAGACAAAGGAAGGATAAAGGTGATGTTTTAAGAAGTATATGCAGGTTCTATGAACAAAGGCCACGTACATATGCGGGTATGGTGAAGCAAAGTCACATATAGTTTCCGCACCATAGTATTCTCAATACCAGAGGTATTTACCATGGTATTGCCCCATAGTAATGAGTGCGACAATGGATATTTGATCTCGTCAAAGAATACCATCTAAATAACTATGGAATTGGCCTAAGGTATTGCCTAAGGCCTAATCTATATAAGCAGATGGAGATCAAAGTGCTATGTGTGCAAGTATTGGGTTATTGATGATTGATTTGATCTGAAATAGATGTGCACCAAGGAGTATGGTGATGGATCAAATCTATTAGATCTGAAATGACTATATATTGAATAATTTTCTTATGGTTTGATGGATCTATGATGAATATGTTATGGTGTATGTCGAGATTTCGGTTTGACAGGTGTTCTATTGCATAGCAAATGGTTGACTGAGTAATTACAGATCTGTACACAGGTTTTCTTTAGAAAGGTCGCGTACATACGTGAATTTGCTTCTGGGTAATCGTGTATATATTCTACAGGATAAAAATATTTGTACGCGGGTGTCAAGTATGAAAGGTGCATATGTACATCTACTAGGGTTTTGTAGTATGAGTTGATGATAATGATTTATTTGTTTTATTATGTCTGTTGTTGTCTATCGATGAAGTATTTCATGATAATCCGTGTTTAACAATGCTGGTTGGGTTGAACTAATGAATAGTAATGATGTTTTTATGTGATGATTTGTATGTGGTTCAGAGATATGTGATGGGGTCAATATGTGTTTCAGTGATTGTTTCAATAGTGTAATAATTCATATTCATATTTATGTTTTTTTTAGATATGTACGCAAGTCATACTAAGGGAGAGTGTGTATATATGTGAGTATGCTTCTGAACAGTAGCATATATATTCTGACATGTGTTTAATCCGGGTTTGCAATGATAAGATCTAGTTTCTGTGATGAACAATATGCAGTCTGGTATTTTGATGAATGGATATATAGTGATATAAATTGGTTTGGTTGTTTGAATAATTTATTTCAATATTTGATTTGGTGATCTAGTTGTTTCAATGACTTGATACAGTATTGTTTTCAGTATTGCCATCTAATATTTGGAATGGATCCAGTTTGAAATATTATGAAAAGTGATCCAAAAAGAAATGAGGATAAGGGGGTTGTAGCTCCCTTCTAGTAGAAGCTGGAGAATGAGAGAAGGTCGTAGACTTCTACATGTGGGTTCCTGCACCAGTACAAGATTGTAAGAAATTTCTCTTTATAATAAAAATAAGAAGACAGAGATGAAAATATCAATGGTTTTTTCCCACATTGGGTTTCCACCTAAAAATCTTGGTGTTCATGAGTGTTGATGTGTTTCTTATGTGTGATGGTTTATTCTGTTCTTACTAAACATGGTTATTGTTTAATTATTGTCTAATGAATTATTGATACACTTGTTCAAGTTAAACAGATGATGAATTAACTGAAAAGTTAGTTAACTGAATATATGTTACTTGTCTTTACTACAGTCACGTAGAAATGTAGGTTTACTTCATAACAAAAACGTACAAAAATATGAATGAGAAATGAAAAAGGTTAAGTAGTTTAAAAATAGTGATTCACGCCCCCCCCCCCCCCCCCCCCCCGTCTCAGTAGTTTTCCTAACAATTGGTATGTCTCTGATAGCCTGTAGGAGAGGGACTTTGACACATATATTTTGTAGTTCCCCTATGAGATAAAATTAGGATATGCAAGTGACTTTACTATGGCTAATATCTAAGGGAACGAGGGAGAATCGTCTGTAATCTTAATAGATTCCTGTTATTTAATCGTTTTACTAGACGACTATGTTTTAGTAATAATTACGATAGGAGGGTGTTCTATCAAGGGCTACTCCCTAGCATGATTTTTGTTTTCTTTGTTCTCTCAATTTTCTGGATAATCTTCTGAAAAGATAGTCCTCCTAAATCTTGAATGTAATTCATTACATTCCAAAGAGGGAGAAAAACTATCCGGAGTTTCAAGGATTTCTAAAAATTACACAGGCCTATTGTTTGGGTTCAGATTTGTTTGTGCAGGTAGCTTAGGGCGTAATGGAGGTGGAGCATTTAGGGCTAGTTGAAGTGGGGGTTGTAATTGTGGTTGTGACTAAGGTAATGTTTCCATCGATTGATTGATCGGTCTAGCAGGGCGCTGCCAATTCTAAGACCATAGTGGCCCCTGGGTAGGTTGATTTTCCCATTGCGGAGGGTATGGGTTATTTGGTAAATTCTTCCATGAGGGCACGGGATATTTTTGATTTGGATAAGAAATACCAAAAATGGCTAGTTTGTCTAGGGTGATGATGGGTATGGTTGAGGTTTCTAGGCAGTACTAGAATGTTGCTGACCCTGCCAAGTTAACCTAGGAAATTGTTGTTGAGCGTATTATCTAAAAAAAACATAGAAGGATCCTGCATCATAATTGGTGGGCGGTTATGCCATTGTTGTTGTTGTGTTAATAAATATGTTGCCTCTGGTTCTTCCTCAGCTTCCTTGAATACAACTTTCAATCCGGGAACCAAGGGGAAATGATTGGTTTAATGATATTTAGTACAAATAACACATATTTCGTCTTTGTCTAGCAGGAATTATTTACGACTGTGCTTTTTCTGACAACGCGGGAAAAATATGGCTAATTCCTGCTCCGCTTTAGCCTTCTTTTGTTTTACCTATAAAACATCCAACTATTTCGTAAGTGTACGTAGGATCAGTTTTAAAATCTTCTAAAAGTTTACCAATCTCTGCTCGTGTAACCCCTCCTCCTGCAACTCTGTTTAGAGGATCACGAGTTCCAAGCTTAGTCTGTGTACTCCCACGTGAACACCTAATACACAATTTTATAATATCGTCATATTCTTCTTTATAAATATCACCCTGCCCCATTAAATTAAGTGTTTCTATCCATTCATCTTTCATACCTCTAATTAAAGCAGTTTTCAAAACATCTCTAAGTAAAGTGGTATATGGTGATCTTTGTAAATTGTATTGAAATATTTCAATATATTATTCTAAGGTTTCGTTTTCTTTTGGTGTCATCTTGAATATTTCCTCCCTTAGAGCTCTGGATCGACAATAATCCTGGTATTTAGTAAGGAAAGTTTGTTTCATTTGAACCCATGAATTAATAGTACCACCCCCAATCCCATAAACCATTGTAATCTTGCTCCCTTTAAAGTAGAGGGAAACAAATTTAATTTGTGGGGGTTAGTAATATAATCATATCCTCGACATAAAACATCAAATTCAAACAAAAATGAATCGGGGTCTTCACAAACTATCCCATGAAAATTTGGGAGGTTTTGAAGCGGGATATCCTTCATTGGCGCATTAGCCTGTGGATCAACAATGGGATATTCTATGGTCAAGGTTTGCGTCCTTGTTACCTGGTTTTCAATTTGATCAAAGATCTACCAATAACCTTAAGGAATATTGTAGTCTTGAGGTACTAACTGAAAAAGGTTAGTATGTTGATGGGGTTCTAGACCTTGATTGGGTCTTACAACACTGCTCAAGTCAGAATTCTAGTTTCTCTTCTCACAATGGGTGTCGCAAGGAATTCTTGCTCAAAAGGTTGAGGACATGGTTCACTTGTCTTGCCTCTTCCTTCTCTTAGGTTGCAAGATTTCCCCTCACTCTTTCTAAAAGGACTAAGATTCCTATTAGGTGTGTCTTGGAAGCTCTACCTAGATCCTAAAGTTTTACCATGAATCTCAACGTTAGTTGTGGCATACGACTTTGTTACTTGAGGGGCAATAAAAGTAGAGCCCTTCCCAAATAATTTTCAGGGACCTACTAATACTTGAGACTCTTCCTTCGAATAATTTCATCTATGAAGGTCGTTCTTCCAAGGCAAACTTGACCTTAGATTTTAATATTTTTCGGGGTGGATTTCTAATATATCTCTACCTGATTCCTTATCCTAGGTTTCTTTCTAGTCATACACACTAAGCAACCTAAACATATTAGCCGAGGGTAAGCACCATCAGAAGACTTGTTTTTTACTAGGGTGTGTGTGTAGGTTCTTACCTTCCATCTTTAATACCCAGCCTTCAAGGATACAACTAGCATTCTCTTTGACAACCTCCCCGACAACAATGCCAAAATGTTGAGTCAATTAATTGTTCCCAAAATACCAATTAACTATTGCACATTAAATTGTCAACTTGAGGTCTCGTCTTTCCATTTCAAGGTTATCTGCATAGTTTATGCAAGAGAAATGTTGGTATGACTAATCATTATTATCCTAATTGAAAACGAAACTACAATGATAAAGGAATCAACTCATAACATAATAGAGCAATCTACTTCTAAATAAACCAAACCATTCAAAGCATCAAATCCTAAATAGTTTTTGTAGGAAACAACAAAGGAATACTATTAAGCATTGAGTTGTTACCTAAGGAACAACATCTACAAAACTAAAGAAACAACACTACATAACTATAAAAGGAATTTATACAATAAGCACCAAGAAATAATGTCCCTGTGATAAACTATAAGAATCAGTAATAAAGTAACAACAATCCCAAATGAATTAGCTAAAGTAAATCCAATTATGCAACAACCAGTGGTAACTTCTTTTTAGAATGTAACATGCAATCTAACAATCAACTTAAATAACAAGAAATTATAAATTGAGAAAAATTAAGTAAATAAATAACTGAAGCGAAAGAACATAACATAGATTTAATAGTACAGATGAAGACAACGTTGCTTCCAGGATCGGGTCCAAATCGCTAGAATCAAACTTACTTATCAAAGTAATCAACACAACATATTAACCATGGATAATAAAAGTTTTCAATGAATTACAGAAGATTGATTACAATCAATGTCTTCTCAAGTTCACAACTTATGTTAAAAATATTATAGTTGAACAACCTCTCTCGATGCTTAATTCCTTGTCTTTATACTATGTCTGTAGAATATAAGAACATGTTGAAGCCTCAAAAATCGTTGCAAAAACATGGGGGAAAACAACCCAGTTGGGGACTTGAATACCGTCCCTTATCCGTTTGGAATAGTGGTTCCGACTGTATATAATGGAACCAATTTCCCAATAAAATGTAATATGATAGATAGGGTGTTGATGACCAAAAACTAAGTGATATATGAGGTGGTTTTCAACTAGAATACATGTATATTTGATCTACCTATTGATTACCCGGGGTTTGACTAACGTTTATGCGATCTGAAATGATTATCTTTTAGTGTATAGTAATGAAGATTAATTAAACACTAACATAAATGAAAGACTATTAAGATAATTATTTTGATTAAATAGTTAATCAAAATGATTGATGAAGCATATATCGCATTAAATAATCATTCGAACGTTGCTCATCAATGTATTAAAGATAATAGTTCTAGCATTTTCATAAGTGAATAGATATAGAACTACATTTAAAAGAGATACATATAAAAAACAATACAAAGAGAAACGGCTTATCATTTCATAAAACAAATCAATACACAATGATAGAAGTACCATATGCATATGACTCTGCTCATGAAATGAAAAGCTCCAATCCAGTCTTTTTCATTAAGATGGTTTCAAAAAGTACAAAAGTGCAAGCTTCTGAAAGCCTTCTTCACAAAAATTTAGGACTTTGATCCTGTTATTCTACTAAGATCAACTTTAAAAGTACAGAAGTGCAAGATTCTAACATATTTCTTTATAAAATTGGGGACCCCTTCTTGAAAGACATGAAAGGGTTTATATAGCAAAAAGGAACTATAAAAATAGATATTACATGAAATTTCTGAGGAGGTTAAAACAAATCTCCTTAAAATAAGTGACAGAGTTACATAAAATAGAAATTATTGTAATGACGAGCTCAAGGTCGTAATTGTGTCTATTCCTTCATTTGTTGTCTGACCTCATAGATATCCTTCATCAGCTTGACTTCAGGAGATTAACCCATCCTCATGCACAATTGTCCTGTATACACTGCATTTGAAAGAGTAGGAAGCATGTGGGTAGATGAGTCAGCAAGGCAGCGTAGCATTAGCCACTGACTATGTGGCTTCACGAGATATCTCCAATATACTTCCCAGACAGGCTTTGTTAGCTGTTTAATTGCCTCTTCTCTTGCTTTGAAAGTTTCTTGCCATTGTGTTTCTAGGGCTCTGTTATTGAGGAGACTCCCAGGTGGGAATTCCTATATCAAATTAGCACTGTGAAAATTATCATTGATGGTTTCAATGATATTATTTGTAGCATCAGTCACTCTTGAAACTGCTCTTTCTGCCTGATTTATCGGTAAAAAGGATTTCTTTATGTGATACTTCTATCCTGGGAAGATCTGCTGCTCTACCCTCTGGAGTATCTTGCCATGTTATGTATCCTGAAATCTTATCATCAATCTCATTAAAATTGACCCTTAGATCAGATGCTTGATTCATCAGTGAATCACTTGTCTTGCACATTGGATTGATGACCGATAGATTCTGACAAAATGTCACATGTTGCCTTGATAATAAAGAATTGAGTTCTAATGCTTCTTTTATAAAATCCTCAGCCTTAGGATTATCTTTCAACTGAACCATAGAAAATTGCAGCGGTTGTATCTGAATATCTTTGGCACTTGTTTTTGCTTGATACTGGAGCTTCAATTGGTCAAAGATCTGTTGTAATTGGACCATTTGTGCCTTCATTTGATGGTCGACACTCTATCTCTCTTTTGCCAATTGTTTCTCTAGTTGTTGGATTCACTCTTCTTTTTCTCTTACTAGTTGCCTCACTTCAGCTGCCTTGTCAATAGTAGCAGATGCGTAAGCAGCTGCAAACTATGATAGTTTTGTCAAAAATTTTGAAGGATCCATGGGGGTATCCTTCCATACTACATCCATAGGTTCATTATCAAGAATTATCATTGATGACTATTTCATTCTCCTCCTTTTCCTCTGTCTTTTTACTACAACCCGATTATTGGGACTATAAAAGACATCAAGAGGAGGGATTTCTTCCACTCTGAGAATGATTTCTATTGAAGGGAAGGCCGAGATGATCTCAACGTCTTCTATGGTGACAGCTTTTTCAGTAGCCCTTTGAGCTCTGTCTATTATTTTGGGGTGTGTTGAATGATATTTCCATTTCAACATAATTTTCCCCTTTTTGTCCTCTTAGCTATTGGTCAAATTGTTTCCATGCCTCATCCAGTTGAGTTTTTAGAGGGGATTCATCTATATGCACTTTAGTGGAAACATCTTCCACTTCTTTCTCCTTTGAGACCTTTCTAGATTCCTTCTTAATGACCTTTTCTGGACTCTTCTCTGAGTTGTGCTTTGAGCCTTGTTCTGAATCATGTTCTAAACTTTGTGTTGATTTCTACTCTGAATTTTGTTCGAAACCTTGTTATGATTTCTTCTTTGAATTATGCTCGGAACTATGTTATGATTTATTCTATGTATTATGCTCGAAACTATGTTTTGATCCCTTCCGAGCCCTTCTCTGAGTTTTGGCTTGAGCTTTGTTCTTCTTGAACAATTGACTGAGGGATCTCTAACAGATCCAAAGGGACCTTTTGTAACCTTTTCCACCTATACTGGTGGAATTGATCTAACTTTTGTGGATCCAATATCAGAGTAGCCAAATGTTTCACTTGTGAAAATAGCTCAACAGACTCAAACAGGTTGTCAAAATCATGTTCCTCGTGACTGAACTGTCTAATTTTCACTTGGGCAGTGAAATTTTGTGCAACTTTATTGGGATCAAACTGTCTGCCAGGAATGGTGGCAAGTTTTAAACATGTAATATGATCTATTTTGAGTGCAACATGCCTGAAATAGTGTAATGCATAAACACCACATTGGAGGGGAAAGGAAGGCCAAAGAGGCTTCTTAGATTCTTTTAGGGTCTTGGTTAACCTATCCCCTACAGTTTGGTAGGAAATTTCCCTAGTATGCAGTTTATTTGGTACATACCATGGGAGAACATGGGGAGGTTCTAGGCTTCCATAGACTTGAACATAAGTAAACAGTCTTCCCCAAACCACCCTCTTGTCAAAAACAACTTGGTGGATGGGTAGCATAACTCCTTGGCAGATTTTGTGGAAATGGGTGTGGAAATTGGATTACCATAGGATTTTGTGATATATATGAATGGGGGTAGGATCTTGAATAGTCCATTTCCACCCCATAGTTGGGAAACTCGTAGTGAAACAGACTTCATCCATAATGTAGGCACTCATAAAAAATGGTGGGACTGTTCTAGAGGTGACATATCGGTGTTGTCTAAGTTCCTGAATTTGGAACGCAAGGTTGTTAGACAAGATAGTGCCCCAATCCATTATAAAAGGATTTACTATTGCATAAATTAGGGGAACCCACTCAACAGAGAATTTGGTTGTATTAAATTATCCAAACAATCTACACATCATAGCTGCGATATAAGAGTAGGGAGAAACGAGAGATGATATGGTGTTATGAAACCAGCTCACAAAAAGACAGAAAAGATAGATCAACAACTTAGAAATCAGCCTCTTCGAGGTGGTATCCTCCTTTACATTACACAAATGAACAATTCTTTGATGATACAAATGACAATACCTCCTTTCTATATATAGGAATCTAAGGGGTCATAATATAATCAGAGCCGACATAACAATAATAATGTAAGGGCACAACAATAACAATAGTGGGCTTCTATGGGACACAATAATAACAATATGGGGACTACATGGGCACAACAATATAATAAGGTGGTTGCACTAATAACAATAAGGGGTTATACTAGTAGTATAGGGACCTAACATATAGAATACATACCTGATTTCTCATGTTTGTGCTTGTTTGAATTAGACCTCCATTGCTTAATTGGGTCTGATGGCACATCATTTTCGGCTACAAATTTCTCAAGGAAGGCTTTATCATACACCTTCTATGGGTCTGGTATATGATACATTCTCTTCAAGTCTTCTGTTGTGAAGGACCTGATAACTGTTTGCCTTGAAGTCTGGAATGTCTGGTCGGAAATGTTAATATTCTCTATTATCCATTTTACCATATCGGTGTAAGGTAAAATCTTGGGTCTAGTAGCAATTTTGTGAAGGAAAGAACTTGCATCTTCAAAGTGGGAGGCTTCAGAAGAGGTAGTAGCGTCTATTGTTTCTTCTCTTTGAATTATCTTAGGACCCTTGCTCTCCAGCAACCGGTACATGGTTTCCCATGAGGAAGTATCGCTATCAATAGTGCATGTCATGTCTGAGAACAATGGGGGCATTTCTGTTACATAATATGTAGAAGATTGTGTATCTTCCATGGGTTTCTTTCCTTTCTTCGACTTAGCCATCCTGTTACACAACTCTTTCTCAGGCGAAACCTGCAAATTGAGAATACAGAGGAATCAATAGAAATAGGAGTTAAACATGGAAGCATACAAACACACAAGACCTTGAAATGGCGGGAAGGGAAGTTTAAATATGAATCAATCTAAACATGCCATTAAATATCCTTGGGCTTTGAAATCATAAATACCGTTAGAATCCTTTAATAACTAAAATCATGGCTTCACATGGTTATTTATTATCCATTGATATATCACATCGCAAAAACATTTTCAAACGGTAAATAAAACTTATTTCTATGTACTCTGCTGATATGCGATAGCGATATCCTATATCGTTTCTACGTGTATGGGAGAAGCACAATGTGATAATCGCAATATTGCAATCGGAGGTTTTCGGGAGCAAAGAAGAACAAATATGGCCGAAAGCTTTGAGTGGTTGCAAAATTGTGAGAAGTGACGTGGCATTGTAGCGGGCCCATGGGTTTATTGTGCGGCTTTTGTTTTTTGTTTTATGATTTTCCTTAGGCGTGCTCTTTAAGAAATATCTTTATGGCAATCGTGAGATATTGTCGGGTTTTCTTTAAGGTAAGCCTTATTCAAGTCATTCAAGCTTTATTGAGGATTTGTTTATTAAAAATCAAATTGGTTCTTAACAAAAACCCTAAACTAAACTATATTCCTATGTTTTTTAAATTTTAAGGGTCCCTATTTATTTATACAATAATCTCCTAAGTCATTTATGTAAAATAAATGGGGGGTTGTTGCACAGCACAACACTTGGCGATTCATTGGAAGAACCAGTTATCTCTGATAATAGTGAAATTTCTAAAACTTTCCTAAGTAAAAATAATTGAGGAAAGGAGGACTAATTTTGAAATATTTAGATAAGTAACATTACTCTGAATATAAAAACTCACTTAATAATAATTTCTTTTTATATCCTCTTTATATATGAAAATCCTTTTTGCCTATATTAGTCGTTAATTGGTTGTAAAGATAGAGTAGGGGGATTTTACAACTTAGCATTTTTAATATACTCATTTGTCACAGGTAGAGCCATTGTTGCCAGCAGGCGTTCATAGCCTCGATAAGGTTACCTTTTAACCATCAATGATTCAGAATCCCATCCACATAAGAGTGCAATATTTAGAGATAATTTCAAAAGTATATATATATTTTATTTTTCTTTTTTATTTATTTACTTTTTGTTTAATAATTGTTTTATTACCCAAAATCCATTGTCTGGGTTTGGTGATTAGAAAGTGAAAATTTCATTCACTGGTTGTAATTGAATTGAACACGTTGGCTCGTGATGAGACCCCTTGTCTTAAGATTAAAATAATCATAAGTCATTACCCTTGTTTGGTATTCAATGTTGGTAATGTCAATCTATTACCTCCCTATGAACATGGTAAGCAGGCTCATGATGAGACCCCTTATCTCTTAAGGTTAATATATTTTTGAATTACACTCTAAAAATAGTAAATTTAATGGATGGAGAGAATCATTGACTCCTTAAGAGTTTTGGATGATAATTTTAGAGTTGGAGATGCTTAGTTGTAAATAGTCTTTAATTTGTTAAAGATAACCTTTCTTGACTAATAATAGAATAAAAGGATTTTATAAAGTTGAGGTTTTCAAAGAATTTACAACTTCAATGGAAAAGAAAATTTCAGAGTTTTATGATATCGAGCTAATTTTCAAATGTTGTGATCATTTCCTTAAGAATTTCTACTTTCAAAGTGAAAGATCAAAAATATTTGAAGAGATTTTATTTGCAAAGCCAAAAGTAATGTTATTCAACATTATTTTCTAAGAGAACTAAAAAATAAATGCAATAATGTTACAGTAGAAGATATAATCTTCTAAGAAAAGATTTTTTTCAAAATAAGCCCATTGACAGGAAGATAATCTCTCTTCCTGATAAATATTGCAATATGAATGTTGATGGGCCTACTTGTTCAACAATTTGAAATGGTCCAAGCCACATTTTTTGGAATTTAGTATGCTTTCCTTTTTCCTCATGTGCCTTGTCCCATTTAAGGATGAGATCTCCAATTTGAAAATATTTTGTGGAAACAAAACTTGCATCAAAGGAAGATTTGACTAGTTGTTGATGGCGAGTATGTGTAAGTTTGGCTTTCTCTCCTTCTTCTTCTAGTTTAATAATTTGGGATTGTCTTAGTTGTAGAGAAGAAAAAGGAGTTTATTTGATAAATTGGACTAGGGCTAATGAAGGAAGGGCTAGATTTGAAGGAATGATAACTTCTTTCCCATATACTAGATTGAATGGAGAAGTGCCTATTGAGGCCTTCTGGGTTATTCGATCTGCCCATAGAGAAAATGTCAAAGATTTATGCCAATTCTTTTGCCTTTGATCAACAATTCTTTTAATAATTCATATGAGGTTCTTGTTGGTTGATTTTGCTAAACCATTTCCTTGAGGGTAGTAGTTAGCAAAGTACTTAAACTTAAAACCCATCTTAAGAGCAAATTCAGTCATATTATTTCCTGAAAAGTAATATGCATTATCAAACATAAATGCAGTTGGTAAGCCAAATCTAGTAATAATGAATGGATCAATAAATTCAGTGATAACATCAAAATTGGCTACCTTTAGTGGAATTGCTTCCACCCACTTAGTAAAATAGTTTGTAGTTGTAAGGATATGCTTATGTTTATGTGAGGAATGAGGAACAATCTCACCTATGATATACAATCCCCATTGTTCAAAATGTTGTTCAATGTTGACCGGTTGCAGAAGTAAGGCAGGTTCTGTTGCCTTCCAATAGCAGTTTGACATAATTTTCATTTCATCACGTATTCATGGGTATCTTTAAACAAAGTTGGTCAATAGTAACTAGCATGCAAGATCTTATGTGCAGTGGTATCTCCTCCAAAATGTCCACCAACTGGTCCATCGTGGAGTTCCTGCAAAACCTTTTGTGCTTCAAACTTTTCAAGGCATCTTAATAATACAAAATCATAATTTCTCCTGAATAACACATCATCAATGATTTCATATTGATTTGATTTTAATCTTAAATCCCTTTTCCTTTTATGATTGAGTTCAGGGGGAGCATATCCATTTTTCAAATAGAAAATGAGATCAACATATTGGGACTCTAAATCGTTTAGGCTTACCTCTGATATGTGTACAGTACTACCTGAGTCCTCATCTGCTGGTAGGTTGAAATCTCTTGTAAGCAATCTGCAAAATCCTTGTCCTTTGAAAATTTTGGTTGGTTTAATGTCAATATCATATTCTTGCAGAGTTGTTACCCAATTTTCCCTTTTTTCTCCTACTTCCCTTTGCATAAGTAAATGTCTCACTGCTGAGAATGGGACTATTATTTTAGTGTGCATTTTTAGGAGAAAAGGGCTGAAGTGCTTTACAGATTTGAAAACAACAAAAGCTTGCTTTTCCACCTCTGAATAATTTAGTTCAACATCTTGAAAATTATAACTAATGAAAGAGATGGGTGCTTCGATTTGTTGATCATTAAGCTGTGTTAAAATAACAACATAAGATGTTTCATAAGCGAATGTATACAAGATGAAATGATTAGAAATATTTGGAGTTGTTAGAGAGGGGGCATTCATAATGGCTTGTTTGATTAAATCAAACGTTTCTCTTTCATTATGTCCCCACTTAAAGATTGAATTTTTCTTAATCATGGTTTTAAATGGTAAAACAATTTGGGAAAAGTCAGGGACAAATCTTTTAACAGGATTTATTTGACCTAGAAAAGACTGCATAGATTTTTTATTATGGGGTAAAGAAATTTCAGAAATTTCTTTTACTTTGTCTAGATCAACACAAATGCCCTTTTTGGATACAATAAACCCTAAAAACTTACCTTCATCTAGAGAAAAATAAGATTTCTTTGGATTTAATGAAATTCCATACTTTTTACAACGTTCAAAGATCTGCTCAGTCATGTAAATGGTTATTTCTCTTCTTGGAATAAACAGTTATATCATCCAAACAAATGACAACAATTTTGTTTATCATACCTTTGAAAGCTTTATCCATAGCTCTTTGGAAGGTATCCCCTGCGTTAATTAAACCAAAAGGCATTTTCTGGTAGGCATAGGTTCCCCATTTAGTCTTGAATGTAGTCTTTGGTTATATCCTAAAAATCCATCAAGAAAAGACATTAATTCTAAACCAGTTACTTATTGCAGTATTTTCTCCATAGTCATTAATGGGAAATTGTCCTTCTGACAAGCTTTGTTGAGATTTCTAAAGTCTATACAGATGTGAATGTCACCCTATGACAATACTACATATAGTAGCAACAATAATTCTTAGACTTAACTCTCACCATTTTCATCCCCAGGGGGCTAGTTCAATTGGTTGAGTCCTCATCGTTAAAGCACCACTGTTATTGAGAGGCCACGGGTTGAATTATCTTGACACTCACGAGGAGAGTGATTTGTTGTTGAACCGGTAGGAAGTGATCCATTTGAATGGATATTCTTGGTACAAATATTATGTGAACTCCGGGGTTTGTAAACCTGTTGAAGCCTCGAAAATCGGGTCTACAACAAGGGGGATGCCCGCCCGGTCCGGACCTTGTTGGCAGCTCCTTATCCGTTTGGTATAGCGGGTCCGACTGGGATATGGGACAATTTCCCAATCTATGAGTGTGTGTGTGTAGAATTTGATGTTCCTGATCTAACAGTTCCTAATTAAGATATTCAAATTTTAACTTTAATCTAATGCTATGCTATTTATTCTTAATAAGCAGCAACATCTAAGTCTATACTAACCCAGGATGTAATTCTTCTATTATGCGATCTAAAAGATTTCAAATAAAAACTGGTAATAAAGATCATTCAGCTATTAAGAAAAAGAAATCAATAAGGATGAACCACTTCGTATAAAAAGTTAGACGAAACAATTGTGAAAAACATATCGCATAATGAGCTATTCATACATTAAGCATAAATAAATAGCTATCATCGAACAAAAGTGCCAAATGATAACTCAGGCATTCATGCAGTAATATATAAACAACTAAAAACTGTATATCACTTTAACACATAAGCAGAAATGTTTAAGAGATAAAAGTACCATTTATAACTA